>JAJTUV010000765.1:232500-832500 GCA_021653895.1 Mastomys natalensis | reverse complement strand
CTTCCACATGGGGAGCCAGCCTATGGTCCCAGGAATTTGTCAAAGTGTGGAGGACAGAAAGAACTCAGGTAGAGGGAGGCAGAGAGAGAGAAACAGACATTCTCTTCACTCTTCTGGATCCTCCTTTCCTTCTGTCCCCTCTTCTCTTTCCAGAAAATTCTGTATGAGACCAGAAGTTAAGTCTGCAAGGAAAAAGGGTTGAGACAGACAGGGGAAGAAGAATGTTTGGGTACTGAATTGTGCTTGGACTTTGTGGGATGGTCCACCATGCTCAGAGAGGTGGTGTGATGGGAAATCAGGGTCAAAGATCCTGCATCTCTTCCCATAAGCCTCTCTTACACTGTCATCAGAGCTCCTACAGCTCCACATTCATCCATTATTCTAACTGTTCATTTGAACACCTCAAGACAGCTAATCACCTATCTTTTAAGCCTAATTAATATTTCATATCCACCTCTGCCATTTGTTTTCTAGTTGAGTACCTTTGGGAAATTTGATTAACCTCTTCGAGCCTCCTTTTATGACATGATATAATTGCCAAGCACCAACCTAACAGGAACAATAAGACAATGTACAAAAAGTACCTAACACAGTCCCACTATTAGTAATTGTTTAATATCTATTAGGCTCATTATCATCAAATTGTAATGGAAGACATACCCTCTGTTAGGCTGGACCCCTCCCAAAGCCATCTTTGAGACAAGATTTTTTTTGAGAGGTTTATTTGAGAGGTGATCCAGGAAGCAAGAATAGAAGAGTACATATAGGACAGGAATAGAATCTTGCAGACTATGTGTTAATGGGGCAGGTACTAAAGGCAACCAAGGCTCAGTACTATTGGTGACATTAAGGATAATATGGAACTACACATCAGAGTCATTTGAAAGGTCTAGGAAACCAGACCATTTATTCATCAGACTGACCTGAGGGCATATCTTGATACATTTTCTTTTTTCAATTTTCCCCTTTCATTAAGAAAATAGTTTCTTTTCTTGTATAGTATATCCTGATTACAGTTTACCCCTCCCAGTTTCTCCCCACCTTCCTTCCCAGTCAGATCCACTCCCTTACTGTCTCTCACTAGAAAAGAATAGGCTTCTAAGAGATAACAACAAAACATAACAAAGTAAAATTAAATTAAATTTAGATAAAATAAAAACCATCACATTAAAGTTGGACAAGGCAATCCAACAGAAAGGAAAGAGCCAAAGAGAAGGCATAAGAATCAGAGATCTACTTGTTTATACACTCAGGCATCCCATAAAAACACTACACTGAAAACTGTAATATAAATGTAGAGGACATGGTGCCGACCTGGGCAGGTCCTGTGACTGCTTCTTCAGTCTCTGTGAGGTCATATGAGGTTTGCTCAGTTGATTTAGATGGACTTATTCTCCTGGTGTCCTCCATTCCCCCTGGCTCTTATACTTTTTCCACATTCTCTTCTCAAGGTTTCCCAGAACTCTGAGGGGACGGATTTGATGGAGACTCAGCCATTTAGAGCTTGTTCCAGGGTCTCTTTCTGTATAATGTCTGGAGTTGGGTCTCTGTATTTGCTCTCATCTGCTACAAGAGGAAGCTTCTCTGGTGATGGCTGAAAAAGACACTGACTATGAGTATAGCAGAATATTATTAGGAATCATTTTATCACTAGTTTTTATTATTTCTTTTAAGTATTTGGTTTTACCCTAGGTCTCTGGGCTATCTACTCACTGGTTCTAAGTTACTCAAGCAGTGTCAGGTGTGGGTTCCATCTTGTGGAGTAGACCTTAAGTCAAATTAGACATTGGTTGGTTACTACCACATGCTGTGTTCCACCATAGCCCTAGCATATTTTGATCTACAACAGTATAGATCAAAGGGTTTGTGGCTAGGTTGGTGCTTACATTTCTCTTTTGTTAGTCTTTAGAATACCTTCCCATACCAAAGACACTAGACCAACATCAAGGTTTTATATGTGTTCAATGAGTTGTGTGGGTACTGTGTTCTTCAGCAAAGGGACCTTGCTGTCAGTCATGGAGAATAATCTATTGTGTTGGCAACAGCTTAGGTTGTTTGGGGACCTCTTTGGCCAACAAGTCAATTGGATATAACCTAGTCCCAGTACTAGAAGCTTTGTTTGTTAACAAAAGATGTCAGTTGGGACTCTGTCTCCCTCATTATTTGGAGACTTCATTAGGAATGCTTTCATATATTTTAGGAAGTTTCCACTCACTGGCTCTCTATACCACACCTCAAATACCCCTCAATTCTAGATGTCCTTCCTGCATTTCTTCCCTCAACTGCTTCCTCCCTACCTGATCTTCCCATTACCATCCCCATCCTGCCCCCAGTTCATCCATAAAATCTATTTCCACCTCCAGTGGAGATCCATGTATCTCCCCAAGTCGCTTCCTCTATACCTAACCTCTTTAGGTCTATGTATTGTAGATTGATTATCATTTACTTAATGGCTGATGTTCACATGTAAGTAAATAAGTACCACATTTATCTTCCTGGGTTTGAGTTATCTCACTCAGAATGATTTTTTTTTCTTTTCGAGTTCTCTCTATTTGCTTGCCTGCAAATTTCAGGATGTCATCTTTTTTTTTTTTTTTTTTTTTTTTTGAACAAGTAGTACTCCATTTTGTAATGTACCACAATTTTTTTATTCATTCTTCTGTTGAGGGATGTCTAGGTTGTTTCCAATTTCTGGCTATTATGAATAGAGCAGCACTGAACAAGATTGAACAAGATCAAATTGATGGAGGAGAGCCTAGGGTACCGGGGCTGTGCCACCCCTTGGTTAATCCCAGGTTATATAAGGAAAGTAGTTGAAAGTGAGGTAAGATTTTAAGACACTCTCATGTGGGGGGGGGGCCCCCTTTTTTTTCGGGACCTTAGTATTTGTTTTGGGAGCTTTAGAAGGGGGGTTTTCTACCCCTGGAGGAAATAGCCCCTTTGGGGAACCCTGGGCTTGTTTCCCAGTCAAAGTTTTTTTTCCCTGGTCTTTGGAAAAGGAAAAGACGTTACACCCACAGGGGCTTCTGGGGACCATGAACTCCCCCGGTTCTCTAGCTGATGGGCTGTTTTTTCTTAAACGGGAAACAAAGGAAAAATTTCCCTTTTCCCTTAATTTGTTGTGTTGAGTATTCTGTTACACCCAATTTAAACAAAGGTGAGGAGCAGGGGGGGGAAGGATACATAAAAGATCCCCTTTTCTTTCCTTGCTTCTGTGAAGGTTTTTTTTCCCAAAACAAAAAAAGGGGGGGGGGGGGGCCCCCTTTTTTTCCCACCACCTTTCCCAAAAAAAACCGGAAACCGAGGGGGGTTGGGGGGGGGGGGGGAAAAGGGGGGGTTTTTTTTGGGGCCAAAAACATTTTTGGGGGGGTTTTAAAAAAATTTTAAATTTAAAAACCAAAAAAATTTAAAAGGCAGGGTTTTCCCCCCCCTTTTAAGGGGGGGCCCCCTTTTTTTTTAAAAATTTCCCTTTTTTCCCCCCCCCCCATTCCCCAAAAAACCCCCCCTTTTCCCCCCTTTTTTTTAAAAAAAAACAAACCCCCCCCCCCTTTTTTTTTAAAAAAAAAAATTTGGGGGAAAATTTTTTTTTCCCCCCCCCATTCCCAAAAAAAAAACCCCCCCCCCAAAATTTTAAAACCCCCCCAAAAACCCCCCAAAAAAAAAAAAAATTTTTTTTTTCCCCCCTCCCTTCCCAAAATTTTTTTTTTCCCCCCCCCCTTTTCTTTAAAAATTTCCAATTAAAAAACCCCCCTTTTTAAACCCCCCCCCCAAAAAAAAAAAAACCCCCCCCCCCCTTTAAAAAAAAAAAATTTTTTTCCCCTTTTTAAAAAAAATTTAAAATTTTTTTTTTCCCCCCCAAAACCCCAAAACCCCCCCCCGGGGGCCCCCCAAAAAAACCTTTTCCCCTTTTTAAAAAAATTTTAAAAAAGGGGGGGGCCCCCCCCCAAAATTCCCAAAAAAAACCCCCCCCCCCCTTCCCCTAAAAATTTTTTTTCCCCAAAAAAATTAAAAAATTTTTTAAAAAAAATTTTTTTTTAAAAAAAACCCCCCCCAAACCCCCCCCTCCAACCCTTTTTTCCCCCCCAAAATCCCCCCCAAAAAATTTTTTTCCCCCCCCCCAAAAAAAAAAAAAAAAAAACCCCAAAAAAATTTTTTTTTTTCCCCCAAACCCCCCCCCCCCCCCCCCCCCCCTTTTTTTTTTTCCCCAAAAAATTTTTTGGGGCCCCCCCAAAAAACCCCCCCCCTTTTTTTTCCCCAACTTTCCCCCCCCTTTTTTTCCCCCCAAAATTTTTGGGGAAAAACTTTTCCCCCAAAAAAAAATAAATTTGGGGTTTTTTTTCTTTTTAAAAAAATTTCCCTTTTTTAAAAAAAACCCCCCCCGTTCCCCCCAAAAATTTTTAAAAAACCCCCCCGGCCAAAAATTTTTAAAAGGCCCCCCCTTTTTTTTTTTTTTTTTAAAAAAAAACCCCCCCTTTTAAAAAATTTTTTTTTTTTTTAAATTTTTAAAAAAAAAAAAAAACCCTTTTAAAAAAATTCCCCCCCTTTTTTTTAAAAAAAAAAGTTTTTTTCCCCCCCCCCCCAAAGGAAGGGGTTTTTTTTAAAAAAAAAAAACCCCCCCTTCCCCTTTTCCCCCTAAAAAAAAAAACCCATTTTAAAAACCCCAAAACCAAATTCCCCAAAAAAAAAAACCCCCCCCAAAAAAAAAAAAAAAAAAAAACCCCCAAAATTTTTGGTTTTTAAAAAAAAAATTTTTTTTAAAAAAAAAAAAAAAAAAAGGGGAAAAAAATTTTTTTAAAAAAAAAAAAAATTTAAAAAAAAAAAATTTTTTAAAAAAAACCCAAAAATTTTTTTAAACCCTTTTTTTAATTTACAAAGGGAAAAAATTTTTTTTAAAACCCCCCTTTTTTGGGGGTTTAAAAAAATTTTTTTTTTTTTGGTTTTTCCCCCCTTTTTCCCGGGGGGTCCCTTTTCAAAAACCTTTGGGGGCCCCAAAAAAAAAAAAAAAAAAAAAAAAAAAAAAAAAAGGGGGGGGGTTTTTTTCCCCCCCAAAAAAACCCCTTTTTCCCTTTCCCCTTTTTTTTTCCCGGGGAAAAAAAAATTTTTTTCCCCCAGCCCCCCCCAAAAAAAAAAACCCCCCCCCTTCCCCCCCCAAAAAACCCCCCCCCTCCCCCCAAAAAAAAGGGCCCCAAAAAATTTTTTGGGGAAAATTTTTCCCCTTTTTTTTTGGGGTGTTTTGGGGGGGGGTTTTTTTTTTCCCCTTCCCCCCTTTCCCCCCCCCCCCCCCCCCCGGGGGGCCCCCCCCCCCCCCCCCCCCCCCCCGGGGGGGGGCCCCCCCCCCCCCTTTTTTTGGGGTTTTCCCCCTTTTTTTTTTTCCCCCCCCCCCCGGAAACCCCCCCCCACCCCGGGGGGGGGGAAAAAAACCCCCAGGCCCGGGGAAAAAAGGGTTTTTTGGGAAGGGAAGGGGGGGAAACCCCCCAAAATTTTTTTTTTGGGGGGTTTTTTTTTTAAAAAGGTTTAAAAAATTGGGGGCAAATTTTTTAATTTTCCCTTTTGGGGGGGGGGGGGGGTTTTTTTTTTTTTTGTTCCCCGGTTTTTTTTTTTTTTTTTTAAATTTAAAACCCCTTTTTTTTTTTGGGGGTTTTTAGTTATTTGCCCCCCCCCCCCAAGGGGGGGGCTTAAAAATTTTTCATTAAAAACCCCCCCCCCCCGGGTTTTTTTTTTTTAAAAAAAAAACCCCCCCCCCGGGGGCCCCCCCAAAAAAAAATTTCCCCCCCCCCCCCCCCCCCCCCCTTTTTCCCCCTTTTTTTTTGGGAAAAACCCTTTTTAAAAGGCCGGAAAATTTTTTGGGGGGGGGGGGGCCCCCCCCCCCCCTCTTAAACCCCCCCCGGCCCTTTTTTTTTTTGTGGGTTTTTTCCCGGGGTTTTTTTTAAAAAATTTTTTTTGGGGGGGTTTCCTTTTAATTTAAAAAATTTTTTTTTTAAAAAGGGGTTTTTGGGGGGGGGGGGGGGGGCCTTTTTTAAAAATTTTCAAACCCTGGGAAATTTTTTCCCTTTAAAATTTTAAATTTTTAAAAAAAAAAAGGCCCCTTTTTTAGGTTTTTTGGGGGAAAAAAAAAAAAAATTTTTTTTTTGGGGGGGGGGGAGGGAAAAAAGGGGGTTTTTTAAAAAAAAAAAAACATGGCCCCCCAAAAAAATTTTTTTTTAAAAATTTTTTTAAAGGGGGGCCCCCCTTTTTTTTTGTTTTTTTGGGGGGCCCCTTTTTTAAAATTCCCCTTTTTGGGGGAAACCCGGTGTGTGTCCTCTGGCACTTGCAAATCAAGCACCCGCTTTCCAGATGTTTGCCTAGTCTCCAGCACAGCTGCCAGTTTCACAGAATGGAGACAGGTATTGAGTTGGGAACAAAGTTCCCTGGAATTATTGGCCTGAAAAATGTTGGTGGGGGTGGAGAGCCATTCTTTCCCTCCCTCCCTCTTCAGGAAGCCTGAAGCTAAACAATGACATTTCTTGTTTAACATTATCTAGTGGAAGAATCCACAACTTCCCATGGGCTCATTCTCTTTATGACTGGTAATATTTCTTTCTAGCTTAAAGAGAGACAGACATACACTGTGCAGAGCTCATACATAATAATCCTCTTCCTTTTTCCCCACGGTCAGTTGTTAGGATGGAGGAAGTTCAGGCACCATAGTATGAGCACTGCTTTTGGGGTCACATAAGTCTGTGTTCAAATTCAGGTCTACAATGGCCATGAATGTCTTAACCTCTGCACCTCAATTATATTATCTTCAAAACAAGATAGTAGCACTTATTGGGAAGAGTTTTTGTAGACTAAACATAATACATACTCATACCTTGTATTGTTGTTGTCTCAGGGTCTTAGGCAAGTCAGCTGATGCTATTGTAATTAATTCAAACAGCAACAATAACCACCACGACAGATTATGCCCAGCATGGCAGTCTGCTTCTGATAGGAGTCTGATAATATGTGTTGCTACAATGAGCCAGCTCCTGCTTTTGTTTTCTTGTTTGTTGTTATTATTGTTGTTGAGAAAGTCACTACGTAATCCAGGTTAGCCTTGACCCTCTTGTTTAGTCTCACTAGTGCTGGAATTATAGACATGCATTACGACACCTGACTTGAATATTTTTTCCCTTTCCCTTCCCTCTCCCTTCCCCTCCCTCTTTTTCTTTTCCTTCCTCCCTCCCTCATTCTCTCCCTCTCTCTCCCTCCCTTCTTTCCTTCCTGTTGGAGAACCTTGCTATTAAGGTCTAAGTCCACCATGTCCTTATCTCTATAGCTCTCTGAGCTCTGCACAAAATGGAGGACCCCTTTCTCAGTGGAGCTTCCCTTTCTCTGTCTGACCTTGTTTGCAGAGTCTCTGAGCACAGATGCCTGACCCTATTTGGAGGATGACCTTTCCAGAAGCTTCCTGCAAGCACTGCATCACTGGCTTGTAAATTCTGCTCTTTCCTCCCACCCATATGATAATTAGGTACTGTGTTATGACCAATCAACCTTTCCCACATGTAACTCTAGGAGTCCTTTTATACCCTATCCGGGAACAATAAAATGAGCTGTCCCTCTGAAGCTGAAATTCTCTCTGTCATACTTACTGTTGTCTGAACCCTGCTAGATGTTTCTGTTCCCTTTGTCCCTTGGACTGGTGGCCAACAACCCATGAGGAAAAGGGAGATCCATTCTTCCTTCCTTCCTTCCTTCCTTCCTTCCTTCCTTCCTTCCTTCCTTCCTTCTTCCTTCCTCCCCCTCCCTTCCTCTCTCCCTCCCTGTCTCCCTCCTTCTCTTTTCCTCTCTCTGTGGTAATGGGGTTTAAACTTTGGTTAAACCCTTGTTCATTCTAGGCAAGTACTCTACAATTTTCCATACTCTTACCCATTTTTTCATTTCATTGTTTTTTAAAAATACATTTTAATGAAAATAGAAATACATCATTTTCCCTTTCCCTTTCTTCTTCCAAACCCTGCCTTGTCTACCCACTCTCAAACTGATAGCCTCGTTTTTCTTTGACTGTTATGGTTATATTCATATGTACATATACATGTATGCACAACTATGTAAAAATAACCTGTTAGGGGCTAGAAAGATGGCTCAGTGGTTAAGAGCACTGACTGCTCTCCTAGAGGTCCTGAGTTCAATTCCAGCAACCACATGGTGGCTCACAACCATCTTTAATGGAATTCCATGTTCTGAAGACAGCCACAGTGTACTCATATACATAAAGTAAATATAACCTGCTAAGTTTGCTTTTGCTTTTTGTGTACATATGGTTTCAGGGCTGCCATTTTTGTGTTGGATAACCAGTTAGAGAGCTCACACCTGAGAAAGGTTAATTCTCTTCCCTGATCATTGGTTGTCTGTAGTTCTTTGTCTGGGGATGGAACACTGTGAAAATTTCCTTCTCCATGCTAGCGTGTCTATTGATATTGCCGTGGTTCCAGTCCTGTATATGTAGTCATTTCTAGAGAAGATTCTTTCATAGCAGCCTTTTGTTTTTTCTTTTTACATTTTAGGCAGGGCCTTACCAAGTTGCACAGGTCAGCTTAAACTTCTCTGTAGCCCAGGCGGGTCTTAGAAGTAGTTGGGATTATAGATTTGCATCACCATGCTTGGCTTGGCAATCTCTTTCTTGGGATCCAACCTTCAATTTTGATAAACTTGAACCTAATGACAGGACCACTTCAAATGGCGAGATTCTAGAGACAATAGGCAATTCTGCTCCAAGCCAGAAGCATAGAAAGGATGCCTTGTAGATGTCCCCTCCGTCTAGGAAGATTGATGATCCCTGGATGTCTAGTTTCCCAGCTACACTTTTGCCTGGTTTTCCTTTCAAATGTAGCATTTTTCCCAAGATGGTGCTGTAGATTAAAGCTGTTGTGGATAGCCTCAGCCTTGTATTTTGATCCTAGTTCCCAGTGGATACCCCCAGCCTTGTATTTTGATACTAGTTTCACTTTCCTGGGAGGGGCTGCAGAGGATGATTGTATCTGTACACAGATGACATCTTGTGAACCTTCTATCCAATTAAAACTTGTAAAATAAAGGCTAAAGCCAGTGATTGGGCAGTAGAAGGGGAGGCGGAGAAAAAGGCTTAGGGGAGGAGAAATGAGAGGAATTCAATATAAAAGGAGGTAGAAGTAGAAGCCGGAGTAGAAGCAGAAGGAAGCAAAGCAGAAGGAAGCTGGTGGTAGAAGGAAGCCAACAACGGAGGAACTGGAGCCGGAAGCACAACCACGAGGCCTGAATAAACCGCAAGTTATAAGGGATCTCATAGCCGGGGATTAGAGCAGTGTAGTGGTAAATCTGCCCAATCTAGGCATGCAATTTATACCATAATTATTGAGTTGTGTTTTCCTTTACTGGTCTCCTTCGGGTAGGAGATCTTACAGAACAAATTTGACAGTTTAAATAATTTCCTCTACTACATAAAGCAGAACATCCTTAGTAGCTGGCTACCAGGTTCTCGTGAGAGATCTGGCAGGTCTTATGTGAGCCGTGGGCTCCAGATCTCATGAGGATCTCAGGTAGTGTGCTTCCCTCTCTCCCCACTTCTCAGAGGCAGAGTGGTAGTAGAGGTAAGAAGTCTTAGAAACCTTGAGATTTGCACTGGAGGGTTGTGAGGAAGGATTGATGCCAGCAAAGGAGGGTCCAGAAAAAGGGACTGGATGGAGTAGAATATTCTATTACTTCTATGTCAAGGAGAAAAGCAAATGTAGTTTTCTTGTAGGGGAAAATGGAAAATGGTATTCACAGGTAGCAGCTGAGAATTTTGGGGGTCTGTTACTGCAGTCTGTCTACACAGTTACACTAAAGAGACAACATTCTTTTAAAAAAATATTTTTAAACACTCAGGAAGTTGAAAAATAAAATTGTTTTTGCACTTTCAATGTTGGTGTGTTTGGAAAGCCTTTCTTTGCAGCAATCATGTATGAGGCATGGGATGTGCAAGAGCAGAGGTTGTTCCTGAGGGCTCAGTGAGTGGAGCCAATGTATGCCCAGAGGATGTGTAAAGATTTCTTTGTTATTTATTCTTAAAGCATATTACAAGGGAAGACAGATATATGGATTTAAGGTACTGATGGTGGATCTTAAATATATTTTCTATTCAGTCAGGAATTCTACCAATGATGACATGGGGCCTTGCTATGATCTGGTAATCAAGTTTCCTTCCAATGGGTTCCTATGGTAAAAGGCTTGATTCCTAGTCATTGACGCTGCAGAGGGATGCTGTGGTCAATGAAGGGTATCAGTGGATGTATCATTGATGGGCTCATGGCTGAATAGGCTGTTAATGAGGTGGGAAATAGGAAATGGAGAAACTGGGTCATAGGGGCATGTCTCTGAGGGTTTTGTCTCTGCCTCTCTCTCTCTATCTGACTTTTGTGTTCCATAAGGTTCCACTGTATGCTTGCCACTGAGACATCCCAGTGGGCCCAGAAGCATTGGAGTCAAACGGCAATCTCTGAAACCATGATCCAAAATAATTTTGGCCTTCTTTTAGATTTTTCTGTTATTCTGTTATAGCAACTGAAAGCTCACCAAGATTGGCTCTCAACTTCAAGTTAGAGTGACCAAGGAAAGAAAATGAGTTCTGAGACTGTTTATGTCTAATTAGCCCCAGCACTTGCATTTCAGGAGCCAAAGTTGAGATTTCCATTTCAGTTTACCCAGCACAATCTTTATATGTTCTATGAAAAAGTTAAACTTCAGAGACTTCACCTGTAATGTGGTAGGGCAGGTATTATCCTGTTGGATAATTGGTTGGTAGGGTAGGTAGTATCCTATTGAATAGTTGGTGGGTAGGGTAGGTATTGTCCTATTGGATAGTTGGTGGAGTAGCCATTATCCTATTGGAGAGTTGGTAGAGTAGGCATTATCCTATTGGATAGTTGGTGGGTAGGGTAAGTGTTATCCTGTTGGATAGCTGTTGGGGCAAGTATAATCCTATTGGATAGTTGGTGGGTAGGGTAGGTATTATCCTATTGAATAGTTGGTGGGGTAAACATTATTGTATTGCATAGTTGGTGGAGTAGGCACTATCCTATTGAATAGTTGGTGGAGTAAGGATTATCCTATTGGATAGTTGTTGGGGTAGATATTATGCTATTAGATAGCTGTCAGGGTAAATAAGGGTCCTTCATAAGTATTTATGAAACAAGACATGTGACAGCCATGCAGGATCTCTTTAGGGATGGAGAGGAAGTCCCAGGCAAACACTGCAGTTGCTTTCCTCACTCACTTTATCTCTCTTTCAATATTAATCATAGCTATATCACATATGAAGTCATTTCTGCCATATACATCTCATATCTACCTAGGAAAATACAAAGACTCCCAAAAACTCCATGACACTATTATTACTTTAAATTTAAGTTCTTAATATTATCCAATATCCATTGTTAAAATATGTCTCATAGGGTTCCTTGTTTAATCTGAATTTCAGCTACACACATATATATATATATAATAGCATATGTATATATGAGAATGCTTGGCATAGGCTCTGGATTTGAGCACTTTGTCCCAGATGGGGGTGGTCTTTGGAGAGGTTTAGTAGGTATGCCATTGTTGGAGGAGGTACATTACTGGAGGTGGGCTAAAGAGTTTAAAAGACTGGCCCCATTTCCAGGTCACTCTTTCTGCTTTGTTCTTATGGTTTAACAGATGAGCTCTCAGCTTGATGCCCCAGCTGCCATGCCTGCCTGATGCCATACTTTCCCCACTACGATGGTGATATAGTCTTACAATGGTGATTGTTGCCTTGGCCATGGCATTTTATCACAACAACAGAAAAGTAAGTAATACGAGTGCTTTGTACCTATTGCCCACATTTCCCCAGAGGTGACAATGTATGTAACAAAACTCCATTATCAAAACTAAGAGATTAATATAGACATAACACAGTGAATGATACTGAAAACCTCACTCAGATTTGAAGGCACTGACATGCACTTATTTTTCTGGCTTTGTGTTTAATTGTATGACATTGTATTCTTATTCTCGCTCATAAGATCTCTGGCTTAGACCACATACAGGACTATTGTCACCCAATGGAATTCTCTTAGCCACACCCTCCTTTCTCTTCCCAACCCCTAAAAATCAGTGATCCATTCCATATCTCTACAGTTTTATTTTTAGAAAATTTTATATAAACAGAATCATAAAATATGGAACCTGTTGATGTCTCTGTGTTTTAAATGGTGTTTGAGGGATTTCTTTACATGATAGAGGACTGGTAACAGACTATTTTGGAAGATCAAATTCTATCCTACCAAACACATGGCCATGCATGTGGGTGTTCATTCATTCAACACATAGTTATTGAAGGTCTGAGATATGTTTGTAGCACAGTGGTAGATAAGAAGATAATTGTTTTATTGTGACTGTGGCTGTGCTATGTGTCTGGCTGGTTGGGTTGTCAGAGTAGTGTCTACAAGTCATAAAAGCATTAGGAAGGGGATGTTAGGTTTGGCCTGGGTTTCAGTCCCTGCTTCCTTTTCTTCTCTTGTCTGGGATCATCTGACTCCACCCATATAATCAGTCTGTTTCAGTTTATTCAGAATCCTCCAACAAAATACCATAAAGTGAGTGGCTTATAAACAGAAATTTATTTCCCACAGGTCTGGAGACTTCAGGGTCAAAGATCAAGGCACCAGTCTATTCAGCATCTGGTGAGAGCTTGCTTTATGCCTCCTCACTGTTCCGCATGGTAGAAGGGTCTAGCTTGCTCTCCGAGACTCATTTATGAGGATGCCAGTCACCAATAGTGAGAACTCTATCCTCTGACCCAGCTGTCCAAAGGCAATGCTCAGCTCCTAGTGGAATCAATATTTGCACGAGAAGTTCAGTGTATGAGCTTCTGGGGGTATGAATATTGGGTCAGTGGGTGCCTCTCAGGCTTTTGAGCAGTCTTGACTGGAAACAGGAATGACTTTAATCTGACTTACAATCTTGCCCCTAGAAGTCTGTGCTCAGCTCTGCCACCACACTGGGACTGTGGACCTATGTCTGTTCACCAAGTCTCTCCAGTACAGGCCAGTGTTTGCCCAGTACTCTATTACTGTAGTCTCTCATGTCTGGTCATGGTTAGTGACTGCTTTATGTCTAAGACCCTCTGGGATTAAATTTATCCTACTAAGCTTAACATGCAGGAATATTGATACCACATTGATTCCTGTTAACCTCCTGGCTAGACTGTCTTACTTTTGTTTACACTAGAATTCTGATCCCTATTTTTCAACCTCCAATTGGTTTTCAGTCCTCTGTCCTAATCTATCTTTGTGTAGATATTCTTTTCTGCCTTTTCTCTTGCATACTAAATTTTTCTTTCCATCTTAGCTCCAGTTTATATATATTTGTTTACCTATCTTTGGCTTTTGGGTCCTCAAACTTATACTGTGACACACCACTGGCTTATAGCCATGGTTATTTCCTTCTTTATAAAAATATCTATTCTTGAGCTAAACCATCAATAGAACCAGTTTAAATACTTTCTTTCCTAACTAGAAATAACACATATAGAAAAAAAAGAGACTAGAATGTGGTCTGGTGGTCGCGTCCGCCTTGGCCAGCAAGTAAGACGCGACACGGTAGGATCCTTCTCAGTCGGCTTTATTCCAGGAACGACTCTTGACATAGGGATGGGGAACTGGACGGGGGACCTGGACCAGGAAGGGAAGGGAAGGGCCTGGACCCCAAGCAGCAGAAAGGAGCTGCTTATATAACTGCCCTAGGCGGGCTGGGTGATGTGTCCTCCCAGGATAGGTTAAGCTGCCAATACCTTATTAGCATAAGCCCGCTCAGAAGGGGCACGAGGCCGACGCATGCTCAAAGGACTTGTTTACCAGTTTCTGAGCTGGCCACTCTGGAAGCCAGCTGCTTACATTGTCAGGTGCTGGTCATACGACTTTACAACTGTAAACACGGCTGCCTACATCTCCCCCTTATTTATTTATTAAATTTGAATTAGGTTACCTCTGGACCCTTCAGACCTTAGGCATCCCACACCCAAGCATGCTTGAACTCATTCATTAGGTGGTTGGTGTGAGGCGATTGAAAGCACACCTAGAAGGTCGCCGCTAGCGCAGCAAGTCAGCGGTGGAAAACAGAGGTCCGAGCCCTTGTGCAAAGTGAAGGCATTGTAATGGGAAAGTTTATATTTCTGCCATACCCGCCTTCGTGCCTTTTTTCAGGGAGAGGTACATTTGGCACAAAACCTCTATGCACTCGGACATGCTTTCAGAGAATCTATCTCAGGATTGAGAACATCTCTAGTCGAGGCGCTCCTCGTACTCCCCGCTTCAGAAACATTGAGGTGATGCTGTAGGAGCCTCATGAGTGCACACCTTTGGCAATGGTCAAGATGGTCAGGATCTAGGGATTATGCCTGGATGGCCATTACCGGGTCCAGAAGGCTCCTACTATGCCTCCCTAAGGGAGGCCAGCCAAATACCTGGGGGAGTGCCTTCCTCCATGGCAGTCAGCGCCTGGTAAACAACAACCTTATGTCCTGCATGGTCATGGCACAAATGACACAGAAACCAAAGGCAGAAACCACATCCTAGGAGAACAGCTCCCCAGATAAATACTCCCGCTCATTCTTTAAAGAAAATTGAGGGCACCCTTGACCCAAGTGGTGAGCCCCTCCAAAGTAAAGGGATCCAGGCGGGTGCCATTCAGGGTAGCGATCTGCAACAGGAGCCTCCTGGATAGGTCCTCGCCTTCCTTCGACCGGTTTCCTTTCAGGTACTCAGACAGGAGGCGCTCTGATTGAGAGACTGAGAAGAGTTATATACCAAAGGAATAATATACAGTCCCCTGAGAGAGGAGACGCAAGAGAGCTGAATAGGTTTATATAGGTTAGCCAGCAGGAAGTGCATTTTGAGCACAAGAAGTAGGGAAAAAGGTAAGGAGGACGGGGAGTTAGAATGGACCGGCATAGGCACTGGCCAGGTGCATGTCACGGCCCACCAAAGGTATAAAGTTACCCGGTATCCAACGCAAATCCCTCTTTTATTTTAATGCCTCTTGCATGCATTAGTTCTTTTAAGGCACTTCTCACGGGGCACAATGGTGAGTTCCCCATGGTTTCACTTTCCTGATTTGATGCTTGCCAATACCCCAGAGAAAACACAATTACAACACCAAGACAGACCCACATCAAACAAACACAAACAGCAAACACTAACATGATACTTCTAAGGTCTCTCGTGATTCAATTGCCACTTTACCATGGACCTATGACCACGGACCTTATGACGCCGCTTTACCGCGGACCTTGTGATGGCCCCATTCACTGGGCACTTTCTATGACTCCGCTTTACCGCGGACCTTGTGACGGCCCTACTCACTGGGCACTTTCTGTGACGCCGCTTTACCGCGGACCTTGTGACGGCCCTATCCACCGGGCACTTTCTGTGATGCCGCTTTACCACGGACCTTGTGACGGCCCTACTCACTGGGCACTTTCTGTGGCAATAAATATACCTGTACCGCCGTTCCTAGCTGCTGAGTTCTGAATCCAACGAAGGTGAAGCCCTCAGTTTCCCTCAGTCGGCTTTATTCCAGGAACGACTCTTGACATAGGGATGGGGAACTGGACGGGGGACCTGGACCAGGAAGGGAAGGGAAGGGCCTGGACCCCAAGCAGCAGAAAGGAGCTGCTTATATAACTGCCCTAGGCGGGCTGGGTGATGTGTCCTCCCAGGATAGGTTAAGCTGCCAATACCTTATTAGCATAAGCCCGCTCAGAAGGGGCACGAGGCCGACGCATGCTCAAAGGACTTGTTTACCAGTTTCTGAGCTGGCCACTCTGGAAGCCAGCTGCTTACATTGTCAGGTGCTGGTCATACGACTTTACAACTGTAAACACGGCTGCCTACACTGGTGGAGGTAAATCTCAATGGGAGGGGGTACAAGAGACTCAGGTTCTGGTCTTAATGCATCATTGTGTATAGATAAGTCTACTTTGTACTGTATTGTATTAGATTGTTTGATTTTAAACCAGCTCTTTGAGTTTTACTATAAAAATCATTAAATAAATTTTGGCTTGAGATTAGAATAGTATTTCCAACAATTTCTGAATGGCCCTTAATATATATCTGCAGTTTTGTGACATATATTTATATAGAGTGCCACACTCAGCATTCATAATTATAAAATTCAGAATCCCAGTCAATTTTGGGAAACTGCGAAGATGCTCCATGTACTGTGGTATAGAATATATAACTCTATGAAAACATAGGACATGAAAGAGAAAGGAGAAGTATTGGAGATGTAGACAGAAGGAAGGAACAAACGTGAGTAGTGGAGTTGGTGGATATGATCCAAGCACACTGTATGGAAGATGTCATAATAAAACCGCTAGCTACAATTAACATATGATGAAGACCCTTTCCCCCACCCCAATGCTTTATCTCTTCCTTGTAAGGACAGTATAACCCATGCTCCCCACCCCAGTATCTGTTTAAGGAGTGAAAGGGTTGCATTAGCCAGAACTGTCCATTTTTTTCAGTTAATTTATCACCTCACAAATGAATATTGCTTTTATTTGAAAGAATTGTAAACCAGTTGTTAGTTTCAAAGTTTGAAAATGGAATGGTGTCTCTTGAGGTGAAGTAGGAAGTTGATAGAGTCATAGCTCTTTATGGGGGAGGACTCAGTCACAGGCATGTAGGGATTCAGACAAACCTGTCTCTCACCACCCCATTTAGACTCATCACTTTCACTCTCTTCTTGTGTTGGTCTTATTGTCTGTAACAAAGGAAAGATTTCTTGTCCTTCTTTAGTTCCCCCATCCCCCAGGGTTCACAGGCCTCCCATTCCATCCTGTAAAGGCAAAAAATCCAAACCAAGCCAACCAAAACAAACACCCCCCCAAATCCCTGTTCCTTTCTTCCTTGATTACACAGAATACCAAAGAGATAGACAGTATTCTTGAGTGGGCTGCCAAAAGAAACAAATGTTACAATATCAAGGATGTCAGTGACATTTACTGTCTTTGTTTTGTAGAAATACAGTCTTGTTGTTAATAAACTGGGACTTAACCAAGTGATAGTTGTTGTCCCCTAGAGCAAAGCTGTTCTCCCAGGGTGCCAAAGCCCAGCATCCAGTCGTAGAGAAGACCCAAACTGCAGACACAATGGACTCCTCTTTAGAGCAATAGCTCTCAACCTGTGGGTCACAACCCTTTTGAGGGGGTCATATATCAGATATCTTGTATATTAGATGTTTATACTATGATTCATAGGTGACAAACATAATTATGAAGTAGCAACAAAATTAATTTTATGGTTGCTGGTCAGGTCTGAAGCATTAGGAAGACTGAGAACCACTGCTTTAGAGGAACAAATGCTGTTTACTGAGGGTTTTTTGAGTCCATCTTCCATTCTGGAAACAGTGTAGTTTGGAATAGGTAAGGGTAGGGACTGGGAAGTTGTGGGTTTGCTTAACCAGAAATCAAAGACTATATTCCTGTTGATTGTAGGAGGAGTCTTAATCACTTAGAAAAGACTATTTTATACTTCAAGAATACTCTTTGACGTAGTATTATAGTAGCACTGTATATTCTTACATTATAATTTACTATGAAAAGAACTGTATATTGAAATTTTTATGACAGGTCTGATTTTCAGTACTATAACCAGGTAAATTACCAAGTTAGTATAGTAATTGTGTACCTTTGTCTCATTGACTAAATATTATGGTTCGGCATTATAATAAAGAATTACAACAGGTCATTTGTCATATGATATATGTTGATTTTTATTTTGATGAAAAAAAGATGACTATTCATTGACATGTACCTGATATGTGTGGTCAAATATGTTCATAAGGAATGTTATTGCCTCATTAGACCATGTATTCTGGACAGTCTCCTTCCATGACTACAGGGCCAGGGGGATAATTTGTGGCCACTATGTGTAATCTACTAGATTTCATTCTTCAGTGAATCAAGCAATTATAGCTATTTCACTCAGTGGGGACGTGTGTCCCCACTGTCCAGCAATGATAGTGGCTAATTTATATTGCTAGTGTATCTTGGATACTATGTATTGTGGTTTGAATGTAAAGTGTTTCCCATAGGCTTGGGTGTTTTACGTTGGTCTCTAGGTAACAATGCTGTCTGGGAAGATTGTGGAACTTTATCAGGGGGAACTTTGCTGGAGGAAGTGGGACCTTGGCTTCACTTTCTGTCCATTCTCTTTCCTGAATGTGGGTGCAATATTGACCAGCCAGTCTCCTGTTCCTGGCACCATGCTTTCCTGGACCTTTGCCTTATCTTTCTTACCATGATGGACTGGATCTCTCTGGAGCTGTAACCCAAAATACCCCTTCTCTCTTAAGCTGATCTTATGGGGTATTTTAGTCACAGCAACAGAAAGGCAACTAAGATACTGTATTAAGCACTGATGTGTTTGATTTAACTCAATCCTTCCCAATGATGTTATAACATACTTATTTTTCTTTCAACTTGGAAGGGCTTGATGCTTGTGTGCGGCTTCTGGTGTTCCCCACCGTGCTAGGTAGCTTTATGCCAACTTGGCACAACTTAGTGCTTTTGGAAGAAGGAACCTCAGGTAAGAAAATTCCCTACAAGATTGATCTAGGGTGAATTGGGTGCTACTTCTTGGCTGGTGGTCCTGGGTACTGTAAAAAGGCAATCTGGCAGTTTGAGCACACGCTACGAGGAGCAAGCCAGGAAGCAGCACTCCTCCATGGCCTCTGCATCAACTTCTGCCTCTAGATCCTTCCTTTTGTGAGTTCCTGTCCTGATTATTTTCCATAGTGATGGACTTTGATGTGGAACTGTAAGCTCAAATAAACCTTTTTCCCCCAGATTGTTTATGGTCATGGTGTTTTCTCACAGCAATAGAAACCCTAATTATGATACCCACTATGTACCTAGTACTGTATGAAGCTGAACTTGAACTGTACTGGGTTTAGGCACCTGACACAGCATTGGCAAAAATACAGGAAGCCAGTATTTGTTGACTAGATAAATTAGCAGATGGAATGAACTGACACGGCTTGTCCAGGGACTCTTGTCTATAAATACAGTACCTGTGGCTCTGGGTTCCCACCTGCTACACTACTCAGGAGTCATCCCTCTCTTGCTCTGCATCTCCAATTTATTCTTCTTCCTTTGTTATCGTACTACTTTTCGGGGACATCTGAATTTTTCAGTGGAATGTGTGGCCTGAGGTCAGGGCTCATCTCTGACTCATATTAATGCCTGCAGAAATAAAATCAGAGTAGATTTTTAGATAACTTCTATTTTACTATGATTTTAGATATGCAGAAAATAACAAAGATTACAGAGTTCCCCACATCCCATAGTTTCCCTATTGTTGCCTCCTATTTTCTTAAGGTAGAGTTATCATAGCTGAGTCCTTATCAGTTCACTATGAGCAAATTCCACAACTGATTTCAATTTTATTAGTTACACTCTCCCTGCCTCGTGTCCATTCCTCATGACAGCATATACAATTAGTTGTGATATCTTCTTAGGCCTTGACCTGGCTGTGACCTTTCTCAGTCTTTTCCTTGATCATTTTGTAGGGTGTCATTAATGTAGCCAAGAATGGGTTTGAACCTGTAACTCTCCATAGCCAAGCATGACCTTGAACCTATAACCTCCTCCTTCTACCTCTCAAGTGTTGGCATTTCAAGTGTGTCCTTGGCTCTTTCTTTGGTTTTGAGGATGGAGATACTTTTGAGGAATACCATGAGATTTTGTATGAGGTTTCACAGCTGGAGTCCAGATCTTGTTATTGCCATGTGTAGTTTGAGGCTTTGGGTTCTCAGAAGTTCTTAATACACTGTGTCCATGACACGGGCCAGCACCCTGGTTTAACCTGGAGGGTATTGACTAGGATCCTCAGGCTAATGGGGTGTTTGCCAGGTGTTTCCACTGTAAAATTGCCTTTTAGTTTCTCCCTTTCTTGACATCTTTTTATGGAAATCATTAAACAGAGTGTACATTTAAGGCTGGGAGCTGTCTCTTACTCTCTGAGAAGGATGTTATCTGCATAAATTATTTGGAATTTTCTTGCCCAAGAGATTTTTCTACTTTCTTCCATTTATCTGCTTTAATTATTCTTTTATGTCACTGTGAGTTAAGGAATCCCATTCCTTATTTTTATTATTTTTATTATACACACACACACACACACACACACACACACACACACACTAATTCTTTGAGAATTTCATTGATATGTTTTGATTATATTTATCCCCTACTCTTCCCCCAGCTGCCTCAAGACACATCCCCACCTCCCTTCCTCTTTGTATCCCTTAGAGGCTATCTCACAGCAGATATCCTGGTCCTCTGTCTCTTGGAACATTTCTGCCTCTTTTTCTGCTGTTCTCTGTGGTGCTTTGAGTAAGAATGGCCCCCCATAGGCTCATGTATTTGAATGCTTGGGAAGTGGCACTATTTGAAAGGATTAGGAGGGGATCCTTGTTGGAGTAGGTGTGGTTTTCTTGGGTGTGGGCGTGGCCTTGACTGAGGAAGTGTGTCATGGGAGGTGGGCTTTGAGGTTACAAAAGCCTATGCAAGCCAAGCCTAAAATATCTCTCTTCCTGCTGCCTGATCTGGACATAAAAATGTCAACTATCTCTCCAGTACCATGTCTGCCCGTATGCCCCATGCTCCCTGCCTTGAGGATAATGGACCTTTCAAACTAGAAGCAAGCCCTAACTAAATGGTTTTGTTTATGAGAGTTGCTGTGGTCACAGCAACAGAACACCAAGCGTTCTCTTAGCTGTAAGTGTAAGAGGTTGTATTGTAAATGTATTATTTCGGGACAGGCACTCATTTCGTTGCTCTCTGTATTTTAACCAGCTGTGGCTTTCTGTAATGATCTGTCTGCCACAAAAAGGAGATTCTTTGACAAGGGATGACAGCTGTATTATCTGTAGGTATAAAGATAAGTATCCTGATTTATAAAAGTGACAATAGAAAGTAGGCTCACCTTTAGGTTTCATGGCCTCATCAGCAAGGATTGAGTTTGCTAAGTTCACAGTCCAGGCATGACTTTTGTCCTACTGAGTGGACCTTAAGTCCAGTTAGGTGGCTGTGAGGTAGCCCTCCAGGGTGTAAGTGCCACTACGGTACGGTTCAGACTCCATGTCATTTTGTTCATTGTTCTGACTCACTGGCACAGCGGGATAGGAGTACTGACTGCTTTTCTCCCTTGACAGCTTGCACAGTAGCTTCAGATGCTTGAGCTGGTCCCCAGGGAGGAGGCTACCAGGTTGGATTCAAGTCAATTCCTCAATGACCTGTGCCCAAAGTGTGTGGTATTTTCAGGTAGAGTTGTGCCTTCTTTTTTCCTAGAAGGCAGTGAAAGGCAGTGGCAATAGCTTAAATTGTTTGAGGGTCTCTTGGAATCCCCTAATCAACAATTTGAAAGGTTTGCTATGGCTGGGGGTTTTGTTATGGCTTTTGGGGAAGCATTGCTACCCCAAGTGGTGTAGTCTGTGTGTGTGTGTGTGTGTGTTTACTTCTATGTCTACTGACTGGGATCTACTCAGTGGCCAATCCTGATGACCTGAGTTCAGTACTCAGAACCCACAAAATGGTGGGAGCAGAAAAATGTCTCTATAGAGTTTTCCTCTGACCTCCACAAATGTGCCATGGTGTGCATATGCCCCCTCTTCATCATGCACAGATGACCTGGATATTTATTTTTTCTTTCAGGTTTTAAAATTCAATCCTACATTATTTTGTTGTTCAAATCATTCCATTTTTGGCCATTGGGAATTCTCTCAGGTGGCACCTACTGTTTTCCTGACATATCACTGTTGTTTCATTCCTTGGAACTTTCTGACTTTGGTACTGCAAGTTGCTCTGGGAGCATCTTGTCTCTTCCCTCCCTGCCCTAGTTCATTAATCAGCTGTTTTTTTAAGGGACCCTGATTCCTTTTTGTTTTTGTTGTTAATAGTATTACAAACTAAGATCAGAGGAGGTGTTTCAGTAGTGTGTATATCTTAGAAGACAAGGTCTGGGTGCTGGTTCCGCTTGGTACTATGAGAAGGTCATTGCTTCTAGGTTATCTCAGAGGTGCCAACACATGGGTGTGAACATAGCTAAGGTCATTTTCATGTACAGCCACCAGAATCTACAGTAAAGTTGAGTATAAATTCCTATTGCTGTCTCTCACTGTGATCTAGCACAATATTATTTATTCTAGCCTTGTCTTTTTCTTATCTCTAACAACCAGAAAAGCAGCTTCACCAACCCCCATTTATTTATTTGTACAACCTTGATACATGGAGTTTTAGAATTATTAACTCACACTTCCACAAGAAACCACCTAATCAGAGATAGCACAGCATACTGCTTATATATAGTTCCATTATGTGCATTTAAAATTATTTTTCCACTCAATGATAGTGGTTCTTTCATAACAGTATTACTTTAGTTTGAATACATGTCATGTCACTTAAGTTAATATGGTAAGTTTATTCTTTGTATATTTAGTAGAATAAAACAGTTTCACTTTTCTTCAGATACTCCAATAAATTTATTGCCAACCTTGCTTTATTATCAATAGCTTTGTAGTAAGGATTAAGAATCTATATTTTAACCAATTTCCAAAGAGATTGATAACCGTAGAGGTACTAATGGACAAAGAAAGCAGTCACCTGGGAGATGCTGGGCTTTCCAGCTGTGCTGGTAGCATCCTGGCAGATGTTGGAATCTGGATCTGTCAGCATGCTGGCTGTACCATCTTGGTGACCAGCAGAGCTGGGGATTCTCTATAGGCTGGGGACCTCTTCTAGTCTAGCCCTCATGTGGGTCTGGCTGAGCAGCTCCATCTTTGAGCTGTCTGGGCATCTCCCACTGAGGTTGTGCTGAGTTGCAAAAACTCCAGAGCTCTGCCCCCTCTGCCTCTGGCATGATCTAAACATGTCAAACTTGCCACATGAAAGAGAACTTCTTGTCTCTTAGAGCAGGTTGCCAATTGGATAACCAAGTATCATCCTCCCAGCCCATCGTAAAACCTCCATTAAACCCTTTATTACATCTCTCAGTCTGTAGAGCAAGCTTGCCTTGGATGGAGGACAGTTGAAGGAGGTGCCATCTTCGAGTCCTCAGCCCATTGCCCAAGGCTGTCTCCTCTGACACTTTAGAGGGCAGTCAGCTGCCTGGCAGTAGAGGGGCTTTCATTACTGAGCCTGACCTGACCTGTGTAATTAGATGCTCTGCCTAGACTCTGTCTCATGGCTGAATCACCCAGAGAAAGGTGCTGCTGCTAGATCCTGGGAAACCTTGAAACTGTTCGCTGACTCATTCCCTAGTAGGGAGAATGTGTGTTTATTAGGGAAACCATAGGCAGACTCGGCTTCTACATGGGTGATCAATTGCAGGTCCTCTCAAATCACTATCAACAGCATTGTTCTAATTGTGTGTGTGTGTGTGTGTGTGTGTGTGTGTGTGGTCTCTTTGTACGGATTGTATTGGTGTATTCTGTGTTCTGTGCTCCTCTATGCTTCTGAGTAGGCAAAGGAGATTTATCACTGTGACAGTAAATGCTCACTTCATAGTAAGCGAGAGCACGTGAGGAGGTCTGCTAAGATCAAAATGGAACCCATAGGTACTTGAGAGAGACCTGGGGCTGAGGACAGCTTAGCCATTCACTTGGGTCAAGGATCTTAAAAAGACATGTGATCTCTCTGATTTTTTTTCTTTAAAGAAATGGTATTTCATAGATGGATGCAGAAAATGACTATGAAAGAGTTTTGTAAACTTCCGTCTTTTAAGTCAATATGTTCTTGGTTAGAAATGAAATCCTAGGTAATATTTCACCCTTGCGAGCCCACTCTAAGCCTTTCCTCTCCCATGCAGTTCCCTTCCTTGCCATGTTCATGGCATAGACCATGCACCCACCTGACGTCTACCATGACACTGACCATCAGCTTGTCTCCTGTAGGATTCTATTTCATTAGCCACTTCTTTCCAGCATGCAGAACAAATTTTTTCCATGTATGCTTCCTCCTCTGGTAAAACTGTCTTCTTATCAGTTCCATGTTCTAGAATGTTCCTATTCCCTTTCTCTTCGAATGCTCCATCCTCTCAGGTTTTCCGTAGAGCAACCCCCATACTTGTGTCAGGTCCTTCATGTCTGTTTGACCACTGCCATGGCCATTCAGCTTTGTCATCTGAATTAGACCTTGTGCCATGTTGCTGCCTTTATATCATAGCAATATCCCCAGTAGGACTATATGATCTGTTAGCCCAACATTTGCTCAGTAACTAGTGTGCTGATGTATTGCAGCATCAGAGGTACCAGGATCTGACTTCTGAAATCCTTTGTATGGTTTCTTTATCAAGCGCTACTATTCTTTCTCAGTTATAATTACTGATTTCATACTATGTGTAGACAAAGGAAGGTCAGTGTGTTTGCCTGCTCTCCACACCTCGGCAAGCCCTTCAGCTCATTTCAGGTATTCTTTCAAGGAGCTGTTTTTTTTTCCCCTTTGCTTCTCCAATTTCTTTCTATGAATTTAGATGCCCAGAACTCATCTCTTTCATATAGTTCCCTATTTCTAACATGATAGAAAGAAGTCAGTACATAGTAGCTCATTGCACCCTGGGAGAGTCTCCTAGGTGTCCAAACATATGAACAGAAGGATGGGGGAGGCAGGAAGTAATTGACTTGTGAATCCTTTATCTGGGTGATGTCTCTTCAGGACCCTTCCCTGATGTGATAGTTAAAGTTCTGGGGATAACAAGGCAGACCATAGAATATCTGAGCCATCACTAATGCTTTCTTTCTTTTAAGGAGTAGAACACCCAGAATCATCTTTGCTTGAACAGGAGGAGAGTGATGCTCTATGTTCAGAATGGTCATTTCCCAGTATTCTGCTACTGAGTAGCAGTGAAGTTTCAGAGTATCTACTTGATTTCTCTAAGATGCTATATCTTTTGATTGATTACAAGGGGTTAATCGATGTACAGCCAGGATTAATTGAACCACACAGTAAATGTTCTATACATGTTAGTTATTAATAGTATTATTGAATAACTTATTTTATAAACAAGGCCTTAATTATTTCCTTACCTCTGCTTTCTGCCCTTGGCAAGCTTAGTCTTCCTCCTTTCAGCCCTGGACAAACTTTTGGAAGAATGTCCCTCAGTGCTTTCTTTCATTTTCTTCTGCTCACTTTTTCCAGCTTCCATCTTCATCATTAATGTTGGCTTCGCATTTCAGCATATTCCTTGGCCCTGTGGTCTTAGTTCCAGCGTGAGCCTCTTCCACACCTCTTTCCTAGTTGGTGCTATGGAAGGCCCCGTTTCATTGGAGCCCCACATTAATAAAGAGTTTCTGTTCCTTAGTTTGCTCTCTCTCTCATCCCTGATGTCTTGGATTTTTTCTTTACTCTGTTCTTAACACTTATCTTGTGTGATAAGAGAGAGAAAGAGAACAGCAGAGGTGTGGGAAGAAAGGGGAGACTCACTCCCTATACAGGGAATGGGAAACAAGCTTCTAATTTTTCTTGTACCAGGTCCCAAGTACAGACTGTGACAATTATTTGTATTTGGTCTCAGCAACTCTATTCTGTAAGCACCACAGTTCCTACTTCCTGGTATGGCTGGATCTCATTGTCAAGTGCTTCATCTCTCTAAGAACTTTTAAAGGCCATTTTGCCTCAGCTCAACATTGACCTTATGTGCTACTTTTGGAATCTAACACCCACCCTACCCCTATAAAAGTCACAGTGCCCTGACCTCCAACACAGACCTGTGATTCACATCTGATGACTCTTCTTTTCCGTTGCTCTTAGCACTTATCTTATGTGACAGAATCAATTTGGTTAAAAAATAATTTTATCTTTGATTCACTCCCCGGGTCCTGTGCCTTCTGTGTTCTCAATTGGTACATTTTAGAAAACCTTGAAGTCATCTCTTTCTTTGAACTATTGTTTCACTTATAACAACTGTATAAGTTTATGGAGTACACTGTGATATCTTGAAGCATCCATGTGAAGTGCAGTAATCAAATCAAGGTAATTAGCTTTAAGTATATTCAAACTTCCTATCTTGAAATGCACAGTATATTACTGTAGCTTAGTACAATGGCACCCAGAACATTCTCCTCATATCTGTCTGGAATATTGTACCATGGCTACTCTCTCTATCCCCTCTCCTACAGCCTCCCCCTGACTCTGGCAAACAACATTCTACTCTTCATGTCCTGGGGTGACTCTTGGATTTTGATTGCAAGTGATCATGTGCTGCTTTTCTCTCAAGTTCTTTCCAGACTACGTGATCCTTTATCCTGTAGAACTTTGGTGATTTCTGGCCAGTGTTGGAAAATTCCCAAGCAATTTTGCCTCTCCTTTTTACCCTTCCCTGACCTCCTGGCCAGTCATAGCTTGGTACCAAGTCTGATCCTTTGCTTAAAGACATTTCTCAACTTTGCATTTGACTACCGACTGGGGTCCTAGATCGCCAAATATCCCTTGGATCCAGTATGCTTTGTTACTGCCAAAGTTTTGCTCATGCTGTCCACTCAGCTTGGAATACATTTTTCCTTCCTCCAAAAATGTCAAAATCCTTCCTAGCTAGCCATGTCTTTCAGATGGCAACTCATTTGTAAAGTCCATTCTGATCTCTGAGGTATAGAATTAATGAGCCTGAACTGGTCCCTCACATTTTGTTTATTCTTGTGATGAGAACACAGTCTGGCCAGGGGTCACAATGAAAGAGACCATCCTCCCTGCAGGGTGGAGATCTGGATCCTAGTTTTCTGGCTTTTATCATTTTTAAATGCCCTATCTTCTGTTACCTCTCCTAGGGCCCAGCTCAGTGATTTGCACTCAGAGGGCTTTCCACAAATATTTGGTGTTGGGGAGGTTTGTTTTGGGTGTTGTTGGCCTGCAAGATTTTCAAGTGACAGGTGGGATTCTTTTGAAATGAACTTCTAAGTCCTTGACTGGCTCAAGGCAGTTCAGGCTTCGGGAGGAGACAATCTATGTGTTGATGGATATGCCACCCCCACTTTACCTCCACATTCTCCTCTGGAACCAGTTGCACAAGACTAACTAGAGCCATAATCCATACCCTCCGAACCCAAGTTATTAATTTTTATTGTACAGATGAAGATACTTAGTCCCATAGAGAGGCAGGGGATTCCCTGATGGGAATAAGAGTTAGGCATCTGGCTCCATATGCAGGGTTGTGGCCACTTATCTATGACATGGGATGTTTACCTCCTCGGGCAGGCATGGGGCTCCACTCTTGAATTAGTACAGCATATCTTGGATTGACTTGCTGGCTCTTCTACTCAGTTGAAAACTCCACACACCTATTCCTTCTTTTCTGTCCTAAAAAATTCTATCTTCATGATCTTTCTTTTGTTACACGGAATCTATTTACTTCTTGAGAAACTCAGCTTACCTGCCACGTTTGCTTTCTGGCTTTATACTCCAGATGTGTTTTTCAAGTGGGAGGTGGTGAGGTCTGAATGATTTGTAGAGCTAGTGTGTGTAGAGGGAGAGGGAGGCTGGGGCGACTGCTGGCTTTATGATAGTTATCCAGATTTGATTAGTCTTTAGATTCTCTAGCCAAGAAAGTGAGGATGGCTTTCAGCTTCTAGGCACCGTGGATTTAATCCAGAGGTCAGTCTTGTCTCATTCGCCATATTGCTTTTCATCTCTTCTTCTAGAGATGGAGGTCTGGGTGACTTGCTTTCTTGTCAGATTCCCCAAATAGAAGTATCTTCTCATTTCCTCCAGCTCCGACTAGGACAGCTTTGTAGACCACATCTGAATAGGGGATCTCTGCTTTTTCAGTACTTCTGCTATACAGCTCAGGGCTCTGGAGGCACAAAGGACCAGTTTCCACTGAAAGCATTCTACCAACATAGAACATACTCAGCACTGACAGTGGGTACCACTAATGGACTGTCCTTCTGTCTAACTACATCTTTGTTTTAGGAAGCAAAGTGTTTGAAATGAGAGAGGACCTAGAAGAAAATGACTTGACTGACTGACCCTCAAAAGCAGGAAGAAGTGGAGCCCAAGGAAAATTGTCTGAACCTGGAATGAAGACGGAAGGGAGGGATGCAAATTGGCCCATAGTATTCACTTGCTTTCTACCTCATGATTCTCCATCTATGTTCACAAGCAGGGGATTTATGGAATGAATTTTATTTCTCTACTCAAGGTTCTAAGAAGCATTGTCTTGAGGGGACTATGGTGATTAAAATTAAAATTAAGGCATCCTCCATAAAAGACTCCACTTTGTGATCAGTGAGCTCCAGATGTCTCATGGCTCATTTTTATGCTCCTCATATTCACTTTGGTATTTCCACAGGTGGTGTGCTGCTGAATAAATGTTAAAAACCCAGACTTATGGTAGAATTGGTCTTTGGTTAAGCATCAGAATTCTTTATGCAGCTTTATTAAACTAATAACTCCACATGTGTTTGGAGGCTGCAGGTAAAGGTGGTCAGGGAGTAGCCAGCTTGGGCAGGTTGAACGTCTTGGATGCTTACTCTGTGTTGACTTCATGAATGACTTAGAGCCTGTCGATACTCAGCTGCCTCCTGCATTGCATCCTGGGAAGGTGAAAATAAAGAGAGCTCCTCTCCAGGGGCTCAGGGTCAGTGAGAAATTAGTGAAGCACTTTGGTGGGAAAATTTTTGTGTGACAAAGGGAAGACTGACTACTCCTGAGCCACCCCGCAGCCTGGGCAACTTAGCTCTTCATCTTAGTGGGCAGTTGATTGTAATTCTCCTTTCTTGCAAAGTTAGGAATTTTCTTGAAAGAAATAATTACCAGGTAGTTTTAAATGTTGTCAGTGACTCATTCTTTGAAATGTTAACCTGAGGTTGTCTCCTTCAGAGAATAAAGTAATGATGGTAGCAATTTATTTCATAGTTAGAGTTAAGCCAATTAGCGCATGCCCTATGCCCAGAACATAAATAAAAATTTTGAAAGTCTCTTTAGGTCCTAATGGGTCCTAAAATTCCAGCACTTTTCCTTCAAATGCTTTCCTTGCTTTCTCTTTTATTTATTGTTATTATTTTAATTATATATATTTAGGGGTAGAATGTGGTAATTTGATGCATGTATACAATATGCAATGATCAAATTAGGTTAACATTCCCTTAGCCATTAACTATTTTATTAACATGCAGTAATTGAACATATTTATGGAGTGGAGTGTATTAGGGCTTCCATAGAGGGAAAGTAGTCAGAAATGAACGCTATGGAGAAGCTTGGGAACCAGTGTGCTTGAGTCTCTACTTAGCAGGCAGGAGGGATCCTTCGTAGGCCGTCAGGAGTCTGTCTGCAAAGAGAAATGGAATGACTTTCTTCTGGTCAATGTCCATGTTTCATTAGTCTTTATGGCATCTCAGGGGTTTTAGGAAGGGTTCTTGTTTAGCCTATGGCACCTAGTTCTCTCATAACAAAACCTCTTTCAGTTCCCGTTTCAGAGCCCAGTTCAGCGCCCACACTTTGTCTCTGATCTTTTTCCAGTTTGCTTCCCACTGCTAGTTCTCTTTGGTGTGTGAGGCAAGGAAAATCTGCTAAGATTCAGCATAAGAGAGGTGGAAGACACCTTGGAACTCAGTTGTATCCAAGTCTTTCATCTCATCAAAGATGAGAGACTGAGTGGGTTTGTGGAGGGTGAGTGGTATGCCTTCAAACGACCCTGTGGGCTGGTGGGTTTATGGGGAGTTAGACTAAACCCAACATCTCCTAACTTCTTTCTCCTCTCCACTCCATTTCTTCAGATACTAAGATTTTAATGCAGTTATAGGAACATAGGGCAGACTTGGGGTTCTGAAGCTTATAGTCTTGACACAGTACTGAAATGTAATGCTGAATTTAATTCTCCCACTACAAATTCCTTCTCCCAGTCTTCCATATTTTTGATAGAATTGAAAAACGGTGGAAAAAACAACTTCTTAGGCAGCTCCCACAGAAGCCTCTCCTTCTAAGGGCATTTTTAGCCCTTGGTCCAAAGCCTCAGGTTTCCCCTCTATCTTTAAATGAGTGGAAATGCAAGGTTGACATGTCTGCTGAAGACAGGATAAGCATGGGTCAGTGTTCCCATGTCCAAAGGAGATTCTGCACTCTAGTGAATGTAAGATTTGACAGCCTTGCTCAGTTGTTCAGAACTGATATCATTTTTGGGTGAAAACTTCCCTTCACAAAGCTCCATAAGACACCATGACTCTGTTAGCTAACAGTTAATAGTTCTAGCCTGTGTTGGTCTGAGCTTAAACTAGTTCTTTGAATTTGCTTATACATAAGTAAGCCTCACTTCTGTAGGTTGAACAACTCAAATGATACTAATACCCACTTTCCTACATCCTAGGGTTGTTAATATTAAATAATATTTTGCAGATCCAGTGCCATTGTGGGCCCCAGAGTAAACAACCTGTAAGAATAATCTTTATTGCTGTTACTTCCTGACAACCAAGCATGATGGCACATGATTATGGTTCTAGCACTTGGGAGATGGAAACGGGAGGATTGGGGGTTCAAAGTCATCCTTTGCTATATGGCAAGTTTGTGGGCAGCCTAGGATCAAAACACACACACACACACACACAGAGAGAGAGAGAGAGAGAGAGAGAGAGAGATGAGAGAGAGAGAAGAGAGAGAGAGAAATGAGAAGAGAGACATACAAACAGAGAGAGAGAGAGAGATTAGCCCCTTCATTCATTTAAATGAATGACAGGACACTGCATTGGCTTGATCCTGGACAAGTTGGGCCTAGTATGGTTCTAAGTACTATTCCCCCGACCCCCAAATCTGCTCACCAGCATTCTAGGACCTTTTTCTGGGACAGATCTACCTTTTCTGAAAGACAAGGGTACTAGGCCAATATTTCTTCCTGGCCAAGTTAAGAAACCCCTGGGGGAAGGGCGGCTCAGCACCTTCTGAGCTTGTAAATGAGAATTGCTCTCTGCCCTCACCCTGGGCTAAGTTATTCTGAGGCTATAAAAAGATCCCTGTCCACTTCAAAGGACTTTTTATCAGCTTATCCATACAGATCCTGTTCAACTCGTCTCATTTTCAAAGGCAAAACAAAACCCCTTGGCTGAACCCGGAGCTGGGCTCTTACCTTTCTTAAAATATCTCTAACTTCAATTAAACAGATCCCTCTTGGCTCCCTTTAGTAAATAGGTTGTCTACAAAGAGTTCCCTGACACCCTTCTCCTCCCTCCTTCTTCCCCTGTCCCTGTCAAAGTGACATGCCATTCTGATCTGCTTCAAATTTGTACTAAGTTAGGCAATGTCACTTGGGCTAGGTCTTGATGCTGCTGGACCTTGTAAATGGACTTTTGTTTCAGAACACAACAAGTTCTAAAACCACTTCTGCCCGGAACAGAGGGACAGTCAATTAAGCGTCGCCTTGAAAGATGACCACCTAGGTTTCTAGGTCTCCTCCTGCCACAGAAACTCTGTGTGAATCTGATTGAGTCTGGGTTTTATTTTTCTCTAAGTAAAGAAGGGAGAGAAGTATAATCACTCAAAATGATCTCTGTAATGATTTCTTTGCTACAATTGCCTGATTCTAAGTCCCCACTTAGTGTGTATTCCCTGAGGTAAGGGAAAGTTGTCTCATCTTTGTACAGAATTTCTCAGAAACCATCAGTTTTTAATGATCATGCCTGAGTTCTCTTCTAATATACCTTTCCATCTTACAGAGTGGTACCCATTTGTCCTATGTACTGTGTGTGTGTGTATGTAATATGTATGTATGTATGTTGTATGTATGTATGTATGTATATGCTGTGTCTCTCTGCTATTGTTTAACCTCACTGTCTCCCCAACCACTTAACTGTCTTCTTCAGCTACAAGCATGAGCTTCAGGTGATCTTATACCATGCCACTGCAAGAGGTAGATTACCTGATTATTGAACTCCCTGGCTCCGTTGTAAAACCTTGGGGTTCACAACTTATACCCTAAGTAGGATCTGGCTAATCCTCAATAAGCTAATTAAAAGAGACAAATTAAAAGTAGAGAGCAGAAAAAGGAGATTTATCCAATGTGGAATATTGTGAAGAGGGACAAAAGGATCTGGCAAAACTCAAGTTTTTCTTCAGAGTCTTGAAGTGAGATCGGTAAATATAGGGCTAAGGAAGCAGCCATGTTTGAAAATGACATCTAATTGAGGGGCAAAGTGATGAATCAGAGAAAGATTTGACAGAATGAGTTAGAGATAGTATACATCCAACTCTCAGAAGAGAAGCTACTTAAGAAAAGTTCAGAGAGAAGAAGAGAGAGAGAGAGAGAGAGAGAAGAAGAGAGAAAGCCAATAGGAGGCAGTGCAGTGGAGTTGAATTTGTTCATGAGTTCATGCTATTCAGGTCAGGTCAGCAGAGGCAGTTGAAGGCAGAGAATAAGAAGGAGCCAGAAGATCAGAACAAACTTCCAGAGTTAGTCTAAGGCCAAGCAGGGCAATTCAGTGAGAAGCCATGAGAAGCCAGATTGAATCAAGGGTTTGAACCAGAACAGCTGAGTTGAACTAGTCAGCTAGAGTTCAGAAAGAACTAGAAAGGGTGAGCTTATTCAGCAGTAAGCCTCTGATATGACAATTTTATCTGGGGAGTAAAAAATTACTTTTACAATCTTGTAAGGTGGTCTAAAAAGTTGTTGAAATTGTGTGAAATCTCTTTCTAGTAGACAAGAACTTCCTCTGGTTGTTACCCTGGCTGTTCTGGAACTCACTATGTAGACCAGGCTAGCCTTAAACTCAGAGAGATCCCTGGCCTTTGCCTCCTGCTGGGATTAGCCATGCACCACTATCCCTAGCCTCAGTGACTTTTGGTTCATATGACACACCCAGAAGAACAGGAGAGATAAATCTCAGTAGGTGAAATTTGGCCAGTGAAAACTAGGAGAAGGGAGGGTACCTGTGAATAAATCCTCGGGTTTTCTTCTAAGAATCTGTTGCTCCATAAATCCTGTGGAGAGGCATTCAGAATGATGGAATGAGCCTTTGGGCTTCTTGGTAGTGTTTAAGGCCAGTGTCAGGTAGACAAGATATTATCTTTGCTTTTCATTCTTCCTTAAATCATATCCATTGTATCCTGGCTACCCTGGGGCTGATCCTCCAAGTAAACTATTAATATTTAAGTCTCACCTCAGATGTTGTTTTCTAGGGAGATGCCATTGATCCAAATCTGCCTACTCTAAGTGTATTTATCCCTAGAGGCTACAGAAAGTTAGATCTGAAAGACTAATGCTACCCAGTTACCCAATTTTCTTTCTTAAAGTTATTTTGAGAAAGTGTCTCATGTATCTTGGATAGCACTCAACTGCTATGTGTTCAAGGATGGCTCTGAGTTTTTGAACCTTCTGCCTCTACTTCCCAAGTGCTACGATTATAAGCAAGCACCACTATGCTTGGCCCCATCACTTATTTTAACAAATATTAAAATGAGGAATCAAAGAAAGGAATGAATTACCCTAAATGAGTGGCTGGATTGGTACTAGGTAAAAAGTCCCATTTTCTATGCTACGGTGTAGGACATTGATTCTCAACCTGTGGGTCGTGATTCCTTTGGCACCTATCTCCTCCTCCTTCTCCTCTTCCTTCTCTTGAAACAGGGTCTCACTATACAGCCCTGGCTGTCCTGGAACTCAATATGTAAACCAGGATAGCTTTAAACTCACAGAGACCCCCTGGCCTCTGCCTCCTGCTGGGATCAGATGTAAACCACCACACCTAACCTCGGGGACTTTTGGTTCAGACCCCTATCTCCAAAAATATTTTTAGTTTGATTAATGACACTGGTATGAAGTAGCAATGAAAATAATTTTATGGTTGGAGGTCACCACAACATGAGGAATTGTATGAAAGGGCCACAGCGTTAGGAGGGTTGAGAGCCGCTTTTCTAGGAGTTGAAGCACAGAGAGGAGGTAGCTCAGAGGGGTCCTTCAGCCAGTAAAAACTCTGGAGTGGTGACAGTGTCCGAGCATAGCTTGTTCTTGGCTGGATGCTGGGTTGGATGCTTCAATAACTTAGGGTCATGTAGGCAAATCAAGACAAAAAGTGTTTTATATGTGTACATGCTTTTGAATAAGAAGATGCAGGCACCACCCTGCATGGGAGTGAGAACCAAGAGACCTCAGGGGGCTTTGGAACAGAGCAAACTGAACTGGTATCTTCGCTTTCTTTTTCAGACTTAACTGCATCCCTGCTTCACAGCAGAGCTCCACAGGCATTCAGAGTGCCTTTTTAGAGTTAACAAGTGAAGCTTTGTGCATACCCCCATTTAAGTGACTCCACTTTTTTCCGGGGATGAGAGTCACAGGCAGAGTGGGAGGGCTCATCCACATGGCTGGTGTCTGTTTTTAAGTTAAGAGGAGCAAAGAGAACAAGGGACTCATAGAAAGAGTCTGGAAAGAGGCTTGGATGGTGCATGTTGTTAATCCATCTTAATTTATGCAGATAATGAAACCAAAGTCTCAGAGATCACATGACCTGCCTAGGGTCAGGCAGCTGATTGGGTCAGATCTGGATTCTGAAATAGCTTAGTTTTCTAATGGAGAAAGGGAAACTCTGAAGAGAAAGTTAAGCTTTTCAGAAGGCTGGATAGCGCAAGATAGAAAGCGGGGTGCGTGTGTGTGTGTGTGTGTGTGTGTGTGTGTGTGTGTGTGTGTGTCATCCTTTGTCTTCCCACTCCACATGGGGATGAAAGACAGTCCTGCACAACCCCTTCACCTAACAACTTCATCTCCATGAAACTGCAGAACCTTCTTTGGCCTCGAGTCTCACAATGCCATCTTTTTTGACCTTTCCCTTAGCTGTTGGAGAGAAAGAGAAAGCTGTGGAAAATGATAGGCTACTAATTAAGATGAGGTAGACAGTGAATCCCAGTCAACTGACAAGCTGCCTTGTTAATGGGGACCAAGGCTGAGGCATCTAACATTTCTGAGCTCCTGTCTCTTTCTTTATTTTTAAGGTGGAATGAGACTATCTGATTCACAGGGTGTTGAGATAGAACACATCCTACTTAGAAGAAGCCAAATCTGGGTAACTTGAGGAAGCACTTTCAAATTAGGACCATTCAGAGAGGGCTTACGTCTTTACAAAGGTACAGCAGAGTTGAGAGACAGAGAGAGAGAGAGAGAGAGAGAGAGAGAGAGAGAGAGAGAGAGGCAGAGAGAGACAGAGAGAGCAGAGAGAGAGAGAGAGAGAGGCAGAGAGAGAGAGAGAGAGAGAGAGAGAGAGAGAGAGAGGGAGAGAGGGAGAGAGAGAGAGAGAGTTGATCAAGCTGAGCCCCAGTGTTAGTAGCATCCAGTCTAGAAGGGAAAGAGTGAGGCCAGTCAGCAGAAGGGAGAATCACGAGCTGTGGGGGAGGGAGCTTTGAACAGGAGCTTCAGAAGCTCCAATTCAAGGTGACCTTGCAGACAAGGAGCCAGGGAAACTCACGGCACCCTGCCCTCACCCTCCCTTCTCCCTCTAATCTTCTGCCAGGGTGCTGTCAGCCAAACCCAAGTGGGAGTTAGAGGGCAGGGAGCCTGCTGATGTCATTAGTACAGGTCAACCTCTCAGAACAGAAAGGAGGGTGGAGAGAAGTAGAGAGAGAGGCAGAAGGAAGATAGCTGTACAGGACATGCTACTTAAACTCTGAGGTCATTGACACAGTTGTCAGACTCTGTGGTGCCATCTTGGATCACCAGACTGAGGCTTGTGCACTTCCAGATGCTACTGGTCTCATTAACTGACTCCTTGTCCCTGAAGCCTCCTCTAGGACTCTTTTCTCTGGCTTTTTAGTGCTGCTCAAGTTTGTACCCTCCTCACAAATATTGACTGTGTTAAATTTTCCTCTAACTTGGAATATGATCTGTCTCTGTGGAGTTACTCTAAATCTTAGACTCGTGAGGTGGTGATGGAGTTGGTCATGGTTGTTTATTGTCTGCCTTTCACCTGATATGTCTTAATCCAGGGGAAGACCTAATGCCTAGATGTCTGTACTGTGACCAGGTATTGTTTACACTGGTAGCTCTTGTCTGATCTGTGCCTAGTTTATTTCTAAAGACAGTAATTTTCTAGAAGAGCAGTGATGGAAAGAAGAGTGAATTTGGGGTATGTGTAGGCTAAATGAGATGCAGAGGAAGAAGTCCACCAAAACACAAGAAATGGCAGTTTGTTCCTTACAGATCCTAGAGATATGAGGGCAGCACAACCATGTGGGCCCAAGGGGAAGATGGCAGACATCTGGAAAATATAATTACCCAGTAGATGAGGAACCAGAGAGAATGATTTAGGATAAATGATTTCTTGGGATGTAATACATTATTTGATCCCATATTGATCCCATGGGATCAAAGTATGATTAAGAGTGATTAGTTACTTCTCTCACTTCAGTGACCAAATATCTGACAGAAGTAACCTAAAGGAGGAAGAATTTATTTTAGCTCACAGTTAAGGGGATACAGTTCATCAGGGTAGGAAAGGCACGATGATTTGGTGGGTGTGGCCTTTCTCTGTGGTGGCTGGAGCTTGAGGCTAGTCACATTGTGAGGACAAACAGGAGGCAAAGAACATGTGCCAGGACCAGAGGAAGATATAACCTTTAAGGCTTGCCCCTAGAGACCCAGTAAGGCTCCATGTCCCAGAGATTTCATAATCCCTCAAAATAATACCACAAACTGACAATAGGAGGTTCTATATGGAACATTTCACATCCAAATCACAATAGACATCTACTTAGCATTTCTGCACAGTCAATGCATGCTATGGAGATGACTGGCCTACACTGAGTAGGTTGTATCCAGCTGCCCCATAAGGAGCTTGTTAACCAGAGACAGCCATAGAAGGAACAGATCTGGATTGCAAGAGGTTGACAGCTGGAAACTATGTCAAGGATAAATGAGCTTTGTTTCTGGTTAGAGGAAATTCAACATATATTCAGAATGGATGCCAAGATGACATGAAGTCACAACTCACCATAGCCCATCTCTGTCAGGCCTATATAAGTAATAAAGGTCTTTCTCTCTCAAATTCTAGACATTTCAGAAGAAACATCCCAGCTGTAGCCACTGCTGTAACTGTCACCTGGTTCAGTGTCACTGCCCAGCCTTGCTTTTTTCCCTTCCCATAGGAGTTGATCTTGAGAATTGTCCTTTCAAGTCAGACGTACAGTGAGTCTGCTTCTTGGCTATTCTGAGTTGTGACTCACACTGGGTGTATCATTACGATCCACATGTAGATTTTAAATCATTGCTATAGGCTCAGCTTTACATGTCCTTTTGTTTGTGTGCTTTGGAAATCTGGATGAGGTCAGAGAAAGTACTTTACACACACCGCAAACATATTGCCTGGCAAAGGAGGCCATTTTCTAATTTACACAGAGGCTCTGTAGAGGCTCTTGAAGCCCTTGCTCAAGGCATGCTTTTTTTTTTTTTTTTTTTCTAGTCAAATATCTCCATGGAATCAATAGAAAGGAAAATCAAAATGTCTGAGATAAAGTTGGGTCATCTGTTGGAAAATTAAGAACAGGTTGTCTCTTCTGTACACTTAGAAATAGTGCCAAGAACAAGACTCAAGACATTCTGCTTGGGCTTCCTCTTGCATCATAGGTATTTTTACTGGAGTTTGATCATTTAATGAGCAATGCATAGGGGTTGTAGGACTTGCATCTGATTCTGAATGTAATTCTCTTGCTCGAGAGTTCATTTTTCTCCTTAACAGTTAAAGACAGTACTATAAAGTGTATAGTAGTGTAAAGACTATATTTCTTATCTGTGGTCATTGGAGAAGACTCTAAAGAACACTGCATTAATGTAAAGCCACCCCCTCCTTATTTACTTCACCAGTCATTTTGTGTTCATACATACGTATACTATATATGAATATATTCCCCCTCAGGCTTCTCTGCCCTTCATTTTCTCATCTCTTCCCTCTTCCATCAGTCCCGTTTGTCTACCTAGAAAGTTTTAATTCTACTTTCACATCACACACACATACACATGTACACACACACACACACACACACACACATGAAATTAGAATGTGTGTGTGTTTATGTATCTATTTAAAATCTAGGAAAAGCAAATAAGAGAAAATATACTCTACTAGGTACAAATAAATACAAATACCCAGTAGACATGAAATAATACTCAGCCTCTCTACTCATCAAAGAAATATAAATAAAACTACACAGAGGGTCATCTTACCCTAGGTATAATGACAGTCATGAAAAACAAACAAAACAAAAAAAACCTAGCAAGGATTCTGGAAAGGATTGTAGGGAACAATCTTTGTTCACTGCTTGTGTGGATGTCAATTGGTCCAGCCACTATGGAAGGCAGCATGGAGTTTCTCCTCCATTTGATCCTAAAGGATTCCAAATCAATATATCACAGGACACTCAAACACCCATATTTACTATAGCATTATCCACAGTAGATAAGCTATGGTTCCAACCTAGGTGTTCACCAACTGAGGTTAAGAAAAATATGGCATTAAAGAAGAAAGTCACATCACATGTAACTAGAGATAATCCCATTAAGTAAACTAGGCCTTTTCATGTCCTCAGGAAGTCAATGTGGGGAGAGGAAGTCCTTCCCCAAGCTTTGAAGCTCACTAGCTTTGGACTTCAGGTGAGTGGCTTTGGAACTCGAGGAACCTCTACCTGTCTTTACTTCCACTTAAGCTGGCATTTATCTGGGTGGTAGAGCAAGTCCCAGGAGTAGGTAAGTTAGGAGGACCAGGACAATCCCAGCAGGCCCAGTTCTTTTTCCCTTTGACAACCTAAAAACAGCCTAGCAGTGGGTGTGCATCTTTTCTCCTTGGATCCACCCCAGGATAGGCTGTGCAGAGGCCATAGGGAGTACTTCTTTGATGGAGCTCCAGAGAGAGGCCAGTCTCCTTGACCAGTGGGGTTCTATTTCATGCAAATATATCTCATCTTTCCTTTTCTTAAGACATCCCAACAGGAGATAAAGCATTGAACATGTATAGTTTTGGCTTGCCAAGAACAATCCACTAACTCTTTTCCTAAATCCTGCCAAGCCTCCCTCCAGCCACAAGTCAAGTCCAGTTCTGTCAGACTGGAGGCAGATCAGTGATGGGCCAGCGCATGGCCATTCGTAGACCTCTGCTTCCTTGGGAGTCTTTGTGTCCTTGTCTCTCTGAACTTTGAGTCACAGCATTAGGAAATTTGTGTTCATCTGCTCTCCTCCTCGCCCCACCCACCATTCCGCTCTGCTTTGTCATTCTACATTTACATTAAAGGCAAGCTCTTTCTAGTTCCTGGTTCCAAAGCCTCAAGTCTGCTTCAAACCTCATTCAAATCACAGCAGTTCATGTTTACTGATGAAAGCTTGTCCTGTTGGTTAGCTATCAAGCTCTGGACATATATTTCCTCTGCTAGATGGCTATTCCAGCCTGTCTTGTAAAGAGATGAGAATTTGAGAGCAAAGAAGGCAAGAAGGTCATTGTCTTCTCTCTTTCTTTGATAGCTTTGGGCTCCCTTTACGAATTGGCTTTGGGTTTCTTGTGTTCAACCAACAGAATCTCTGTCTGTGATTCTAGAATGTTTCCCCTCAGTTTTCCAAGTGTTCCTTATGTCATCTGTCAATCTAGCTTCTTCTATTGATCTAGTCAGAAGCTCCACATCCCCTCCTGCATCCTCCTTCCTTCTCTTGATTCCCCATTTCTTTCAGATAGATCTTGTCAGCTCACAGAACAATGGGGAGAACAGAATACTATTATTAGAGTTACTTTATACTTTAAGCCAGACAGAAACATAGTAGGACAAGAATCTGAGGTGACAGACCTTTGTCTCCTTGGGAGTCTGTATCTTTGTCCTTCCTGCTCCTGTGATGAAACACAGTACTTACATTCAGGTAGTAGATGCCAAATCTACAGAGAAAACTGACAATTCCCATAAAACCTATAGTCATTCTCTAACCAGTACTCTCTTCTTGTGGTCACACATTGTGTTTCTTTGTTTTTTCTTTTATGGGGTCTCTCTCTCTCTCTCTCTCCTCTCTCTCTCTCTCTCTCTCTCTCTCTCTGTATGTGTGTTTTTGTATCTTTCTATATCTTCCATTGTCTCTCTCTTTCTCCCTCTCTCCTTCCTTTTGATAGACCAGGAGTTAGATATACTGTATAATTTTCATTAGACAGGGTCCCATGTAGCCCAGGTTGGACTCTCATATTCTCCATGTAGCTGAGGATTTCCTTGCACTAGTTCAGATCAGATCCTCTGCTTCCACCTTGTGAGTTTGGGGATTAAAGGACTGTGTCACCAAGGCCATTTCTCTTTTCCTTTCCTCCTCTCCTGTTCTCAGCAGTACTAGGGCTTGGATCTACAGTCTTGTTCATACTAGAAAAACACTACCATTGAGCTCCATTCCTGACTTTCTTTTTTACTTTTTATTTTGAGACAAAGTCCTATTAAGTTTTCCAGGTTGGCCCTGAACTCACACTGAATCCAGGCAGTCTTTAAACTCACAATCCTGCCTTAGCCTTCTGAGTGCTGGAATTTCTTGCCTACACTAACCTTAGCTCTAAGAATTGCTTTGGTTTAACTCTCTCTATTGATATTTTCAGCTTCTATCTCTATCTCAGTCTTTGTTGCCCCTGAAGACAGAGGGAATAGGAGAAATCCAAGGATACAACCTCTGGTCAGTACAGTGGCCAGATGTGACATTTCTGGCAGGAGATACCTTAAATGTGGGTTATGGGTGGCTTCAATATCTGGCAGGTTATTGTAAACCCATTATTAGGCCAGAAGCAGATGAACACATTTGTGTCTTTTCATGATGTCAGAATTGATTAACCTTGAATTCATGAGGCCCAAATGGTTTCAGTGGCATCCTCTTGGTAATCTGGCTAAGGAGAATTCAGGTTCTTTTATTCAAACTTTAATTACTAATAGTAACTCTCATATCACGCAGTAAATCTTTAACTCCACCTGTGAATATGTACAATCTAAAGAATGTGTAGAAGCTAAAGAGGCTACAGCAGAGGTTAAAAGGATTAAGATGTGGGCATGAGAGCCATAAATTTATATTGATAAATAATGAACTCAGACCATCTTTAGAGAGGAGGTTGTTGCTGAGGCCTCTGGAGAGTCAAGGCTGAGAGCGAAGATGCTGAGCTGAGTTCAGCTGTAACGTGAAAGGGCAGCATCGGGCGGAGTAGAAAGAATGGTTTCCGATGCAGGCAGGTGAATAGGCTGTGTCCATAAAGGGTGGGGAAGGACCTGAACCCAAGGATAGCCGGGATCCTGCCTGGTGCTTTTTAGAGTGCATCTCAGGTAACAGATGATAGTTGGTGTGGGGCCATTGCCATCACAGAGCAAGGTATCCACTATCCTGTGGGGGCCAAGTGAGGAAGTTATACTTCTTCCCTGTTTTGGTGTCTGACAGATTCTTGAATCTGCGTTCCCTGATGTGATTTTGATATGCCATGGGCTCCTGCAGTCTCAATAAGTGTATAGGGCAGAACCATTTTTTATCCCCAAGGATAAGTCAGGTTTTGCTTTGTGCTTCGTGGTTGATGATGGACAGGTGGTGGTGACTAAGGGCCACCCAGGCAGTGATCATCCTCCACGCTTGAAATGGAGTCAAAAGCTGCTAGTATAACACAGAGCCTCTCAGGGTGAGAGGCTCAGGGTTTTACAGAATGTGGAGTGACTCAGAGCAGGACAAACAGGATCTCAGCAAAGGGGAACAGTGAAGAAGCAGCTGTATCCTCTGCTGTCTAAATGGAACCAGCCTTGATGCATATCCTTAGGATGAAGGAGGAAACAGACATTTTGTTCCTCTCTAAGCCACCCAGAGTCACATAATTGGAACATTTTCTCTCAGAAAGGGTTGATAGATAGATAGGATAGGGGTAGAATTAGAGATTTACAAATAACCACAGGGGGTTTAATTCACTTTCTTTCTAAGAATGATGACTTCAGGCCCCTCTCTCTTCTTAGAAAATGTCTAAGTACTGATGGGCTGTGAGGTTTGTGTTTCATTAGTGAAGATGAAGCTGGGTGGAGGGAGGGAAGGATGAAAGGAGAAAGAAGAAAGAAAGAAGGGGGAGGGAGCAGGTGCATGCATGTGTGCATGGTGCATGTGTGTGCGTGCACACATGTGCAAGGGTGTGTGTGTGTGTGTGTGTGTGTGTGTGTGTGTGTGTGTTGCAGTCCTTATTGTTTGGGGACACAGGGAGCCAGCTGAATTGACTAAGTCACTTTTAATGGTTCCAAGAAAAACAAAGAGCTAGAGCATTTCCCACTTATTGGTTATGCCTCTCTCTGGGCCATTTCAGTCCAGGTGTTGACTGTAATGGTGAACTTGTGTGAGGGTCTTGCATTTCAGAGCAACCTCAGCAAGCAGGTAGGTTCTCTGAAAGGTAAGGTGGTTTCATCAGTGTGAAGGGCTCCACCGTAGAAGGTGACAGGAGAAAAGAGGGCTCTGGTGCCACACTAATATGTACTGCTAGTCAAGATTGCTTTTTAACTGGGTAAATTATAACATGCCACAGTTTCCTTAGCTGAAAGATGGAACTGTTGAGAGTAACAGGTAGGATGGATAGGAATGCCTGACTTCAGGAAATTTCTTAATTCCTTAATGTTCCCCTTGCTTCCCCTTCAGTCTTTGTTTTTCAGGAGTGGGGAGGGGGTAGTTAGGGGTTTGAGACAGGGTTTTTAGGTGAAGCCTTGGCTGTCCTGGAACTCACTCTGTAGACCAGTCTGGCCTTGAACTCACAGAGATCTCCCTGCCTCTGCCTCCTGAGTGTTGGGATTACAGACGTTCTAGTCAAACTATCACAGGAGCCAATCTAAGTGGAACCAGACAAACTCAAACCCTTGAACAGTTCTTTCTGTTGTCTTTGACTTTTAGGAAGGCTACAAGGATGAAGAAATTAAAAACATATTGCAACCTAGAAGGACCACAAGACTCATTAGAATTAGGGTGGGAGATGTTGGGTCTTCTCTTTTGAGTGACTCTGGGGTACTCTTGACATCTCCTTTCTCTTCTTCAGATCTAGAACTCCCTCTGGGGGGATTGATTTCTAGACAGAAATTGACTTAGAATTCCCTAGGAAGCTACTTAACATGACAAGGGTTGGTAGAATTATTATTATTATTATTACTATTATTATTATTGACCTACCTTCTGGAACAAAGTTGCAAAGTAGAATCAGATATCTTTGAAAAAGTAGATGACCAGTTAATCCCAGTTAAATGTTCTAAAGGATCCAAAGCACAATTTTGGTTTTTTTGTTTGTTTGTTTGTTTGCTTTTAATTTTTTGCTGATAAAATTTTCCGGTTGTCTAGGCTGTCATGTGGAATTTGATATAAAATCCTTGGAAATCCACAATACAGTGAAAATAGACAAATACAGTTTTTTCAATGGCTTTCTATTCTTTCTAAATCTTCAGCACTGTATCCAAGGCCTGCATCTGGCTTCTCTCACAGATGACCCTCTCTGCTACAGTCTTCCTATCTTCCTCTTGAGTCTTCAACTTGGGCTTCCTCTCTTCTTGCATACTCTGGAACTCCCTTCTCTGATTTCCCCTGGTAATTCATTGATACCCCGACTCCCAGCTTTGATGCCCCTCCTCCAGAGAGCTGTCCTTCAGATACCTCAGGATCCTCTGACTTTCATTGCCAACTACATGCCATAGGTAGGACCAAATCACCATGTATCAGGTTGATGTTCCCCTAGCTGAGTTTCTCCAGGAGATCATTGCTTGCCTGAGCCATCCCAAGAGGCCCTGCATGCACCACAGTACTTTGCTACTGTAGATTCTTAATAAATCAATGAATATGGAAGGTTTGAGTTCAGTGCCAGAGCCAAGTAACCACAGTCGACAGTGATACCAGGCACCAGCAAAGGCTGACCAATGGGGTAAATGATGCATACTGGGAGATCTGAGATACCATTGGCTGTAAACAGGGAGAGCCCCAGGCTACAGATCACAAGTAGGTGTTGGCCGCTCATTCCTCTCACATTCCAACTCCTCAAACTCTAGATCTACAAAGGACTCAGCCCAGATTCTTAGGATGTTTCAATGTGTCACATCACCTGACTACCTGATTATCTACAGGCAAGTCCTGCCACTGCCATGCTAAGTTTATGCAACAGTGGATGTGGTGCTGAATGGGTCAGAATTCAATGTAGTTGATTTTGTTTTTTGGGGTTTTTCTTTCTTTCTTCTTCTTCTTTTTTTTTTTTTAATGGCTAGGTCACAGAACATGCTCCAGTGACTATTTTTCAGTACATTCTCAGAGTCATATATCTGGGATAATGTTAATTAGCCTCCTAGTTTTAGTGGATGAATCTCAGTGTGTCACCTTAGTGACATCATATGCTTGTAATAATAATTCAAAAGACACAGGGATCATTCCTTCAAAGCTTTCTGTCTCACTGTAGTATCTTCCTTTATAGTAGGCAGCAGGTTGTGAGCTATGACCACTATTTCCCACTGTAGACAAGATGAGGAGCTCCTGGGGTCAGGGAAGTTTGAATGGAAGGGTAAGTGTGACCCTTTGTCTACAAAATGGACAAGGTAAGATAGGAGGCTGAACATCTTACATATTGCAGACGAGTCTTTGGCCATCATCCTATGCTTAAAGTATACATTAGGACTAGTTTTCCATGAACTATAGACCACTTTTTTGTTGCTAATCACTCTTTCTTAGCATCCAATGATTGGCATGGTGACTACTCTGTATGTTATTTTATGAAATTTGTAGTATAACTGACGTATGACGGATTACACATTGGTGAAGTTACCACTGGATACATTTAGACCTTGATGTGCCCAGAAAGCCTTTGCCACAGTCAAGATGATCACTATATTCTTTACTTGTAAACCTTTATTCCTAAGCCTTGTAAGTCCGTTGGATATGTTTATTAATTTTCTGGTGGATATTTGTACTGTTTTCAGCCTGGAGCCATTACAAATGAACATGCTCACATACACAAGTCCAAATACTGACAAATATTGCAAAGTACAATGACTGGATCATGTTTATTTTTCTTTGTTTTTTTTTTTTTAAATAATAATTTAGTAATTCTTTGGCATTTTCCTACATGCATGTAATGTATTTTGATCATACTTATGTACAATTCCTCTCCCTAATTCTTCCTGGATCCACCCTATTACACTTCATATTCTGTGTTTTTATAACCATCCAAGTCCATAGTGTACTGCCTATACACCTGTGGGTTTAAGCCCATCCACTGGAGTGTGGGCTACCTACTTGGGACCAGATCATTAAAGAAAACAGATTTTCCCTCCAAGGGAAAGGAATGTAGCCTTTCCCTTCAGGAGGGGAGAACGAGAGAGAGAGAGAGAGAGAGAGAGAGAGAAGAGAGAGAGAGAGATACTGCGACTGGGCTTGAGCTTCTGAGACCTCAAAGCCCAGACCAAGTGACACACCTCCTCCAACAATGCCACACCTACTCTAACAAGGCCACACCTACTCTAACAAGGCCACACCTCCTAAGAGTGCCACTCCCTGTGGGCCAGGTATTCAAACACTTGAGTCTATAGAGGCCATTTCTATTTAAACCATCACAAGAATAACGGTTGATCTTCTAGAGGCCACACCCTTAAAGAAAACAAAATTTTCTTCTCTCAAGAGCTGTCAGGTGCCAACAGCTTCATAAGCAGTGTTAGGATTTTTTCTCATTTCCCCTCTCCATGCTGAGATTTTGTCTGATTTGAACTTGTCCCCATCTTGTGCATGTGGTCCCAATTGCTGTGACTCACATGAGAAGCTGCTCTTCTGTATCCTGGTAGTTATCTACTGCCTCTGGCACCTATAATATTTCCAACTCCTCTTCTGAAATGATTCCTGAGTCTTGTAAGGACTGGGTGATGTAGAAGTCCCATTTAGGTGTGAGCATTCTGCAGTCTTTTACTCTCTGTACCTTGACCACTTGTCAGTCTCTGTTAATCTCCATCTACTGCAAATAGAAGTTCTCTGATGAGAGTAAAGAGATGCCTGATCTATAAATATAGTAATAGTGGTGCTAGATAAGGATTTCTGCCCCGGATCCATCTCATAGGCGGGCAACTCTGTGGCGATCACAAATGCAGATCTTCTCTTTTCTCTCACGTTCACTGTGAAGTGTCGATTCTTATGCTTGAGGGATGTCCATATGGAAGCAACGTTCCATCGTACCCAGACCCAAAGGCCATAGGTCGGGCGCCAACTGCCCCAGCCTGCGGGGGATTTGATGAGATCCTAGGGAAGGGGGCGAAAGAATCTGGGGACAAGAGACACAAAGATGAAGCGCCAGTCTAAACGTTTGATCTGACCAAGCACTTAAACTTTATTGTTCAGGCTGCCATTATAAAGACAAGCAGGCGGGAAAGTTATCTAAGAGTCAGGGTCTAGGGCTATCCCACCAACATCTAATTTCCTGGTACCTGTAACTGCAATGCTCCCACAAACATTCCTTAGCTCAAGCTGCTTATCTAGTTACTATTTTCTCACAGGCAGAATAGTAGTGAGACATTCTTAACTCAGGTTGCTTATCTAGCTAATATCCTCTCACAGGCAGGAGGGCAACAAAGTCTTGGCTCCTGGCAGATTTCAGCCTGTGATTATACATCTTTTGCTAGATGTTCATAGGTTTTACTGCCGTTTTCAAAAGACAGCTTTTAGTTTCATTATTTTTCTTTTGTATTTCATCATTTTTTCAGTTAATTTATTATTTTTATTGTTCTTCATATTTTGGGCTTGATTTTCTCTTTATTTCTTATGGTAAATTCTGGGGTCATCGTTCCTTGACCTTTCATTTCATTCTAGTACAAGATTTCAGTTCTTGTAGTAGTTGGTTTGAAGAGGTCAGCTCAGGAACTTTGGAAAATTCCACCATACCCCTCCTGGAAGAGAAAGGTCATAGAACATTTAGTCACCCCTCCCCTCCTGAAGGGAAAGGCTACATTCCTCAGACCACCGGGCGTGGGGACCGACCATCGGCCATCTGTGGGTGGAAGAGGCCCAGAGCACATTCCACAGGACAGACCAACCCTTGCCATCTACAGACAACGGAGGTCCTTGCCACCTTATTCCCTAAAGACCAATCAGTTTAAAAGTCACACTGTTCTGCCAATCACATGTGCCTAATGACTACTGTCCCAAAAACTGTATAAAAACTGGCTAACCTGGATGCCTGGGGTCACCTCTCCTTTTGGATGCAAGATGACCCCAGCATGCTGGAACAATAAAATTCCTCTTGCTTTTTGTATCCATTCTTGTCTCTCCTTGGTTCACTCAGGGGGTCCTCGGTAAGTTAAGGCTGGGTTCCCTGAGGGACAATCCTGACTGCATAGGGGTTGATGTCAAAAATATCCCCTCTCCAGAAAAAAGACATCGGGATGGGTATGACCCTCATGCCTCACTGAACAACGACGGGAGGACCAGAGCCATTACAAGGTCCCCTTTAATTACTGGAGATCAGGCCTCTATCCCCGCCTTTGCAAGATTAGAATTGCCACAGTCCTTCTATCCTTAGAGAAGGGAGGAGATGTCAGAGGCAGCCTCGCTTATACAGTGAAGGTCTAAAATCAGAAATAGGCCTAAGTCAGCCTGCTAATACAGAGTATTGGTCTCTGTGGAAAAACACTGAACAGATGGCTATAGGATCTTGTAAATAAGTAGCCTTGGTGGAAATTTGTGGAACTGCATAAGGGTATCCTGGTTCTTGGCTGGGCATGGGCCTAGAACCCCGAGACTCCAAGGGAGAAACGGCTGCCGCATGGGCCCGGGGCCTGCTGCTGCGCTGCCCCCCAGTTTTTTCCACAGAAATTTACCAGCCTGGATAAGAACTAGTAGTCATAGACCTTATGGATAGGTAGCCTTGGTGGATAGTACCAACTTAGATAGAAACAAGTGATTCACAGAAAGAGTCATAGTGACCTGTTCCCTGAACCTTCACTCAGCTGATACCCTGTTCTGGAAGATATCTGTACTCACCCTGAGAACACCTACGCTCCTGCATCATCCCCTTCCCCACATCCTGCCTCTATGTGTATTTAACCCCTGTATGAAAAAGTAAAAATCAGCTGTTTGATCAGACTATAGACAAGCCTCTCGTTCTTTGTGTCCCCTGTCCTCCAGTTCTCTCTTCCAGGTCTTCTGATCCCAGTTCAATGCCCCATGGGACTGGGGCAGAGTCTTACAGGTTTTCCTGTTCTATGATAAAGCACCCTGACACAAGCAACAGAGGAAAGGGTTGATTTCAGCTTACTGTGTGAGGATACAGTCCACCATGGCAGGGAAATCCTGGTAGCTAGAGCTTAAGGAGGCAGCCAGTCATGCTGTGTCTGTAGGCAAGAAGCAAAGAGGGACAAGTGCATGTGCCCAGCAGTTTTATCTTTTTATGTGATCTGGGACCAGCCCCTAGAATAATGCTACACATTCACGGTCGATCTTCCCATCTAAATGAACCTGATCTAGATAATCCCTCACAGATATGTCCAGTGGCTATCTAATCTAGATAATCCTTCATAGGCATGCCTGGAAGATATATAATTAATATGTAATACATGATATGTAATACACATTACATAATATGGTATATGATTATATGATATACAATATATGATTATATATAATGATATATGATATAACAAATAAATAACCTAAGCATATAAGATATAAGAATAGATTATACTTAAGACACATACACACATATATATTATACTATACATATATGCTTTATTTTATGCATATGAGAGAGCATATAAAATTTGTCTGAGTGACTCATTATGTGTATGATCTCCATTTTCATTAATATTCTGCAAAAGATATATGATTAAGGCTAAATGAAACTCCATTGAACAGATATTTCCTTTATTCATCTCTTCATGGGAATCTAGCCTAATTTTATATCCTGACTATTGTAAGTAGTGCTTCAGTAAATGTGACTTTGCAGGTATTTCTATGGTATGTGGGCTTAGATTCCTTTGGATATGTAACCACCTGTGGCATACCTGGATGTTATGGTAGTTTTTAGGTTTTTTTGGAGGCCTCCATACTGATTTCTACAGTATCTCGACTAATTTACATTCCCACCAGCACTGTGATGAAAGTGTAGCTCTCCCTGCCTGTATCCCAGTCAGCATCCCTGTCAGTATCTTTGCTTGCATCCCTGCCAGCATTTGTAGTTTTTGTTTTTCTTTTTTGATGATAGTCATTTTGATTGGGATAAAATGGATTCTCAGTATAGTTTTAATTGGTGTTTCTCTGCTGGCTAAGGATTTTAAACATTCTTTTCATATATTTACCAACCATTTGTATTTCTTTTGAGAATCCATTTGCCTATTTGGAGAAGCACCTGGTGTTTATTTTTAACTGTTCTTTATATATTCTAGTTATTAGTGTCCTGTCTGATACATAGGAGCAATGGTTTTCTCCTTTTCTGTAAGTTGTCTATTCTTATTTTGCTGATTTTCTTCTTCTTTTAATGTAATGTAACCTCATGGGTCAGTTCTTATCATTCCGTGGCCTATTGGTAATTAAGACAAGCATTCCAGTTTTCTCATGAGTAATGTTACCCTGACACAGTTCTTCCTATTTTAATTTTAAATCTCTTCATGTCTTTACATTTACTTTTTCTTTTTTATAACACAATTGGGTATCACTTCATTAGTCAATCTGAAAATATATGAAATGTGATGATCATGACCACACTGTCTATTATTTTACCATTTTTCCTGGTTTTGTATCTTTTCCTTTCTCCTGTTTGACTGCTTTTTAAAGGGGGGGTTGATAAAACAATATTCGTGACTTACTTTGCTCCGTTTGTTAGAACTCCCTGTCCCTGTATTTCAGCGCTCTCTGCATCCTGTATGGCAAACACTTTATCACAGTCAGCCTTTGAGTATAAGTCATGGTCACTTATAGTACATGCTGTCACCTCTCAGGGAATGTTTGGTTTCCACAACTTGAGTAGTGTTACTGGTATAAGTGGGAGCTAGAATTCAGGGATGATTCTAAACCCTCTGCAAACTACAGAACTGCCAACTGGGAGCAAGCACCCACTCCTAATGTCAGTCATATATGTTTGTAGAAGCCCTGACTCATTCCAACGCCTTTATGACTGTAGCCTTTCTTTTTACTTGAATGGATTTTGTATTATCACAGCCCACCTTACCTTCCTTCATGTTATCATAAACTCCACGCCCTTTTCACAAAGCTATAAAGCTCATGCTACTTAAAAGGTTTTTTGTCAAAAATTCAAATGTCTTTTTTTCATTTTAAAGATTTAATTTTTACTTTATGTGTGTAGTCTGCACCTATGCATGTGTGCACATGCATTCAGTGCCTGTATGCAATGTCCAAGGAGGCCAGAAGAGGATGTCAGATTCCCATGAAGGTACAGACAGTTCTGGCAACCTAACCCTGGTCCTCTGCAAGAGTACCTTGTTCTGTTAATCACTGAGCCATCTCTCAGCTCCAGACAATCATCTTCTATGTAGAATTAAACAGCAGGAAACATCGTATATATTTACCCAAGTAGTTCTATTTCCTCTGCTTTTACTCTTTTGTGTAGATTCTGAGCTTTATGTAAGGAACTAGTTTTATGTGACTAGAGTGATTTTAATCATAACTGTCACATCCCCTACCAGGTGGCACAGCTTCCAAATGCTATAGGATAAATAGCACACTGCACTGTTTTTTGTGAATGTAACTGATGTCTGAATTGCTGGACTGTTTCCCCAAAAGATGTTTGATATATTAATTTTTTTAAAGGCAAAATACATTTCATTTGGTTGTAGGCCATCCTTCTGTGGCTCAGAGGGTAAAACCCTTACTCCTACCTTGTGATATAGAGGTCCCCTATCTAGTTGGAGTCTAAGACATATTTCTGGCTTGTGTACATTTATAATCAGTTGTACTGAATACAGTCCTGAATTTATTTTTCTTTCTTTGTTCTCTTCTACCTTTGGCAGTGGTTTGTATACACTGAGTATTTCCCGATAGCACCCTATCTGACATGCCTTCTCTTTTGTTTGCAGGACTTCCTTTTATGTTTTATGAAGTATAGGTTTGCTTGTGATCAAAGCTTCTGGTTTGTGTACTTCTGAAAAAAATCGTCTTTAACAGATATTTTTACTTTTGACAGATATTTTCAGTAGGTATAGAATTTTGGGTCTTATTATTCTGTTCAATACAGTTAGTGTTCAATTGTTTTTCAATTTACAATATTGTAGAGATGATATGTAGAAACACTAATGATCACTCTGCAGGGTACAGAATCAGATTCTGTTATCTGAATTTTTCTGTGTCAGTTTCTTACTCTAATCTCCATCCTATGAACTCCAGCCACTTCAATCTCGCTAGACTTTCATCTCCAAAACTCTGCTGTTTCTGCTTGAGTTCCTCTACCCTGTGCCATAACTTACAAGCCCTAAGGCAGAAAGCTGGGGCAATCATAGGGTTCACTGTACTCTCTTCTATTATTCAGTAATCACTACCCTCTCTCTTTTTTTTTTTTTTTTGCCTGGTGTCCAATGGTCTCAAAAAGTATTTCTTCATATATCTGGTTGGGTTTTGGTTGTTATTTCAGAGCAGATGGCAAGCTCATTACTTATTTCTTCTGTCTTAATCAGATTTATATTACTCTAATGAATAATTGAATTAGCCAGTTTACCAGACAGGAAGATTTACTTGGGTCCATAATTTCAGAGGTTTCCGTCCATGGTTGCTGGGACTAATTGACTTGTGCATATCATTAAGCAGAACAGTGTGGCTTGAGGTGTGGTGGAGAAAATAGCTCCCCTCATGGCAGCTAAGCACCAAAGAGGAAGGAAGAGGGATAAACTCTCATTACCAATGGAATGAGCAGTCGGACCCACCTCTCACAGATTTCATTATCCCCTGAGAGTGCCATGAGGATGCTAGAACATTGGGGGATGCTTATCTGTACCATCGAAATTCCATTCTGGAAATGTATAGAAGCAGAAACCTGACCTTTCAGTATCTTGACCATGGTAGTTCTTCACACTGCATGTGCTTGTCGAAATCCACAGGATGTTACTTCCAGAACTATATACCTCAACTTGGAAAAAATGTTTCATGCTATAGAGGAAATGTGGAAGGCTTGAGTTAATAGCCCTAAGTTGTACAAATAAGCTATTTTAGTTTTGGCAAATTGTTTGATTGTCTTTGGACCCTAGTCCACCAACTCTTAAATAAAGTTTCCAGTGTTTAGTTTATTTGTAGGAATGTGAAGGGAAATATGTTAAAGAGTGTATGTTGAAAGCTTGGCTAAGTTGTTACATTCTCATGCATTTCCTATCTGCCTTGGCATTCATATATTTTGATGTCTTGTCTGTATTCTTCTATAGATGGATGTCATATTTGATCTTTACTTCTTTATCTTCACCTCTCTCTCTCTCTGAGCATGTGAGTAGATATTAAAATGTATTTGAATGATAACAGTAAATGACTACTGAATGTTGAGTACTGGCACACTTGTAGACAAATTTAAACTCTTTATGAATACATTAAAAAGGCAGCTTGCTTTAACTAAATCATAGAACTTGTGAAATTCTCATATATGCAACTTACCTGTGGGATTAGGTCACACTCTTTTCATTTTACTTTTGTTTCACATTTATCTAGTTCACTGCATGGGGTAACACAGTTTTCAAATTCACCTCATTGGAAAAGGATTCTATTATCCCATGCTGATTTATTATTATTTTATGATTTCTCAACCTTGAAATAATCTCAGATTTATAGAAGTGTCAGATAGACACAGAGTCTCAGTATAGTAATATATATATATATATATATATATATATATATATATATATATATATGTATATATACTTCAGAGAACTTGAGACTATTTTCCAACACTTATGTTGGCAACTCACAATCACCTGTAAGCTATAGGTTCTGTAGTTCTGATGCCCTTTTCTGGCCTATGCAAACACACACACACACACACACACACACACACACACACACATACACACACACATCACACACACACACAACAGAAGAGAGAGAGAGAGAGAGAGAGAGAGAGAGAGGAGAGAGAACTAGCCAGATAGAGACAGACAGAGACAGAGAGAGATACAGAGATGGAGACAGAGACAGAGAGAAAGAGAGAGATGACATACACTCAGCCAGATACATATACATAAATAAAAATAAAACTTAAATAATTAATACTAGCCCATCAATAGTAACTATGGACTTTATTTAGATATCATCAGTTTTCTCACCATTCTGTGATCTAGTCTGAGATAATACAGTGCATTAAGTCATTGTGATAGCTTATTGTCAACTTGATTAGATTTAGAATAATCTAGGTGACATACCTGTGGGTATGTCTGTGAAGGTGTTTCCAGAGAGATTTAACTTAGGACAGATGACTCATTCTGAATATTGGTGGTACCAGCTCATTGCCTGACATCCAAGTCTAAATCAAAGGCACAAAGAAGAAAGTAGATAAATATCTACACTCATATGTCTGCATCCTATCTGTAGACATTATCTACCAATCATTTCGTGTTTTCTATGATTTGCTATCCCTACCATAATGGACTGACTTGTCCTTCAAACTGTAAGCCAAATCCTTTCTTTAACTTGTTTCTGTCAGTCTCCACCATAAGAAGGGTAACTAACATAGTTACCTTTTTTTTTTTTTTTTTTTTTTTTTTTGCAACCTCTACATGTTTCTTTTAGTCTTTCTGTGTTTTTCATGGTGAACATACTTAAGAATTCTCACCAAGTATGTTGGTAGACCATCTGTGGATTTGGTTCATCTTGTGTTTTTATCAAAATTAAGGAACTTGGGAGAAAGACACAAAATACCCTCTTTATCATATCATATTAGTGTCCATGTGGTATCAAAATATCTTATTAGTGATGATATTAGCTGTGATCACTTGGTTAAAGTATTTTTTTCCAGATTGCTATCTTCTTACTTATTGTAGTCTATCTGCTAGAAATGAATCATCAAGTCCAAAGGACACTCAAGACCAAGGAATTAAATGCTACTTCCTGGAACCACAAGTATCAAAGACCTTCAAGTTACATGTTAACACACATACTAATGAATACATATTTGGAGGTTATATATTAGGATTATATAAATATGTTGGATGCAGTTTTCTCACTGATCCTAGTATTTACTTATACACATTTTCTATAGTGACAATGACTGTTGTACCATGATGATAATCTTCCATATCTCTGATTGCCTCTACATTTACTATCTAGAATTTTTTCTGTTAAAATATTTGTCCCCCCTTCGATTAGTAATTAAGAAATTTATTAGCATCAAAACAAACTCATAGATATGTATTTTCTTCTTTTTAGGTTTTAATCCATATATTTTTTTTCCATATATTCCAATCACACACACACACACACACACACACACACACACACACACACACTCACACACACACACACACAATTTGAGGGGACAAGTCAGTCAATTATGGTAGGATGGCAGATCATAGAAAACATGGAGCTATTGGTAGATAATGTCTACATTTGGGATGCATATATATATATATATATATATATATATATATATATATATATCTTGCTATTGAAAGATTTTCTATATTGATTCCTATTTGATTTTTTTTCTCCCTATGCCCATCACTGGTTAATTCAGAGTTTATTATACAAATTTTTACATGAAGTTTTCTATAGGATATATATTTTATACAATAGATCATGTTTCTTATATTTCATGTCTCTATAGTAGACCAACATGAGAGATAAGGCTTTACAAATAAGAGATGTTCAGTAGTTTGGCTGCCCAGACTTTAGTTACATGGATAATAGAGAAAAGAGAATCTATTTTTCTCTTACTATTTTCACTCTAAATGCTGAAAGCAGTGTTCTTGCTTCCACCTCAACAACTTGCATCCTCTGTCACATTCTGATGGAAAGTTCTGAAGATAAGTGATGTTCAGTGCACTTTTTATGAAATGCAGGTGGTTGTAGAATTTGGAAATAAGAGATAGAGAAATAAAGTTTATCTTGACCAGGATAATAGACTACTCAATCATTCTGTCATCTACACACATGCAGATGGTAATAATGGGAAGATGATTTTTGATTAGTTCAGAATTATTGGTGATTTTATTGGGATGACATAAAATTGGGCAGATTAAAAATAAAAGAAGATGAAGTTTAGTCTTCTGTGCATAGCTTTCTTCTATTTGCTGCCTGTCTGTCTCATTACTCTCCACGAAGAATTTCCCTGACTCTGGGATCTTTGACCTAGACAATGAGCAAATTGTTGGGGGACAACAAGCATTTGAACACTTCTCTACAGCTCTGTCTCCAGATCCTGAGGAATTTGAGAAAGTAAAACTTGTATCCCATCATGGGATGGTGCTGCCAAGTAAAACCATAAAACTGCATGCCTCAGCATCTTTATTGAGTTACTATACTTCTCCGGCAGCTTCCTGAGTTAAATGGTGCCTTTTGCATCATGGATTTTCATTAGATGTGCTTGGTAGAGTGTATACTTGTGGAACGGTGAACAACCAGGGAAATGCTGACTTTTGAAATGTCCCATTCATAGAGGTCTTACCTCCTGCTCCACAGTCACCCCCAACCCAGTTTCCTTCCGGTTCTTCACATCTGTGCAAGTGAGGCCTTCCAGCCTCCTGCAATGTGGGATATTTCCAGTCCAAGTTTATTTAGGCACAGTTTACACAAGTATGTTGAGTTTTTAATGCATTCAGCATTTTCTCCTTATCAGCTACATTTTATCAGCTTCTATGAGTAGACTCTCCCCAGAAAGAAACAAGCCCAGCCCAGCCCAACCCAACCCAACCCAACCCAACCCAACCCAACCCAACCCAACCCTACCTAACCCTACCAAACCAAACCAAACCAAACCAAACCAAACCAAACCAAACCAAACCAAACCAAACCAAACCAAACCAAAACAACCACCCAACCCAACCCAACCAACCCAACCCAACCCAACCCAACCAACCAAACCAAACCATGTTTCTTTCACTCCTGGGGAAGTCACCTGGCCTTGTTACCTTCCCCTCACGTAAGCAATTAAGCTCTGTTTTGCTAATCTTGTGGGGCTGGAAGTGGTGGAACAGAATTATAGAGTCATTCACCTGAATAGTTTATGTTCTTTGGACCTTTTCCAGCCAGTTTGCTGTATTTCAAGTTGAATCAAATAATTTTATGTGACCTTTTATGGCTCGTCAGTTTTAGCTGTTATGTAAGCTATGTGTCCATATTTCTTGGTTTGCTTTGATTTGTATCAGAAGGGTTGTTACAGGCTGTTGAGTGACCCATTAAGGCACCATTATGAGTCTGTAAAACACATGTATATTTCTACATATGAACGCACTTACATTTAAATATTTTCAGCATTGGTAGAACAGAGAAGCAGCATATATCATGAGTAGATTAAGTCATTCATTCAACCAAAAGCCCTTTCCGTGGGAACCAGCATTGTTTGCCACATAGTCAACATTATGGCCAAGAAGGCCATTACCATGAACTGATTCATGAATTCAGCCACTCATTGAATGTTGACTGAGTACTCATCTGTTTCTGAAGAAAACTAGACAAAGTAGTTGGCCTTGAGAAGTCACGTTGCATGTGAGTTATAACTGAATGGAAGTTAGAGAGCACTGGAACAAGAAGAGAGCTAACCCTTGTATTGGGTGCCTTGTAAATTCATTAAATTCTCATACTCATTCTCTGTTGTGGATAGCCCCAGCCTTGTATTTTGATCCTAGTTCCACTCCCCTGAGAGGGGCTCCAGAGGAGGATTGAATCAATGTTGTGGATAGCCTCAGCCTTGTATTTTGATCCTAGTTCCCAGTGGATAGCCCCAGCCTTGTATTTTGATCCTAGTTTCACCCTTCTGGGAGGGGCTGCAGAGGATGATTGAATCTGTACACAGATGACATCTTGTAAACCTTCTGTCCAATTAAAACCTGTAAAATAAAGACTAGAGCCAGAGATTAGGCAGTAGAAGGGGAGACGGAAAAAAAAAAAAAGCTTAAGGGAGGAGACAGTGAGAGGAATTCGATATAAAAGGAGGTAGAAGTAGAAGCCAGAGGCAGAAGAGAAGGGAGTCGTCGGGAGATGCAGAAAGAGAAGCAGAGGGAGAAGCAGGAGGAAGCTGAAGCAGAAGGAAGCCAGCAGTAGAAGGAAGCCGACAATGGAGCTGGACAACCAAGTTATAAGGGATCTCATAGCCGGGGATTAGAGTAGTGTAGCAGTAAATCTGCCCAATCTAGGCATGCTATTTATACCATAATTATTGAGTTGAGTCTTCCTTTACTGGCCTCACTCGGGGAGGAGATTTAACAGCAGCAAATTCAGCAGTTTAAATAATTTCTACTACAATTTCTTCTACAGTATTATTAATGTTGTTATGCTCTCAAGACTCCCTAGTTCTCCAAGCTGGTCCATTTTGGTTTTGTTAGTTTGTTTTGTTTTTAGTACTTTTATCTACAACACAATTTATGTAGAATAGATAGATAATGAATTGTTGTCATGCCATGGGATATGTGCTGTCTAAGGGTCTGGAATTGATGAAATTTGCTGTAAGGCAGATAAGTACCTTCAAACTTTATGGCACACAAGAATTACCAGGTAGTTTATTATTGTTGGTGCCTGGCTTCCATCCTGCGCATTTGGGATCCAGTAGGTCCTAGTCTCTGAACAGAGTATCTGCGTTTTGACAACCTTCCAACTTATGCTGTAGGGGATCTTCAGAGCTTGTGGTTAAGCAAACGTCTGGGTGTAGGTAGACACCTATCACCACAATAGCTTTTTCCAGAATTCAGTGTGGCCAGATTTATTTCTTGCTGATAATTCCAGTATATGAAATGTTGACATCACACAGATGTTTTTATTCATCCCTTGCCTTAAAAAACTTTCACCATCATTGGATACCATAGCATGAATTAAATGATTAATGGCATTGATCTTTGACAGAAAAGGCAAAGATAGCAATAAGCACAAAAAATGGTCTGAGGTTGGCCATGGTAGCACATGCCTTTAATCCTAGTACTGGGGAAGCAGAGGCAGATGTATCTATGAGTTTGAGGTCAGCCTCATCTATAGCCAAGGCACATAGAGAAATCCTGTCTAGAAAAAACCAACCAACCAACCAACCAACCAACCAACCAATCAACCAACCAACCAGCCAACCCACCCAACCCATCCAACCAAAAACCAAGGACCCATGTGAATGGTGGGGAGAAGAGAAAGCAAAGATGTTAACTCTAGAATTTAGAGAAGAGACCACTTATCATGTTCTACCTGAGACTTTCTCACACACAAATCACTGCTTCATGGCCTCATCCAGAGAACTGAGTCATGCCAAGACTAACTCAATGTTGCTGCATGTGAGGGTGCAGTAGAACCTCTAAACTAGACCATTGATAGAAAGAACGGTCTATTGGGGATCAAACTGCCTAGGCTGTATTTGGAGGGTAGGCAGAGAGAAGAAAATAGTGGAAAAGTAATCAGATTTTATATAACAGCAGGGTGTGGGGCTTTGAGCTGCGATAGGATGCTCTGATGAATGGTAGATAACTCTGGGTGGGTGGGGGTAGATTAAGGGAGGTTCCTGGTAATAGAAACCCACCTTTAGACTTATATTTATCTGGCCAGAGACCTTCTGTTTAGGTCACTATCACCAGTACAGCAGTTTTAGGGGGCCACTATGGACCCAACAGTTCCCACCCTTATCTTGCCCTCCATGTACACCAGTCCTTTCTAACCACTCTCTTCAGACCTATTTCTTTCTCCTCTGATCAGATCCCTTCTAGGACTTCCATATAGAGGCTGACCTTGTGATTCCTGAGTCTGTTGTTGACTCCAGACTTGTATACTTGTCCTTGGCTTGTACACTACAGTATACAGGAATACTGCTTTTGCTTTTAGTAACTGAGCATAAATATACTCTCACTTCTCAGTCCTTTTGGGTTATTTTGTGGAGGTATTCAAGCGGACATACTGTTGCTACAGATTTCAGGGTCACTTCACTATGTGGTTTAATTTTGGGGGGACATAATCTATGGCTAAATCAGATCTATCCATCTACCATAAACCAATTAAAGAAGCCAAGTTAAGAGTGCAAAGAATATAAATATTTGTCCTTATACCAACAGATTAGTGTAGTCTTCACCCCTCATGAGGAAACTTCTTTTTGCAACAGACAGACAGCTACACTGTGACAGACCATTACAAAAAACTACCACCAATTAGAATAAAGAGCTGTGTAGCTTAGTCCCAACAGAAACATCTGTAGTACAACTTCTATATTTAAGGCATAGGAATCATTGAGGAAGAGGGGCAGAAAGAGCCAGAGAAACTGGGAATTTACTGTAAGATTGTATTTCCTAGAAATGTCGGAGGCACACTTATAAAATCTCAAACATGGCTGTCTAAACAGGAGCTGAATGAGGAAAGCAACAATAGACACGCTCATATATACAACTCTAGACAAAGAACTAGAGGCTACTTAAGGATGCCAAGGGTGGGAGAAATAGTATTCATCAGGTAAGAGCACACCAGTTGGTTACCCAGTACCAAGTGGACACGCTGGGTGTATACAACCAGTTCCCCTAAGTTGTTTTATTTTACTTCACACAGTACTACTAAGTGGGGCCTGTATGCTTGTTCACAGAGAAATCTGAAAAGATCAGTTTGACGAGTTAAGGCTTAGTTTTGGTGTAACCCACAAGGCCGCCAACTCTTTCTCTTTTAGGTGGTTTACTGAGGAGGGAACGGCAAAGGAGGCCTTTGCAGTTAGGAAAAGGAAGTGATTACCTTTTTTCAACTACTTCTGTGGGTGTGGGGGAATACAGTGACATTGAAAACTCATCTATTGTAGGGCTTGGACCACATTATTTTATTTAATCCTCTAATACATTTAGAGGTAAATAATAGCCCTCAGATTTTATAATTACAAGGAACAAGACTGAGTTTGAAGAACTTGTCTAATACAAAAGAAAAAATTATGGTCAGGAACCTGAAGTGACTTAGTGACTAGCTGGTGCTGTGAGTCAATGTGTTTGATCTGTCTCTCTGTCTCTCTTTTCTCTTTTATCTCTCTCTCCCTCTCTCTCTCAAACATTACCTCTATTTAGTGTGTACATGTGTGCATGTGAGCATGCCATGGGGCACGTGTGTAGAAGTCAGAGAGCTTGCAGGAGCAGGTTTTCTCGTCCACCTGATTGAATTCAAGTAGTTCGGCTTGGTGGTCAGTGCTTAAGCCACCGTTTCACAATCCTCTGTCTTACGCGCACTTTTCTACCCAGGCCACTTGCATCATGCCTGCTGCGGTCTCAGCAGTTCAGCTCTTGGTGTGTCTTCAGACAGGATACAGAACAGCTGGCGTCCTCTCCGAGTAGAATAATCCCTCTGAGACTCGAACACTGTTGTTCATTTCCTTACCTTAGTGGGAGAAATTTTTGCTGGACATTTTGGAAGGCCTAACTGGATGCAGCTTTTAATAAAATATCCGTCAGCTGGAGTAAAGCCACCAGATAGCAGATGACCGCTCTTGGAACGGAAGCATGCTCAGGACCATAAAACTTAAAGGTAGAAAAGAACCCTTCCAGCAGCGGGCTGGCTGGTGAGACAGCTGCTTTTTATCTTATTTTTAACACTGTAGCATTTTATCCGACTAAATGGTTACAACTACTAGTTAGTGGTAAGACATCAGCAAGGTTTATAGTCTCTAGTGTTTAACTTAAACTCAAAGGGAAATGGTTTAGGTATGAAAAAGTCACAGTGAGGGGAACACACAGGTAGGAAGGAGGCATCCTTGTTTGTATCTGCGCTCTTGTACCTACCAAATGGAATCACTCACGACTTATTGAAAGTCCCTACTGTCCCAGGAATACTTCTGTACCCTAGGCCACAGCAGTGTTGAGAAAGAAGTCATCAAAAATTATGCTTTGAAAATAAATGTAGCCGGGCAGTGGTGGCGCACGCCTTTAATCCCAGCACTTGGGAGGCAGAGGCAGGCGGATTTCTGAGTTCAAGGCCAGCCTGGGCTACATACAGAGTGAGTTCCAGGACAGCTTGGGCTACACAGAAAAACCCTGTCTCGGGGAAAAAAAAAAGAAAGAAAATAAATGTAAAACTTCCTTAAACAAATTTTGTGCCCCATAATCCTTGGCCCTGAAGAACTTTAGGTCAGGGTAGAAACACTGATGACAAAGCCCACTAAAAAACGACGGAAATATCAAAGAAGTGACAGTGCAGTAAGCATTATGATCTTGAAGAGGCCTAGAAAAGACTCACGGTGAGAGAGACACTTTAGGCAACTGTCAAGGTAAAGGCCAGAAAGAAACTTGAGGAGGGCAAAATGCCAGGGCTACTGCTCAGAGAGGAGAGTGAGGAAAGAGAGAGACAAGGTGAGACAGAGTCAGAGGCCAGGAGGCTGGGGGACTCCTTGATCAAGGCATGGATTTGGGGGAGAGACATGGGAGAAGAGGCCCTGGGGGTATTTGAGAGTCTTTGTGAGGGAGGGGATTTGGAGAAAGAGTATAAACTCTGAAGTGTGTACCAGGATCTTTCTGAGTTTTGATTTCTTCATCTGTAAATCTGGGGCAATGGCTTTGGTCTTTAACGAGCCAAAGAACTGAATGGTTGTTTGGAAAACACCAGACTCCCATAATGACAGTTATTTTTATGCTCTATTCTTAGGTGACATTCAGGGCATCCTGTGCAGAAGATATTGCCTCCACCTCCTACCTGTGGAAACTGCATAGTTAAGGACTCTTGGCAAGGAATCTCTATTAAGTAGTTAAATCACAATTCAAATCCAGGCTTGTCGGACTCCTAAATCCTTCCTTGTTTTTTTCTGCCTTCCTTGATAATTCTAAGACTGAAGCTTTCTGAGAAGGCTGGAAGAACTCAACTCTAAAAGTAGACCAGTTAAAATCACAACACAAATGGAATACTTTAATCCTGTCCCCCCCACCCCCAGTCCCCCACTCCCTGACCCTCCCGTGAGGATTTCACAGCGGTCAAGGTCAAGGATGGAATTGTCAGGGCAGAGTTAGGAGAAAGAGAGAGACAGGATATTTAATGTAATTCGTGACACATAATCGTGTAGCCTCCTTGCTTTGACATGCAAATGTCCAAAGCAGGACATCAAACAGGCTGGCATCTCGGCCTCAGCATGCTATTCTGTGATGCTAAGAAAACCAGCATGTAGCTTATTAGACTAGAAAGAACAAGAGTGAATGCAGAGTCTCACTTGCCAGGGCTTGCTCAAAAGCCATGACCAACTTACAGCTTGCCTCCCCAGATCTCTTAGCTGGCCTTAGCACTGTAGCTTCCTGGCTCTCAGTCTATTCCCTTTACCGGTGAGATAACAGAGGAGGGACACAGCAAGATCAACTCTAGGATAATCACCAAGGTGGCTCTATAAGAGGGAGGTCATAAGGCTTTGTGACAATAGGTCAGGCTCCCATGGGACACTCTTCATCCAGTGGGAAAAATCTGGAGCTAAAGTCAAGTCTTATGGAGGAGGCCTCCATTAAAGATGGCTTACAGCTGTTGCCTTTTAGAAAATAGCAAACCATGTGCCTGGTCAAACCTGAGAGGTTCTGTGAGTATGCTCAGGTATTGGGATGCTATTATGATTTTTACAGCAGGACTAATATACTAAAGTATTGTGGCAGCTGGGATCCCAGAGCTCTGTAAACAGCAGAGTTGTGATTCCCAGAGGAGACCAGTGAGGCAGATCTCAGCATTAGACTGGCCATGTGCCCCTGCTCAATAAATGGGAGGAGAATGGTTCTCTGGAAAGCAGGGCCTTAATCTGAGTTTGTAGTCACCTCAGACTCTGGTATTCGTTCCTGCTCTGTTCACATCTCTCAGGAATAATTCACTCAATTTTTGGGTTACCTGCAAGTGGCTAGTGTTCCTTGAGGGGACTTGATTGTATCCAAGGACACACACACAGAAAGGCAGAAGGCATGAATAGCAGCAGCATGGCTTCTTGATACTGTTCTTTCATTTATTATTCTTGATCTATTTAGAGTGTATAAAGCATGTGACACATGGCCAAGCTTAACTCCCAGTATTTACCAGTCACCTCACATTGAATAAATTAGAAGAAAAAAAAAAGAAGAAAGAAAGAAAAAAAAAGGTTAACGACCTAAGTCTCAGACAGGAAAAGTAACCTGTCTGTGGTGGACAAAGACCCTAACTGTCCCTAGACTGTCTGACTGGGAAGCCTACTTGAGGATGATACAGCAAAGATACAGAGGGAGAGAAGATTGTTCTTTAGAAATCCAAACATGCAAAGATCTTGTACAAAGCACTAGTAGAAATTTCCTGGAGAGAACCACATGGAAGATATTCTGGGGACCAGCTTTTGGGGTGAATCACCTGAGGCCTGTTTCTGTTCAACATGTTTAAGCTGTCTCAGATGGGTTGCTCACATCCCTTGGTCACATTAGGATCTGCTTTGGACAGGTCAGGGTACGAGATAATGAAGGGCTGGTCAGAGAATGAATGATTTAGGTTATTTTCTCAGGGGAGGGGGATGGAGGATAGTAACTTTTAGACAACTTAACAGTTTTCTTTTAAAATAAAACTCTATGCTTGGGGCTTGAGTTTTATTTTAACCATGGCGTGTTTCACGGGGCTCTCACAGCTGATGCATTAGCAGGGAATAACTTAGCACAGGACAAAGTTATGCAGCGTGGTGGTGGGGGGAGAGTTTCTCTAGTTCCTTGTTTTCAGTCCCAGAAGAATTGAACCTTCTGTGTAGGCTGCCTGACATAGACCATGGCCTTGTCAGTGTCTCCGGAATTAACAAAGGCGTTTTTATTTACCCAGCAAAAAGCTTTTCTTACCTCCCTTCCCGTCTGCTAAACCAGCCATGCACAGCAGCACGTACTGAGACCTCAAAGAAATCCAGCCACTGACTTGAAAGAATCCACACAGCCAGATGGAGGGGGCTGGGGGAGCTTAATAAGCTTGGTCTCTCCTTTTCTTCTTCTAGGATTCTTTTTTTTTAAACTCTCCATGTGTTTTGCCACAATAAAATGTCGAAGCCCTGGGAGGCCATAGAGATGGCCTCCTTCACAGAGTTGCAGACAGTGAGGGGTGCTTTCGGAAGGTGTTGGGAAGTGTGGATTGGCTCACAGCCAAGCAGTGGACAATTCAGAACTGCTGAAGCTTTTCCTCGCTCACAGAAAACCCTTGGCAAAGCCACAGCTTGAAATATAGGCATCTTTTCCAAGCCCCAGGCTTCCCTGAGCAGTACTTCTATTTCTTTAGCACTGTGTTCTACTTTATCTTGTTCTCTGAGTCAGAGCTGGTCACAGGAGTTGTATCTTCACCTGTAGGTCTCAGCCTCTGTAAACAGTGACAAAGGCTTCTTGGGTTGTCTAATGTGATGGGTTGATCCTTCCCTTCTGGTAAACAGCGCTGTTTATGGTAGGCATACTTAGATTGTAAGTAAGTACTCTCTGAACATTCTGGAGAGTGGTAGATGACCTGTGCTCTCCAGAGAGAGAGAAAGAGAAAGAGAGACAGAGAGACAGAGATGCACCCAGAGACAGAGACTAAGACATACACAGAGAGATACAGAAATGCACACAGAGAGACTGAGACAGAGACAGAGTCCCATGAGAGATTTTCTGTGATCTCTGACTGTCAGCTGAGTTGCTACAAGGGAAGTAGCCACAACACAGCATATTAGTTGCTTCTCTTGCAGCTGTCATGAGATACCTGACAGAAGCAACTTAAGGGAGGAAGAGTTTGTTTTGGCTCACTGCTTTGGCCCATCATGTTAGGGAAGGCACCATGAGCTCAGACAGTGGAAATGTAGAGTAGAGGCTCCTCACATTTTGGTAGGCTGGCAAAAGACAACTCAGCTTAGATTGGAACAAGAAGTTGATCTACCCCTTAAGGCCTACTCCAGCAACCTAGGAACTGGAAGTTGATCTAACCTTTAAAGTCTACTCCAGCAACCCACTTTAGCTATCTAGGCCATTGTTCCAAAGCATCTCTACACATCACCATCAGCTGGGGATTGGATATTGAGACACATAAGTCTGTTGTTAGTTCACATTCAAACCATAACAGATACCGTGACTGTGTAGTAGTCCCTCTGCAAGCCATTGTTTGTCAGGGAAGAAGGGAAAGATAATGACCATCTCCTCCCCAAGCTCCCACTGCCTTAGCCCTATGTATGCCTTAGTGAAGATATAAGGAGGGAGGGAATCCAGGCAGCCCTTCCAGTCAGTCACCACAGTGTGACTATTGGAATGGTCAGCCACAGGATCCCCAGCAACAGTAGAGACTTCTGGTGACCACTGACTACCTGTGTTCTGTATTCAGCAGGACTGTAGTTCATGGCTGTGGTCAGAAATGATTCCTGCCAGCTTAGAGCCTGGGTGGAAAAGGACATTGTGCCACATCCACTCCCTTTAGCCTGCTGGGAAAACCATGAAAGGCCTGTGATGAGATGGAAAAGCAAGTAGCCCCAGAGTCAATGGTTGGAGGAGAACTCCTACCAAGTCACACTGGGTATTTGAAGAGTGGAAATTCAGCTTTAGTTGTATTGAAACACTGAGATTAGACGTCTGTCTGTGCTGTTCCCTAATGATTCAGGCCATGACTATTAGGATGGTGTTATACTTAGTTGTTCACAGGGACAATTTAGAAGCCTTCAAGTCCTGATAGAGGTCTGCAACTTTCTAGTTTAAATTTTTAATTAATTAAGTAAGTAAGTATTAACTATGTGTCTATGTATGTGTCTATGTGTGGTTTTGTGCATGTGAGTGTTGTGTTCATAGTGACCAGAAGAGGGCACTGGAAATCCTGGTCCTAGACTTAGAGGCAAGTTGGGAGTGACCTGACAAAAGTGTTAGGAACTAAACTCAGATCCTCTGCAGAAGCACCCTTAACCACCAAGCTTTTCCTCTAGCCCTTGCCTTTCTAGTCTTATACAGCCTCCACAAGTTTGTTCTTGTGTATATATGGTGTATACATATATGTGCACAGGTACATGTACTTGCATGAGTATGTGTGTAGGTCAGAGGCAAATATCAACTATCTTCCTTTACTGTTCATGGCATTATTTATTGAGTTAGGGTTTCTCACTGAACCTAGAGCTCACAGATTGACTAACCTAGCTGGCCAGTGAGCTTCTAGAATCCTTTTGTTTCCACTCACTAGCATTGAAAGTACAGGTGATGACTCTAACACCTAAATTTTAAGTGGTGACTATCATTTCAAACCCAGAGTCTCAGACTTACAGTACAAGTAAGTCTTTACCCACTGAGCCATCTGCCCAGCCCATCTCTACCACATTTGGCCTCATGAGAGCCCTGATAATTAACTGATCTCAAAAGACATCTCTGAATTATACCCCTTGTACCCCTCCCTACTCTAGGATGCACAGGTCTTCCCAATACTAATCCACAAAATTCTGCATGACCAACTGCAAAAGTATAGTCCTGATGCATTAACTCATTTAACAAGTAGAGATTAGGTACTACAAAGGTTCAGGTAGTTTTATAGACACTGGGATATAATGGAGTTTGGCTTCATTCCTTACCCTTATGCCACAAGAAAGTGATTATTTAATTTGATAAATAGAAACCATCATGCCCAGAAGTTGAGTTACAGACTGACAGCTATCAATGATCTCTACCCCAGCTCCTTAAGATGTGCTTTAGGTAAGAATTATTTTCCCGTATTTTCTTATTGATAAGATAGTGCATAACCAGACGATCAATGAGCAAGAAAAGCAGAACTTTCTCAGCTACCTGATTCCATAGGTCTTCCACCTCTTTCATTATACAGGTATTCCAATATTCCTTCCCAGATAAGTCATGATGAGACTCTCAGAGGGTCCCTTGGTTGTCAGCTTTGGTCAGTAAGCAAAGACCTTCTCATTGGTCACAAATCTACTTATTAAAATTACAGGACAGAATATGTTTCCTAAAGAAACATACAGCAAATATTTATTTCTTTGTGTCTGTTTTATTTGTGTGAATATGTTTGTGCACATTCTCTCCCTCTTCCTTTACCCCCTTCCTTCTCTCTCTCTCTGTGTCTCTCTCTCTCTGTCTCTCTCTCTCTGTCTTCTCTCTCTCCTACTCTCTCTCTCTGTTTCTCTCTCTGTCTCTCTCTGTCCTCTCTTCTCTCTCTCTCTCTCTCTCTCTCTCTCTCTCTCTCTCTCTCTCTCTCTCTCTCTCTCTCTCTCTTGTGTTCCAGTGTGTGAAGAAGGCTAGACGCCAATCGCCAATCTTAGGAGTCTACCCCTGTTACTCCTCACCTTATATTTTGAGACAGGATCTCTCATTGAACCTAGGACTTGGTGATTCAGCTAGATTGGATGACTAGCAAGCTCCAGTGAGATCCACTGCATCTGTCTCCCTAGTACTGGGATTTCTTTTTCTTGCCTCGCTTTTTGTGCATACTAGGGACTCACACTTGTATAGCATGCACTTTAATCCACTCAGCCATCTTCACTAAATACTTGTTTCTAAGATAATGGATGTATCCTTCATTGCCAAGAGTTGGAGGAAAGTTAGACTGACTTTTTGGCTTCTTCTGGAGCCAGGCCATGTCTTTCTGTTATGACTATTCTTCTCCTGGTAAATTGTGTAGGAGGAGATGGAATGTGTCTATATATCTATTTGTCATAGGTTCCTCCATGTTGAATGGCAGATAGAGTTTTGCTCTTCATTAAAGGTGACTTTCTTTTAATTTAGACTTTAGAGAGTAGCCATGAATGAACCCATCAAAGGAATGCTGTGAAATAGGTCTGTGACCTATTTCTGGTGTGAGGTTTTAATAATGATGATTACTAGATTGTAGATGGGGAGAAAAATGAGGATTAAAGGAAATTGTCCAAAGTCAAAGTGCATTCTTCAGGCCAGTATTGGAGAGAACAAAACAGTCATGTGATGAAGGCTGTGGAGTCATCCTGTTGCATGGCCAAAGGAATTGCCGACTCAGTAGAATACTGCCTTTGATGCTCCTGCTCCAGGGACTTTCTCTTTAATGGAGGGTAATTAATTATCATCATCCACTCTTACTCAGTAATAATCTTTTTACAAGCACTTGGGCATTCCATATGCATGCTGTTGTCTAATATCCAAGCTGGAGGGAAATGGTTTTGGGGCGGATGAGAACCACATCCCTGAAGAGCTTCTGCCTTGGGACACACCTCCCCCAAGACTTTGTGACTCACTAGCTGTGTGGATCACTGAATGTTATCAGCAAGTATGGGGAGTCTTTGACACACATGTGCAGAATGTCAGAGTGGAGACAGCCTAGTTCTTTGCTGGAGAATAGAGGCATACATGAGAATCCTGGCTGTGGTTGAAGGGGGAATAATGTGAGATTCGTCAGCCTTACTTCTGTCTCTGCCACACATGAATGGCCATGAGCCAACCAGTCACCTTCTTAAGGTGCCACTCTTCAGTGTCAGCTTGGCTTTTCCTCTTAACCTCATCTGGCTGGTCCTGGAGAAGTCTGATGCCATCAATCGTAAAGGCAGAGAGCACTTCAGTGACTGGTGCAAAGTCAAAGGCAGCTATTAAGGCTGACTCCTATGCCTGTGGCTTTGCCCTTGACTCTTTTTTTTTTTTTTTTAAATTAAATCTGAAAGGACATTCTGTTTCATGAAGGTGGGTGAGGAGAAACAGGAAGGGGAGTAGAACTTGTGTTTGGAGAACACTGAAGTCTTTGGAGCCTCTGCTAATACACATCCCTGCACCATTCAGTTTGAGCCTTACTCTGGATCTTTGAGGCTGTGCTTTATAGATAAAGAAAGTAACAAAATCATGAGAAATTAAGTCATAGGGGCCAAAGGGCTCTGTCCACTCTGTAAGATCCTTTTTGAGGTAGGAAACTCAGGGAAGTGTGTGCCCAAAGCCAGACCAGTCCTGCCTGTCATGTTATTCTGTGAATGCCACCCGTCTTTCTTTCTAACTCTCAAGTCTTTTTCAAATCAGAGAAAAAAGAAAAAACAAAACTGTAGGCAGGACCTCCTCTACCTTCTCGGGTCCCCGCACTCCTACCCCCGCCATTCTTTCTGCAATACCCTACTCCTCTTTCTTCCATCCTTACAGGTGTTGCTCAGCTACTTGCTGCAGCCTTGGAGCACACTTCTCTCCTCCCCACAGCTCCACCACAGCCAAGCTCCTGGTGACAGGAAGATCAGAGGAGGAACCAGGCTGTGTCAGGTACCTGCGATCCATGTGGGGAATATGAAAGGCATGCCCTGCCCTGTTTGTCTCTTGGCTACTGCTAAAGTAGAATTCCAGAGATAAAGTCCTTGTCTTCTTGCCATTGGCTCTTCTTTACTAAGAGAGCCTGCTGATTTCAGTCTCCAGGGCAGAAGGAGAGTTCTCCAGGACAGCATTGATCCAGGTGCTCCCTCATAGTCTTACTAGACTAATGGTGCTTGGTTCTAGAAGATAATTCCCTTCTCCACTGCCCGCTGTCTCTTTTTAGTTACTGGTTTATCTCATCATGCCTCATGCAAGACATGAATGAGTCTTGAGTTGGAAAGTGAAGGAAAAGGAGGGAGGCAGAGAAGGAGAGAGAGAAGGAGCGGGAGGGAGGAAAAAAAGAGGGTAGGGGAGATAAAGGCAAACAGACAAAGGAAGGAGATAAAGACAGGGATAGGGAGATGGGCAAGAATTTTCACTTGGGAGGTAGGACAGACACAAAGGCTAATGATGGAAGACAAATGTCATTTCATAGCTTCTGGAACAGAAGCTGCAAGGTGAGAGCAGCAAAGAGATAGAGGGCACAGAGATTTGGCTCACAGAGATATGCCCAAAGCCACGTCATCAAGAGCCATGTGGGCCTAAGTCATTCACTGTGTCCCTCCCTCTTGGAGAAGTGGATGTTCATGTCAGAGGTCCCACTACACTGCAATTGTGATTCAAAAGACATCACAAATAGATGTTCCAAGTGATGCTACCCCAGCCAAGACATCAGACAGGTAGATGAAGAAGTTGAGTGAAGAGAATGGGCCTTTGAGCTCGTGCTCAGGTTTGCACTACGTTCTGCATTGTGGAGCTGACTTCCTTTCCCTTTCCTTATTACAACATCATCAACATCATCTAAAGAGGCGGGCTTGTCTCAGCTCCTCTACCATGCAGGCAGATTTACACACCATGTGGCAATATCTTAAGCGGAGGTGGAGTTGACATGGCATGCCATCTCTCTAAATTCAAACCATTTATTATCTCTACAGTCTAGAATGCCAGCAGTTCTGTCATCAAAAGTCACTTTCATAAGCACACTGTGTCCATGGCCATGCCCCAAGATCTGCAGAGTGAATGGCATGTATGGCTGCCTCATTTTGATGTGTTCCCTACAGGAGTTCCTGAGTCAGGAACTCTGCTAAGGATTTCACAAGCACTGTTCTATTGCCACAACAAGAATCCCATTTTGCAGAGGTCGAAGATGTTAGGTACCTCATCCGAGGGCAGAGAACCACTGATGGGCAGAACATAGTGTAAACCTGAGCACGGAACTCAAAGGCCCATTCTTTTCACTCGACTTCTTCATCTACCTGTCTGATGTCTTGGCTGGGGTAGCATTACTTGGAGCATCTATTTGTGATGTTTTTGTAATCACAGTTGCAGCATAGTAGGACCTCGGACATGAACACAAGAGGGAGGGAGCAGTGAATGACTTTGGCTTGCATAGCTCTTTATGTCCTGGCTTTGGGCATCACCTAGCTACGTTTTCCTAATACTTACATACCTGCTCATGTTTATAGGGAAGGGACATTCTTCATCCCCAACTCAATAGTGCATTGTCAAAGACTTTGGACATATTTAAAAAACACCAGATGTGATATAATTCTGGGTCAGTAAATAAGTGGGCTGGATGGATTGAGATCCTGATCTCTGCCAAGGACAGTGCTTGTTTGTTTCTCATTTAAAGAATTCAAAAGCCTAGTATGACAAATTGTGCTTTCATTTGGCTGAAGTCATTCAACCCCCTGTCACCAAGATGATGGGGTGGAAAAAGCAGGTACCAGGTCAGGGCAGAAGGGCAGCTGGATATCACCCATGGGATGTTGTCTGAAAGGGGACTCAAAAAACCTCTGTCACATGAGATGTTATTCCGGGTTGGGATCAGCTCACTGAATCTCAGGCTTTCATTTTATAGTTGGCAAGTCTAAAGCCACTAAAGAAGAAGAGTCTAATCCAAGGTGATGCTGTCCATTCTGGTGGCCTCTAGCCTCATGTGTCCTACAGGAGTAGAGTATGTCTATAGGAGTAGAAATAAGTGAAGATGGAGAGCTTACATCTCAGTCACACTGGCTGGTTTTTAGGGCCCAAGTGCCACTTGTGGCTGGCAGGGACTCTAGCTAGTAAAGTAGATAATAATCATACCGACGGCAGCACTAATCTACAGGCTCACATGCTGCTGGATTTGGAGGGAACTCTAGTCAGAAGGACCCTGTCCGCTGTTGATCAGGCCTTGAAACTTTCCCCAGGGAGGCTGTGGGTTGCTGGGGACTGGCTGTCAGAAGAGGTTCAGAACCCCTCTACAGCCCCAAGCCTGACTTCTCCATCTGCTTGTCCATTTTGGTCTGGCTGACTCTCATTAGAATCGTAACAAGAGGCTAAGGGCTTGGCTGACTAGAGGGAGTATGACTGCCTCTGTGGGGAGGGACCCTGTTTAGGGATTCAAAGAACCTAGGAGAGAAATTTCACTGACAACCTCACTGCAGGGGCTGATGAGACCCCTGCCAGGAGAGGGAGGCCACCTAGAGATCTATATAATTACCACCACGTCTGGCTACAGTCCTGGATCTCAGGAGAATACTACCCTGCTTCAGCCCCTTGCTTTCTGTATTGCATCTCAGCTTGGATAAGAGACCAAAGCCAGTGCAGTCCCTTCACAGGCTTCTTGGAGCCACTTGGCATTAGCATTACTTCCCTCTTTTGGGCTAGGGGCAACCACTATTCCCCCTTTCATCTGTGGTAGCAGAGAGATGTTAGCACCCACCCTCCCCATTCCACTGCCAGGCACTCCCAATGCCTGTTTGGCCCTGTGCCTACTCTGGAGCTGGCAGCAGAGGTTAGAGTCTTGGCTACTGAGCCTGGATCCTCTCCCAACCCCACGTGATTTGGCCAAGTTGCTCATCATTTTAGACCCTGCAAAAGGAAGAGGAAGTGACTAAATGAGTGTTTCTCACAGAATACTGTGATCAGGAGCCTCCCAACGAGCATGCTAAAGGGTAGGTGTGACCCACTAGGCCTGACAGCAACCTGGGACTCTGTGTTTCTTAGGATCCCAGGGCTGCTTTTGCTACTTGTTCATGGAGGCAACGATCTGGCACTGTTTGGGAGATGCTTTCTATATAGATAGGAACATCCTGTTTGCCCTCTTTAGTAGGGAAGCCACCTACTGCAGGAGGCTACTGAGCACTTAAAACATGGCAGGTGAGTTCAAGGAGCTAGCTTTTCAGTTTTACTTTCATAAATTAGGGTGTCCAGTGGCTACCATGTTGGATGACACAGCATGGGTCTCCTCTAAGATATTTTACTGACCTGCTGTGTGGGTTTAATTTCTCAGACTCACAGTTTCACTAGTACAAGTAAAAACAAAAGATAACGTTTTCTGTTTATCAGGGATGCTGGTCAGCCGGTAAGAAATAGTCTATAGTCTGAGCACACGTGTGCCACGCAGTTATGATACAATGATTACTGTTCCTACTATTGGTATTTTACAGTGGAGCAGTGGGAAGATGAAGGTATTGAACTTCGACAAATTGTATTAAAGTCCTATATCCAGCTAGCTCTTGTTGTTTTGGGCTTCTGCAACCTTTGATCGCACCCAGCTTTCTCAATAACAGCTTTTCAGGATTGAGACTCTTAAGAGTTAAGCAGCAACAGGTACAATGTGCAGGATACATGAGCTGATCAGTGCTAATATGTACCGTCAACACTATCCCATCACTCTTAGACGCCAGGGTTCAAATCCTGGCCCTTACTAGTCATGTGTTCTTGGGAACCAATTAGATCTCCTTCCTTAGTTTTATTGTCTGCTAGAGGAAGATCAGGATGCATACCCAGGAAAGTCTAGCCACTGACATTGCCATTTGACAAGTAGTGAATGAGTTTTCTCTGTATTCTGTTAGGAACTTGATAAAGAATAGCAAATAAAACCAGAAACTCCCCGGGCTTCTCTGTCTCTATCATTCTGTGCTGTCAGATTCAGATGGTGCTGACGGTGGGTGATGGTGTAACTGGGAAGACAGGCAAGGCTGTGTGAAAAGGGGCATTTCAAGGAAGCTAACACATAGTTGAAGATTGGATGCTGGAAAGGAGACAGGAGAGTCTGGGCTGGAGATGTGAGTGTGTACCTTGTCTGCTCACAAGGTTGTTGAGAATCAGCAGGAGGTCATGTGCAAATGATCAAGGGTATCACATCTGGGAGGAGCTCAGTATACGGGTGTCTCTTCTCCCCGTGAGCTGCAGAACAGCCCCATGCTGGCTGGGCAGTCTCAGCCCCTGCATCGGAAACTGTCATCCTTGCTTAGCTCTCCCTAAATCAGGAACATCTCCCTGTTATGGTTGAACAGATATCACTGAATTAGGGCATACCCAGTTTCCCAGTTGATGGATATTGCATTGAGTCCCAAAAGAATGAAACATCAGCACAGATAGCCTGTGACATTGGAAAAATGCGATCTTTAAAAAAAAGGCATTTATTTATGATCAATGTGTGTGTGTGTGTGTGTGTGTGTGTGTGTGTGTGCACATGTACATACTGTAGTCTGAGTGTGAAGACCATACACAGAACAACTTTCAGAAGTTTGTTCTGTTAATCCCATCTGTTGAGATTGAGACCAAATTTGCTTAATTTGAAGCCAGCTTTAATTAAATACTGGCCAGGTTCATACCTGGGTTCTTAGGAAATGGCCATGAGTCATTTGCAGAAGCTTAAAGAAGCAAAACCATCTGGATGGTGGTGGTCCAGGCCTTTAATCCCAGCACTTGGGAAGCAGAGGCAGGTGGATCTCTGAGAGTTCCAGGCCAGCCTGGTTTATAGAACAAGTCCTAGGACATCCAGGACTGCCAGGGCTATACAGAGAAACCCTGTTCAAAACAAAACAAAAACAAGACAAAGCCACAATTGACCACATTTTCCCTCAGATCCAATCATGGGCAAGCATTTGTCCTGACTGTTTCCTGCCTGTGTACCTCCCTCCTACACTCACAGGCAAGCATAATCCTAACTATGTCCTGCCCACATACCTCCCACCTACATATGATAAAGCACATCCCTAGCATATGGGTCAAACAAACTTGTTTAGGGGAGTGAAAAGCAAACAGTAGCTTCCATCATTTGACTTGGGCTCTCAGGTTTCCCCTTTTACTATGGGTTCTTGGGATCAAACTCAGATCATCAGACTTGGTGGGTAAATAAATACCTTTACCCATGGAACTATCTCAGTGGCCCCGGGAATAAGACCTGTGTAGGTTCTCTTTTCAGGAGATTCGACAGCTTGAGTATCGTTACTGGTTTATAGCTCCTTTGAGTTTCTCCCTTTACAGTCTGTATTGGTCATTTGTCCCCATGCTATCACCCCTGTCAATGAGATAGCTTATTACGGTGGTGCTGTTTGATTATTGCTATTACTTCAAATATCCAATTTCCTTCCCTAGGAGATGGTTTGGGGTGAGGAACTTGTCTTGTACCCCTGTATCAGCACAGCTACCTGACTTGCTGCTCATGTGTGGTGATAAAGCTAAACTACATGACAGCCTGCAGGAGGAGTACCACAGTGAAGGAGCAGCTGGCTCAATCAGAAAGAGATAGTAATCTCCTCTCAGATGCAAATGCTCTTGGACTCTGTTATAGGACAATTTGCAAAGTAACTGACTAACAAAGGTGAACTGTGTCCCAAACCAGATACTTTGTAATATTTGCTTAGAGTGTTTAGCTGCTTCTTTTAGAACCTTGCAATAATTTAGTGGGGAGGCCTCCTTTTTGTTACTACTACTTAAAGGACATAATGAAACACGTTATGAAACACATTTTCATCATTAGCATCAGAAGTTCAGTATTTTAACAGTAACCTTGAAGTTTCTGTTCCTAAGTGAGTGGAGCTCTTTCCTCTGATGGGTGCTTCTGATTTTCGTTCCATACTCTGGGATATAAATGCTAATTGAATCTAATCACAAGCCAGGTGACTTTGTCTTCAAATTTAAATGTAAATGTCTGATTTTTCTTAACAGCGAAGATTTACTTTAAATTTACTTTGAAGTTCTAGTAGGTTTCCAGTGCCTTTGAATATAAATGTAAAATTTACTTTAAATGTCATCTTGCCAGGAACGGTGATTAAGGCAGATGTGCTGTTTGGAGAACTGACAAATGCTATTAAAAAGAGATTAATGTTTTTGAGAATGAAAAATGGCAATTTAAGCACAATAAAAAGCCAGAAATGACTAAAATGATAATTTCCATTACCAGCAACATGCCAATTTGAAAAGGAGCAACAGGCATTTATTGACCAGGTATTATCAGAAAAACCTTTATTCTGCAACAAAAATGAATTGCCCCTTTATAATAAATCAGCAAAGCAACTATCATTTTTTTCTTTTAAAAATTTTCTATTAAAAAAATTTAAGGCCTGGCATGGTCCACATGCCTTTCATCCCAGGCTTGGCAGGCAGGTGCAAGTAGATCTCTGAGTTTGAGGCCAGCCTGGTTTACAGGGGAAGTTCTAGGACAGTGAGGGCTACACGGAAAAATCCTGACTTAAAAACAAACAAACAACACCAAAACATAAGATAAAATATATAAATAATTTTAAAAAGATTTGTTTTTGGATTACAATAAAATTCATCATTTCTTTCTCCCTTTCTTCTCTCAAAACCTTCCTATATATTCACATTTTTTCTTTCTTGTTCAAACAAATGCAGACACACATACAGAGACACACATACAGACACACACACCACACTCCTAAATACATAAAAACAATTGACTCAGGCTCTATAAGGTTACTGGTGTGAATGTTTTCAGGGTCTGACCATTCGGTATTGGATAACCTATTGGTGCTCTCCTCCCTGGGGAAGACTATCTCTCCCCATCACATCATTCCTTGACTGCCTATGGCTCTTTGTCCAGAGTTGAGGCCTGTGAGCATTCCCCTATCCACATTAGCAATGTCTATTGATATTGTCCTTGTTCCGTTCTGCACATGTTTAGGCAGCCATGTTGGTGAGACTTCATGAGTGTAGCTTCTGACATTTCTAAGAGTTCCAATCTCAAGGCAAATTCCTTATTCCTTTGACTCTTACAATCGCCTCATCCTCTTTACCCCAGGGTGACCTGAGGCTTAGGTGCAGGACTTGTGCTACAGATGTATCCTTTGGTACTGGCATTCACTGCTCTGCATTTTGTCGCTTGTGGTTTTCTGTCTGTTATGAAGAGAAGCTTACTTACTTCATGAGGGGTGAAGAGGGAGTATACTTACCAGTGGGTGGAAGAACAAATATTGTGAATGTAGTTAGGGATTAGCATCACTGAGCTTTGTGAATTTTTAGCATTCTTTTCCAATGCCATTCTATCCTGGTTTATTACTCTAGTCATGTTTTAAAAGCAACTCTGCTTGTCTCTCCTGTTTCTAATGGGCTCTTCCTCAGTGTGGAGACTCTCTTCTGGGCATGCTCAGATCCCATTTTCATTTTGGTTCTGCCGTTTCCTGCTGTGAAGTTGATAAATATTTCCAATTAGCTCTTAGTTTAACTAAAATGAATTACCTTTAAACAATTACTCAAAACCAAGCAGAACTGTAAACGATATTCATTGAAAATGTAATTTAAAATTTAATTTCCATTCAAGTTACCTGAAAGAAATCAGAAGTAGTGAGAGAGGGGGAAAAAAGTCCCTCTTTGAAAACTAGAATATGCCAAGGAGCTTTTGTGGAAAACATGCAGAATAATCTAAAGGCTCCCTGTAAGGGTTTGGCAACCCCATAGGAAGAACAACAATATCAATCAACCAGACCCCCCACAGCTCCCAGGGACTAAACCATCAACCAAAGAATACACATGGAGGGATCCATGGCTCCAGTCACATATGTAGTTTGTTGGGCATCAATGGGAGGAGAGGCCCTTGGTCCTGTGAAGGCTCGATGCCCCAGTGTAGGGGAATGCCAGGGCAGGGAGGCAGGAGTGAGTGGGTGGGTGGGGAACATCCTCATAGAAGCAGGGAGGGGGAATGGGATAGGGGTTTTGAGAGAGGGGGACTGGGAAATTTGAAATGTAAATAAAGAAAATATCTAATAAAAAAAAAAAGCTCGCTGTTTCCATTAGCTTCTGGCATGTGTGGATTCTAGAAGCTTGGTGAATCTGTGACTTAGCAAAGTGGCCTGGAAACTGCTTTCTTGGGAACTGGAAAATTCAGAGAATTTGGTTTTTAAGGGACATTCTTGTTTTCACTGAGCTGAAGGGTTCTCCTCATCTCCCCTTTTCTCTTGGGGCTCTCTAGAATCCCCATCCCTGGAACTTTCCAGATGGCTCCATTTCTTGGGTACAGATTCGCCTTGAAAGTCTGGATATGGGTGTAGGACATTGAGGTCAGATCGTTTACTCTTTTCCAGGTTCTCCCATGTTAAAAGGGATGGCTTTGAAAAGGTCCTGGTGACATGTGGCATCCTTATTGCCCTTGTGACCCTGCTCTGAGAAACATTGGGTGATAAACTTGAATCCTACCTGTGAGTAAAAGAAGACAGATCAAGGCCTTTAATTCTCACTCTGCTGGGATCTTAAGACCGCCAAGGCCAGGGTTTCTTGGCCTTAGGTCTTTACGTATTCTATGCCTGATGATGCCTTAATGTGAGGGTGAGGGATGGTCCTGTGTGTGGGAAGATTAGCGGCAGCATCTCTAGTTTTGTCCATTAGATTCTTTTTTCCTTTTCCATCCCTCCTCCTTCCCATTCTAAGTCCCCTTGTGTCTCTGTGTCTACTGGCTATCAAATTCAAGGTCTCTTCTTTAGCTCTTATCGTTACACATGCATGCACACACATGTGCACGCATGTTCATATAAACACACAGAGGCAAATGCAACCCACTGAGTCCAATTAGTGTTGCTTGTATGTATGTGAGTTTAGGTTTGACCCCTAAGCACTGGATAACCTACTGGCAAGCTCATTCCTAGTGAAGATTGGTCCGTATTATTGAAGATACCAAACACTTCAGACATGGGATTTAGTGGAATCGAGCTGGAATTGACCTGGTAACCTCCTTCCTGAGACTGGCTCTCATAGTATGTGAAGATGCTGTGCAAGCTGATAAAGCTGTCAATAGTCCTACCAGCTGCCAAGCCTGTGAACCACAGAGCCCAGCAGGGGAAGCCAGCCTTCAGGGTGTAGTAGTGATACACCTTGAAGATAACCAACAGCTGTCTAACTGGACTCTCCATTAGATTCGAACATGGCTCCCTGATTTGTGACAAGCAGCAGTTTCCAGATACGATCCTATATTTCCTGGAGGAAAGCCATTGATCCACTTTCCCATGTAATCTAGAACGTTCCTATATATTGCACGCCATATACCTTGCAAACACTGCCGGAGCCTTAGGACTCACCTCATTTTAGTTGGTGGTCCTGAGAATAGTACCATTGGTGCCACAAGACAGGCGTTGGCCTGGATGCCCGGACCTCAGGTTCTGTTTCTGTGTTTCAGCAGGTGTGACCTGGATACATTTATAAAGGTATTTCAGCTTATTTCTGGCTGTGAACTAAACCCCATTTCACAGCTTTTCCGGGAGGACACAGTGGACATGTATAGAAAACATTTAGCCCTTTGGTGTGTTTGTTAACTGTTATCAACTTATGGGTCTCAGGTGTATCAGCTTCCACCTCCTCTCCTTGGTTGCACTTTCCTGAGTCATGCAACTTGTTGGCTCCTGGATCTCACGACTACTAAGAATCTAGTCCTACCTGCCCCATGGTATCCCTTCTACCCTTCCTCCTTCTCAGCAGATAAAGCCATACAGACCTCCATGCCTTCTTGGCCAGTTCCGAAATGATAAAATACTGCATGTTCAGGGTGTCCACCATTACGTCAGTGTGAGGCTAGGTGGGAATAAAGGACTGATGCCACAGAGAGGCTAGAGGCCTCCCTCCTCACAGGCTTCATCAGGGAGCTTTGCTCCTGTAGATGCTGCCATGGGCACTGGAGCAAGGTAGCCATGTTAGAAGTGGCAGATGAATGGCCTAAAAAGAGCGTGCATTTTTTAAATTTTATTTTTCAGAGATACTTATCACTGGGCACCCCAGGAGGGTCAGGCTAAGAGATGGAGACCACACTGTACTTGACATCTTTTTCTTTGCCAGTTGCTCATTTGGAATCAGTTCCTCACACTTTCCAGGAAGTAGAAATGAGACACAAACTCTTGAGTTTAGCGATCTGAGATGCCATCTGACTACTCAGAACAATCAGTGTCTTCTGAACAGTTAAAAAGGGCACCGGCGTCAGGGAGTTGGCTGGTGTCCCTATGAGACTTTCTAACCTCTTCCTCCTTGCAGAGGTCAAGAGCTGGGCTCCCTCAGATGCCTCAACTTGATACACTTGATATAGCTCAATTGCTCCTGGCAGTTTTATGCCTGGAAAAATTGAGGCCTCAAGGATTGCCACCTTATATTTGGGGAGATATTATGAGTCACAAAGCCAATCATTCATCTGTCTGGTCCCAGGAAGATCTTCTGACATTGATGTCATGTTCTCCAGGGTGGCAAGACCTACGGAATTTTCTTCAGTAGATTTAGTATAATTTTTTTTTTTTAATATAAGTGACAGAACTGACTCTTGCTTCTTCTTGGAATAATGTAGAAGAAATGAGATCAAAATGGCTCTAATTTGAAACAGTAGCCTCCTGGAGTCCTACTCAGGACCTACTGAAGCACTGGGCAGTGTTGTGACTTGTACACTAGGCCGTCCTGGCTGCCATTTCTTGGGCAGGAGGGCCTGTTAGCCAAGGGGATTAGAGAAGATTGTTTAAACATGGGGCTCTTGCGTCTGGCCTAAGGCTCCTTGCAATTTAATTTTAGACAGTCTTTTGATTTATGGCTCTAAACTGTACCAAGTGCCCTGAATCACCAGCGCTTGTCCTTTGCAAGGTTTGTAAGATAAGAGCTCCATGGGAGGTTTCTCAAGTCCAAAGACAAAGAGCAAGTCTGTATTTTCTAGTCTATGAAACTGTGGGTAATGACTCTTGGAGGCCATCCTGGAAGCTTGGGATGCAGGGGGTGAGGGCAAAGACTTTTCTAAGGTCTCCTCTGTGCTCTGGCTCTGGGATTGAGGAGAGGGGAAAAATAGGGAGGGGCCAAACCTGTTGTAGTTTGAGATGACTAGCCAGAGGTAGCCTCTACTCTCTCTGGAAGGTCACCTTTGTTCTGAAACCTCTTCAGACAAATGTGATCATTCTAGAAAAATTGAGTCTTGAGAGGATGTCCTTCTGGCTTGTCTGTTTCAGTCACTTGATCACACTATAGAGCGTAACCAAATATTTCCTCAAGAAATGTTGGGATTCGAGTATTTTGTAACCCTAGGGAGCACTGGAGGACTAAAGAAATCCAGAGGCAGTCAGCCTGGTCAGCCCATGTAGCCATCCCGAAGTCAGACAGAACACTGGGAAACTGGAACGATCTTAACCTTTAATGCTGATTGCCAGCCATACATGACAGTCATCATCTGTAAGTCATGGCTCCTTAAACTGTATGTAATGACTCCATTTTAGGTCATGTAACCAAATGTGGGGATTGTGGGGTACACTTTGCAACAAGTGTTTCTGGATATTCAACATCTAAAAATTCTTTGAACATTAAACATACGGAATGTGAGGCATTTCTACATATGTCTTCATGCTGCCTATTGCCTGCCGAAACACTGTATGTTATGAATTGTGTTTTCACTGTGCATACAAGGTTTGTGGTTCCCATGGAAACAAGATGCTTTAAGTACAACAGGTAAATGCTGGCAAAGTTTTCTTAGTATTACTCCTCAGCACATGTAAAATCAGTATTTCTTCATATTATATCTGTCTGATTTTGAAGCTTTCTGTTAGAGTTGTTGACTTTAAATAAAATGTTATTAAATGAATTTTAACTTGGGATTAGGATAGAATTTCTGATATTTCTAAAATTGTCCTAGAAAACCTGCCATTTTCTACATGTTTAGTGAGGTGGGTTTTCAGTATTGATGTTTATAAAACCTAAATCCTGAGCCACTTTAGAAAGTGTTGAAGATGCTGAAATCATACAGTATCAAATATCTAGCCAAGACTTTGCTCTTTATGTAAAACCAAATAAGCACATCCATTCTATTAGTATGCAAATTTGCAGTAATCTTTACTGAATTGTAAAATTATATGCATCCCGAAGAATTGTTTTAAAATATATTTACTTATGACTTCTTAACAAAGTGAATGTTTAATTTTCGATGTGCTTTATGTACTGTATGCCTGAGGTCTTATAACATTCCTATAATAAAGGGGTCATGAGTAGAAAAAGTTTAAGAAGTTTTTCCTTTGTGTTTAATAATACTGAATTACTTACTCATTGTTCATAATATGGACTGAATCATATAAGCTGAGTTATCCACGTAGCAACAAAGACCAAAGACTAAGTTCAGTCTGCCAAGGTAGGTGCTCAGAGTTCTGTATGTGAAATCCTTAAAGCCACACTAAGGGCTTTTTGTGCAAACAAGAGCAAAGAGTCTTGCAGAGATGATCTATCCGCCAGGTTAGACTTGGATCCTGTCGTTTTCTGTTGGGCACTTGACCTATTAGCATTACTGTGATGTTGTGCAACATTGTATCCTTCTGCCTCAGTCCAGCATAGCTCCAACAAGCTCAAACCAGCTCTAAGGTCATGAATGGTTTCTGCACCTTCTGTGGGTCAGTTGCTTGCAGACTGGTTTTTCCAAGTTTCAAATTCTCAATACTATTCCTCTCTCCAGCAGAACTTTCCCTCGCTTTAGTATCCCATGGGAGTTAGCAGCTGCCTATCTTCAACCAGACAGACACTAATTATTTTGTGCCTCACAAAGCTATCAGAATTTCACTCTAGAGAGAGATAAAAAGATAACAGCTAAAGGTGGGATGTTCTTGTTGGTTTTGTCTTTTGGGTCAGATAAACCCCATGTGACTGATAATGTAGGAAACACCCCCAGCTTATGGCATATGATTAGTACTTTAGGTACCAAACCTGGAGACCTGGAGAGATTTCCCCTCTCACTGCTTTAGAAGGATATTCTTTTAATTTCTTATCACACTTTGCACATCCCACTAGGTATCCTTATATCTTTGCTTAGATGGGCTTAGAAATGAGATGCTCGTGCAGAATGCTAAGCAGAGCAAAAGGACCCTATTTGAATTTCTCTGTTACCCCATTTTCCTGGCCCACAGATAGCCAGAGAAAACTGGATGGAGTCAGGAATCTGAATTGAACTTGGACTGGTGGGGTTGATGAGTGTAGGTGAAGAAACCACCATATTTGGGCATCCTTGGAGGCTTATAGGTCTGGTACTTCTGTCTTCTTGTTTCTCAGTCATTTCAGCACATTTTCTTTCTTCCACCACTCTAGCAGATACTTTCATCTCTGTGTATGTGTGTCTCTAGGTTTGTGCTGACCTGGCCCTGCTTCACCTAGGATTCCAGATGCAAATGCAGAAAGATGGAGACCTGTGAGCAACTGTTGGCTGTAGCTTGGAAATAAATAGTCCTGGAGCCTGGATGCTCCTAAAGGAAGCCCATCCCTGCTTGAGTTGGTGGATGTTGAAGTGCTGGGAAGCATGAACAGGTGGCTGAAGAAGCAGATTGGTCTCCTGAGCTTGATGCCTTAAGAATGCATGAGTTTCTTCAACCACTAAAAACATGGATCTGTTTAAATCTGGGCGAGTGCCCTTTCGATGCAAAGCAAATGCATTGCCAAAACTGGTAAAGGACCTTCTGGATTAATTGTCTGTGATATTGTGTTTTCAGCCACTCTTTTAGCCACATGAGAACTAAGGATGTAACGTAAATACACATTATTAAGCAAGGATGGTTATAATGATCCTGAGTGCTTTCACGTTTAGCTCTGAAGTTCTCCTGACTCTTCACTGTTTTATTTTAAATTATGGTCCCCTCTAGGAGGGAGATATTTCAATGGAGTGGGAGTTGTTTTTGAGGCTGGACCCTGAGCCCAGAGGGGCATGGAAAAGAGGGGAGGAGGTCAAAGCTATGGGTTTCTCCTTGGACTCGGTGAGTACTGGGAGTTTAAAAGGGAACGTTCTGACCTTGTAAAAGAAATCCAACACAGAGGAGTGGCAACTCTTAACTGAACTCTCACCGGTTAAGGGCTTCAAACAGAACCAACAGAGATCTCAGTCTTCTTTAAAAGACTTGGCAAGCAAGTCTATATTTACATTTCCCTGAGACCATGTTAAGACAGGACATGTTTTCTTCAATATTTTCTTATCCAGTTATGAATGCAAGCTAAATTTCCTTTGTGTGCACGAGGTAGAAACCAGAGGCAAGGATTAGTGAGAATGGAAGACTGGGTTCTGCTGCACTACCTGAAAGATACAAGTGTTCTTTTATTAAGGGAGAAAGAGAGTATCTGGAGGAGTTAAATGATGGATTCAAGGAGATTTGAAATATTCAGGATAAAACTGGCTGGAGACCAAAGGACATGGATGTAGGCTTTATTAGTTAGTAATCCTAAATGTTACTTTTTCTTGTGCTCAAAACAGTCTCAAGAATTCTCTGAATAAAAAATAGACTTCCAGATATTCATTTACACCCTTTCTTCTCCCCTAAATATATACACTTATATTACAATACAATTAATAGTGTAACTTCAGATTATGGTCAAATAGAAACATGTACTTCAGGTCCCATGGCTTCAGAATGTGGGGGGAAGAATAGGTAGAACGCTAGATAGAAAGTTAAAGAGAGGTATGGAGGCATCACTGTGGCAAACTTTAGATAAACTAAATCTTGGAAAATCAAGTTTCACACCTTAAAGAAAAGCAATGTGTTGGAACCTGGTCATCCAAGAGCTCTGGATCTAGGGTATTGAACAAAAGAATCTGAGAATCTGGCTGTGTGGGGGGCTGGGCTGTCATATGAGAAAGGCACTAATTACGTGAGAGAGGAGGTCACATGTTGGGGGCTTCTTAGTGAAGAACAATAAAGAAGTGTCCAACCAAAGAAAAGTGAACCTCAAAATTGGAAGACCGGCTGCCACCACCCCCTCCACCCTGCCCTAGATGCTGTCAATAAGAGAAACACAACTTTTTCACACCAGAAGAGGGCGCTCTTGAACCAGGAAATGCCTCAGGCACCTAGCTGCACAGCTGTGCCCATTTGTGCTAAATTCTTACAGGTACACAGAAAATGGCAGTCAGCATCCATACAGAGTCATTAAGAAGACAAAATTGGAGCATCGAAGTCATCCAGGAAATGAAAATACTCTGACCTGGATTACATGCAGAAAGCAGGAGAAAACTTTAACATGCATCCTGGCTGAATCAGTGTCTAAAAGCAGCATTTGAAAATATGAGACAAACTTTAAATCATAAGCTGCAAAGCTTAGAACAAAAATAGCCCACAACACCCTTTTATACTCAAGAAAAGCATGAAATAAGAATTGAATGAACTCTGGAAAGCAATAGAAGGAAAAAGAAATAAAATAAAATAAATGCTATCTCAGTACCATGGACAGCAAATCTCATTAGATATGAGACCTTGAGGAAAGGAGAGAGGTTAGGAGCACGGAGATAAAGCAAAGGTGGGAACAGAAGTCATATACAGACCACACGTTGGAGGCAGTCCCAGAAGAGTCTCACACAGTAAACACACAGTGAGAATAACACGTACCAAAACTACGGACTACGATGAATTTCTATCTGGAAATGACAACCTGAAGCTATATTTTAAAATCCCAGTATACTTGCAAAAAGAAGCCTGGCATGGTGATGCCCAAGACTGGACTAGGGAAACACTAAAAGAGAAATGACGATAAAAACCCAGATCTCCATGAAAAAAAAAAAAAAAGGACCAAATATGCTGCAGGGAAAGAAAATGAAGCCTCTTCATAGTACATCACAAAACAAAAGGAAATGGGGCTATGGGGATATAAGGAGTTTCCCATGTACAGACCCGGAGAATGCTGTACTCACAGTCCCTCTGCAGGGCTCAAGACTTAGGGTAGTCTTCTATTAGGGACCATTTATCAAGTCTAACTATAACCCTAACAAAAACTGACCACATGTCTTAGTGTGTTCAGCTTTGAATAAAGCAAAACACTGTAGACTGAGTAGGTTACAAACATGAAATTATATTCTCACAGTCATGGAGATGGCTAAGTCCAAGATAGAGATGCTACTGGATCCAGTGCATTGTGAGGGTTCCCCTCCTGACTGTATCTTTACATGGAGCAAGGACTAGCTGTCTCTGGTAGCCTCTTCTGTATGGGTAGAGCCTTCAAACCTAATAATCTCCTAAAGGCTTCTCCCCTGGTGTTATCACCTTCAGGTCAAGGTGTCAACTGCTAGATTTTTCTGGGACATAAGAATTTGGTAAGTACTGGGAAATAGCTATTAGTGAGAAAAATTGTTTTTGATACCCCAACCTGAAAATTACCAAATACAAAATTTCTTTGTCTAACAACCAAACTCTTTGCAAGGAGACATAAGCAGAAATTGCAGGGTTTCTCAAGGCAATGATAGAACGAAAAGGTTCCCACCAGAATTTCTGGCACAAGACTGATCTGAGGAGAAACCAAACCCAACAAGAAATAGTTAAACAACATTAGCTCGCAATTCAAAGATGTAGAATTAGAAAAGGAATCAGAAGAGAGCACAAGAAAAGAACTAACAAAGGTAAGAGGAGAAAATTCTGTGCTAAGAGACAGGAAAAAGAGCAGATTAAGAAAGAATTCAAAACTGATGCTTTGGATAGGAAGAATGAAGTGTAGAATAAAGAGCAAAGCAATCTATGCAACACTATGTAAAGTAAGAGACCAGAGGAACATAACCCTGCACAAAGGACCATGAATCAGGAGTGGGTGCTTTACAAATGCAAGCAAACATCATGGAATTCATTATATCCCATGAGAACAGGCTTTTCTAAAATGGACACCATTTGATTTAGAGTTTAGGCAGGCCATTCTGCAGAGTGGAAGGAAGATAGAGAAAGTTCCTAACTTATGAACCCACCGAGAAACACTGGACTGAGATTGTTCAGATAGGAACTCTATAGATGACTGTGTAAGCTGCTTACTCAGTGTTCTAGAGTGTAGACATAGAGACCGTGAAGACTCTTTATAAGTGTAAATATGGCACTGATGCTGGAGCCCTAGAAGACTGGTAGCAGTAACAATGACTCACGGTGTTGTCTTAAGAAACTACAAGCCATTGGAGCCTTTTGTAAACATATATGCAACAATGTTTGCTTGCATTGTGAAGTGCCTACTCATGATATATACAGTTACATAGAAATTTAGCAACTTGCCAAGAGATAGCATCTCCATATGCATACAAATGATAGTATAGATTGAAAACCCAAGCGACTTGGTAATGAAGTGAATTGGAATTAAGTAAGAAATTCAGTAAGTCCATGGGATCTACATTAAATTAATAAAAACCAACAACCTTCCTGTATATAAGATCATTAGCAAGTCCAATCTATAATGGAGAAAAAAACCTCACTTATAATCTCAGGTAAAAAGGAGAAGATTAAAAAGAAATATACAAATTCTCAATGAGGAAAATAATTTAAGTTTCCCTGAAGACGTTAAAGCTGATTTGAGTCAATAACAAGATGTGTTGGTGTTGGACTGCAACTCCTCAACACCATCCAGGTGTCAATTCCTCTCACTTCAATATATATCAAATGCAACAGCAATAAAAATGTCAGTGAGCTACTTGATTTTGTGTTAAGCAAATTAATTTTTAAAATCATGCAGAGAAGGGAACATATAAGAGCAGCTGGGAGATCTTGGGCAAGGAGAAGAGGAAAGCAAGAAACACTGATGCGGCAGACATTATGGTATATTAAAACCTTCCCTGGCTGATACAGTGTGGCAAGGACGAACAGCATAGAGAGGCTGGAAATAGATCCAAGCATGCCAAAAGCATTGTTTGATAAAGTAGCATTTCAAATCATTGGGAAAGTTAATTTTCTTTCATAATTATTAGTGGACAGTTGGTAGTTACCTGGAGAAAGTAAAACTGGATGCAGTTTTATATTAAAAATAACAGCAATCTAATAGGAGATGACAAAATAAAGCAGTCGTACACATACTAGAGGAAAATGTGGAGGCATGACTGAGTGTTTTATAAATTGAATGTAGGAAAGGTTTTCTAAATATGATCTTGAAGTCATAGAGAAAAAGATTAATTAGTTCTACATGAAATTAAGACAGAGTTGTGTGACAAAAATAGTCAGATAAATAGTGGCTCTGTGGAAGGTATCAGAGATCAATGGCTAACTCTTTTAAATGGCTAACGGAGTTTCAAAAATTGAGGAATGACAAAAAAAAACTCACAAATTTCTTTAAAATGAAAAGAACTTTATTTTTAAATATATGGGCACATGCGTATTTACCCTTAATGACAGTTATACAGACTAACACTATACTTTTGTCACTGATTAAATGACAATTATTTAAAAAAAGTTGACAATACTCCTTGTTGATGATATTGTGGGAGAGACAGGTTGCAGTATTTCTTTGGTTCACACAATAAAATTCTGGCATTTATGTTTACACTTTGGAGTCTCCCAGTCCAAGACACCTGAACCTATTCTTCAAGGCTCATCTCCTAATATAACTAAATTCTGAAGTATCTTTAGTTATAAGTTCAACATGTGAAATTTTAAGGGGCATAGTAGTGCAAGCATATTGTACCTCACTTTGAAAGTTGAAATGGGAATGAGCCATTTGGAGGGAGCTATGTGAACAGCCAAAGAGTCTTATAGTAGCATTTGCCTTTTGACTCTATGTGCTGGTTGTTTGTTTGTTTGTTTTGTCAACTTGACCCAAACCTAGACTTATCTGGGAAGAAGAAATATTAATTTAGGAAATACATCCATAAGATTGGCTTAAAAGCAAGTCTATGGGCCATGTTTTTGCATAATGACTGATATGGAGGGTCTACCTCACTGGAGGTGGTGCCACCCTGTGAAAGGAGGTACTGGATGGTATAAGAAGTAGGCTCAACAGGCCGTTGGGGAGCACTCCTCCATGGCTATAACCGTGGAAGTCTAAGCCCAGCAAGCCCTCTCCTTCCAGAGTTGCTTTTGTTCCAGGTGTTTTATTATAGCAATAGAAACTCAAAAATCTAACTTCTATGTTTATTCTGAAGCTAAACTTCAAAAATCAAACAAATAAATAAACAAAGCAAACAAACAAACAAACAAAACAAACGAAAGCGTCAAGGTCACTCACGAAATCATGATATGTGGGAGGGAATCAACCATGTTCTCAGTGCACCTTTTAAATACGGTTTAACTTTAAATGTGTGCTAGAATTGTACAAATCTGAAAATAAAATCAAATAAACAAGGGACTATAAGAAAAAAAAGGCCTCAACTTAAACATAAAGAGAAATAAAAGAACTCCACTATTCAGCCAGTTAATAGCATAGACCATAGAAGAGTCTAGTGTGTCATATGGTTCTAACTGGTGTATATTTAGTGGCATACAGTCGAAAGGAAAAGCACCATGCAAAGAAATTTACACTTCACTCTGTTTGGTGTTTGTATAATAGTTTACACAGAACCTTGAGAAAATTGTAGGATAGAAAATGAATGACTATTAGCTATGTTCAGCCACCGTGAGAGACAGAAGCTATTATGAATAGGGACAGGGAAGCAGGAATTAAAGTTCTAGGATGTATTGATGGTTTAAGCACTTGCATGACTTGGCTGTAGTCAAGGTCTAAAGTATGTTTAAGGCAATAAGAGTTTAAAATTAAGGTGGACATACCATATAAAGAGAAGAATAACTGAAACCAATCCCTACTGGCTAAATTATGAACAGATTAAGCAGAAAAATGGTTATGAAGTACTTCAGAACACACAGTTGTAAAACTAGAATAAAAAAGCCAACTAATCAAGTTCAAGCAGGAGGTAGAGAAGGCTTCTGGTAGAATGTAAAAGGGATGACAGAATTAGAAAATAATAATTATGTCGCCATTGAAGTGTGGAGGTGGGGCATGAATCTTCAAGGTGTCAGAGCAGTCTCTCTCTCTCTCTCTCTCTCTCTCTCTCTCTGTGTTGTGTGTCTGTCTCTCTCTGTCTTTCTGTCTCTCTGTCTCTCTCTCTGCTGTGTGTGTGTGTGTGTGTGTGTGTAGATATAACCAAAATGCATTGTATGACATTTCCAATGACTTCATATAAATATCACACAAAAACTCATTCTAAAGAAAAGTAAATGAAGGAATTCTTAACTAGGAATGAAGAAGCATGCCACCAAACAGGTAAAATATATGACAGTGAAAGTTTTTTAGAATGATTCAAAGAAATAAAAATACATTGTTTTATAATTGTGAGAGTTTGAGTATTTATTGATTACTGGTATTCAGTGAATACCTATTTATATATTTATTTATGATTATGTACTATTCAATACATATTGGTTATTTATATATTATTGGTGGTACCGTGACATTAATAAAAAGCTGTTGATGGCAATAGCACTGTGAACAGATTCTTGTTCTCAGAAGATGAATGATGAGAAATTTAGAGATGAGGGGTCAGGATAACTGCAACTTTCATCCCCGTGGTTAAAGATGAAAAATGAATCCAAAACAACTGGCAAAATGTTCAAAATGGATGAAGAAGAGTGGTAGAATAATGAATCAAAACTCTTAGAGGGAGGGGCTCACGTCTTTGAAGGTAAGAACCCACAGACAAGCATCCCACAAATGCTCAAAGAGCTTCCCCAGATTTATGAGTGTCCGTATTTCATTGTAAAGATTGAACTTCAGATGAAAATGAAACCCAATGAAGAATTGTTTTTCATGGCCAAGTGGCTCAATAGTGAGTCAATCAACAGAACAAAGAACCCATTAGCACAATTTCTTGTGACATATATTCCCTTGGAAAATAGAGATTTGTCTGCTTTAAAAAAAGAGAGAAAGCTTTTGGAACCAGTGGAAACACTTAGGACTATTGCTGCCATTATCTTCAGGGTAATTTTCAAGTCATCATTTTGTCTAAATTGTTTATTTCATTTATTTATTCATTCAGTCATCCCCTGTGTGCACACTCTTCATCTATGTCAGACCAAAAACGTTGCCTGCCACTGAAGATTAAAATATAAACTAGTCTCTGTTTCCAATTCTACTGGGACAGACATGATAAAACATAAATACAGTATTGTGGGAGCCAAGGGAGAACAAGTAACCCTAGCCTGGGGGATTTCAGAGGGCTTCAGAGAGGACCCGATGGAGCACCCTATAATTTTCCTTCATGGCATTTATTTACAATTATGGCTATGGAGCAATTTAAAAGATTATTGAGTTAACATTCATTTCCCCATTAGACACTGGGTCCTGTGGAAGCAGAGATGAGGTCTGTCCTGTTCACCATTATATGTCCAACATAGTGTTTAGCACATTCTGTGTTGTCAATAATGATTTGTTGAATGAATGAATGAATTGTTTCAGACCTGGAGGATGAATATTTCTTTGGATTAAAAGGCAACATTGGGATTTTTATATGCAGAAGGCCATGGTATGTATAAAATTACAAAGGTAGGAAAAGAAAGAAATGCTATGGGACTAAGAGTTGTACTCAGGGTGTATGAAGGCCAGTGGAGAGTGAGAAAGATTAGCTGTAATCAGATTGGAAGGGTTGTGTGGCATTGACAGGCCCAGAATTTACTCTAGAGACAGAGGAAGTAAAGAAAGTCTTGGAGAGAGGGACAATATGATAAATTCTTCAAAAGATGGAAGAAACATAAAGTCAGTCTGGGCCAAGAAGAAACCAGTAGTAGAAATATTTTTTTTCAAAGTATGGATGAAAGAAAAAACCTGGGGATAGGAAGAGCTATACCTTGAGAATTTCCCTGAAGTCTAAGAAGAAGGCTTTGAAGTCCTTTTGGACAGTGAGAGAGTAAGTTTGAAGTTAATGTTGGGGAGTCTAATTTGATCAAATAGATGGATCACAGGGCCATTGACTAAAGTAGAGGAAAATACTGGCACTGAGTTATATATTAGACACTCCCTGGAAACTTAAGCACACTGTTTCAAAGGTTTATCTAGGGCATAGAAATCCATTTAGAGAGAAAAGTCTCAGGCTAAAGGAGCTGAAGAGTGAGCTTAGTGGTTAAGAGCACTTGAACCAGTGTTTTTGTTCCCACCACCCACATGGTGACCATCTATCAACTCCATCTGCAGGGGATCAGATGCCTTTGCCTAACTCCATAGCACAAGACACACACATGGTACACATACATGCATGTAGGCACAACTAAACATAAAATAAGATGAATAACTCCAAGAAAAAGTAAAACCCCATGTTGAATAATAGGCACAGAAAGTAACATCTGAAGTTATTGTAGAGTATGATCTTTCCCAAGGGTCAAGAATGGGATGGGAGTGGGTTAAGAATATGGTGTTAGAAAACACCAATAATCCTTGAAAACTTTTTGTCACATTCCCAGTCATACATAGAATTATCAGAGCTTTAACGAACACAACAGTTGTTCACTTTCAGTTGGAAGACCTACACTTTTGTAAGGGTGCTGGCAACATACAGCTCACTGAGAGGGTTGGCAATTTGAATGAGGAGACTGTTTCTAGTAGTATCGAAAGGTAAAGGAAACAGTGACTTTAAAGTAGATGAGAGCAACCATGGCAATCAAAACTGTTCTAGACCAAGAAGCAAGAGGAAGAAAGAATTACCTGTGCCTACTAAGAAAAGAATCTATGTGGAAGAGATTTCCTAACAAGAAATGTAGACATAGCATATGTCTGTTGCATAGAGGCCTGATAGTAAGTTGGGGATGAGAAAAGAAATTCTCTAATCCTTCCTCATGCCCATATTCCAAATGTGGAGCTACATTCACATAATATGAGCTTTTACATAATAAAATTCACCATTCTAAAGTTGCAAATCAGTGGCTTTTAGTGTACTTACTGTGTAGTACCACCAGCATGACTCTACAATTCCAGAACATTTTTATCATCCACACAGTCAGCTTGCAAAGGCTTTGGATGCCTTGCTAAGGAGTTGGGGATTTATCTGCAAGCAAAGAGGAGGCAATGAACAGTTTGAATGGAGAAGGAGCATAATCAGATAGACTTCTCAAAAAAAAAAAAAATTAAAGAAACATAGAGAACACCCAGGGACAACCAAACACCCAGAGCTCTAAGCAACCTCTCTTCATCGTCTCCTTTCAGCTCTTGGAAGTCACCATTTCTGCATCTGTGTATTTGCCATTCTGAACTATAGGTTTTTATTTCTTAAAACCTAATTTAATAACGGTTCTTAAATGCTTTAACATCTCTTCTAGTCCACCACCCACTGGTGGTAGTGGAAAGGAAAGATTAATAGTGCAAAGGGAGATATGGACCTATTTATAAATAGTTCTTTGGGGTGATTCCAATTTTTGTTGTCAGGATATCAGCATCTCAGTTCACATGAATCACCAGCAGTAGTTCGGTCCACTTGCAAACACCGTTCATGAATCAGCAACTGCAGCTCAATCCAGAAAAAATCAGGAGGCTTTGCCAATTGGCCCAGGTCTGTGGAAGTGACAAGAAGCCACCAGCATATCATGAGAAATTCTTTGGTACATTTCTCTCTATGAAGTCACAACAAGCGATGATCAGCGAAGACCAGCAAAGAGTGGCAAGATGAACCAATGCCAGAGTGTTGTTCAATGTCTGTTAGGTTATACTTATACCCTTTCCAAACATCACATGTCCTCTCAACTGTCCACTCCCACAAAACATCACATGCCCTTTTGACAGGAAGCTCCTAGAAAACACCTCCTGTCTGTTCTTAGCAAAACATCCTCTCATGTGTCTGCTTCAGCAAAATATCTTCTCATAAGACAGATAAAACAGTGTCTAGAAAAACATTCCATGACACAATTGAGCCTCCAAAGAAACCAGCAATTTTCACTTCACTGAACACTTCATATATATTAATTATACAACTTATGTGTTTCTCTTTTTAATTAGTACAGTGTTTGTAGAGTTAACCTATCAGTACTTCATTTCTTTTGAGGATAATACTCTATTATATGGATTGCCACATTCCTTGTGCACATGGTTACTTGTGTGTGTGTACTGTGAAGGTCAGAGGCAACCTCAGGTATCTATACCTCAGATATTGGGCACCTTTTTTTCAGTATTTCTTTTATTTTTTGAGTCTGTCAAATAATTACATTATTTCCTCCTTTTCCTACCTCCAAATCATTCTATAGTACCTTTGTGTTTTCTTTCAAATCCATAGCCTTTTTGTTTATTCATTTTTGTTATATAATACATAGTCTGAAATATATAATAACTATAACCTGCTCAGTCTATATAATGTTGTTTGAATATATATTTTTAGAGCTGATGATTCAGTACAGGATAACCAATTGGTGAGCTCTTCCCTGGGGAAGATTGTTTCTTGTGTTCTCAGCATTCCTTAGTTGTTGGTAGTTCTTTGTGTAGGGTTAAGTCTTCATTGGCTTTTCCTATCATCTTAGTTAGGGTTTCTATTGCTGTGAAAAGATGCCATGTCTACAGCAACTCTTATAAAAGAAAACATTTAATTGGGGTTGGCTTACAGTTCAGAGATTTAGTCCATTATCATCATGGTGGAAATTGTTGGGGTACACAGGCAGACATGATGCTGGAGAGGTAACTGAGAGTTCTACATGTGAATCAGCCAACATCAAGAAGAGAGAGTGACATTGAGAATGGTTTGAGCATTTGAAACCTACACTCCAGTAGCACACTTCCTCCAACAAAGCTGCACCTATTCCAAAAGGCCATAACTCCTAATAGTGCCACTCCCTCCAGATGCCATTTTCATTCAAACCAGCACATCCATTTACACTAGTAAGTAGCCCGTTTTCAGCTCAGGTACAGGCTGCCCTGTTGTTGACAATTTATGGGTGTAAGCAACTTCTGACATTCCCAGGAGACACAATTTCACAGCAGACCCTGTTTTTCAGGCTTTTATAATCTTTTTCTCCCCTCTTTTATAGTGACCCCAAGCTTTAAGGATGAGAGTTGTATTATAGATACAATCTTTTGAGACCAGATTCCACAGTTTATGATAGGCTGCAATTTTTTTATATTAGTCTCTGTATGTTGCAAAGAGTTTCCTGATGAGAGATAAGATCTACACTGATCTGTGGACATAGGAGAAATATTTAGAAAATAGCTAAAGATTATGCTATCACCTTGGTGTTTGAAAGAGTTTCTCTTTGTCAAATTTGGCCATCCAGAGAACCCTAGACAACAACTTGTCTCTGCATACTGGCATCTGCGATTATAAATGTATGACACCGCCTTTTTATGTGGATTCTGGGACTCAAAACTCAAGTCCTTATGCTTCTGTGACAAGAACTTTAGTGTCTGAGACGTCACTCTAGTCACATATGCCTTATTTCTTAATCTTTCACTGGCATTCAGATTGTTTCAATTTATTTATTGCAGAGAACCTCTCAGCCATCCAGAACTTTCTTAGGTCTTTCCCAAGTATGGACACAGTCCCAAGCACGGGTATGAACTTCTTGATTTCCAGCAATGTGTTAGAAAATTTCAAGCTCATATGGGTGAGTTATTGCTTAAAGTTTCCTTCTAAACTCTTTGGTTAGTTAATTATTTCTAGTAACTATGGGACATTGCCTTAGGAAACATTTATGTAAAAACACTTATAGGTAAATGTTTCCAACAAATAATCCCTCCTCCAGGATCTTTTAGCACTATGTAAGCCCTGAGACAGGTAGAGCCTTGATGTGGTCTACACATTTATCAAGTTTCAGAAAACAGTCACTAAGATACTATTTATCCAAGCACTTTAATCTGCCTTTACCCTACTGTCACCCCTGTCTTCCAATCCTTATCAAGCAGATGGGCAGAAAAATGTTCATTGTTTAGGTAATGAAGTTCAAGTAATCATTTTGCATGTTGGAGACCACTACTCTGTATCTACTATTGAAGAACAGTACAAAGATGCTGCTTGAATGTTGTGAGTCAAAGATGTCTGGCATTTCTATTAGGTTTCTGGATCATCTAATCCCATTTGTTTTCCTCCTATACATTACTCTAATGGGACTCATGAAGAAACTTTGCTCCATGAGGAGGTTTAGAATAAGACAAATTTGTGTCTTTGGGGAGGTGACATGTCAGTGTTCCAAACATAAATAGTGGGTGATACACTCCTGGAAAAACTGTCAAGTTGCCCTTAATCAGAGATTCTTGTCTCTTCTACAGTCTTCTCCTATAGCATCCTTCTTGACTTTCCCAAGCCTCAAGAGTTAGTGTCCATACAAAATGACTTTTTTTACACACTGAGCTCCATTCTCCCATTTCTTTATCATTGTGGAAAACTACTTTATTGGGAATGCATTGCCAGAATGCTAAGCTATGCACTAACACCTATATGTGGAGATCAGGTTATGCCCTGCTTTAACTAATAAAAACAGTGGTGTTCAGACTGTGTGCCTCTGTTTTGTAAAGCAGGAGCTGTCTCCAACTTAAGCACAAAGGAAGAAGAATTACTACATCTCATTTGTGTATATCTACTCCAGGACCTGCTGAGCACTAACCATAGTCAGAGACTGATAAACAACAGCATACAAGTAAAAAGTACCACAAACCAAATTACCAAAGCAGACTAGGCACACTGAAACACAGATGGTTAAAAACCATGCCTGTAAAAATCGGGTTTCCAGCAGGGGTGGTGGTGGTGGTGGTGGATGGGGGATGTAAGGGGATAACATTTGAAATGTAACAGAAAGTATCCAATTAAAAATTCAAAAAAAAAATCAGACTTGAGAACTTGAACATATCAGACCAATGAACTGTGTAACACCCACACTTTGGCCTCATAAAAGGGTGGACATCTAACATTGCATTGTAATGGCCAGTTGGACTTGTGCTCTGACCATCCAATGCATGCATCAGGGAACTCAGACTAACAGGTGGTGTATTCTCAAACGACTTCAGTTGAGCAAGGTCCCCTTGCTTGGTGTAGTCTGCTAAGACCGCCTATTTCTGTCATTGGTTTGTTGCCATACTGAACCAGTTCTATACCTTGTCTGGATAGTTCTGGCCTCCATGACTCTTCCCTGAATCCTGCCTCCAGCAGCTCTCTAACTGGGTTCACGAATCACTTTCCTAACAGCCTGCAGTGACTTCTTACTAGCTTCTGCATTCAATAGGGTTCTATGAATTCTGCAGTCCCCAGCAATCCTTGTAGCCATTCTATGTACCCGTGCATGTGGTAAGAGTTGTAATATGTGATTTGAGAGTTAACATTAGTAATCGAGATTAGAACAAAAGAAACTGTGATTAAAAATGGCCATATTATCAAAGGAAATTAGGACTACTTGGTAAGTTACAGTTAATGGAACAGATATAGTTTGGAATTTATTGTTATTAGATTCCAACATTGTGGAAAGACAATATTGTTTTGCTTATGACATTTGGTGCTTATGACAATATAAAAAGGTGATAACCACCCCAGGAGATGATTGCTGTTTTTCTAGGTTCTACATCCGACTTTTAATAGTAACTTTAGATCACTAATTACAAAGAGCAGCCAATGAAAATCCCAGGAAAGACAGACAGCAAGATCTATGGACTGGCATTTCACAAGTCCAGTGTCCTAACCTTTCACTCTGTTGTTTTACACAAAGCACTTTTATGTGTCATCCACTGGGTTTTCACAACAGTTCTATGAAGAAGATCTTCCAAATTTCAAAAATGAAAAATTTTGTTGCCTGTAAACATGAGAAAACACAAATTTCAAAAGATGGAGTTGTCTAAACCCAAGTCCATGCGATTTCACAGCCGTAATAGTCTTGTCATAGTTCTTAGCATGTCACAGTTCTTACAACTCAGTAGCAAGGATTCCATTAGCAATCTAGTCTGATAAAGTAGCCTCTTCCAAGTCAGGAATTTTCTTCTTTAATTTTCATTTATCTCTTCATATTTCAATCGAATGTTTTAAGTTTTAAAATTTAGTTTTGTGGACTTGACAGATGAAACCTTGACCTTTCTTTGTAAATGACCCAGATTTCTCAGAGACCAAGGAGAGATAACCACAGCCATGCTTTCCTGTATATTGTACATTTGTGAGCCTGCATGGGTGAATGCATCCAGGTAGCCCAAAGCAGGGTTCTAGATGAAAGCAAGGCACATACCCAACACACTGGTCTCAACAGAGTATCAATGTTCCTTTCTCTATAGTCACTGGGCAAAGACATGGTGTTCCCTGATGGAAATGGAGAGGAAATAACAATGGAGCAATATATATGAGCATTTGGGTTTTAGTAGGGAATGTGGTAGCCTTGACTCTTGGCCCTGGCTTGTGGGGAAGGGAGACTGGCTATGTCCTGGTAGTCTGTCTACAGGTCAGAACTGCCAGCTTCTCCTACCCTTTACCCAGTTGGGCAAGAAGCCAGGGCTAGGAGACCTATATATAAGTTGACTTCTGCTATGTCTCCTACATGTTGATGAAGTGAAGGCACAGCAGAGAAAGTATAAATGTTAAACTTTGATGGTTCAGTTGAATTCAGAAGGCAGGCCGGATAATTATTGTTCGCAATTAGTTACAACTCTTTTCATTTTCTGCTGACTGAGGTAGGTAACTGAAGTGGCTAAGGTGATGTCTATTTTCATGCTGGTTTTGAAGTAATCGAGCACACATTTCTAGGTGAGCACATAGATTGTGAGGATTCAGTCAAATTCTACATATTCCCGTAATCTAGGCCCTCAGGCTCTAAATTATAATATTCTCTTCTCCTTCACTAGATTCTCTCTTCTTGATCCCTTTATATTTTTCCATTCTTCTCCACTACATTTTTGAATGACAATAAATTTAAATCTCAATTTATGCATGCATAATTTTTATTTTTGAAATTACATACATATACACACATACATACATACATGCATACATACATATATACATACATAATCTTTTGCTATATTTACATCCCTGTCTTATACCCATCACTGTTGACAGTTACATTTTATCCCCACTCCTACATTTTCATATCTTTGAGTTTAATTTGGGTTGCTTTTATAGACAGGCTCCACTACCCTTTACATACAAACAAAACAAAACCCTTTAGATTGTAACAATGGGGCAGGGAGGAGGGGTCGTCTTACCAGCATAGGCCAAGGGCCCACACAGAACTCAGTATGTATTGGGAGCTGGGTCTCAGTCTGGATTCGTTGACTTTTCACAAAACTAGTCCTCAAACCTCAGATGATTGGCAAGAACTAAAGACAAGTGTGATGTGGCTGAACAGAGAATGTGTTGGCTATGGCAAAATTGTAGGACAAAATTGAACTCACATCTTGTCCCACTGACTAAATCAACTAAAAATAGCTCCCTATTGTGGTTTCTGAGATCCAAAGAAAGGGGTCTCTAAGTGGTTTATTTCAGAACACTCATGAGCATCCAGTAATTCCCATCAAGATGGATTTTGTTGGGTTAAATGCATGTGAATTTAGAACATAAGGATTAAATTTCCTTTCCAGTAACGTATTTTAAGTGTGTGTGTGGGGAGTTACATAGGGCATAATATATTTACTTTTCCAAACTCTAAGCATTTAAAAAAAATAGGTACATGACTAGGTTTCTGAACTTCTGGTATCGAAGGTTTAGATCTTTTTTCTCTGATATAGATTACTCTAAATTCTTAGATGGCCAAGTAATAAGAGTGTTACTGGTCTTTCCTCAAACGTGATGCAATGTCTCCCCAACATGTCTAACCTCATCCAATATCTTTTCAAATACATATCTTCATGAGGTAGTTTTAAAACTTGGAATTGCTATATCAAATTAGGTTAAAGGGATTCACTTTGTCTCCAGTTTACATGTGGCAACACATGAATGATTATCTGTTGATTTGACGTAAGACATACATGAGGAAGATATGGATTAAATTTTCTGGAATCTCAGTGAATTTAAGAGGCTGAAGTGTAAAGGAAATGAGGAAAGATGTTAAGTAAGGGGCTCTTTCAGGCTTCCGGGGTGAAGAAATGAGAGAAATGGTACTTGGAGGTAGAGGTATGATAAATCCTTAAGAGACTTTGGTTGTTCTACCTGCCTTGTGGTCAAACATATGCAGACAATGGTGTCACCAATCTAGTTGTTTGGGCTAATCTGGATGGGGAGGAGTAAGAGTGGGAATTTAACATTTATTATTTGCATGTCAAATATCTTAGGCTAAATGTGGTCCACTGCAACATGCAGATCAGATCTGAATCTACTGTAGTTATCCTTTGCAGCTGGTGGGCTAACAGGGTTTAGATATGGAGTGGAGGTGGTGGTGAAGGATAGGGAAGATTCTTTCAAGTTGCAGTCTGATATTGGGCATATGGATATGTCCTTGGAGACAGACAAGGATACAATGTGGTTGATGACACAGAGAGGTTAACAACAGTATTAGCATCACAATGTAGTCAGGAATTATCTGCATTGTAGATATGTAAAAACCAATGAGATTATATAAATAGTTGAATATGTATTTAATTCTTATCCACTTTCTACGAAAATAATGCCATTTTTTTTCTATGATCTGGAAGTGCTGGAAAAATCTCAGTGAGTTCTTTATTTAGGATTTACTTATTCTTTTTCATGACATGTATGAATGTTTTGCTTGAATGTATGCAAGTTCACCACATGCAAGCAGAAGTAGATGTTTTTGGAACTGGTGTTTCAGATGGTTGTGAGCTGCCATGTAGGTACTAAGAAACCAAACCTAAGTCCTCTGCAAGAGCAATAAATACTCTTAACCACTGAGCCATTGCTCCAGACCCAAGTTAGTTGTTAATAAAAAATTTAGCATATGTTTGTATGTATATAAGGGGCACAGTAATAATTTGCTACATGCCTGCATTAACATGCAATGATCAAATCAGACTGATTAACACTTTAATTTTCTTAAAAACCATTTCTGGATCTTTTTTTGTTATCTTACCCTGATATGCCATGGAACAAGTAAGCCCAATTCCTCTGATCTACTCTTTGGCACCTTATCTCCATGACTCCACTCCTGCCCCATCCTTACTAGAGAAGCTCCCTCCTTTCTGACTCCCAATGACAATTTTCTTATGCTTTGCTTCAATGAAGTCAACTTTTCAAATTTCCATGAATGGTAAAAAAAAAAAAATGCTATATTTGGCTTTCTGTGATTGGTTTATTTCACTTAATGTGATATCTTCCAGTCATGTGCTGCAGACAATAAGACTTGATCTCTTTTATGATTGAATAACCCCTCCCCCTCTGTCTCTCTCTGTCTTTCTGTCTCTGTCTCTCTTCTCTCTGTCATTCTCTCTCTCTCTCTCTCTCTCTCTCTCTCTCTCTCTCTCACACACACACACACAGACACACACACATACAAACACATGTACATCTTCATTGGCCATCCACCATCCATCCATCTATGGACATTTTGGTGGCTGTGCTACTTGGGGTATTGTGAATAGTGCAATAAATGTAAGAGAGTGGGCACCTTTTGGTATGATATTTCTTGTCCCTTAGATACCCTCAGTAGTAGGATTGCTGGGTTATATAGTTAGATTTTCAGCGTTTTGAGGCATCTGACTCTCATCCGTAACAGCTTCACTAATTCATACCAACATTGTACAAGATTTCTCCTGACTCCACATCCTTCCTAGAGCCCTTTTTCTTCTTTTTTTATATCAGCCATTCTAACTGGGACAAGATGATATATCACTGTGGTTTTGATGTACTTTTTCCTGATGCTCAGTATATTAAAATGTTCAAAATCTACTTGTCCATCTAGATGCCTTTTAAAAGTAATGTCTATTCAGATCAGTCTCTTATCTTTTAATTGGACTATTATTCATTTAGTGGGTGAGCTGCCTCTGAACATTAATTCTTTGCTAAGTAAATAGATAGCAGATATTTTATTTCCCTTTTAATCCTGCCAGTTATTTTCTATACTCTTCCTTTGAGATCATCTCATTTGGTTTTGATGTCTGTGCTTTGGGATCTTATTAAAATACAGTTGCTTACAGTGATGTCTTTAAGAGTTTTCCATATGTTTCCTTCTAGTATTTTCTTAGGACTTTTATTTAACTATTTTAAGTTGATTTTTGTACATGGTGAGAGATTGGGGCCTAGCTGAATTTGTCTCCCTATATGAAGTTTTCCCAGTGTCATTTTTTGAAGAGATTGGCACTAGTATAAATACTTGTGCTTCTATAAACATTAATTGGTTATAAGTGTGTGGATTAACTTCTAGATTCTGTTCTGTTCCATGGATTGATTTCTTATGTTGGTATCATGTTGTTTTGGTAATGGTAGCTTTGATGTATGTTCTCAAGTCCAGTATGATGTTTCTAGCTTTGTTCCTTTTGCTTAGGAAGCAAGTGGCACTTCTGTGGTTCTTACTGGTCATTTCTCTGTTTCTTGGAATTTCCTTTATCATCTATTCACGGAAACATAACCTTTAATTTTAGAATCCATAGTGAAAATTTTATGTTAGCCATTTTTTCTCTCCCTGAATTTCCATAGAATCTTCTGCCTGTGAAGATGTTTGATGTTTCATTTCTATAATCCAAGGCCTTGGCGGAGGAAGAAGGACCATCAGTTCAAGGCTACCAATAACTGTATAGCAAGTTAGAAGCCAGCCTGGACTACAAGATACCCTTGCTAGTTAAACCTATTTGCTCCCTGCCCCACCCCCAAAAATTGGCAATATTTTTCTCTTCAGGTCTAAGCTTTATTTTACAAGTTGAATACTCACTCATAGTGACTACTTCTAAAGACCTGACCAAGTTCCTTAATGAGATGTCCTACCATGTCCTTCTGCAAATAGAAAGGAGTTACTTAGTCATTATGGAAGTCACAAAAATTATAGTAGATATATATTAGAGGTAGATATCGAACATATGCAATTCAGTAGACTCAATAATAAGAGGAAGTAGAGAAGTTGGAGGACATTTCTTCATTGTTAATAAACAGAGGTCAGGGGATTAGGTACATGGCTGTTCTTTTTTGCTTCAAGGCTCTTCTTACTGTCTCCTCTATGCTGTGAACCCTTTTGTGGGTCCATGTAGAAGACCCTTGATTGTCCATTTCCACTCAGATCTCTGCCCTAAGAATGTGTCACATGGGTGTGTAGTCTTTCCTTTTGTTCTGGAACACTTATTCATTAATAGCTGACACACAGAGGTTAAAGGACCTCTCAATGCATAGTTAATATGTCAGCTTGACTACTGCACACAACAATGGACTTGACAAGATGGTTTCAGGGAAAGTTGGCATCATCAAGAGAAGAATGACAAAGCAAGCCTAAGCCTGAATCAAAGGTAGGTGAGGAAGCCAGCAGCTTGGTGGGAACATCACAGCTGGGTGCAATCCACACATCGTGCCACTGGTTGCTAAGTGTGACCACTCTGCTTTGTGTGATCATCATCCTTGGGCCTCCACACCCAACCAGTCATTTGAAGGAAAGAGATGGATGTGCACGCAGGCAGAGCAGCTGCAGGCTATCAAGGCTTTGCTTGCAATTTGTGTCATCTTTAGAAGTTATGTCATTTCTCTCAGACTTAGTTTTCTCATCTATCAAATAGACCTGTCTTGAGATTATGTCAGACGGTTTTTCGGGAAGCATCCACCTACATGCATGTCATGCAATGGATAGTGGGGAGTGGCAAAAAGCAGAGTCAGGGGACAGACACCCTGAGTCTGAAAATCCTACCTTGCATTTGCTATGGGAATGCGAGGCATTTCTTCAACTTCTTGTGTCTTGGCTTCCTCATCTATAGTGTAGGACTAATAAATACACTGATCTCCATGGAGCAGTCAAGTTAAAATGTGGTAGAATATGTCAAGTGAATAGAAAATCACTTCGTAAGTGATCCAAACTGTCAAGATGATGGCGCTTGCCTCTGTCACTCAGTGGGCGGGAGAGAGATGGATCAGTTAATTTTCAAATCTAGTCTACACTCAGACTCAGACTCCAAGTTTATTATGTTTCTTCAATTCCTTCCACACAAAGAGAAAATAAACACTAGCCAATGGCTGGATGTCCTCTAGCTTCCATATGCTGGCAGAGGCACAGGAGAAAGGCTGACTAACTTCTATCCCTTCATGAAACTTGGTAATCCTGGAGCTTCACCCCTCTCTATTTGTAGGCTCAGGAGGGAGGCTCCAGATGAGTTTTCTGTCTGCTTTTCCAGCACCTGCATTGATTGGCCTCACAACTCTTCAGTGACCATGCAGTTCCCTGCAGTCCCAGGCTGAGCAGAAGGTATCTGGGGTGGGAGATCATAGTTCCCAAGTACAGGTCAGCAACTTTGAGATACTGACTTCTGGAAGAAGGTCTGTGGTCTGAAACACAGAGACCCCAGGAAACCTGATAGCTAAGTGGGGTGAGAAGCAGAAGAAACCACAGTTAACCATGTAAAGATTTCCTGCTGATGTCAAGTTGCCACAAAGCACTGCAGGAAAGGTGGGTGAAGTGGAGCGTGTGCCGGGGGAGAGGGGGAAACACATGTGCATTGCACATGCAGGTGCCCGTGGGCACTATAATAACTTCCACAGAAAACACCTCCGCCATCCTTCCCATCCACAGTGTTGGGAGCAATTAGGTAGACTTGGGCAGAATGATTCATGCTTCAGTAAATTCAATTTCAACAAAACATAATTATGGTGAGTCACCTAATCGCAGCTATAATCATGGCACGCCCCTTCAGAAGTCAAAACAGTTGAGGGCATTCAGTAAGGGCGTCTGATCCCTCACCATGACAAGCCTCCATCTTTTGCCAAAGAGAGGTATTTGCGACTCCAGCTCTTTTCTAAGTTTTTGAATAATAGGCTATATCACACATACATAGAGGAATACTTGCTCATATATATCAACAAGTCTGAGAGTAGACATTGCAGATAGGATGGAGATGATGTCCTTGCAGATCGATCTTTATCCCATCCTGCTTTCCAGGAGGGATAATGATGTTTCATTATTTAACATTCTCATCTCTTTCTTTTTACATAGCTACTCTCCTTAAAATTACATAGCTTTTATTTATTTATTTATTTATTTATTTATTTATTTATTTATGGAACTCACTCTGTAGACCAGGCTGGGCTTGAACTCAGAAATCCGCCTGTCTCTGCCTTCCAAGTGCTGGGACTACAGGTGTGCGCCACTACCGCCTGGCAGCTTTTAATTTTTAATTATTGAATTAAGTATTTATTTATTTATTAATTTACTTGAGACAGGATTTCTGTGCCCATCCCTGGCTGTCCTGGAACTCTCTGTGGAACAAGTTGTCCCCAAACTCAGAGATCTGCCTGCCTCTGCTTCCTAAGTGCCAGGATTAAAGGGATATGCCACCACACCCAGCTACCATATATATATATATATATATATATATATATATATATATATATATACACACACACACATGATATATATATCATGGACTATTAAGTTAATGATCTTATTTGTCTATCTTTCTGTGACTTGGTTTTCTTTGCTTAACTTTTAAAGATTTATTTATGTAAAACATACACCTTTGGGTTTTATCATATATGATTTTAGACTCTCAACATGTGACTAGATCAAGATGTGTGTGTGTGTATGTATTTAATTTAGAATTATTGTAATGGGGTCCATGCAAACGGGGAGTGGAGGGATGGGACTTATGAAGGGACATGGGAGCACAAAGTGCTAGGGCTCCTGTTGTCTAGAAGAGAAATAAGAAAGGATGAGGGCTGGAGCTGGGTAGAAGGGTAACATTGCATGATTCCTGTGCGCAGCAGTGAGTTTCTGTAGGTAGACAACTGAAAGTCCGGTTAGTGGGCTATCACATCACTGTGGTTTGTTAGGTCTTTTATTTCTTTATTTTTACTATTTTCATTCCTCTGTTCTTATTTTGGAACACTTGAATATGTTTAGTACTCAGCTTCAGTTCATATTGTATTAAAGCTACATATTATTATCTCTAAGTGATAAATTATCTATCATCAATCATCTTTCTATTCTTTCACAGTATAAGAGGGATGACTCATTCCAACTCACCAACTTAACGGGTTTTTTTTACTGTCTTTTATCTCATATTTGTCTTATATATAACATTTACATGCATCAAAAAGCTCACCATTGTTAAATCTTTTAGTGCAAACAATTGTAGCTATTTTGAAGAGTTTAAGAAAAGAAAGTACTATTAGAACCCGGGTGTGATGGGGTTCTAATGTGTTGACATGGCTGAGTTAGTAACCATCCCATTAGTCAATCAACACAGACTCAGATCTTATTACGAAGGGATTGTATAGATGCTATTAAAGTCTCTGATCATTACTGGTTACTCCAATTAATCAAAAGAAAGATTATCCTGTGTGAGACATTTAAAAGAGAGCTCAGGTTTTTCCTGAGCTCAGAGGTTACAAATCTGGGGTTGTACCTACTTATTTTCTTTCCTTTCTGATCACCTGCCCGTCAGACCCCATAATTTTGTAAACCAAATTCCCCCATGATAATCCAAACTCTGCAGCTATGCCCTCCCCAGATACTTACATTTTGGTTGAACTATGACTTCCATACTAAACATTTATAGTTTTGATTATTTTATTTTTTTCTCAAGGATGTAAGCTTCACAACAGTGTCTTGTCCATACATTTTTGGAGAGATTCCCTCTGCGTTTTTTGATAGTATACTTCTGTTAACCATGAATCCAGATATTTTCTTTATCTGAAAGTATTTTTATTTTACTTTTGTTCACAGAGAATATTTTTTGCTGACTATGAAATCTTGGATTAATGGATTTTTTTCCTTCTTAGAGTTTGAATGGTGCTGTTCTGTGGTCTTCCCAAGTCCTGATGAGAAACCAGTGTCACACGTGTCAGAGATTCTCAACCTGTGGGTCGTAACTCCTTTGAGTGGGGAACGGTGGAACAACCCTTTCACAGGGGTCGCCTAAGAACATGGGAAAACACAGACATTTACATTACAATTCACAATAGCCACAAAGTATAGTTATGAAATAGGAAGGAAAATCACTTTGTGGTTGGGGATCACCACAACACGAGGAATTGTCATAAGGTCAAAGCATTAGGAAGGCTGAGACCTACCGATGTCCATCATTTTTCCTCTGCAGGTAATATGTCATTGTTATGAACTGCTCTTGCAATGTGTTCATGGCTTGAGTGTTAAAGCAATTTCATTCACAGTTAAACAAGACTGTCTTTGAATTTACAAAATTTATGATTGGCATTTGTTGAGCTCCTTGAATTTGGGTTTCCTGCAAATTTGGGCAGGATGATTTTCTCAGCATTTTTTAAAGAAACTCTCTTTCACACAATATCTTTATATTTTCTTTTTGGGACTCTGATTATATGCACTTGGAACTTTGGTGCTTAATTTATATTATGAATTTTGATAGTCCTGTGTTGTGATGGTTTGTATATGCTTGCCCCAGGGAGTAGCAGAATTATGAGATTGGCCTTGTTAGATTAGGTATGTCACTCTGGACTTGGGCTTAGGACCCAGCTGCCTGAAAGTCAGTCTTCCACTAGCAACTTTCAGATGAAGATGTAGAACTTTCAGCCCTGCCTGAACCATGCCTCCCTAGATATTGCCATACTCCCACTTTGATGACAATGGACTGAACCTTTGAACCTGTAAGCCAGCACCAATTAAATGTTGTCCTTTATAAGACTTGCCTTGGTCATGGTGTGTGTTCACAGCAGTAAAACCTTAACTAAGACATGTATCTTCTAGTAATTAATCTTTGCATCATTGTATGTTTTCAATATTTTTTGCTAGATTATTTCTTTTCAATTTATTTTTATAATATCTTCTTGTCTATATATTTTATATTTGTTTGATATAGATAATTTTACCAATCTTCTTTAAAGACTTTTTTTTTTAAAAAAATTCATTTTTGTTGTAGATTTTGAAGCCTGTTTAACACTAATACTTTAAAAATATGCCATAGATTCTTTACAAGGATTAATTTACATGGATTCTTTCATGCCTACTCAGTTTGCTGCTGACATTAAATACAATTTTGCAAAGGGGTAGGGCACAGATGTTATTAGAATGTTTTTGAATATTAATAAATAATTATTTAGCATATATTCTCCCTCCCACCCATTACATTTTCTAATATAGTTAGAAATATTTTTTACCATCAGAGAAAAGAAACACTCTATGTTGGAGGATTTTCTGGCATTCAAACAAAATCAAAACTATGGGCACATAATATACCACTGTGAACTTTAAAACTTATGGGTTCTAGGTTGATGAGCTTCAAAGGGTTGTTTTGTTCTTGTCAGAACCAAGTGGCACTTGTGTCAACTGCTGGCACCACATTTCTTCCAGCTTATGGCAGCCTGTTTTGGCCTCAGAGATCAAGTACTCAGTGTTGTAAGTTACCTTCAGGCTCAACTTACTGCTTTTTCCTAGCCTGTGGCAAGTCATGATTATCACAGAATTGGTACTTTTTTTCTGCCAATCAATCATTTTTTTAGAGACTCAAAGAATTAAATCATTTCTGTATACTAATGCCAATAAACTCCTTTAACCATTTCCTGAGAAATAAAATAAAACTTGCCTTTTTAAAAACAAACAAAACAAAACAAAAAAACTAAACTGACCTTTGATATGAATGGCCTCTTATAACCATCCATTTTACAAATTTTGTGTTTTGTTTTCTTGATAGGCAGAATTCTCTCTCCTATATTCCCTTCTATTTCCTGTGAGTCCCTTCTTCATGTTCTCTGGGCTTACCTCCAGAGCTATAAATGGGCATGCCACCTTTGTTCACCTTGTTCTAGATGAAAAACACTGAAACCAGCCCAGAAACAAATTACACGCATCCAGGCACACATGCATTCCCATCTTGTCATAAAAATGATTTTGGGTCTTAAAAACCTTGGCATGGAAAAATCCCTGTGTCCTGGATCAGCCAATTATTTTCCCCAATTATCTTCCTTCACATCTCATAGCAGACAGTTCTATAAATATCCTGCTGAGTTGACCCAGGGACTACCAAGAATGTGAGACCATGGCAATCATGGCTTTGGCTTTTCTGATGTCCCCTCCCTGCTTTGTGTTATTTTCTTCTCCAACTTCCCCAGGTCAGCACAGAGAGCGATGAAGAAATGTTCCTCATAGGTCAGGAGGCCTGCTGAGGGTGTGTTGGTCATTTCAGGTCACTTTCAGATTTGAAACCAGGGATTACAAATATGGCTGCCAAGAGCACCTAGTCATTTAGGGTCAATAATGTCAGTTGACCTGCTCTGCTCCATGGTAAATGGGGAGTTAATTTTTTTCCTTACAACTCCAACCTGAAGAATGATCAAGTCTATTCATGGCTGCCAGAATGAGAATTGTGCTGGTTCCAGGTCTTGCAAGTTCTCTAGAGCAATCAGCCATATGTGATTTTTAAAAGAAGAAACTGTTTTGATATTTAGGAATTAGCAACTAATAAAAAACAAAACACAACACTGAGAATTAAACTTTCTATGGCCCTGGTAAAATATGTCTCAATCTCCGGGTCACTAGTGGTGACCTCCAGACGAAATGGTATTTAAAACCTCTTCCAGGACTGAAATGTTACACTCTAATTACCCAAATGTTCTGGATTGGGGAAAGAACTTGTGTTTGAAAATGAGGAAGATTTTCCTGGCATTCAGCTCTTATATTTTGAAACAGGTGACCAAGGAGAATTGCAAAATACCCTCCAAGTAACCTTGAAGAATAAAGCTCCTCATTGCATCTGGGATTCGTTATAAACAGTGTCCAAGTGGGAGATGGGGGAGATGTCCCCTTGCTATCCTTTTCAGTTGGGACATCATGAAAATGGTCTTTTATGAGTTTCATTTCTGATGTCCTCAGAGCCTTTTAGGGGAAAAAGGGGGTGTAGTTGGGTTTTTAATTCCCAGGACCCTCCCAGCTCAGTTCCTGGAATCATCCTGGGGGACTGTAAACTGAAATTTAAAGTTCCAGCTTGCAGCCTCCTCTCTAAGGTTTAGATTGGATTTCATAATTTGGAACTGAAGTCAGGGCAGCAGTCGGAGTGTGGGTGAAAATGTCTACAGCTCTGCTTGTCAGCACACTAATGCAAACCAGAGAGGCAGTAAATACAGAAGATGAGTGACGGACGGCGGCAGGGAATGGAGACTTTCAACCTCACTTGATCTTCATGAGGAGTCTCTCCTTAAGACAATTGTCTGGGATAAATGACCCAGATTCATTTTTCTTGTGGATTAAAAACACCTAGGAAACCTGCAAACATCTTTTATATTCGATGTGTGCTCAAGGCCGACAGTTCAGCAAGCAGAGAGAATCTAGTTTAGTTACTGACTGTATCAGGATAAATACTAGGTCTCTTATTGCAAAGTAACCATAGCAAAGTAAACACATCACCACCCCTAGAAAGAGCCAGAACATAAAGGCCTGAATGCCAGAAAGAATTGTGTTTGCTTATTAATCAGAACTATTCCAATAGTCACTAACATGCATATTAATGAGCGAAAACAGGTATGGAACCTCAGGAAAGCCAAGCTAGAAAGACTATCAACTTTTGTGTTTGAATAAATACCTTAGGTCATGATCAATGAACATAAATGCTTCTGCAGCTTAGATGGGAAAACGGAACTGTCTGAGATTTCATGAATCTCCATCACCATTATACATAAGCAAAACATCAATCTTGCTTAGATGGTTGAGGATAGAAAGATCCCGTTATGTCCCATCTATGGAGGCCATCTGTTTATGCTGCCTCTCTACCATCACTTCTCCCTTCTATAACAGCATCTTGAATTTCCCTTGGGGTACCATTCCTATGGCATTGTATATGGTTTCCTTGGGTGCTCAGCTAAATGGCAGCATTGCCAAAGGCTGGGCCTAATTAAGGAACAATGATTTTTCTCTCAAAGGAACTTGGACCTTGAGAGAAGCTTCACAAGGAGAAGCCTACCCATCATCCTGTTATAGACCAATGGTAAGTCTTCCACTGCCCTTCTGGGTCTTGTCTTTTTCTGAGGTCTGATAGTACATCCTTTCCTGTGACACACAGAGCTATCCTAATGCCTTCTAATAACGTCTGTTACATGAGAGTTAGCTAGTGGCTTCAGCAAAGTTTAATCTCAAAGACAAGTGGTCTGGGGGATAGTAGTAGGAAGCCTGGGAATGGAAGGAGGTTCTTTACTGAAGTCCCTCTGTCATTTGCGACCTAAGAAACCTAAGATATATGCCAAACATCTTCATGGTGATGTCACCAGCTGAAACTGATGCTGAGAAGACATATTGACACTCTATATAAAAGTTACTCAAATTCATAAGTGTGTTTGGTGATGTTACTATATAAAATTCAATATGTAAAAAATGATTTTACTTCCATCTACAGATATAAATAGTTAAAAATCAAATTCAAAATACATCTTTTAGCTATATCAGAAGTATCAGATAATTTGCTTATATCTATTACTGAAGTCGTATCTAAATATATAATATATATTATATATACAATCTCTGTAATTATAGATATACAATTATCTAAAAATAACAGTGAAATAAAGAAGATCCAAATGAGTTGACAGGTGCCATAAGTTATTAAGTTATTATATAAGTTACTATAAGTTATTCAGCTTAGGGTGGCAAGTAGGAAAATGTACCTGGAAGGATAGAACAGACTATACAAGTTGCTTTTGAAAGACCTTGACTACCTTATCATTACTGCTACCTTACTGCCTCTGTTGCCCATTTAAGCATACCTATGGCTAGGGCTAGACCCATTTCCAATCTCCTAGAGCCAGTGTTTAAACATAACAGACCTTGATGTGGCTCTGCCATTTTCTCAAGGCATCCTAGTACCATAAAGCCAACAGGCTGGGCTCCCTGTCTAATGGATTCTCTGCCTTGAATTCAGTGTGTTAATGCATGTTGATTTCTGGGGTCCATAATCTGCCTATTTTTGACTCTGAAAGCATCAGGATCTTGCTGGGAGATTGATCCATTGCTCAGTGGGTCTCATTCAAACAGGAGACATCTTTATGTTACATTTTTCCAGTGTCTGCTCACAGACATGGTGTAAACTTCCACCTTTTTTCTTCCTTCTGGGATAACCAGACTTTATTAACCAAACTCAGACAGAGAATTGCAGAATTCCAACCCACCCCCACCCTTGATTTTTTTCCCTCTGCTGTTTTTTTCCTCTCTTCCATTGGTTATTTTTTCCAACTAGGGAGACAAGGGGAATGTGTATCCCAGGTAAAGTAAGGAGGGAAGGGGCGGGGCGATGGCACAGACACATCAAAAGGGCCCTTTGTGCTTTGGGCACATTATTCCTGGAATCCAATCAAGTGCCCAAAAAACCTAACCAAGCTTTTCAGACAGCCCAGAAACCAGTCATGCAGGCCTCTTGGGCTCTGCTTTTTATAAAGCTTTATAGGGTACACTGAATTATTTGGTTGGGTCTTTTCAACCGTGTGACATTTGGGTTTTCAATGACACAAATGGAGTTGATCATTAATTATTTGGACGCTTTAATTAAAAACAACAACTCATTGTAGATTTATGAGGGTCTGCTGGGGGGCAAGGACAGGGACCCCTTTAGTGATTCTCTCATTTGAATAAGAGTTTGTGTTGGGAAGGTCTAGAAAGGGAGGCTATAGAATCATCTTCCAAGAAGGTCTTAAACTCAAGTTAAGGTTTATTTGAGGGAGGAGGGGGTTATAGTGAAGAAAACGGGAAGGAACAGGAGAGAGTTCTGACCTGCCAAATTCCCGGAGGGGCGGGGCTTGGATAAGAATCAGTGGTCTAGCAGGGAGCCATCAAGAGTTCTTGAATCAACACCCTTCACAGCAAACTAGTAAGCCCTCTGGGCAGGAAAGGGAGAAGGGCTGGTTTCTGGAACCTTTTGTTAACTGAAGACAGAAAGGGTCTCCTGGGCGAGAAGTTTGTGAATGGAATGCTAAATGCCCAACCAGGCAATATCCATGCCTTCCGGCTTAAGATAGTAGAATTTCTATTCTCTCCCATTCTGGTGCAATTTTCAACCTCAGCCTTCCATTCCTTGATTGTGTGTCCCTCTGATACACTCTCTGTTTTCTGACATGCCCCCAGATTCCCATGTTCCCAGGAAATTTGACTTCTCGGTGCCTTTCCACAACGGTCAATTTCAGGGACAATTTGATCTTGGAGTAGGGACAGGACACCTGGGGAAGGAAGGAAGTTCTCTGGAGACAATGGGAATTTCCATCTGCTCAATTTCCTGAATCCAGGAGCCAGGATAGGAAGACACAGCACATTTAGAAAATATGGAACACCATGCGTCTTTGGTGTAACAGTGCATACATAGTCTTGCAGTGTGCATGAAACATGGTGACATTATGTGTACAGATCAGGATTTGGAGTTTACAAACACATTGCCTCTAGTTGGACTAATTTAATATGGAAAATAAAAATAACACAAACTCTTGGGTTTCCCTTGGACTTTATCTAGCCTACCAAACTGCACAAAACTATTTCAGGAATTGTTGCTGTGGTGTTGGTAGATGGGATGTTATTATCTATTCTACTTTATAAAGGAGAGCAGTCTAAAGGACCTCAAATATGCACTCCTCCCAAACAACAAGATCTTAGCCAGCTGGGATTCTGGAAAAGGGCATTTCTCACAAAATGCTCCTAAGTTTCATGCACAGGATTGTAGTACTAATGGGTTGTCTGGATGATGCTTCAGAGAGACGTTCAGGCCATTTACAAATGGACTATTTGCTCTTCCTTTTGGCCATTTCTTTTCTAAAGCCAGCCTGCATGTATCCAATTTAGAGAGGAGGAAAATGAAATTTATTGTGGTTTTTATAGTCAATTCATCTGGAATATTTGGTGGTGGTTTCTGTGTCTAAAGTCTGGCCAGGTCATGTAACTCTGAAGATAAACAGGTTCTAATTATTTGGCACTAGAATAACAGGACTGACCAAGAGGCATGGTATGATGGATTCACTCAACATGAAAGCAATAGTAAGTGTTTATGTCTCCTCCTAACTTCAATAGATCAGGTTGGGAGGGAAATGGTTTGGAATTTCAATTCTGAAGGGGATGAAGGAAGTGTATCATGACTGTAACAGGTAGATAGGAGAGGGAACAATCATCTCAGAATAGGTGGACTCTAGGACAGTGCAATCTGCTTCAATCATCCAAAGAAGGCATCAGGATATAATGAATAGGTTTTAGCAGGTAAAGGTAAATTCTCAGGGGCTGGGGAGGTAGCTTAGTTGTGAAGTGTCTGCCATAGAAGCCTGAGAATCCAAAGTTAGATCCTGGGAACTTATGGCAATCACCAGTAATCCTAGCACTGAATAGGCAGAGGCTTTCGAGGACAGCTTGTTCAGCTGAATTCTTGAGCTCCCGGATCACCAATAAGAAACTGTGTTTCAAAAATAAGGTAGAGATCAATAAAGGATGACACAACTCCATGTGTTCAAATGTGAGCATGATACTTCATATAAGCACATGCAAAGACACCCCACCCCATTATCAAGAAAGTACATGGTATAGAGAATGATGTTCCTTTTCTTTAGTTTTATCTGTAGTAAAAAGGAGTCTCTACTACTGATGGTTACCACCGAGGGAGATGAATGTTCTGAATAACAGCTAACTACATGCTCATAATTTGTACTTAAACTCAAGATACAATGTTTTAACAGGGTCCAGGGGTCTACAAATTTGATGGCCATCTAGTGATGAAAGAAGGTACTCTATTAGAGTTAATTTTATATTACTATTATTGTTTAAGTTAGAACAAACCTAACCTCTTAAGTACCTTTGTCTAGGACTCACCCAACATCTCCTCAACTTTACCCAGCTGAGTTTTTTCCTTAAGTCTTGTCTCTTCTTAGTGTCAGAGTTCTTCAGAAGTGCTCCCTTGTACCTCTCCACTAAATTATGTCTTTACATAGGTCTAGCGATGCATCCTATGTATTTCTTTATAGTACTTAACTGTAAGAAACAATGGTTGCAAAGCGTGATAAGCTATCTAATATTTTCTTCTATTAGCAGTAAGAACTCTAAGGACCAGGGTTGTGTCATGTTTATGGTGATTTCCAGTGCCACACAGTATAAAGTGAATAAATGAGCCTAGATAGGAAACTCCAGTTTTAGTCTGTGTTCTTCCATGATGCAGTTGAGTGGGCCTGGTCTTTCTGAGACCTAGTTTCTTTATCTGGTAATATACTCTGGATCCTTTGGAAGCCTCTTGTGGACAAATCTTTTTTCCCCAGTAGTTACATCATTCTTTAATTTACCCCTCAAATGATCTGACTCTTTATTCCATCACTAATAAGATCGCTTATTATGTGGGTTCCATAGTTCCCTTGGAAGGAGCCATCACTCCAACGTTTGCCCATTTTTGCTTGCCAAATTCTCGGTTGACATTTCTTCCCTCTTTTGTCTTTTTGGTTTTCTGGGGCTTTCTTTTTCATACTCTCATTCTCTGCAGCCTCTGAAAGCTCTCTCTTTTAGATAGAGCAAAGCAACATGTTCCCAAATGCCCTTCTGTATTTAGTTGCTCCAGGGCATCTAATTGTAGATGCTCAGATTTCAGTGAGCTGACAGTATTGCTCAAGTTCACTGTATGTTTATTTCCAAATCCACATTTGGTGACATCATGTTGGAAGCTTGAATTCAGCCATGGTGAGAATATTTATACTATGAAAATTGGAAAGTGCTAGAAACTGGGAGTGTTTTTTTTTTTCTCTTGAAGAACCAAATGTTGAATATTTATCTACATACTGCAATTTAAGTTCCTTTCCCAGCAAGGCTGTGACTTAGAAAGCTGGTTAAACTAATGAGCTAGGAACAGGTAAAATAGGTTAAACAGGTAAGCTAGGAAAGTGACACAGGTGTTAAAACTTGCTAAGAAAGTGTGATAGACTTAAAAGGTCAAATGGAAGCAGTAAGCCCTGGGTTACCAGGAAGCCATTACTGTTCTTGCACTAGGGTACCCAAGAGAGGTGTGGAGATCAGGGATGAGGCTTGCAGAAGGGAGACCTTGTAGAAATGGAACTTTTGCAACAGGCTGCTGCTGCTTCTTTATCTCTAAAACCAAGGACAAGCAAAGGAATAGCTTGGCCTTTTCCTTTCCCCAGTGGTCTGCTAAGGACTTCTGTTGGAAATCAGAATCAAAAGCCAAACAGAATAGGTGTTTGGGAAGTCCAGCTGGCATGGTTCAGTCCCTCTGACACAGACTGGAACCAAATAAGAACTGTCAAGGAATCGGATGATCAGTAGGTAAGTCAGCATCAGATAATGACAATCCCCAAATTAACTCTTGAAGGCCTCACCAGTTACTAGTTTCATAGCATCCAGAAGTAAACCCTATTCTAGGAACCTAAATAACTCACTTTGGTTTAGTTCCCCAAATTCATTCTACAGTGAACTCTGATGAACATCCAAATAATTAACATATCGACGATTTCGTGACGACTTTGTAAAGTTGAATGAACTCAAGAGCAAAGGACTATGGTGTTTTGCAGAAATATAGAAGTTTTCTCCATAACTAGCAATGGCTATACAGTATTTGTCCCTGTTCTCATTCTCCCCTTTTCTGCCTCCTCTCTCTAACTATTTTAAGAGAATCTGGGTAGGACTCTAGAAGGCTAGATTACAGAGATGTCTTAGAATTTGCCCACACTGAACTTAGCACTGCATAGAAAGTGGGTGATCATAGGTTGGTCATAGTAGGTATGATTAATATAATATTCAAAGATTAATTCTAATGGAATAAAAATGGTGCTTGTTACAGGGGCAGATCAAGGTGGATGAGCTCTCTCTGATAGCTTTAGTGATGTTGTCACACCAGTATGTGGGACACTTAGGGGTTAACCTCTTCCTTGTCATTTATTTAAGACTCATCTTCTTTTTGGGATTGATATACCAAGCATGTGTATGGTCCTTTCAATAAATGTAGTAGTCACTAAATATCTGTGACAGGAGGTTAATTCTATACACAAGAAAATCAAACTCTAAGGATGCTCAACTAAATATCTTGTCACCAGATACTCAAGTGAATATACACTGGTGTTTGTGTATAATCTATACAGCATCTCATAAATTCTAAATTATCTCTGTGAACATGTTATATTGTTTTTGTTGGGTAATCATGAAGGGAAAATGACTACATGTTTAATACACATATAGTTTAAACAACATTTTTCTCTATCGTGGCTGATCTCCTGGATGAAGGGCTCAGCAGATATTGAAGGCTGGCTGCATTTTCTCCCCCTTCATTTGCTCATCTTCAACACAGGGAGTTTGTTTTAGAACTTTTCACTAACTTCATGCCTTGTAAGCATGGGAAGTACATCAGGATTTGTTCTGGTTGAGTCTGTATTTTAGACCGACTGAACCCAGTTCCAGTGATTTGATTAGAGTGTGTGTTCACAGCAGCACTGTCCTGGAATGTGGCCGTGTATCTGTCATTACATGTTGTCTAGGGATGCCAGCATCACTCAGCATTTCCAATAACTCAGGTTTTCATCTGCTGCTCTTCTAGGAGTCAGATGCAGAGAACAGGATGTAAAGGGGTGAAGACAAGAACATGGATGTATGGAATGTGTGTCTGCAGAGGGCACAGGAGTAGGGAGGAAGACAGATGGTTTGGGAATCATTCTTAGCTGTCATGAACAGCCTGGCAAATGCGGGTGAGAGAGGATATACCTACAGAGGTCTCTGAGGCTGGCCCCTGTCTTTCTCTGGGGAAACCACTTGTACTAAAGATTTACTTACTTATTTTTATCAATTAGAAGATGGAATGTATCTTTGTTTCATTTTATTGATCAATGATAAAATACCTTGCCTAAAACAACTTGAGGGAGAAAGGGTTTATTCTGGCTTATAGTTTAAGAGTTCAGTCAGTCATTGCAGGGAACTCAAGGCGGTAAGAGGTTTGAAGCAGCTGGTCACATGACCCCCCACAACCAGGAACCAGAGGAATACATGTGTATTAGTGCTCAGCTTTATCTCTCTTATTTATGTGGTCCAGGATCCCTGCCAACCACAGTGGTTGGGTCTTTCCACCTCAATTAATGCATTCAAGATAACACACTTGTGGGCATTCTCAGAAGTTCGTCTCCCTGATAATTCTTGATTTTGTAGACTGAGCAATTAGCACTAACCATCCCAGGGATGCTTTGCTTTGCTGAGGAGGGATTCTTAGGCATCCAATCTCATTCAAGTCCAGGGAGCTTGTACTTCAGCAGGTCTATTGTATTACCTGATGCTCGAATTCTGAGGAAGCATGCGTTTCTTCAGAAGTAGGATGCACACACTGAAGCATGCATGGAAGCCTGCAGACAGCACATGGTGACCTCAGCTGGTCATGGAGTCACTCATTCTCTTACAGCTGTAGCTTCCTTATCTGCACACATCTACTTCACTGGTAGTCCAGTCAACTTTGAGGGCTTCTTATGAAGCCCTCGTAAGTCAGTCCTGCTGAAAGTATTTTATGAATTGTCTATATTTTAACCAGATGAAGAAAAGTTATTTAAATGACATTTCTTGGTAGGATTCAATTTTCTCTCACAAAGGAGGGGACAGCTTACTAATGCCACCCTCGGTGCTTAAGAATCTCACTTGCATTTTTTATTTTGTCTTGGCTAAATTGGAAACAACCCCCTCATTGCATATAAGTGGGAATTACTAAATGTTGAATCTACCCGAGAAATGCCTATAAAACTTCTGTTCAAGTTGGTTTGAATTGTCTCCAGTGTGGAGGAGGAAGCTATAAAGAGTTTCTCCAGAAGCCAGCATATGACCTAGGCCTTGTGGGCTGCAGGGTTTTGAGGCCACAGAACCCTCCAGAATCAGGGTGTGTTCTATAGCTCTGCTACAGAGTGCTTATGTGTACTTGTGTCTCAGTGCATGGGAGTGCAGTTTATGAGAGGATGTGGTGGTGGCAAGAGCAGGGTGGCTTCCACTGCCAACAGACTTCCCGCTTTTTAGAAAGAATGGAGTTTTCCTTGGCTCCACTGCCAGTGCTTTATCTGTTTTCATTTTAAAGACATGGTTCCAATGTACTCTCCTGAAATCCCCTGGCTCAGGTCAGGTATGTGATTCTCAGGTGCAAGTCAGGGAGAATGTAAGTTGCCAGCAGATGTCTGTGAGAGGGAGGGTTGCTTAGCAGGAAAGCCAGCTGAGGTCCGGCCAGGGGTTGGAGAAAGATCCGGAACCAAGGACCCTCCATGGGAAAAGTTCTCCCTCCAGCTCCGGCACAAACTCATGTCTAAGAATTTTGATTTGCTTGGCTAATCTAAGTTCTTGTGATGAAGGAGGGAATGCTGAGTCCAAGTTGAATACAATGCCACAAGTTGAGGTAAAGCCTTTCATAGGGAGGCTTTATGTTGACTTACTTCATGATGTCTCTCTGTGGACAGTAGCCACCATGGCTTATCTCTTTCTTTGCTTACATATTTATGCTCGCTTGGGTAAATACCTCATCTACATCATCAGAATTTGAGCTTTGAGTTCATATCAAGTTATGTGTCAACTGTCCAGCCTGTCACAGCACCTAGCACAGAGGTGGTGCTTAATAATCCTGGTTATGTGAATGATCAAATGATAAAATTCTATAGTTACCAACAAGGATCAAACTAAAGATTCATTCATTCTACATGGATTTACTGAACATCTGATATATGCACAGGCCTGTTAAAGTCTAAAGCTGACAGATAATGATAGAGATAGAGATAATAGGGTTCAGAAGAGGAAGGATGGGTAACATTTGTTACATGTTCATGTTTGTTCATATGTGTGATTGTTTGAAGATGTGATCTCATGTTGAACCTGGGGCTCACCAGTTCTGCTATGCTGCCCGGTAAGCGCCAGAGTCTACCTGTCTTGTCTCCCTAGCATTGGAATTACAGATGTCAGCTGCCATGTGTTGCTTTTCATATGAGTACTGGGGATCCAAACTCAGGTCCTCACACTTATGTGGCCACCACTTTGCTGACCTGGCCATCTCCCCAGTCCCTTCTCTACTTCTTTATGCTTTTGACACTTGGGAGCCACTCATCTCTGTTCTGGTCCCAGACCTAGACTTTCCACATTTATGGTCACTTTTACCTCTTCAAAGCCCACCCTTAACTGACCTTCAGTGGGAATCAAAATGACTCCAAGCTACTCAAGAAAGTGGCTTTCTCCCATTTGTCTTTCAGCTCTCTTCTCTGACCTAAATATTCAGTAACAGCATTTCTGTCCCCTTCTGGCTCTTCCCTTCCACATGTGGCCCCAGGCTTTGCCAATGCAGGCTCCCAAGAGGTAACCTTGATCTTAACTTGATGGAAAATATTTTAAGGAAGTTACAGAAACATGAAAATCTTCAAGAAAAAGAATAAACTCTTGCAAGAAGGAAGTTCCTAAGGACAGCCTTAATGGACACCTGAGCTGTGAAAGAGACTTTGATGACCTTGATGGACAGAGAGTTCAGCACTACCCTGAGCCCGTGGACTCTCAGAGGAACCATGCTCCGTGCATTCCCATCTCTGATCAGGTCCTGGTCATTGATGTGAGGGTGATCTTATATTAATTTATGACATCACCCTCAAGATATCAGAGGAACTCTCAGGCTCTTCTCTAGCTTCTCCATGATTGCTCTGAATTTGACAAGTCCAAACTACTAGACAGCATGTCTCAACTTCCCTGCCAGCAGGTCAATGGTGGCATCTTCTGGAGCCCGCTGTGGAAGACATTTTAAGGTTGCATGGAAGTTGGTGGTCTCTCTTAAGGCTTCTCAAACATTGCTTCCTTTTCCTCTATAAACTAGACTTCTCTAAGGAGCTACTGTTCAGATAATGTTACTTCCATAGGCCTTGGGTGCTGAGATAAAAGTGTCCAGGAAAAGTCATTTCTTTCCTTTGTCCTCCTTTTCTTCAACTAACTGACTGGTGATGAATCTGTTGGGGTTTCATTAAAATGTTAAAACCCATAGATTCCAAGTAGCAGGATGTGGAACATCTGTTTTGATCCTTTCCTGTGACTATGCAAGATCTTGGGTCTGAAAACTGAAAAGAAAGTGATAGGATCTAGGGTCTTGCTACTGAGCTGAAAGGATGTTGTGTGGCTACATGGGTGGTCAGGTCCACAGGTCTGAATACACTTCCAAATGAAATGGGACTTGGAGGTCAAGTCTGATTTCCTCATTGGGGAAATTAGTGCTTTAAGTGAGGAATTGACACTCCCAAAGCCATAGGTGAGAGAAGCTTTATTTAGCTTGCCTTTGGAAACCCCCAAGTGCTTTGTAGCAGGACATCTCTGAATGAAGCAACTTTCTTGAGGTTGGAACACTAGCCAGGTGATTTCTTTCTTTTTATAGAGTAAAAGAGCATCACTGACTATCTGACTCCTGGAGCCACATCGAGGCTAACCAGACCCCTTTCCTTTCATGGTCTGCATATTTGGAGAAAAGAAATAGTAATTTCTTCTTATATAGAAATCTTGTGGATTTCTTTACCATACATTTTCTCTGGTCCTTATCTTCAACAGTGCTGTTGGTAGAATGCCTACCACAAAGTTGGTACCCCTAAATGCTTCAAAATTAGGATGAATATTGACTATTTCCATTTGTGGATGTTTGTTATATGGAGGGAAAGAGAGAGAGAGAGAGAGAGAGGCAGAGACAAAGGGAGACAGAGAGACACACAGAAAGACAGAGACAGTGACAGCCAGAGAAGAGAGATACAGAAAGAGACAGGGAAACACAGAGAGACACAGACACAGAGAGACACACAAAATCCAGAGAAGACCTTATATGTGAATTCCTTAGACCATTAATATCGCGACTTCACAGATATGTGTAAAGTGCTGAAAGCACAATTGCAGCGTTTGCCATTACAAGATGGCGCCGACATCCTGTGCCCCTACTTTGTAAACAAGCTAGTGCTCATGTGCAAAAGGCGAGAGCGCGCCAAGTCACAGCCCAGCCCGGGGCGTCATCTAGGGCAATGAGCTAGCAGCCAATCAGGTATGGACACGCCGCTCTGGGGTGTATATAAGCGCCAGTCTTTTGGGGCTCGGGGTCTTCCTCCTTTCATGGTAATAAACGCTTGCTGCAGAAGGATCCTGGTGCCCGCGTGCGTCCTTGCTGGCGAGACGATTGCGAGGGTCACAGATATGTGATGGGCCATTAGCTCCCTTTTCAAGGGCTCAGTGAAAGAGTAGGTAAGTGTCTTTCTCTGAGGCTAAAGTTTTCCTGTGTAGCCACATTATCACAGAAAAACACAAAAGGCCCAAACTGGTGCTATAATCTCTTTCTCTTTTGGGGGAGATTGTCAATGTATTTTTTTTCAACACTCTTAAACTCCCAGTTGTTTATAGTAACTGGAGATGGTAGAACCTGGCTGAAGTGGGAAGGCTGAGTTTTATCTAACCTCTAATTTATTTCTCTCAAGTTTGTCCAAGTTCCTGAGACGCCTTTACCCTGTAAGTTAAACCATTGTTTGTTGAGGGAAATATAAATTAAGAGCTCTGTTTCTGAGTTAAATGGAAACTTGGGCTGGGGAAGCAGAATTTTGCTCTGCTCCTCAGATCCTCAATGTAATATAGGAGTTGGAATCCACGCAAGACTTAGATGTGATGGATTCTGGAGGAGTACTAAACTCTAAGAATGTGGGAGGTGAATGGAGCCAGAAGCCTAGCTGAAGTTTGACTCACCAGAGCTCTTAATAATCAGTTTGGAAATTCCATGGTATTATTGAAAGGGGGAAATTTTCCTTACCTCCACACAAAATGGAGTCTGAGACCATCCATATTCTCTAATTGGAATCCCTGTTGTATGAGCCAAAAGCTGTGCCCAGACCAGAGCAGTGACGCCACGGTCATCCCTGTGTTTATTGTCGTAAGACAGTTAACCTTCTAGTACTACACGAGCTGTCCAATTATGGATCTCCAGATTGTATGATTTGGAAGACACACAATTAAGGAGTAACTCTGGCCAAAATTGAGTTTGCAAAGCTGGTCTGGAGCCAATGAGATGCAGCATGGATCGCCTTTGGGTTTTCTCTGCAGTGCTAGAAATAATGATTGCAAGTTTGAAGCCTTTACTGTGAAAGACAAAGGTAGATGAGAACCCTGTTCTATAATAGACACCAGGTACTAAATTCCATCTTTCAGTATCTACCTTGTCTGATGACCATCAAACTGCTTCCTGTGGAACGTTATATATCTACCTTCATAGACTCCAGAGGTCATTACAGAGAGATATTGAGCACAAATAGTACAGAGGACCAACAGTCAAGACATGACAGCCCCACCTAACTGAATTATAACGCACCACTAGTAGGTAGGAAGGTCTTATAGGAAGAAGATCTCATGGATGATGTTTTACAAACACATCAGAGGTTACAGTACAGATTCCAGGACTCCAATATATATATATATATATATATATATATATATTATATTATATATATATATATGTTTTTAAGCATAGTAGATGCCTTCATGATTAGTATATGCAGGTCACATTCAAGGGTATAGAATTCATATAGCTTTAGGTTCTAATGTATTAGCTTTATCATAAGACAGTTGTTTATACAATTGCTTGGTTCTGAAAGTGGTATTCCTACTTAAAATATTTTGTTATTGTCCATATATGGATGTGTTTGCCTATGAGTGAAAGCACATGTGTACCACACATGTGCAGGTCCCATGTACAGGTAAGCAGACAACTTTGAGGAACTGGTTCTTTCTCCTATGGATTTAGGACACTGAACCCTACTACCAGGTGTGCACAGCAAGTAGTTCTACCTGCTGAGACATCTCACCGACCCTGAATTCACACTTAGAGATGAAGCTGTCTGCTATGCTCTTAAAGCATGTAAGTGTTCAAGTTGTAAATCACTGGTAGAGTCTTCCCGGGATCATAGATGAATTTAAAGTAACAGACATAAAGTGGGGAGAGGGGTGCTCTCTCCGCTTAGACTGAGAATTCTCAGAACTGTCCAGTGATGGACAAGGTTACAGCTCCAAATCAGGTCTCAAGGCTCCAGCTCATCTTCTCAGTTACAATTAAGGATGAGAATAGAAATGTCTTGGTCCTATGGCAAGGGAAAATACCAGAAGGGAACAGTGAGAAGATGCTAGAAGCTGGAGACTTGAGCTGGTGCCACATAGATTAAAGGTGCTGAATATGTACAGAGACCAATTCTGCCTGCAGACCTATTTTGCAAGTGGTGGTAGTTATTTGAGGGGGGATGAGCTGGAGCTAATAATGATGGAGAAAACCTTGGGCTGGTTAGCTTGAGTGACTGGAGAGCTCTAGGTTTATGATGTAGAGAGGAGGTAGAAATTGGCACCTTGTGTCTTGATGAGGTTACTTGACTCGTGCCTTTTCTTTCTGGATGCCAAATTGAGAGATTAGTAGCTTTGGGGGTGGGATTTGCTTCTTTGGAAAACAGGAAAGTCCTTAATAGTCCCAGTACCACAGGGTCTTCCCCACTTCCTTCTTGCTTGTCGGCCACCCAGCCTGTCTGCACACACAACCTACTGCTCCCTCAAACAGTGACATGGCTTGAGTCACGCAGTGAAGTCCTTGATAGCATCCCTTCTGAGGTTACTTTGGTTTAAGCCTTTTCAGTCCTGTACTCCGGGACTGTACTGTCCTGTACTGCAGGAGAAATTCAGGACCCTTCCAACTGTGCTTCTACTTAGTTTACCAAACACATAGCTTCACAGGGGCCATGTTAGAGAAACAAAACATATATCCCTACCTAGATTCATCTTCTACTTATCTCCCAAAGCTTGTGATAATTTTCTATTGTTGTTCAGTCATTGTCTCGTTGCTAGGAGTATGGGGGCTCCATGCTCTCTCCTTGTAAATTTGCCACTATAAGAATTTGAAGTAACTGATTTTTCCTCTGTAATAGTTTATCTAGCTTCAGTATCAATGTGTGAGATTGTATTCTCAACACCATAGTGTTGTTAAGGCAAGGTAATGCCAGATAAAAGAAACAAAAGGCTACCTGTAGCTGTGATCTTTAAAGTTAGCAACCTTAGGGAGACAAAGGAGACACAGAACAAAGAAAATTGTGCTTGTAAGAACGATTTTAGAAATACTTTCCGTGGAAGAGGTGGACTAAGAGTGGAACAGACACATGATGGGAATTTACCTTTCATAAGAAAGAGAGGCCCTACTTTCAACTCAGAATCCTGGGAGGAAATAATCTGTGCACGAGTCTCCAATGATGATGCCTTACTGAGACTTCCATGCCTTGATGGAGTCCTGGAGACAGTAGGATGGGTACTGTATCTATGAATCCAGTAAAGGAGTTCTCTGAGCCTACACAGCAATGGAATCTTTTGGCAAATCAACAATAGTCTCCTTGGGTTGATGGCCACTGATGATCAGATTGTTAAAGGACAGCAGAGTGAACATTCATGTGGATGTTTGGCCTACGTTCCATGTGGGCGTTGGCCTTTTGTGAGCACCTAGACTCAGTCTCTACCTTTGGTAAGGTGAAGAATTTCTCAAAGTCTAGTTGTGATCCTATCAGGCTAGTGCCTCAAACTGTAAAGTTAGCTGCTTCCATTTTTCTCTTCTTTATAGTCCTGCACTCTCAAAAGGCAAGCTTTCTGTATACACTGAGGGTGACTGTCACATACTACATAGGAAAGGTTATTGAGTCAAGAGAGCTGGTAGCCATTCAGGCATCTCATCCATGTTTATTAGACACCTAAAAGGCATCCACTAACCCTTCTTGTTTCTTGGGGCTTTGTATTCTTTGTTATTCAAAGGTTCAGAGGTAGGTCCACAGAAATGGTGTGACTATGTTCACCAACAGAGCATTTGCTCCTGATTCTTCATGATATGGGAAAGTGGGAGTCAGACCACATGGGAAAAATGGAAAGAAATATAATATTGGAAAACTTCTAGGTCCACTCATTCTGAAGTAAATCCTCAGACCCACACATGGACGTTTATTTCAGTCCTTTTATTTTTAGTTTGATATGTTCCCTTTGAAAGCCATTTCAAAGGTTGGAGAGAGGTAATCAATTTATGCCATAATAGAGTGGATCCCTTCCTCAGAGGTCTAGGAAATTGCTTACAAATTTCAAAGGCTTTTTAACCTTTTCTGACATTTGAAACTGGAGACTGCCAGATGCAGGTGAACTGAAAACAAGGGGCAAGCTGACGTCCAACGGGAAAGAGGTTGATTCCTCCAAATTTTTTCCCTGGTATACACTCGACTTTATGAAATAGTTAAACACAAACACACCTCCCCCCAAACTCACACTTACACCAACCGCTGGATTGTCATGGCTAAAAATGAGCCCAGTGCAAGCTATCAGGAACACGTCCAGATAACATTTTATCCTTTTCTCTATCATTAAGGTTTTAATGGTTGGATTCCACACTGGAAGGATTAAAGCTAGCAGTTGGGAAATTTACAGCCTAGTTTAGATTTCTCTCTCTCTCTCTCTCTCTCTCTCTCTCTCTCTCTCTCTCTCTCTCTCTGTCTGTCTCTCCTTCTCCTCTCCCCCACTCTAACAAGTTAGCAGCATGTGTTTTAGCCCTTGTTCCAGAAGAGATTATTAAAATAGAAAAACACCTTTGACCATAAACCAAGTGAAAATTGAGGCACGCTTATGAAAGTTTATTATTTTTTTGCTTCAGTAACCTCACCCTACATGAAGAACTTTATTTGCCTCAGGAGGTCCTTTGGTTGGGTAATGAAAATGCGTAGGGGTGGGCAATCCCAAATAATCAGGATCAAGAGGCAGCTGAGGGCTGGTATGATCTTGGCTTTGGGCCTGCAGACTGCTCAAGTGTGGAGGCCCACACTCTCCCCTTCTCTCTTTCCTTAGGGCTGCCCTTCCTTTGGGTCATTTTAAGGAAACTGGTATTGAACTGGTTTCAAGCCAACTGCTCCTTGGCTGGCTTGGCTGATGCCTATCCAGCTCATATACTGGAGTCTACTGACTTCTTGGGCTTGCTCTGATTTAGGCATTTTAAGCCTCTGCCTGGGATCCTCTGTCCTCAACAAAACATGACGGGGGAGAGAGAGGGAGAGAGGGAGAATTAGTGAGAGAGAAGAAAAGGAGAAAGAGAGAGAGAGGAGAGAGAGAGAGAGAGAGAGAGAGAGAGAGAGAAGGGCTGGAAGAGCAGATGGAAGGAAATGGTGACAGGACCCATGTGGGAAAGGAGGCTTAGGTAGCAGAGGGGTGTTCTCACTGGAACAAGGTATTTTGGGAAAAGGGAGGATTGACTATGTTATCTGAGAATGGCCTTTAGTTCTAGAGAAAGAGTGGAAAGGTATGAAATACAAAGATTTGTCTAAGAACTAAAAAAATGCATTTCTATACCATTTATGTGACAGTTATATGAAGAATCCTCCACCTTCTCTTTTTCTTCTGTCTGCCTGCCTATCTGTCTGTCAGTCTGTCTCTGTCATTCTCTGTCTCCCTCTGTCTCTGTGTGTCTCTTTCTGTCTCTCTCTTTCTCTGTGTGTTTCTCTCTCTCTCTCTCCTCTCTCTCTCCCCTCCTGTGTGTGTGTGTCTTAATTGCATTGCAGGCAAAGATAGTTGCACATCTACACGTTACCCCCTCTAGAGAGTAGCTCAAAGGAAAAACCTAGGGTTTGGAGATGAATTTCTTGAACTGGTGTAAAATTTCTGATGTATGAATCTATTTAAGAGACCCCCACAAAAACTACCTAAAAATAGAATGACGTATGACCCATTTATGGTGCTTGAATACACACTTCAACAACTCTTAAGTCAACATTCCACAAAGATACTTGGCTGTCCATGTTTATTGTCCTGTTGGCAATATCCCTGGAATGCAACCATAATAGATGTCTTTAAACAAACAAATGAATACAGAAAATGTGGTTTAAATACACAATGGAGTCTTACACAGGTGTGAAGAATGAAATCACATTTTCAGAAAACTGGATGTATTGGACATGATTGAATTAAATAAAATTGAAATAAGCTAGACTCAGAAAGACAAAAAGTGCTTATTTTCTCTTATATGAAGAACTTAACTTTAAAATTATTTATGGGTGTATTTATGTGTGTGCGCAGATGGGGGATATTTATGTGTGTTTATAGGTCATTAAAATAGAGAGAAGTTCATGAGAGAGGGGAAAGAGATCTTAAGGTAGTGGGAAATAGAGAGAGTAAAGGAATCCATTGATGGGAAGGCAGAAAGGGAGACTAATTGGGTACAGAACGGGAACTGGCCAGAGGAGGACCAAGAGGGAGGGCAGTGAGGAGGAGAATTAGTGAGGACAATGTACAATGACAGAGATATTAAGATGCTGGGGTGAAACCCATTACTTTGTGTTAGTCTAAAAATAATAAAATGTCAATAATAATAATAATTTAGACTAATAAAAAATTTAAAAACACTCTTGGTAACTGAGACTTGATAAGAGTTAATTACTACACCATCCCTGGGCCATGGCCCTTGTTATGGAGTCCAAGATGGTACCACCTGTGTTTAAGGCAGCGGTGGAGAGTGAGATGATGACTAGGCTGAGGAATCATGTCATTTATCCCCTCTGGAATCTCACACGTGAGTGTTTTCCACCAGCAAGAAATTTGCCCTTTGACCACATATACCCCAAAGAATGAAGGAAAACTCACGTGAAGTGGAAACCTCTAGTCTCTTTGGAAAGTTAATTAGATCAAATGATGTTTTGCTGAAGACACAGGGGAAAGGATGTCTTACTAAAGCAGACAAGTGAAGGAATGTTTTTCTGAAGCAGACACAGGTGAAAGGATGTTTTGATATAGCAAACACGTGGAAGGACCTGGGATGAGGGAATATAAATATGACCCCACAGGCAGTGGGAGACGAGCACTGAGCATTGGTTTGGTTTGCTGCATTTCAATAATCTTTGCTAAGGACACACATGTGTTGGTTTGCTTTACATAGCACTGTTCAGCTCAACTTGTGGTAACACAGCCACTGAGAGAAACTTACCTAAGAACTGCTTGTGAAGCTCCTGAGGCAGCTTGTGGCTTCTGCAGCCTCACCTCAGGCTGGTTGGTGTTTGTGCCTGGTGTCTGCCTGCTGAGAGGACTGATCTGTAGCTGCCAGTTCCTGTGTGCTGTCTGCCTGCCTAGAGGACTGGTCTACTGCTGAGTCGTATTTGGTGTTTCCTACGGGACTGAACTGCTGAGAAAGAAGACTGAGCTTGTTCCCAAAGAACTATTGCTGAACAGATCCACTTCCCCCATATCCTAATAACTTTTCTCTTCCACTGCCTCTGATGGGTGGTGAGTTAGGAAAGAGATTGAATCCTTACTAAAAGTAGGTTGCAAAAAAATGTATGCCTACACTCACTCTTCATTATCAGCCACTCAGCTAATTTATTATTATTATTATTGATGGACAAGAGAAAAAACTATATGGGATGATGACGAGCTTCTGTTATAGCAATTAGTGGGATCTCTGCCCAAACTGTTGGCCTGTGTTTGGTTGGCCATGCTGTTCTCCATTATTCTCATAGGAAGAGATATGCTCATCATTTCCTTTTTTATCTAGGTTTCTCTATGTTTTCCCCATGGATTCTTGTTCTATACCCCATTAAAATTGTCCTTGAATTAACTTTATATGAAACCCACCAGCATCATACTGTAGATACAAAACTCAGCTATATGACAGACCCCAATTGTAAGTTTATCACTTTATTTTAAATTTGAGGACCTGGGCATAAGACTTTACTGTTTTCCGTGACTTATTTTGTGCTTGTCTGTGGGGAATAAACATAGTCATTTCCCCAAAGCCTTCCTGGTAAAGGATTAGGGCTATAATTGTCTTTGGATACGATCTGGCTCAGGAATTGTGATTTTTTCCCACTAGGGTCCTAACGTGGCTTCAGCTCCTCACCCTGGGACAATGAGTAAGAAGCACCAAATCTGCATTTTCTTTCTCCCTGCTGCTTCCCATCTGAGCCATGTAAGAGGTTTCTGGTTACTATCTTTCCAGCCTAATTAAATCCAGTTGCCTTCTGGTTGACCTCAGGAGTGTCAGTTAAGCCCATTTATTAAACATGAAATGATTCCAAATGCTCATGATCCAACTTTCCCAAGGGGATGCAAAGACAGATCATATGCTGAGAGCATCCTGCTGGAAATGGCAGAGAGAAGGCAGATGTGGCATCTCTGGAGCTAGCATCACCATCCATGGATGGAACTCTAAGCTCAGTGATGGTTACGATCCTCAGTGATCTCAGAGAGTTTTCTCATACCTCCTCATTTACTCCCTTTTCCACTTAAGAGGACTTGCTCTTGTTGGAACACATAAAGGAAGACTAAGATAAATGGTGTCCACAATGGGATAATATTTTAATTTTTATTGGTGACTTGAGGGCAGAGATTCTTAAAGAAACGATTTGAGTGTCCAGCCATAGGGCTGTAATACTTTTATTCATTATTGATGATTCTCTTGGTTATAAGAGGATATTGAGGAGAGTATAAAGGACTCCATTTAGGAAACAGAATTCAAGGAACTTGCTGACCATAGGGATGATCAGGAAACATATTGCTATTTGTAGATAATACCCATTATTCTGCATTTTCACTTCTGTATAAAAGAGGGAATTTTCAGTTTATCTATTGGGAGGGAAGAGAACTAGGGAAATGTTTTGGGGTCCATATTTCTTTGTGTGTATAAATGATGTATATATACATGTTCATTTGAGTATACAACAGTGTGTGTGTGTGTGTGTGTGTGTGTGTGTGTGTGTGTGTAGCTCACTGGTCAATGTTGTGTGTCTTTCTCTATTACCTTCCATCTTATTTTTGAGACAGGGACTCTCACTGGACCCAGATTTTATAGCATTAATTATACCACTGGACTGTGAGCCCCAGGGATTCTTCCCACTTCTCTCCAGTTCTGGAGTTATAAGTGCTCCTCTCCCTGCCTGTATTTTATGGATCTGATCTCAGTCTTCATGTTTTCTCAGTAGGCACTGAGTCACCTTCAAAATCTCTCCTGTCTGTATTTCTTACTTTCTTCTTGGTCTCTTACCATGGCCCCAGCCTCTCATGCAAAAAAGAATGACTCACCTTTGGGAGACATCATTGGTGGCCCTTCTTTTACAGTAAGTAGCTTAGAATTTACTCTGCCTTTCCCAAGACAGGTCCATTCTTATAGCTGATGTTTGGAATGAGGGAGATGGGATAGGTCTTTCTGGATGAAAGAAGGCTTAGTCTTCAAACCCAGTTTTTTTTTTTTTTTTTTGTTTTAAGAACCTTTATACTTTGGGATTGGGAGACTAAACCTAATGACCTAATGCTTACTTTGATCTTCCTCTGTGTCTTGGTTTGAAATTTTAGGCACCTGATGATAGAATAGAGGAGGAGAAGGAAGGCATGGTGCTAAACATGCTTGGCTTTTCTTTTCTTAGAGCTTCCCTCCACAGACTCCATTGGTTTCTCAGATCCCTGGTCATCTTTGGCCTTCCAAGATTATTAGGTCATGTGATAGCGTGCATAAAAAGGGTACAGGGTAGAGGCAGCCAGGAGACAAGAGAAAATCAAGAGAGGAAACTCAGTAAGTATGTCATGTGTGCCAAAAAATATACTGAAATGCACAGTAGTATGCTCTGGGCATCTGCTGCTTTTTCTGTCTTCTGCCTGTCCTAGAGTTGAAGTCCGTTTCCAGCTCCTTCTAGCAATGTGAACTTGTTCAACTTCCATGACATCTGTATGCTCAAATTTAATTATAATGCTTGTCCCTTAGGGATAATTTGAGGATTAAATAAGTTCTTATGCAACACCAAGACATAGTGACTATTAGGTGGGTAGTAATTATCACCATTCCTACCACGATCACCACTATCTCCAACCTCCCTCCTTTCTTCCTCCTTCTCTGTACCACAGTAAACATAGCCTTATTCAAAGAGCTTCACCTCATAGCTTTCATAGATGGTAGATGGTATTTAGTCCTCATTCATGCTCTGAGGTTAATTGCAAGCAGAGTGAGAAGGTCTGGGCCCAGCAGTCAGGTGTCTGGCAAAGCACTGTCTCAGACAAGCAGGGGGAGTTCTCTCCAGCTTTCTGTTCCCAACACTTCCATATCCTTTTGTTCATTTGATTAACCAGAATCTTTGGTGACAAGAACAGAAAAGAGAATCCATCTTGTTGCCCTAAGATGAGCTGAGGCTGTTTCTAAGCTGCCCCATCTTTGAGTCTCTGTCCTTGGCATACAAGTTGTCTTTGCTACAGTCCCACGGTATGTCTCTCTCCTCTCCAAAGAATGAAGCAGAAAAACAAAACAGTTCCTTCTGCCATATAAAACTGGAACTTTTTTCATCCGCTGAATGACATGGTTTCTCGCTTCTTCCCTTCACCATGGGGACAGGGTGGAGCCCACATTCCCACTAGGAACCCAAGGTCACAACATTCATGAGCAACCACAGCTACTAGAATGCATTTCCAATTCACACACACAAAGTACTTCCTCCTATCCCTTAAATTATGGTCCTATATTGATCACTGACAGCACATCCCTCCCTCCCGTCCTAACTCCCCAACCCTTCATCCCTGCCCCCTTTCATCACAGTTCCATTCTTCTTCTTTTCATTTACAGAGCCAATTTCATGATAAGAAGAATGTGATCGTTGCTAACATTGATTTCCCTGCCCACTGAGATTTACACGATGCTGAAGGCTGAGGTTGGTGGTATAATTCTGCCTTTGCTTCTAATTTTTCTCCCTATGGGTGTTTAATCTGAGGAGAGTTTTATTACTAGCTGATTTACTGTATTTGCAACAGGAGAGACTTTTTAAGCGTCAACTTTCTCTTCACTCCACTTTTTTTCACTCTGCTACTTTTCGCTTTTAATACATACATTTTGATAGACAGTTATACACACACTGCACACACACATGCACACACACATGCACACACACACACATACACACGCACATACACACACGCACACATGCACACACACACACACACACACACACACACACACGTGCCTAGATTTTTTTCTTCCTCTATCTTTCCAGCCCAGCTTCCCTTATTTCCACATCCTATTTTTTCTTATTCTTGCCTTGGCATGTTGGCATCTTGGCTTTGCTCTCTAAAAGAGTAGAGATCTTCCTCTGTTGGGAGAGGTATATTGGGGATCTATATACTATCCTCAGAATTCTTCTTCAGTTCTGAGACTGTGATTTGCAGGGGTCTGGCTTCAGTTCTTCTGGAGTCTCAGGATACACCAGCTTCCTAAGAGACCAGTAGAATCATGGCAATCTAAATGACATGATTTTTATATAATATTTTCATAATGGGATACCAAAAATTTATATACTCTGTGCATGGATGCCGTGTGTGTGTGTGTGTGTGTGTGTTTTAAATTGAGTTATCTCATAATGAGTGGTCGATAGCCCAACTGAGCACTACACCCTACCATATAGATGCTCATGTACCAGGAATGAGTTACTTGTTTTTGAGTTGTTGGTCAATGGGGTTCTATAGCCCAAACATTACTGGCTATTGTCAATGCTAATGATTCTCCTCTAGAACTTGAAAGAATGACTGAAGGTACATGAGTCATGGAACAGAATGAAATCCCTACTGGCTTGCTCTCATAATGCTAGAAGGTACTATGCATACTGCCAGATGAGAAAAATAATTATCAATCTCACCCAGCTGTGAACTCTGCCAGCTATAGTAACAACTCACTTGGCAAGATATGCCAATAGTGGCACACAGTCTTTAAAATTGGATTTAAGATATGCTCTGTGAGATGGAATCCATACCTGATACTGTCAAAAAAGTCAACAACCTGTGTCTAGACAGGAAATGAGTCCTAGTAGACAACCTACTACTTTTATTTTCCTAAAAGTATAAAGCATCAAAATGACTACTAATGATTTCTTGCTATACTTATCTATCAGTGCATCTCTCAACCCTTATCAAATAAGCTTCTTGCAGTAAACAGTGGCTAACACAGAAATGCTCACTTGGTCAATATGCAGAGAATAAGATCTTAGCTCCAAACGAGGCATCCATATCACACCATTCAAGGCCCAGGGATCTTTACAGAGATGGGGGTGGTTTAAGAGCCAGAGGTAGTGGGCTCTTCCAAATAAAATTAAAGCTGGACTTTTCATGGATTAATGCTAGACTTCAACAACAACAGAAAGCCTACATATTCATGGAAACTGAACAACTCTACTTAATTATCACTGGGTCAGGGAAGAAATAAAAAATAAATGAAAGACATTCTAGAATTCAATGTAAATGAGGATACTACAAACCTAAACTTATGGGACACAATGAAAGCACTACTAAGGGGAAAGCTCATAGCACTAAGTGTCTTCATGAAGACACTGGAAAGTTTTCATGCTAATGAATTAAAAGTTCATCTGAAGTTTCTAGAAAAAAGCAAACACATCCAGGAGGAGTAAATGGCAGGAATCAAACTCATTGATGAAATCAATCCATTAGAAACAAAGAGAACACTACAAAGAATCAATGAAACCAAGAGCTGGTTCTTTAAAAAAATCAACAAGATAGGCAAACTCTTGCCAAACTAACTAAGAGATAGAGAGCCAGTACTCAAATAAACAAAATTAAAAATGAAAAGGGATACATAACAACAGACACTGAGGAAATTAAAAGAATCATTAGGTCTTACTTCAAAGGCCTGTACTCCACAAAATTGGAAAATCTAAATGAAATGGATGATTTTTTTAGACAGATACCAATTACCAAAGCTAAACCAATAGGTAAACCATCAGAATAGTTCTATAACACCCAAGGAAATAGAAGCAATTATTTAAAATCTCCCAAACAGACCTGGAGAAATGGTTCAGTGGTTAATAGGACTGATTGCTCTTCCAGAGGTCCTGATTTCAATTCCCAGTAACCACAGGGTGGCTCATCACCATCTGTAACCATTCCAGAGGGATCTGATGTCCTTTTCTGGTGTGTCTGAAGACAAGCTATAGTGTACTCATACAATAAAATAAATAATCCTTAAAAAAATTCTCCCAACCAATAAAAGTCCCTGGGCCAGATGGTTATAGTGCAGAATTCTACCAGACTTTCAAAGAAGAGCTAATGCCAACATTCCTCAAAGTATATATGATGAAGATACCTAATCAGTAGGACATCTACCTAATTTATATCTATGAAGCCACAGTTACCTGATCCCAACACCACACAAGACCCAATAAGAAGAAATTTCATACCATTTCCCTATGAACACTGAGAGCAAAATACTCCATAAAATACTCACAAACAAATCAAGAACACACCAAAACACATTCACATAAAATAGCTCATTCCAGACAGAGGTGTTCATAATGGAAATCTTCAATGTAACCCACCATATAAACAACTGAAAGAAAGAAACACATATATCCACGACCAAAAAAAAAAAACAAAAAAACAAAAAACCACTATAACACACCTTCATAATAAAAGTTCGAAAAGAAACAGGATACCTAAACAATAAAGGCTATATACAGCAAGCCAATAGACAACATCAGATTAAATGAAGAGAAACTTAAAGCATTTCCACTAAAATTGGGAACAAGACAAGGCTATCTACTTTCCCTATCTGGCTATAGCAATAAGACAACTAAAGTATATTAAGGAGATACAATTTGGAGAAGAATAAGTCAAAGTATTGCTATTTACAGATGATATAATAGTATATATATAAGTGACCCCAAAAATTTTACCAGAGAACTCTTACAGCTGATAAACACCTTCAGCAAAGTGGCTGGGTACAAAATTAACTCAAAGAAATCAGTAGCTTCTACAAAAGCAATAAATGGGCCGAGAGAGAGAAGACCCAGCTATACCACTCCTGGGCATATACCGAAAGATGCACACCCCAAGGACATGTGCTCCATTATGTTTATACCAGCTTTATTCGTAATATTCATAAACTGAGAGCAACCCAGATGCCCCTCAACTGAAGAATGGATACAGAAAATGTGGTACATTTATACAATGGAATACTATACAGCTATTAAAAACAAAGACATCAAGAATTTTACAATGTCCGATCTGAGGGCCCGGACACATATATAGCAGAGGACTGCCATATCTGGCCCTAGTCTTGCAGAGACTTGATGCACCAGTGTCAGGGGATACAAAGGGGGTTGCCCTTTCAGAGGGAGGAAGGGGAAGGGGAAGGGAAGGGAAGGGAAGGGAAAAAGGGAAGGGGAAGGGGAAGGGGGGAGGCTCTCTGTGAGGGGAGCAACATTTGGGATGTAAATAAATAAATAAATTTAATTGAAAAAAATAATTATCCTGAATGACCGATTTCTATCCAAAACCTTCATTTCTTGGTACTCCAGATCTAAAATGGCACACTTTATGTTTGGATTCTATGGAGTACTCCCTGATGTAGAAGTTCTTTGGTCCTGCTCTTTGGTCATTAAGTTTGTATGTCCACTAGTAGCTCTGGATGCAGTATTCTTAGCTTAAGTTTGGTAATCCCTGAAGTGTTTTCTGGGTCAGTTTGCAGTTCTTTTCCTGTGAATCTTCTCTGGATTCAAGGATGAGGCTACTTTCAGGAAATTCAGAAGCAAATACCAGAGATGGCTCTGTGTCACATGACCTCTCTTCATAGCCACTGTCAATGCTGTTCTCCAGTGGGATGAGTGATGGGACTTGGACACTGCACTTGGCTTAGGGAACAGCTCCATCTGTGTTGGATGTGAGTGGGATGAGGGATGGTCTTATTGTTTACCACATATTCAAGAGTGAGCCATTCATGGCCTCTGCAGTCTCTTACATATAGTCTGAGGTAAGTGAAGAAAAAGTGTTTCTGCTTGGCCATTGAGGGTTTTGAGTCTGTTGTCACTGGGTAGACATGAGCTATAAGGGCTTGAAAGAAGTATGGTCCTCCACCATGTGACCATGTTGTTCTCCAATCCCACCCCCCTCAAATTCTGAGCCTCTTTCTGGCCTGATTCTTTTTCAGGGGCTAGGTGATATTTCTCTCCTTGTGTAGGATCCAGAGAGAACATGTTACTGAGTGAGGAAAATCATGAGCAGGATTCCTATCCAGCCAGGGAATGCTTAGTCAGTCAGTTTCTCCTGAGAAACAATGAATTGGCTCCAAGAGAGAGGGAGCAGGCCAAAGTATGTTGTGAAACCAAAAGCAAAATGAGAATAAAAAGACAATGGAAAAATTCATAAAAAGAGTTGGAACTCTTATAAAAGCCCAGCCCATAAGTAGGAATTCTGAAGAGAGGTCTCCAATGCCACAGCTTCAACTGCTGGGGCCACGGCACAGGCACACTCACACACATGTACACACACACATACACACACACACACACACACACTCAATGTTATGTCTATGTCTTTTATACTTAAAAAGTGATATATATATATATATATATATCTTCCTGTTATTCACTTGAAGCTCAGTGGTTCACAAGGAACAGACATCTGGAGAACAAAAGTAGAAGAATTGGACAACTCAGGTGCTTCTATAAGCTGAAGGGGCAGAGACAGTCCTTCAAAAGACAAGGTCAGCCTGCAGCTGTTAATAGTTCTTTGGTTAAGGAAGACCTGCAGAGTGAGACACTTGACAAGAAACATCTACCCAGCAAGGCTAAGGGGTATTATCTGAGGGCTAGTAAATTGAGACCTGCTGTAGCTCTTAGAGCCATTATCATAAGACTCACTCTAGATTCAAGGAGGGACCTGAAGAGCTCCTCAGTCCCCGTGACTATTTTCTACTTGGGAAAACTGAGGTATCGGGAGAGAACATTTGCGTGTTAGGGCATGCTCAGGCCTGAACTCAGTATGATGCTATGGCATTGGAGCCTACACCTTCAGAATTCCATCTGGTGGGTTGAGTGTTTATGAGTTCTAATTCTTTTTCTGATCCATTTGGATCTAATTGTTGTGCAAAGTGATTGATAAGGATCTAATTTTAGTCCTCTGCATGTGGACATCCAGTTTTCTCAGTACTATTTGTTGAACATACTGCATTTCCTCCAGCACACACACACACACACACACACACACACACACACACACACACACACACATACACTCTTTGTCAAGTATCAGGTGGCTGTAGTTATGAATACTTAGGTTTGGGTCTTCTGTTTTATTGCGATGATCTACATGTCTGTTTCTGTGCCAGTACTGCATTGCTTTTATTACTATAGATTTATAATATATCTTAAAGTCTGGACTAACAATCCCTCCAGTATTCTTTTTGCTCAGGATAGCTTTGGCCATCTGGGTCATTTCTGGTTCCCTTTGAATTCTAGATTTTTTTTTCTATTTCTATGCAGAAATACGCTATACATATTTTGACTGGGCTTGTATTAAATCTGTAAAGTCCCTTTGGTAGGATAGTGATTTCCACCATATTAATTCTGCCAATCCATGAACATGGCACATATTTCCACTTTCTAGTGTCTTTCACAATCTTTCTTCAGAGATTAAGTCTCCATCAGGAAGGCCTTTCACCTCCTAGATATTTGATTGCAATTGATGCTATTGTAAGTGGGAGTGTGTTTGTTATCAGTATACAGAAAGGCTACTGATTTTTATAAGTTGATTTTTGTACCCCACCTCTTTGCTGAAATTGCTGGTTTGTTTCTAGTTTTCTGGTGAAATATTGGGCTCTCTTATGTATAATGTCATATCCTTGACAAGGAAGGATAGTTTGATTTTTTTCCTATTTATATTCCTTTAGTTTTTTTTCCTTCCTTGCAATTCTTTTTACTCCAGCTAATGCTTCCATCACTGTATTGAAAAGGAGTGGAGACAGTGCGTAGTCCTGTCTCATTCCTGATTTTAATGAAATTTCTGTGAGTTTTTCTCCATTTAGGATAACGTTTGCTATTGGCTTGTCATATATAGCCTTTATTATCTTGAGGCATGTTCCCTCCAGTCCACTGATTCTAGGACTTTGGTAACCAAAGTATGTTGGGTTTTGTCATGGGGTTTTTCTACATCTATTGAGACAACCATATAATTTTTGTCTTTTAGTCCACTTATATGATTTATTCTAGTTATTGGTTTGCATATGTTGAACCAATTCTGCATTGCTGGGATAAAGTCAACTTGGTAATGTGAATGATCTTGATATGTTCTTGTATTTGGTTTAAAAGCATTTTATTAAGGACTTTTACATCCACGTTCACCAGGGATTTATTGTTTTTGTATCTTTATCTGATCTGGGTATTAGAGTTATATTGGCTTCACAGAATGAGTTTATAAGTTATCTCTGTGTGTCTTTCTGTGACTGTGTCTCTCTCCCTCCCTCCCTCCCTCCCTCCCTCCCTCCCTCCCCCCTCCCCTCCCTCCCTCCCTCTCTTCCCATTTATTTTCTCCCCAAGAGTTTAAGATAGATGGCCTTGGACTTTTTTCTTTTATAGGCAGGAGGTCTTTCATTATAATGGCAATCTCTTCTTTGTTTTGAGTCTGTTTAGGTTGTTAGTATCTTGGTTTAACTTTGGTATTTTGGATTAATCTAGAAATTAATCCATTTCTTTTATATTTTTTTTAACTTAATGGAATACAGGTTTTGAAAGTATTCCCTTATAGTATTCTGTATTTCTTTAGTGTTTGTTGTAATGTTTATCTGATCATTTCTAATTATGTTAATATGGGTTGTCTTTTTTTGGGGGTTTGTTGGGCCAGGGATTTGTCAATCTTGTTTATCTTCTCAAAGAACAAGCTCTAAAATCCACTGATTTTTTAGTATTGTTTTCTTTGTTTTTATTTCATTACTTTAAGCTTTGATTTTTATTATTTTTTTGCCATCTACTTGGGTTGGGTTGGTTTGTCTTTGTTTTTCCAAGTCTCAAGTTGCATCATTTATTTGTGCTCCTTCAGATTTTTAAATGTAGGCACGTAGGACTATAAACTCCCCTCTTAGAATTGCTTTTAATGTGTCACAGAGGTTTTACTGTGTTGTGTTTTCATAGTTCTAGGAATATTTTGATTTTTTTCCTTGATTTTGTCTTTGAACTATTTATCATTCAGAAATGAGTGGTTCAGTGTCCATGAATTTATCAGACATTATTTGCTGTTGATTTTGAGTTTTATTGCATAATGATCCCATAGGATATTTGGGACTATTTCAAATTTTCTGCTATTGTTAAAGTTTGCTTTCTGGCATAGCATGTGGTCTATTTGAGAGGAGCTTCCATATGCTCTTGAATAGAATTCATATCTTTTGGTATTTGAGTAGAATATCCTGTATAAATTTGTAAAATCCTTTTGATATGTCATTTAATTCTGTTTTTCTGTTTACAGTAGATATGTGACATATCTACTGAAGAAAATGGGGTGTTAAAGTCACCTACTATTATTGGGTTTGTATTAATCTATATCTTCAATCCCATGAGTATGCTTTTTTTGTGAATTGAGTTCACCAGAGTTTAGCGAGTATATGTTTAGTATTATGATATTTTATTGATTAATTGATCTCTTGTTTAGAAAGAAGTGCCCTTCTTTGTCCCTTCTGGATTAGTATTAGTTTGCAGTCTACTTTGTCATACATGAAGATGGCAATGCCTGTTTGCTTCTTGATCCCATTTGCTTGGAACACTTTCCCTCTGTATCTTCACTTTAAGGTTGTACCTGTCTTTAAAGCTTTGTTTTCTTATGTACAACAGATAGATGTTTTTTCTTCTTTATTTATTTGACTAGACTGTGTCTTTTGTTTGGAAAGTTGAGACCATTCATGTTTAGAGTACTGAAGAGGGTGTGAAGCTTAAAGTTATGTCAATGTGATGCTTTGTGCTGGTTCATGCTTGTAATTGTGGTTTGTTTTCATTAAATCATAGCATCCTTTGTTTCCCTTCGAGAGTCCTTTGTCCATGATTATTTTTCTCTTCAGTCTGAAGTATTGCTTCCAGTAGTCTGTTTATTATTATTTGTTGTTCTTTTAATCATGCTTGGATCAGGGACAGTTTTTCTTTTCCCTTAATGTATGGCAGATAATTTTGCTGGGTATAGTAGTGTAGCCTGGCAGATGTGATCATTTAGAATTTGGAGTGTATTTCTCCAGGTTCCTGGCTTTCATAGTTTTCTTAGAGGTCTCAAGTATTATTCTGATGGGTTTTCCATTATATGTGACTTGTAATTTTCCTCTTTTACTCTTGCAGCTTCCTCCTGCCCTTTATTCTGTGTTTTTAGTGTCTTGACTATGATAGTTTCTTGTTTGGTCTTCTCTAGTCAAGATTCTATGTGCTTCTTATATCTGTATGGCTATGTCTTTTCTGAGTTTGTGGAGATGTTCTTCTACAATCTTCTTACAGATCTGGCCTATGCTACTGTTTTGAGAATCATCTACCTGTTCTCTGCCTTTAATTCAGAGAGCTGGTCTTTGATGCTATGCCACACTTCCTGCATATTTTTATTCTGTGCTTTTAAAAAATTTTTCATTTTCTTTACTTATTTTGTCTTGAAGAGATTCTCTACTTCAAGTCCTGATATTCTTTCTTCAACTTGATTCATTTTACTCGTAAGGATTTCCCCTGAACGTTCTAATGAGATGTTGGGTCTTTAACCCCATCTTCATTTGGGTGTTGTTCCCTTTAATGTTTCTACCTCTTCATTGAATTTAATTTTCAAATTCTGAGTTGTTTTTAGTTATTTCATTAAGGTGTACGTCTGTGTTTATTTTGTTAATCACTCAAGGATTCATTGTTATCCTCTTAGAGTTCAACAAAGTGTTTACCTGTGGGACTGTGAAAGGTAGCCTTCTACCCAGTTGACCTAAGGCTAGAAAGCCCGGTGATTCTGAAGGGATGGTAGGCATTTTCCCTAATTCTCCAGCACGAGGACCCTGTCATTAGCCACAGCTCCCCATAGATTTGTGGCCTTCAGTTACATAAGGGCAATGCACCAAGCCCCTCTACGTGTAGAGGATGTGACCACAGGTCACATAGGCTCAAGACAGATCTCCATTTTAGTGAAGTACCTAGAGGCCTGGAGGACTCTCCTTCCCAGACACTCCTCCCTGTAAAAGGTATTTAAACTCAGACCTGCCCTGAGAAGTGGAGTATAGTTTCACTCATTCACTTTCGCCATGACAATAAATGTCTTAAAACCATGGACTGCTTCTTTTCATCCGGATCTGCCATGGGGAGCCACGGAGAAGGCCTTCGCCTATAGAGCCACTGTCTAATCACCCATAGAAGGCCTCTCTGCGTTCCCAACCATGGCTGCCACCAAGCCAAGCTCAAGCCCTCCACCACCATCAAGCACAGGACTATCCCCAAAGGACCAGCCAGAGCTGTACTTTCCCCCCACCTTGGCCCCAAGCCAGATCCAGCCTGTGGGCCCCCACTCCATTCTCAGCTCTTCTATAGCTCCCAGTGGTGTCTGGTGTCTGAGAGCCTGAGAACCAGATGACTCTGGCCTCCTTGCAGAACTGGGGATCTCCGAGCCAGTTCTGGGTTTCCCGTGCCTCAGACTGTGATTCTGGGGCCTCTCCATCCCCAGGATCGGTGGCTCAAAGCTTCCCTACAGCCCTACACAGGCCACAGCAACAGTGTGGGATAAGTATGACTGAGCCTTGTGGCAGAGCTGATGCAGGGTCCCATTAACCCTACATTTACCGTTGTCTTCTTTAAGTTTCTTGAATTCTTTGCTAAAATATTTTTGGTTGTTATTTTTTAATTCTGTGTCCTAAGGTTCATCTAGGTGCTTCTCATTAGAGAACCCTTCTATGAGACTTGTGGGTTTGAGGGGGAGACATGCTGTTTTGGCTACTCATATAGGTTTTGATCTGGCATTTGAACTTCTTTAGTTTCATGTCTGGGGTGATAATCTGGCCCTTCTTAGATGGGTCAGTACAGGAGGTATATGCCTTGAACTAGGCCAAGTTAAGTTGGTGGAGAAGCTGTTTAATTGGCCTAGGGAAAGATGGCTCCCAACTAGTGTAGAGCAGGCCATGCTAAAGACATTAACAAATGAAGAGGGGTCATGGCCACAGGGCTGGAGTGGGAGTCTACAGATGGAGGGGAGTTGAAAGAAGTGACTTATGAGGGGTGGATCACATACAAAAAGGGTTCCTGGCAGATCTGGAACTTCTTCTCTCTGCTTGATTACAGCTCGAAGTGTTAGCTCTGAGCTATTTCTGCCTCCATGTCTGTTGCCTGCTGTTTCTCACTCGTATCCTTTGGGACCAGAAGCCCAAAGAAACTCTTTCCTATAGAGGTTGCCTTGGTCATGGTGTTTTATCATGTTAATGGCTGTGCTTATCTTAGTGCATGAGAATATCACTCTTTAGTCTGTAATTGTTGGACTTCCCGTTGTTTCCATGATTCAATTACAGCAAATTACAAAGGTGATCCTTATTGTAGTCCTCATCCATAATCTAGGATAGTCTTTCTTTTTACCTCCACCAACCTGCAGCAAAGGCAGGGTATACTGTCAGACAACTAGTTTTGGGGTGACTACTTAACATTGCTCTATCAACTAAATTTGGCTAGCCAAACGTTGCACTTTACTGCAAAGCCAATTTTACAGCAACCTCTAGGGGCTCATCAAAATGAATCCTTGACATTGAATTCTAACAGAATCAGAATCTTGCTAAAAAGGAGTTTTTTAATCTGCAGAGAGTTCTACAAGAAAAAGGCCACCTCGTCTTTGGCACTCCATGAGCAAGTATGGACCAACGTTTTGAACAGAGCAGAGAAGAAGCTGACCTATGTTTCCATTTTACTTCTTTGTGTCAGTTCATGAACTATTCATCTGCTGAGTCTTGGCAAAAGGCTTAGAGGTTTGGGTGAGTTTCATTTTGTGGTTAGAAAGCTTGAAGGAAGGGAGAATAAAATAGTAAGAGTGTGATTTTAATTACTAAAACACCTTGGGTACTACACATCTCATCTCCACCACACTCATGTATTGAAATGCTCAGAGGCCACTGGGCAGCACATAGGATTTCTAGTCCTAGATCTGTGACTACAGGCATGGGGAAACCTCTGAGATATTTCCAACTTTTCTCTTCTCCAAATCCTGATAGCCCTTTCCTTTCCTGTCCAATCATATGAATTCCTACTGTGATGAGTTTTCACTTATGGGCATCTGCCTTATTTCTTTGGATACTGGGGAAGAAGAGGAAGAGGAAGAGGAAGAGGAAGAGGAAGAGGAAGAGGAAGAGAAGAAGAAGAAGAAGAAGAAGAAGAAGAAGAAGAGAGGAGTGATATCATTGAGTGCTGTACCACATCTTTGTGTGCCATGTACTTAGACATACAATTTTTCTCATGCTTCTCATTCTCTATCTGTAACTCACAACCTGAGTTCTTCATTAGATGGAAGTGGGTGGGGAGCTGCCACATGCCTGGATGTTTCTATCTGTAGTTCTAACTGTCTTCATATTGGTGTACTTGTCTCCAGGTGGCTGAACCACACATACCCAGCTGAGCTTCTTTACAGGGTCTGTCTTCTGACAGCACACCCCTTGGATCTGTTCTGAGCCTCGAAGCTTCTATAGCAACTCTGTTCTTCTTGTTCTGGCCACTGCTGTGGGTGCCACTTTCCCAAGTGCCCTGTGTATCATAGATGCCCTCACCCTCACATATCCAACCCTCACTTCCTGTCTCCTGTGAAATACTCTTCAGTCTTTGGGGCTTACATCAACTGAACCCTTCTCTATGAAAGCTTTCTCATAGATGAAAAATATATGTATAGAAATACACAAAGTGAAAAGAATTTTCCGCATACCAGCCCTCTCTTCAGAGGTAAACACCTAGGACTATTTCCATTTTTAGAGCTTCTGTGGGTATCTCCATGATTGTTTAAAAATATTTTGCCTTCATTTAAAAATTTCATACCTGAAACAGCATCTTCTGACACTATTTATACAGGTATTATTTATAGTTGCAGAGTCAGGCTTATTCCTGGTATCACATTCATTAGATCTATTTATTACTTCAATGAATATATTATATCCAGTTTTCTTCACTGAAAACACTTTGGACATAGAACATTCTATTGTACCTCTAGTATTTAAGAATGAACTTGTTCTCCAATCATTTCCGTTCACCTGTCACACCTTTCAGTATCACCAGCCCTTTGGAATTTGTAAGTTTGTAGCATTTATAGGTTACTTCTGTAGCTGTAAAGCCTTGTCAACAAATTTTATGAATACTCAGAACCCGTAAGCAGGATATTGTTTATTCCAAACCTCACCAAGTATTTGGATTTGAAGATGTACTGTCATTTAAAAGAAACACTTCAAAGGTCAGCACAAGTAGATGCTCTTTGCAGACTCCCTTAACTATTCAAAATTATGCCACAAGTTATGATATAAAGTGAAGAACACAGCAAAAGAAATTCTGTGTTCTCTGAGATGGGTAGAGAAGGTAGCAGGATATGACCATCACAAAGGCCACCTGTGTACTCCAGGGTATTGTGGGGAAAGGGATGAAGACCAAAGAAGAAAATATTGAGCAAGAGGTGGAACAGAATGTGAATACAAGCAATTAAACACCACATTTCTAGATATAATAGCATTAGAAGCTTGGGGACTGTCTCTCTCCTTTCTTAGAGGAGGTCATCTGAGGAACAGCCTGCTGGTGACAAGTCCCAGAACTGGGAGAAGAAAGAGTCTGGGTGTTCCTTCAAAGAGCCCAAGATTTCTGTGAGTTGGCTAAAATGCTGAACAGGACCTCCCTGAGGCAGTATGAGTAGACTTCTGGGTAAGACTAGTCAAGCCTCAGTAACCATGGAATCCATTACCTAGGTGATCCATCAGAAGACTCAGTCAGCTCTGAATATCATCCATAGTGACCACAGGAGTCTGGATAAGCTGGGTCATATATGGGAGGGATAGTGGGATACAGACAATACAAAAAAAATCATCTTGTGGGTTCTGTCAGTTAGAAGACTCATAGCCAATATCAGGAGAGTTGCTGGGAAAGATGTATTTCATAAAGGTCCTAACCTATAGTACTGAATAGAGGGCACTGGGAGCATGGAAGGGTCTCCTTCCCATACACTGTGCAGAGGACATTGGAAGCTATCCTCGTATGTTTAGAAACCATACTGACAACAGAAAGAGTAGAGGAGTAATGATGTATGAGAACATGAGCATCTATAGACATCATTTATCACATTTAGCTGAAATTTTATGATGGAAACAAATCAGTTTTTCCTCTTCCAGCACATGAGGACATCTGGAGAGAATCCCACCATTTATAGAGATGTGAAGAAGCCACACTATCCTTGCACATCTGGGTGTGTGCGAGTCTTCATCCCCAAGAGGGGCAAGAACATTATCAATTTTTAATTGTCCAGAGTTTAAATATCTGGCAAACAAACTCTAGTCTAAGAAAGCCTGAGTATCCTATAAAGACAGATTATTCATGGTCATGGGGGACAGGGAGAGGCTTGGTCTTTGCAACTTCTCACATTAATTCAAGAGTCTCATTTGTGTTGAGTATTGACCATTGACCAAAATTTCCGATTGCTCAGAGGTTACCAAGTGAACTGAATTGAACTGTGTCTCTTTGTATGGGCCCTATCAGAGGAATAATGGTTATGAAATCATTAAATATGATCCTCACTCTCTATAGGTGCCGAGACTGGACACAAGGGTGGGATGAGAATGAGCTAAGTCTCTGAGTCACTCCAGTGTAGCTCTAAATATTTATCTCAAGGTATCCAAGGTATCTCAAGGCCTTCCTAGGATAGCTTTCTCTTTAGTACCTAGCCTCCCAATGCCCTGGGAATACAAACTCCCTCTTCAGGCTGTAGTACTCGCATGGTCATGTTGGCCTCTGCCTTCTTATCCCAATTCTATCTGCTTTCATCTTGTACCTTGCTCAGTTAATACCACTTTTATGTCAAATATAGGTTAAAAATTATGAAAATCTTAAAAACAAAAACAAAAACAAAAACAAAAACTCTTCTCCTTTCTTTGAAAAGATATACTTCTTTGCTGCCTAGTACTTTCTTCCTCCCTTTCTTTTAGCAGCTACCCCCTAGTCATGGTTAGTTTCTCAGTTTAAGTGTCTTTTTGATGGAATGTTCCTTTGATCTTATATTCTTTCTGTGACTTCTCATCATAATCCTTCATGACCCCTTAGTTATTGATGACTGATTACAAGTTGTGACTGTAGATATTGATTAGTTCCTATATTGTCTCCCAATTTGCAGTGTAAACTCTAAGAGGATCATGCATGTCTTTGTGATCATTGTGTCTCCACAGTTAGCAGAGGTCTTGTCAATGGTCTTCACTCTCAGGGAGGAAGGGTTGGAAGTATGAAGTGGATAGGCATTGAATGCTTTGAGCTCTTTCCTGATATGTGGTATCCAGAGGGAAGAAGAGGTACACAAGGCTTCTATATAGTCTGTAAGCTAGATAGTGTCTGTCCCTCAAGGACGCTGTGGCTTGGTTGTCAACAGGGTATCACCCATTCTAATGTACAAGCTTGATAGTATCCTTCAAGGAGAGTGTGTTTTCATTACCCCTAGGGAGATGAAGAGGCAAGCTTCCTTATGGCACAGTGAGGATTAAAATGGAGGAGAATAAATAAAAAGGAAAGACAAATGAAGACTGATCAAAGTAAAACAGATGTTTTGCCTCAAATCCACTTTGTTTCATGAAGAAAAGGAGGAGTTGGAGTGGCTGAGAAGATAATAAGGAATATTTGCCTAGCTTTCTTCCTGAATTGCCCAGTTACTGGCGACCTGGGACACTTTCATAGCTCCCTCCTCCCCTTGACCCCTTGCAGCCTCCCCAATGAGTCACTGGTGATATGCTTGTGGAAAAAAAACTAGCAAGAGGCAGAAAGGAGGGGGCTTCGAGAAGAAACCAAGAGCTGACATCTGGGAGATCCTATTAACCGTTCAGTCCCTAAAAAGTATTTCTGGCTGTCTTTTGGGCCACTAGGGAAGCAGTGTGCCTGAACATTAGAATTCTTGGAGGATGACTATGGAGCCTATGGAAATAGACAAGTTCAATGAATTATAGGCATGGGGCCAGAAATGGGGGCAGAGCTAACCTCAAGTGGACAGAAATTTTACCTGAGCATGAAAGGGTCAGTACAGCTGGCCTCCGGCAGGCTGACTAATGGTGGCTAAAAAGAATTCTACATGTATGACTCTGGAGTGCTCCACAAATCTTCTGGACACTGCTGCTCATGTTCACATGCAAGAAGAGAATATTAGGCACCTACATGTGTGACAGAAATGTGTCTTAATGAAAAATCAATGCAATGAACACATAGTGAAGTTTTCTGCTAGTGGGTATAAAGATTATATGGATTAATGAAAAATTATATTGTATGTATTTATATTTCAGGAACACTTTGAGGCAAGAGCAAAACTGCCCTATCTGGAAACCTCTTGAAATTGGTAATAGTGGCGACATTCAATAATTACAGTGCCATGGGCAGTCAACAGAGAGAAAAGGAGAAAGGAGAAATGAATTAAATCTACCACAGGAGACTGGCATCCAAAAGCTTCTTATGGGCAGGATGACAATGGTCATCAGGGTCAGAGAGACTCTGGGAAGGAAAGGAGCAGCTCCAAGGTATTTCGCAAGTCTTCCATAGACATGGGGTGACTCTTCTAGGCCTCTCTCTTTTGCCTGCTTGCCATGCCTTTCTTTGTGCTCCATCCACTGGCTTCTTTTCCTTCCTGGCTCTTCCACCTGAGACAGGATGCTCCTGACGGCTGCACTGCCCTGCTCCCACCACTTCTGTTTCTTCTCTTCTAACATTCTGCAGATTCAATGCACTCCAGTTTGATTCCCTGCACTGTCATGCTATGGCTGATCTTCCCCATACTTCTCCTGTAATGCAGAAAGTAAAATCCACAGAGGGAAAGTCATATGAGAATTACTGGTTACTGGGACAGGCACCTTAAGAAGGAGTCCAGCATTCAGTGCCAGAACCTTTCTATTTCTTTGATCTGAAATGACAACAAAAGGCAGAAGTGGGGAAAGAATCACTGTGGCCACAGAGGACACACACTGGGCAGTGCCACACCCCCCAAGCTCTGATCATCTTGTGGAGACACAGACTCTGAAAACATGGGCAGCCCTCACCACCTGGAAGAGCTATGCAGCCCCAGGCACCTGCTCCTGGAGTTTTTCTGTTTGCTTCTCTAAATTGCTTGGCTGGAGACAGATTCAGTCTCTGCTCATTGGCCCAGAGCACATTCAGACCGGAGCTGTTGGCTGCATGCTCATGAGTGCATGCTAATTAGCTACAAGAGGCACACACAGGAATCACTGCTGTTCAAGGCTGACCAGCCTTATTTGTGCCCCTCCTTAATATTGGCCTCTGTTGAGTCGCATTGAAACGCTCAACATTTGCTTCTCTTATCTCCATTTTTTAATCTCAGCATATAGCATGGTAGTCACAGTCTTTACTACTCTGAAATACCTTAATTCCCTTTTCCTAAATCTCAGCAGCAGTTCAGATCTCAGGATGTACTTTCCCCTGGTCTTCCCCTTGTTCACGTTCTGGCCTCACCCAGCTCTGCTGAGAGGCCTCATGTGACTTGTCACCCAGGCACATGCCTTCATTTCCTGCAGCTTGAATATTCTTTTCTTGTAGTGTTGGGCACTAACTAAGCAATCACATTTATATATTTGTTTGTTTAGTTTCTATGTTTTTCTTACTAGAATTCAGATATCTCTTCTAGAGCAGAAACATTCAATTTTGTGTGCACTCATATGAAATCCATATCTGGCTTGAAATAGGCATTCATAAATCACATGTTGAATAGAGGTAGATTGAAGATGGGCTTTTGCACTGAACTAATCCTATAAAACTTGTTATCTGTGCTGTGAGGACAGGGAGAATATAAAGCACCATAAACAAGCCTTCTCATTGGCTCCCAGGCTCATATGCCCAGTATAATGAAGAAAAGCCACCCAATGATTGACCTTTGTGGCACTCGCCAAGGTCTATCCCACATTCTTGATCCAACAGTGAGTTTATTCTATCACTGCTAAACCAGGTTCCTTTATATCCACTCCAAAGCAAAGTGGCTGTCTTTCTCCTGAGTCACTTAGTAAGAGGTGCGTGCCTTCACTTGCTGCCTTCTGATTTCCTCTGCCTGACTTCTGAGTGCCTGGGAGAGTATTTCTCTTTTTCTGATTTCTCTGTCCTGGAATTCCAGAGGCATCAGAGAGGGTTTAGAGTCTTCTGGAGAGTCAAGAGAGAGGGTGACTTATTTCACGTTTTTATAAATGTTGGGGTGGGTTTCCAGTTTGAATCTTTTGTCTCACTGGAGTATATTTATTCTCATCTGCATATGTTAGGCTTCAAGGCTCCCTGCCACCTCCCATCTTAGCCATATTCCCCCTGTGCCCACTTCCCATTACTTGCTAGTTCTCATAAAAGGTTTCCTGATCCTTTCCACATGTCTCAGCCCTGCCCCCTGCATTCAATTCCTGCCTTGTGGCCACCTGTAAAGACCTGTAGCTGCCTCTCTTTGTTCCAAAATTCCTCTGCACCCACCAATAATTACTCAAAGCTTTTCCTGTAAGGGAATATTCATTATTCATTCTCCCTGGTTTTTCCTACCAGACTTATTCCAGTCATCCTCTGAAATACTGTCTGTCTGTCTGCATGAATCCACCTTTATGGAGCCCTAACATGTCCAGATATGACTAGGTATCATGTTTTTAAGCTTTATACTTCCCATTTGGTAAAAGTATCTTCCAGATTTTAAAAATCTGTGGGGTTTTTTTTGTTTTGTTTTGTTTTTTGTTGTTTTGTTTTTGTCAAGTCTCAATGGGAAAAGAGGGTGTCTATATTTTGTTTATTTGTTTAGATTTAAAATTTTTATTTTATGTGTTAGTATTTTGCCTGCATGTACCATATGTGTGGTGTGCCTGGTACCCATAGAGGTCAGAAAAGGGCATTGAATCCCCTGGAACTGGAGTTGTAACCCAGTTGTGAGCCTCCACATGGTTTCTGGGAAGCTAACTCAAGTACTCTGTGTAAGAACTACAGGCATTCTTAACTGCTGAGCCATCTCTCCAGCTCCTATACTTTGTTTAAATAATTTCTTTTCCTTTTCTGGGGCATGCAAGTAGAGTAGAAATTGGAAGGCCTTAGTGAACTAACTATCAAGACCCCATACTAATTCCTGGTTGTCCCTCTCCCCACTCTGACTTCTGTGCCTCCTTTCCATAGCTGGGCAGCTAACATGTTGCAACTCAAGAGAAATGACCTCGAGTCAACCAAAAACCCCTTCTGCTGCACAGCGTGGCAGAGGGAACAGAAGGTGGCAGACTGGAGGAGGAGGAGAGACTCTGCCCTCAGGGGTCTTACAGTTTATTAGAGAAGCAGACGTAAAGGAAAACACAGCAAGGTGGTGGAAGGAAATGGCTTGGCAGGCTGGAGTCTTGGCTCTTGGGTCTTTGTTTCACCCACCACCGACTCTCTTGGCAACTGTCTAGGAATATTTCAGAGTTGCTTGGGTAGAGCCTGAGAATGAATCAAACGTCTCTTTTCATCGACCCACCAGGGCTGGCTGAGAGCTATGACGGTCATTCTGTCCATTCCTGGCCCCTAGGCCAGACCACATCAATTCAGCCTGCTCAGCCAGGGCTAACTCCTGTTTCCAAACCTCACCGGAGATGATCCTGCCCAGCACTGTCTACTTTTCCTGCTCTGGTGGTTTTGAGCCTTGGAAATGAATGGCTAAGCCCGGCTGCATTCCTTGGAAGGCCTGAAGCCTTGCATATTTTTCAAGCCCTCTTGGAGAGGGAATTCAAGGGGATCTAGAGGCAAAGGCGCTTATGTGGGGAGGAGCAGCCAGAGTCAGCTTTTTCCACTGGGCCATTCAGCTACATCCTGACTGTGCTCCAACGTAGGAAAGTGGTTCCCGTTTGCAAAAAGATGAATGTCGGTGTTTGACTTCTGGCTGTATTGGGGCCCAGAAGCCCTGGCAGAGAAAACCTAATTTAATTTGGAAAAAAAAAAGTCTTTGAATTCCACCTGCCTGCTCAATCGTCAGCACTTTTCCCTCTTTCACCCTCCTCTCTGTGTGGCACTGCAGCCTGCCAGGACCAGCCTCGTGGACAAAGCTGTCTCTGCTTGGGTCCCCAGATTCTACTGCCCATCCTACTGGATGGAATGCTGACAGCTGATATCACTCACTGCTGCTGTACACTAAGGCCCTACAGGGAAGGGGCAGCGTCTTGGGTGAAGTGATCTTGTCAAGGGGACAGAGGTTTAAGCATCTTTAAAACAGATCCTTGGATATCTTTTTTTTTTTTTTTTTTTTTTTTAAGATATCTTCATTGTGGAAAATTCCATTCCTTCCAGATTATTTTAGGGCCTCCAATTCTGAATGAAAGAACGCTGCTGAGCCAACCGTCATAGAAACGCAGATAAGATCAGGTCAGCCTGTGATGCTCTGTCTTCATCCCAGGAAGCTGCTCCCCTGCAATGCTGCTGTGCAGTCTCAGGCACTGGGAATAAAGAAGCAAGTGCCTCTGTCTTCGCAGGGATCCTAAGGACCACAAAGCTTGTGCTGGGCTTGTACATCTTCAGGAAGTCTGTCACTTCTTGGGGAGAACTTCCAGGAAGGTTGTAAAGCCAGAAACTAGACAGCAAATGCCTGGAGAGTACATGAGAATAAAGAGTGGGCAATAGATATACCAGACAACTTTGGCAAGAAATATGTACTTTGCAAGCAAAAACAATAGGAAGTTATCATCTAAAGAGACATGAAGTGAGAAAGGAGGATAACTTCCATGTGTGCTTTAAGATGAAAGTAACCTGAGTCTTGGCATATCCTTATTCTGGGTCTCCTTATATTGAGATCCACCCTTACCCTTGGCCAACTGGTGGCTCTGCTTTCTGGCAGGCTGATGTTTCTTGATTATGTTGAGTTGTCCCTAGCTTCCACTTGGGTTTGGCTCATAGGAGCCCAGAAGATGGGGGCCGGAGGTGGGGGGACCTCTGGATGTCTTCCTCCTTTCCTTTCTCAGTTTGAGGCTCAGCAGTGTGCCATGTTGTTTTGTCAAGTGCTGGGACCCTGCTGCACAGATGGCTTCCTCTGTGCTCTACAGTTCTGTTCCTTGTTTTCTTTCTAGCTGCTTCTTTGGACCCAGGGGTATTAAGGGATCCCCACTTTTGTTAGTCTTGTACATCATGCTTTTCTGATTTCCCTTGCCTCATTCCACATCCTGGCAAGTCCCTTCTATTGTTAAACCCTTCTTCGCACCCTACCTGAGTGTTCTTATTGGGGACCTGAAGGGTAAACAAGGGACAACTAAAGACTGTGGTTTCATCTCAAGGCTCCAGAGAATGTCAAGAATATTGAGCCAACTCATTAGAAGAAAATATAGCAACAACGTTTGCAGGAAATGGGGGAGTTTAGTGTTATTAGATTTTATCCTTAGGCCCTTTTTCTGCTTCTCAAATACTGTAGCAACCAAGAGAAGACTAGATGTAGATGAGGCTGAATCTCACGCACAGCAGAGCTTTAGGTGGAAAAAGCAAGCAGAGAGAGTGGCAGGCTCAACTCGGTCTTTGTAGATGGAGTTGAACCATACCTATCAAGTTATGACAGGCCAGGAGATGATGCTGAAACCTACATCCATGGCTATTAGAAAACTGATGTCTAGAGTAGGAAACGAAGGCAGAACACAATTCTGGAACAATGTCCCAGGTTAAGATACCTGCTACCTTAGAGAATGAATCTGTGATATTCCTCATATCACAGGCTGGAAATTCCAAGCTTCCTACATTTAATCTAAGATCAAATCACATAAGGTGGGCATGCAAATCAAAATTCTGAAACACTTGGAGAATGATAACAAACCAGACATCTAATGAAAAAAAATTTAATGGAAAAAAAACTTTATCTCAGATGAAATTAAAATGAGAGAACAACTTGAAAATGATTTGGATTTGATTAGGATTATTAATTAAATGACACAGGAATGATGATGTAAAGGAACAAAAAATTAAGCCCATATAAAGTTAACAACAATAAAAGAAACCGTGACACTAAAATACAGCTATTGGAAAAAAATTACATAACAAGTAGAATAAATTTTTAGAGTGTAAAGTCAAGCAGTAAATAAAGAGATGTGGACATGAAGATCAGTTATATGTCAGGTTGATCAGGCATGTGGTCATGTAATATCTGACCAAATTTTACTCTGAAAAATTCTGCATGGATATTTGGGATTAAAATTAACATTTTAATCAAAGCAGACTGTTCTCCATGGTCATATAATTAAGTTACTATTTGAATATTACTGAAGAAATAGTCAACCTGAAATTTTAAGCTAGCTAAATGAATGATGATGAGTCCAAAATAAAGACATATTTTCATACATAAAAACTAAGGATATTTACCATGCACAGAAACCTTGTTTTTATTCAGGTGAAGGCCTGGAGATAGTTTTTAAAAATCCCAGACTGTCTCACTTAAGAACTCTCTGACAGATTGCCTCACACTCTATCTGTATCATTGGAAATCTAGGACTTGCTGGTCCACACTGCAGATTTGATTTGACAACACCCTGTGGTTTTACATACTTCCTTCTCACTGCCTCCTCACATGGAAGAGGGGCAAGTCTTCCCCTTCTCTGGGACTCATTTCATAAGGATCTTATATTCGTGACCTATGGAACTTGCAAACCTCCATTTCTTGAAGTCTTGATTGTGAGCCTTAGCCTTTAATGGCTGAGCTACCTCTCTATCCCTCTATCCCTTAATATCTTCATACTGGACAAGAGGGTTGGCTTCTGTGTGTGAACCTGAAGCAGTACAAACATTAACAATCAGTAAGTAAGACTGTGGTAGCTATTTTTATGCCTGTAAGTTAACTAGCCCACAGTGAATGGAGTAGACAGACAGAAAGAACATGGGATTTGTTGATCTTAGTGGGCTTTGAATTAATCAAGCCTGGAATTGCTCTACCCCAAGACTAGGGATGATCTACTTTCTTAATTGGTTAAGTCAGTTCAGATGTTAAAGTTTCCTGTTACTTGAAGCTCAGAGCATCCAAAGCCATTCAACTACCAAATCAAACTCTTGCCATCAAGGAAGAAGTACCATGCAGTTTCTGACCTACAGTTTTCCCCTGAGAGTGGGAGCAGTGGGTTAGGGCAGCCAGGGATGGCAGCTGGCCTTGGTTTCTCATATCACACTGGGGAGGGAAGGGAAAAGACATCCAGTGAGGAGGGTCATGGGTGGCTGGGGAAGCAGGCCTTTCAACTGAGACGCTCTCCTAACAACCAAACAGGCAGGGATCCAGCAGGGCAGATGACAAGGCTCTTGGAGCTTCTTGCTACTCAGATTAGATGCATGGAGGTAATAAAAAACCACCCAAAAGAAATGTAAAAGGAGGCTTTGGGAGGCGCATCCGAAGGAGTGAAAAGAAAGGAGAACAGAAGGAACCCGTGGAAAGAAAATCTTCCAGACCAAAGGACGATCCAAAAATAATGAGACCAAAGTTCAAAGAAGTAATTTAAACCAAATAAGGCAGGGGAGACCTAGCCAGCAAGGGGCGGGCTGGCTCTGCAGGGAGTGGGTGAGCACCAGGCAGCAGGATGGGGCTAAGCAGAGTTCAGTTTAGGACAACCAGTGGGTCAGAGGGAAGGAAGACATGCTGCTACAGCTGCCAAGGTCAGAGAAGCAGGACTAAATAGTACTTTTCAGCATCCTGGCCCCACCATACCTGGGGCACTGCCTCCACCCTCACCATTAGCAGGACTGCTCCAATTAGCAAAGCATGTCGGACCACTGGACCAGACCAATAAAGCAAGCCTCACTTGCTTATAACCACACGTTTCTGTTTAGGTACTCATTTACGTTTGATTGCAGCAAAGAATTACAGGGCCATTTCCCGTGCCTAGGAAGACGGAAGCTAAGTCCATTAACTGTTCACTCAGTCTGTGTACTGAGTGCACTCGGTCTGTGCTCTTGATGGTCTTAAAACTCAGGTAATGGCCCAAAGATGTAGACATAGAATATGCAACTGGCTCATTTGTGCATTCTGTGTGTGGGTGTTGATGTGCATGTGCATTTACACATGAAAACACATTTCTATTTACTTTCCGTTTACCACAAGCACTATTCCAAAAGTGTGTGCTCTATCATCTACCACAGCTTCTTAAGTCACAAGAGTGAACATTAGTGTGTTTGTATGTGTGTGAGCATGTATGCATAGTATGAGTGCGTACATGTGTGCATGCTTGTATTTATCTCTCTGTGTATATTTGTCTGTATATGTGTGTATGTGCATGTGTGTGTGTGTACATGTGTGTGTATATGTATGCATTTGTTGCTCTTGTAGTTGGCCCAGGATTTCAGCAGTTAATGAGGTATTGATATTTGAGGAGGAGTCCTGGAAAACTATCACTTTGAGTCCTTCATTCAACTGTGATGCCCAACACTTATTTCCTTGACAGAGGATGAAACCAATGGTGCACCATGCTCACCACAATTGGTTGTACTCAAAATAACAAAGAAAACGTTCTTCTAGCCTTTGAGTCTTTCTTCTGACTGATGTAATATGAGCCCTAGCAGCACTGACTAGGAGGCAACACTGTTGGTCAGTATCCCAATCTCATCTATCGAGATAACATTGTGTCTTAAATGACTCTGAATTGGCTAGAAATCTTTCTTTTCTTGCTCCTTTACCAAGATGCTATCTAAAGCATGACCTGTTGGAAGAAGAGGAAGATAGACTGAGGTAACATAGTACTGTATAGCTTCCCATTCATCTTTACTGGGGTGTATATTTGGTCTTTAGTACCAATGGCCCTTGGGGGCAATACAATTTCTTCTTAATCTGGGGTCCTATCAATGCCATTTTGACCATTCTATGGAACCAATTGGGCTTCTGGGTCCACTGTTAATCTAGAAGATCCTAGAGAGTATGGGAAATAGGATTCTAGGATACATAGGTGTGAGCTATAGGCTTCCTTCCCTGATCATGTACCTTCCATGATGCTGAGCCATCATGAGTGTGTTGATTGTGTCTTTCTCTGGGACTCTTCCTAGAGGCTCACATTTTGTGCCAAGTTTGGCTGCTTAACAACACTGCTGCTAACCTCCAGCAAATATTTCCAGTTCCTTCTATATCTCCTTGGAGATTGGACTTAATTATTTATTGAATATTGTTCTTTTGCTGAGTTCAAGAGGGAGGAGATAAAGTCAGGTGAGTTTGATCTCTTTGATCTACAACTGATTACTTCCTTCAGTCTCCCTTTATCAGCCAGGTCGTTTTCCTGGCAGTCTGACCTGCAGGGGTTTGTGTGTGTGTGTGTGTGGGGGGGAATCTTCTTTCAACTGAGATATGGTTTTCCTCTCTTGATTCCTGAAACAGAAAGAAAAACTGTGCAATGACCAGAATTTGCCTTCAATGAAATGATAGACAATTTTGAAGTATTTAAAAATCCAGTCATTACATTAGCATATGCAGCCCTTGAGGTTGAGCAGAGATGCTGTGTAGAAAGGAACCTCTATTAAAGGCTGTGTATTGGCTGAGAAAGGAAGGGAAGCCAGACAAATCCAATGGTACAGAAGCAAGTTTACCAAGGTTCCACATATTCTTTTGGAAATGTGGGACCACTAATTTCTTTTTCTTTCTTTTTTTAAAAAGTAACACAAAACCTTCATCCCTCATTGTCCTGTATCACCCTACAAGGGCACTACAGGTCAACCTCTGGGTAACATATGAATCCTACTGAGTGGTGTGTCAATCAGTACATACCCCTACACTGTTGCAGATTACATATTCGTGGACCCATTCTTAACTCATTTCCCTTCTCTGGAAGGTGGAGATACAATTTTTTTCTTTCTCCTTAGGCTGTTCTGGTGGACTTTGGATTCTTGTGGAGCAGGTAGTCAAGACTAAGCAAATAGCAAGCCCTCTTTCTAACAGGCATACACAGTAATTAATGCCTGTGTAGGATCCTGAGTCCCTGGCCAATTCCTCTAAGTGACTCTAACTAGCTTATCTCTTTTTCTAAGAGCTTGTCTTTAAGAGTTTAGAATTAATAAGGAGTGCCATGTCAGCTCATGCAGATGCAGTCCACTGGCAGAGGAGGCTGTGATCATGGTATTAAATAGCAAACGAGCCAGCTCAGACTTCAGGACTCCCAGGTCCTGTTAGCTAGCAGGGCCTCTGGATCTTCAGAGTGTGACTTCGCAGAGCCTGGAGGGACCTGCCACAGTTCTGTGCCTGCAGGATCACAGCTCAGAGCATTTGCCATAGGCCTATCCTTTGCTCTGTTTTGCCCAATCAGAGCTCTGTTGCTATGCCCCCTCTCTCTGACTTTGGTACAGCTAATACACTGCTTGCATACCTCTCTCTGCTGTCGCTTAGACTGATGTCCAAACACTGAATGTATAATTTCCTTGTTGTGCCCCCTGCTTCCCCACCATTCAGCTTTGGAGACTAATACCAGGGCACACAGGCACACACAGAAATCAGACTCAGAATTATTAACCAAGAGATCTTGGCTCAAGACAGAAAATAATTTCTATAAAGATCCTTATCCCAAGCTATGCAATGCTGAGAGAATCTGCTGCACGTGGTATTTGGAAATACTCATTAAAAGGGTGCCGTGGCTACACATTCAGCTTTATGTCCTCTTCTGCTTTCAGATAGAGAAATCATAGAGAAGATATCAGAAAGAAAGAGATAGAAGAGAGATAAATTCAGAAAGTCTTTTCACTTACCCTTTATTCCCACTTCTCACTGCAGGGCTGGCCCCAAAGCTAGTGTGACTGTTCGCAAGGTGTCAGTAAACTGGGCCTTTCTGCCTTCCTCCTCTTTTGCAGAACATCTGGATTTTGTTTGGTCATCTCCACCACACTCCACCCCAATCTCACAAGAGACAGGAGAAAAGCCAGGCAAGCATGCACTTGAGAGAGGGATGCATGTTGCCGGGTTCAGGACAATGCTAGAGCACACTGTGGAGGTAGAAATGGTGAATGAGATAGCTGAGTGACCAAGATGATGGTGTCAAATGTCACAAAAGAAAGGGAAATGTAGACCCAAAAAAATAAATAAATTTAGTCATATCCTCAAATAGTGTTGCTTGTTTGTAAGTGCCTGTAGATTCTTGTATAAGTGGATATCTGACCCTTGGTATAATTGCTTGTTTGTTTATTTTCATTTTATTCTGTTTGAATGCTTTTTAATTTTTTTGATTTGCTGAAAATAAAAATTAAAAAAAAAAAAAAAAAAAACAAAAAAAAAAAAAAAAAAAAAAAAAAAAAAAAAAAGAAAGGGACAATGTCACTTGAATAGGAAAATACAGCAGGCTAGGAAGTTTAGGATTCTAAAGTGTGCTGTGTGTGTGTGTGTGTGTGTGGTGTGTGGTGTTTTGGCATGTACACCTGCATGTGGGTGCATACAAAGGCCAGAGGTCATCCATTGTTGTTCTTCAGGAACCATTCACCTTGTTTTTGGAGATAGGTTCTCTCACTGGCCTGGTGCTGCTGATGAGTCCAGGCTGGCTGGCCAGCAAGCCCCAGGAAGTCTCCTGTCTCTGTTTCTCCAGCATAGAGTTGACAAATACACAGCCCCATGTCCAGCTTTTTATGTGGATGCTGAGGACTGAACTAATGTCCTCATACTCAGGCAGCAAACACTGACCGAAGTAATCTCTCTAGCCCTGAAGATAAAGGTATTATTAACAGGCAGCTTTGACCTGTTGATTGGACTTCCCTGAAATGAAAATATTGAAGGAGCCATGGAGCACCAGGTGAGAATGGCAACGCAGCCATGGTATGCTGGACTTGTTCTGTTACAATACATCCCATGGCTTTGTAATTACTGTGCTTGCTTGTAGATAGTATTTTCTACAGCTTTATAAGAACATGCATAAGTCAGGAAGAGTCACAATGGGATAGGCAAGTTTGTAAGAAGATGAATTTACTACAGACCTTTAGTAAATAGTAATGTTTACTAAAATGTTTACTATTTACTAACTACTATTTACTTAAGCTACTTCCTAAACTGCAATGCTCAAAGGAAGTTAAAGAGAAAGATAGACTATATTCCTCCAGATGAGTTTCCCAGGAGGTTGACCTCCATCCTCCACATTTCCCTAGCTTCTCCATCTTGTCTATTTTTCAAAAAGTTGCTCTAGTTGGAGGGAAAGAGGGAGATACACACACACACACACACATGTACACACACACATACACAGATACATAGGCACACATACCACATATATACATACACAGACACCCACACATACACAGACACTCACACAAACATACTCACACCACATACACACACACACATATACAGATACATACATGCATACACAAACACAGACACACAGATACACATACACAGACACCACACACACACACACACACACACACACACAACACCAGGATATAAAGAATAATGGAAACAACTGGTAAGTATGATCTTATTTTTAAAGCACAGAGTATAAAAACACAAGCTGTGGTCTTAACACTCAAGCCTAAAATAAAGAAAAGATTAAAAAAGTAATTGCCACATCTTAACATTTGCAGCAAAGACAATTCTTTTAGCATTTAATATCTGAATTGGTCAATAATAATTTTTCTGCTGTTAGAAATTCTGTATGGTCATAATAGCCTTTCTTTTAAAAATGTTAAGCAAACATATTACTTTTGATGTTTGTAAAGTAAAAACTAAGATCTCAATTTTGTAAAATTACACACACACACACATACATACATACATACATACATACATATACATATACATTGAGATGACATCTAAAGGTGACAAGGGTTATGTTAATGATGGAATACTGAGTGTCTCCTCTTTCCTTTTTTTTGTACCTTGAAGCTTTGTATGATTTTAAAATACCATTTTAAAACAAGACTATATCAATGTATTACAGATGCAATGCAATTTCCTTTAAAAGCAAGGAACTTCAGATGTACCTTGAGAAGTAACTCAATAACTCAATGGTGTTTACTGACAATCTGTAAATCTATTGAGTTTTGCCTATATTATTGTGTGTGTGTGTTTGTGCATATGTGTGATGAGAACTGTAGTGTCTCAGTCACTCTGATCTATGGGGACACTGTATGAAACTGAAATTCAAGGGAAAGAACAGGCAAATGGGGACCCCAAATATGGGATGTGACTTAGCAAAAACATACTATAGAATATTCAGAAAGCTCAAAATCTTTGCTGCTTCAACATAGAATGGTCTTGGTCTTTCCGAGTCCAGCCTTCAGCTGGGATGGCATTGAGAGGAAGGTGGGGAAAAGACTGAAGGAAATGTGCCAGTGTGGCTGGCTCTTTTCCCAGCAGGCAGACTGGTGGGTGGGCTGTCCATTAAGACATAAGCAGGAACAAGGTCCTTTCTGTAGCTGGATTGCGCTGAGGGAGATCAGAGGCCTGGAGGAACTCTTCAGTTGCCAGCAGTTCCCAGAAACACGGTGGAAGTCTCTCAGACAAGGTAGACAGGTTGGCGTAGTCAGAAGAGGGGGAGAGGTGAGGCAGGCCAACATACCAGGGACATTGGTGAAATCTTGGGTGTCTGGGGCTCTCCAGCTATGCTTTCATAGCAGCTCAGTCAGCTTTCAATACCCATTCCTGGAAAACAGATTGGAATTGGCTGTCAGACCATGTAGGGTCAACTCTGGCCTGGAAGACCCAACAGTGTTCGAGTTAACTTCCTGGCACCAGCTCTTAACTGTAAGGATCTGCATCCGTCTGGGTCTTTTGTTTGGTTGTGGGACTCTTATGGGTCCAGTCTTATACTGTCAATTCTATGTTACTTAATGCTGTTTTTACCTTTTGCATTGCTGGGCACCATCTTCCTTACTACTACTAGACACATCTGGTGTAGCTAAGTGCTCAAGAAGGATTGTAGTCCTATTCCTGTACTCTCAGGGTCAATAACCTCCCTTTTTTACTCAACTCTTTGTAATTCACAAAGAAGAGAACAAACAGAACATAAATAAACAAAAGTTAATACAAAACAGAAAAGAAAGTTTCTGACATTGGAATGGGAGGCACAGCACGAAGCTGTAGCCACACAAACTTTTCTCCATAACCAAAGAATCATATGTCATGACCTCAGGTTGAGCAACTACAATGCAATACCAGGGTGCCTAAGTGCTGGAATCTCTTGCCTTCCAGTAGGTCAGTTCTTAGCTATAATATAATTTTAGAACTGTAATATAATTTTACAAATGGAAAATTCCAGAGAGAAATGATTTGTCCTGTGCTACAAAGATGTTAGTCAATCGAAAAGAAACAGCATAGGCCTACTCCCAGTTGTTTGATATCCCCAAATCTCTAAAGTGGGTTGGCTGAGATGAGCATCTGGCAAGTTTTATGATGGGAAGTAAGACTGATAGGCATCGTTGTCTTTATGTGCCTCCACCACACCAACCCTTTATATCTTATCACATAACTGTGGCATGAAAAAGGAGAAAAGGCCTTTTCGTTTGAAATAAACAGATGATGCCCTCTTCAAGACCACTTTCCTTTCTATCAGGTACAAACCTAGTTAATTCATGTATCTTATTAGTAGTTTAATGAACACTCTAGTTGACAAGTTTTTTCTCCATCACAAAATAAGGTTTTCATCAGAATCCCAAAGCAAAATGAAGACCCCAAAGTGTGTGGTAAGGCAAATTGGAGGTAGAGGTCATATATCCCTCACCCAGGGTGAGAAACCCAATCAAGAGAGTAGTAGTTCAAGTTGGACCAGCACTGATATGTACTCTATAAATGGCTCTTGACTGAGTTTCACATATTATTTTTTCCATCAACATTAGTGCACCAAGACACAGCTCAGTGAACCTTGTACCCTTTGGATCCAAAGTTCACAAGTCAGTTATTTCCCATTCTTCTCATTGAATTAGGAAATAGTATATTTCAGGACATATACATCAGGACTATACATCAAATGAAAATAAATTTGGAGAGCTGTCATCTAAACACAAACCTGATTTCTTGTTCAGGGCCTAGAATATACACAGAAAAGCTCTGGATAAACAATTGTATGTTCTAGTATAGAACTTCTCATCCTGACCAAGGTCAGAGAGAGTGAAGAGGGAATAGCCATGGTAGATCCCACAAGCAATGAGTAAGAGATTGGATAAGACTCTTGCTCTCTCAGTATGCAAGTGGCTAACCACCTCTATCTGGGCTAACAGGGCTGTCGTGCCTAGAGGCAGCTCCCACCAATATAGGAAGATAATCCTTGGAAGTTGGATTACAGATGAAGTTTCACATGCATGAACAATGTAAGCAGAGGAACTATCAAATCATACTTTGCAGACATTTGATCCTTGTCGCCACTGCCAAATAGCAGGGTGTATACGAACCATGGTTATCTCTATGGGACAAATATAGATCTATGTTTGTCTAGTACTCAAGAAGAAAGTAGATTGTGAATAGATATTTCTTTGTTTTCCCAGATAGCTTCAGGTAAAATTGTTCTATAGATGGAGTGAGATGACTCAGAAGGACAAGAAGTAACATTATTTGATTCTTCCTCTTCCTTGAGACTACATGATACCCATGTTTGGTATAAGCGTCTTGCCAAAGCACAGCAGACCCTTTAAGAGATGCAGGATTGGGATGCAAGGTAAATTCTACCAGTCCTTGGCATAGATTGGAGATCCAGAGTGCAATCTTATTTTCCAGGCCTCCTGAGGAGCTGGCTTGGCATGGAATGGAATAATCTGAAGACGATTGAGCACCATCCAACCCATCTTGGAACTCTTGGTGGAAAACCAGGGTGAGGGACAAGTATGTTGGGATAGTCCCTATTTCTGGAGATCAGTGGATACTTGGGTGCTTTTTTACATTTTTGGTACTCTAAGTTTAGAAAAAAAAAAAAAAGAGAACAGGTAATGTTAAGAATGACTGCTCATTCTTAAAATGCTTTGGAGATTGAAAACTTTGGGAAAACCAAAGCAAGAGACTTTGGTGGAGACTGCCAGGGTGAAATAGCATCGGAGTGAATGATACACGAGCCTGGCATTTTTCTCATACCTGTTTTCTAAATATCCAAGTATGTTGTGCTTGGTTTTCTGTGACAGTTGTCTTTAGGGCCCTCGAGTGCACTTTATCCTACTTGACATTAAACACGGGGAAAATGAGAAAGACATGACCTTTGCACTTAAACAATCTTAAAAATAATAAGAATTGTTAGAAAAATCTTGTAATGAATTTTTTAAAAAGTAGCACAGAGGGCTGTTCACCTGGGTTCAAATCTCCAGCACCACAGAATACAAAGAAAAGCTGGCTTTTTTTTTTTAAAAGAAAGGACAGGTGTGGTGTGCATACTTGTGATCCTAGCACTCAGTAAGTAACAGGAGGATTCTTGGAGCTCACTGGCCAGTCTTTTTGTGCTGAAGTTTTTTTTTTTTCTTTAACTAACTTATTTATTTTGTGTATGAGTACACTGTTGCTGTCCTCAGACGCATGACAAGAAAAGGGCATCAGATCCCACTACTGATTGTTGTAAGTCACCATATGGCTGCTGGGACTTGAACTCAGGACCTTTGGAAGAGCAGTTGGTGCTTTTAACCACTGAGCCATTGAGGTTTGCTGAGAGATCCTGTCTCAAAAATAAGGTGGGATGTGGTAGAGGAAGACACCTGACATTAACCATGGGCTTATACATTTACATATACACACACATGCAACACACACACACAACACACACACACACACACACACACACACACACACACACACACACACACACACACAACCGCTGCCAGATTCTACCATTGTGGCACTCATTTTCTTCTTGTGAGAACCTAGGGTTTTTTTTTTTTTTTTTTTTTTTTTTTTTCATTTTCCACATCTAGTTAAACTTTGAACAGCGTCTCTGAATAGGCTGGTGTTTTGTGATATCAGTTAGCTCAGTCTCTCTCAAGCAGAAGGAAACAAAGCCTGTAGAAGGTGAGGGACTGCAGCAGCCGACTTGGTGGCCTCTCAGGTTCGCGCATCTCTCATTTTGCTGGTTAGCAGTCCCAAACATGATCTGACCTTTACAAAGACAGAGCTCCCTTTATTCATGGGGTAGAGCCTCCCCTGGCTCTCCCAAGTGCTCAGTCTGCTTAGCTGCTTCTCCCATCTCCAGCTTTCGGTCCATGTGTTCCCACCTGACGGTGAAATGAAAGCTCAGGGCTTTCTGCCATCCTTCTCCTTTCCCTGCATATTGCCTGAGGTGATAGTTACATAACTATGCATCTTAAAATGCATTTTCCTATTTCCAATTCTTCTTCTCTTCCCGTCTCCTTTTTACTTCCATTAATTCATCTCTCTTATTTTGTCGTCCAGGGTTTCTCCCCATTAGCAATGGTATCTTACTTGCTGTTCAAGTCTAACACAGGCTTGACCAAGATTTTGCTTAGGAAACTTTTCTTCAGTGGGAATAGCCACAGCTCACTACAGTCAGGACCATGCTTAGGACTCAGATGTCATTACTTTCAGCCCAGTTTTCTTAACTCTGTCGTCTTCTGGCTCTTCAGTTTGCAGGGCTCATCTGAGGTCCTGACCCTGTTCCCTTGCTAATTGAGCTGAGGTGCAGAGCAGAAGCATACTGCCTATTTGCTAGTGATGCTTTGTCAAGTTCAGAAAGAAACTGATGCTTTGAAAACACAGTAGTGTCTACTCAGATATTTGCTGGAAATATCTCTTCCTTGCCTTCCCCAACTTTTTCCTGTGACTGTGATTTAATAAACATGGTATATCTTCCAGCCTGAAGAGACACATCTGCATGTCAGGTTCTTCGTGTGGGATGCTGAGAGACACTGAGACAGGGGAGATGAGTGATAGAGGCATCCACCCTGGGTTTTGGCTGAGAGCACTGACTTCTGGGACCTCATAGTGTCTCACTGGGGCCCGAGCAGGGCAATATCAGGCAAGAGGACTGGAGATGTTTCTGCCTCATTTGGACCAGGAGAGAGTTACGTTCCAAAGTGTGGTAAGCTAGAATGGCCTCCTGGTCTCTGCATCCTGGAAGAGTGGCTTCCCTTCGCTTTATATGCCCTGCTGTAGGCTGTCCCCAACTCCTTTGCTACCTGTCAGCTTCCCCAGTTCATTTTTCACTCCATTTCTCAAGCATCTGTGTAGTTCTCCATTCTCCTGTAGAATCCCCTTCTGTAAGGCTTCATCCACTCCGAGAGCTTTAATAGTCACTACATATTGTTTTGAGCCCCTTTCCTAAGAAACATGCTTAATTACTCACAGGACGTTATAACTGAATTTTCCTCTGAAATAAGATGTGGAGTCTAAAATTGTTGACCTACTCCCTTCCCAGTGTCATTTTAACCAATGGCATCAAAGTATATCCAGGCTTGATGACCTCCATTTAATAGGCACTAAATCTCATAACCAGTATCCAATAACACAATGGACTGTGTTCTCCATTTGCTAGGCTCCTTCGCCCTGCCAGCAGTTTTAACCAGGGCTCAGAAACATATGTGCTTGTACTGTGGTGGATGCATCCATTCACCTCAAAGTGCTGTTTCTTTGCCCAAAACAGGGAGGTCTTGAACTATGTGAACCCTTCCGATTCTGATCTATATCTATACATAATACACACACACATGCTTGTGTGCACGTGAGCGCACACATATTAATAGATCAGAATCAGAAAGATACACACACACACACATGACTTATATAGATCACAGTCCCTAAAGAGGGACTTATAATGATCCCCCTTATCCAATAGGCCAAAAGAGGTTTGTTTGGATTGTAACAGCCCTCAGACCCAAACCTATAGCTAGCATATAATTCTCCAGACATTCCTGAAGGAGACAAGCTCCTGTCTTTGCTTTTGCCACTGCAGCATTGAAGGGAGGTAGCTGCCTGGAGGCATAGCTCAACAGAGTGGCCATTTATTTTCCACAGTTACCTTGCTTGTTCTACGTCTGCAGAGGCAGGCACACAGATGGAAAACTCTCAGGTGTTTGTTCCCTCTGAAAATTAACTAGAGGGCAAATAACTCCTGTCCCTGTTCTGTCCTCACCACTGTCTGTCCTAGCAGACAGGACAACAAATTAATGAGGTTGCTCCTAAGGCTCCAGGGTTCCCTAAAGACCAAGACTCCTTATTCCTTGATTTAGGAGCTTCACTGAAGGGCACCAAGGAGAGGAATAAGATGCTATGAGCTGATGGGCTGAACATATCCCTGAGCTAGCATTGCCCTAAGTGTGAGTTATTTCTGCTCTTAAGAAACAGCTGGGAGCCATATTCCTTATATATTGAAGTCATTCCTTGCCTCACATGGCACTGAAGTGGGGAGTTCACCTTTGATACTTCTAAACTTGTGTGTGTTTGTATGTGTGTGTCTGTGATGTTCTTTTTATTGAGTGTCCCTATCCCATTGTCATTGTCTTAGACTTAAAGGAGAGAGAGAGAGAGAGAGAGAGAGAGAGAGAGAGAGAGAGAAAGTATCCAACTGTACACATGAAGTGCTTACTGACATTTCTCGTAAGAAGTTGGCAAAGACTCTTCAGAGATGTTAAGATATCTCCATGCTTTCTAACACAATCCAACTAGTATAGGAATTTAAAATTATCTCTACCCTCATCAGTCTGGCTTGCCTTTTTTATAGGTATGGAAAACCAGGCTTTCTGCAAATTAGTAATGTATGTAGGTCTCCCAATCCTGTGTACTTTTCATTACTGTCAGCTTCCTAATTGCATTTGGATTTCCTGATTCTCCAGAGCCAAGGCACATCATCATTTAGCTAAAGATGCTGCTAAATCCTGAATAAATACAATAAGTCAGCAAGGAATCATGTGGGGTCTTTTATTCCTAATTTTGGATGAAGGCTTGCATTAAACTCTGGCTCCAGGCCACTACAGTGCATTGTGACCTGGAGGAGCTGTGGGTGCTCTAACACATGCCACTACCCAAAGCCTCATGCTGATTTTTGAGGAGAGAGGTGAGATTTTGTTGTTGTTTGTTTGTTTATTTCCATGTGGAACAAGGAAAGACTTTCCTAAGTTTTGGTTAGCAGAGTTTGTTGTAGTCTAAGAAGTAGAAACTTCTTAGGGAGGACTGTGAAGGCTCTTGTTTCCTCAGCTATTATTTCATGGTGACTTAACAGTAAATTATAATCATATTAATATTAAATCATTAGAATTACATTAAGATAAAGTTTTGGGCAATGCATTAGGTTTGGAACCATTGTAACTGGTTTCCATGCCTGCTGTGCTTCTGTGACTCTTCCTCCGACTCACATTCATCTAATCAGGAAACCAGGCAGTCACTGAGCCAAAATATCCAGAAACTACTCTAGATATAGAGCAGTTAGTGTGAAAAATGCCATAGTCTTGTTGTCATAGCTCTTAAGTCAAAAGATGGGCAAGTAGATATGATAGTAATGTTATATAGAAAACATAAATTGCATAAGGTGGTAGAAAGGACCAGATAAGAGAATGTGTTTGTGTGAAGTGTACTGTCAGGTTCTAAACTGGGTTCCGAAGAAATTTTTTTAGCCCTCCCTTTGAAAAGTGGGCTAAACTCTGTCCCCTGGAGAGTCGTGGCTGGGTTTAGTGACTTCTACTAAAAGGTAGAGGAAGAGTGATACTTAACTCTTGGAGCTAGGAGATTAAAAAAAGCCATCTCTTACCTCTTTCCTTTGGGTCGTTTGCAGTAGGGCAAGTTGGCTATTCTGTTGTGAGGATACACAAACAATTTATAAAAGAGGCTCATGTGGCAATAATGGAGAACTCTTGCCAACCCCATGGAATGGAGCCATCCAGGAAACAGACACCCAGCTCCAGTCCAACTGTCAGATGCCTGAAGCTCCTGCCAACACCTTGAGCTTACCACAGTGGAATGAGAGCCTGGATCAGGCCACCCAGGTAAGCTGACGCCAGGTCCGTGGGCTAAATAAAAACTGAGACAATACATATTTTTTTTTTTTTTGTTTAAAGCCACAGATTTTCAGGATATGTTGTTAAATAGTAATAGATAACATATATGTCTGCGCAGAAGAAACTAGTGAGCTGATTTCAAGTTGCCATGATCAGGTGCCGACAGAAGAAATGTGAGGGATATATCTTGTCTCACAATTTCAGATCTTATGGTTCATCATGGCAGTGAAGGCACAGGAAAGCATGTGACAGGAGCCTGTGTCTGGACTCCTCATGTGGTGGCAGGCTGGGAAGTGGGGAGAACGGCTGAATCCAGAAGCAGATCAACCTTCAAGCCCTGCCCAGGGGGGCTCACCTCTACTGGTGAGGCCACTTACCTTAGAAGTTCCACAACCTTCAAAAAAAGCACCAACAGCTGTGAGCAAGGGTTCAAACACATGAACCTTTGGATGACATTTCATGTTGGAATCCTGGCAGAGAAGTTATATTGGAGAGGGAATGTTAGGCAGAAACAAAGTAAAAAGAGGGAAGAGTGTTTGAGGTGGGGGAGAGGTGGCAAGATTGCTGTGGGTAAAAACATGCTTGAACACTGAAGGCATCCCAAGACCTGTACACTCAATGTAAACCAGCCTTTCCAAGGACAGCTAGCATGACACCCCCTGGGAATCACTTCACTGTACTGAGCTGATCCCTCTAGGGAACACAGGTCTTTTGTTTCAGTTATTTGATATTCAACTCATGGTAAGACAATCGGTCTTTCCCAAAGAAATGAAAGGATACACAATTGAATTCTACCCAGTAGAAAAGACGGCCCCAACAATACATTTTAAACAGCCTATTAAAATCAAATTCTCACACACGCGCGCGCGCACACACACACATACATTTCACCCACTTAAAATTGACAATTTAATGTCTTTCAGAAAATTCATAGGATAATAAAAATAGCAACATAATCCAAGCATAGACTATTAGACTATTTGTTCCCACTCTCTAGCAAAGATCCCATGATTATTGCCATTTGTTTTTACCATCCCTCCCACCAACAAGCCTTTGGCAACTATTAATCTGCTTTCTGTTGCTATAAATTTCATAGACATACTATCCTATGTGTTCACTTTGGACCGTGTTTTTCCTTGAGTATAACATTTTAAATGTTTCTCAATGTTTTTCCATGTGCTAGAACTTCAGTCTATATTTCTAGTACTGTTGACTTGTGTAGATATGCCTTGTGGCCCGTTATCCATCACTTCATAGATGATAATGCCTTTTATCTTCTGGATATTGTGAATGCTGTTGCTATGAATGTGTAGGCATACACTTTTGTATGCATGTGTGTTACAACTTCAGTTAAAGAAATTCCACATTGTGAGTGTTATTTTTGAGAACCAAAATTTCAATTTTACCATATATATATATAATTCTTTTGCTACTTATGCCTTCAAAGAAAATATGAAAGGAAATCATCAAAGAACATGTTGCTTTGAGAAAAAAAACACACATGAACACTTCCTATGTTTTCTTCTCTGAGATTTTGTGTGTTCTTCTCAGAGCCCTTTTTATGTTTGTAAATGCTTGTTGTGTAACAGGATCGGGGTGTTGGGTGGGGCCCTGCTGAAGGAGAGCAAGACGCTGTGAAGCAGAAGTTTAGGAGTGTTAGAAAACAACAAGGAATAAACTCAGATGCACAGTAGCACAAAGGAACAGGGGACAAAGGGAGAGCAGCACTTCCGACAGTTACTTCTCTGTAAAAAGGATATTCTAGAACCCAGACTGGGCTAGAAAGCAAACTGGTGCAGGAAATTCATTTGGTTTTTATTCTAACACAGGTCATGAATTGTGTCCTTCCCCCAAACTCAGTCTTTCTCAACTGACTGGTTCTTAAAGAATCAGAGCAAAGGAAACGAAGCAAAGAGGGAAGAGGTTCATAGCTCCAGGCTGTGAAGTTCCAGAAATATGAATGTAAACAAGTGTTCGTGTAAACAAAAGTTTTACCAGTTAGTAATGACTAACATTACTTAATCATTGTTCTAGTGCTGTGAAGAGACACCAAGACTACAGGAAGTCTTATAAAGAAAAGACTTAACTGGAGCTGGCTTACAGTTTAGAGATTTAGTCCATTATCAGCACCATGGGGACATGGCAGTGTGCAGGCAGACAAATGGTGGCGAGGAAGATAAGAGTTCTACACCCTGATCAGCAAGCATCAGGAATAGAGAGACACTGAGCCTGTCTTGAGCTTTTTGAGACCCTAAAGCCCATTCCAAGGGACACACTTTCTCCTATAAGGTCACACCCACCCTAAGAAGGCCATACCTCCTACTAGTGCTACTCCCTGGTACTCAAAGCAGTCAAATCTCTGAGCCTATAGAGACTATTCCTATTCAAACCATCATAATAAGGGAGATTAAAATATCTGCATTGAAGTTGTATGGGGTGGTGAAGATCAAAAGTGAAAGAAATTCATCAGTTGCTCTCTGGAGGCAAGCTACCTTTCATAGAAAAAAAAAAAAACAAAAAACAAAAAACAAAACAACAACAACAACAAAAACCCAAAAACATTTCTTACAGGAAGATGATCAATGTAGACAAAGAATAGATAAACATGGCGCAGTGAGACCCATTTCTCTATATGCCCATTATAAAAACCAATAAAAGGAAAATTCTTGTATATACTAATTGGCAAGAGTTCAAGTTCACTGTTTTTTTAATGTGGAGATCCAGATGTCTCTCTGCCCAGAAGGAGTTTCTTTCCCTCCTGAATTAGCTTTGCACCTTTGTTGCAGGAAATTGATGATAAATGCGTGGGCTTACTTGCTGAGTCTCGATTTTATCTTGTTGATCCCTGGGTCTGTCTTTGTGTGAGCACTATGGTGTTTTATTATTATACATGTGCAGGAAATTCTGAAACTGGGGAGTCTGGGTTCTCTGAAGTACTCATAGTTTTCATTATTTTAGTTTTGTCTCAGCCTTTTGCATTTCTTACCTGAGTTCAAGGATCAGTTGACATGCTGATAATTTTGCATTTAGAGATGCAGCTAAGGAGCAGTCTTCTAATCTATGAACTTCCTGATCATTCTGCTCTCTCAGATCTTAAAATTGTCTCAGTGATGTGCTATGATGGTCTTCCACCTCTTTTATTGTCTGCATTTCTAAGCATTTCTAAGTGTTTATCTTTACTTTGGTCTTTTATTCTTTGTAATAACATTATAAGCAACATTAATATCCTATTTCGCGGCCATTTCTTTCTCTTGCCTATTGTCCTGGCTAGCCCTTCCATCAAAATGCTTACTAGAAGTTGGAAGAATGAACATTCTTGTTTTGATACTGACCTTATAGAAAAGAACTTCAGCCTTTTATCATTAAGTTATCATAAATGTGATCTTGTGGGTTTGCCATAAATGGTTTTCCCAGGTTGAGAAAGAAATTCTTTTCTACTCCCATTTGTTTGTTATGACTTGAGGGTGTTGATTTTTTTTTTTTTCAAATACATGCTACTCTACAATATGGCACATTTAAATTAACCTTGCATTTCTAAGATAAGTACCAATAAATTTGGTGCCTATCTTTTTACACACTGTTTAAATTTCTTGTTCTGGTAGTAGATTTTTTAAGTATTTTGTTTTCTCTTTCTTTAGGAGTTGTTGGTCTGTCATTTCTTATGATGGTTTTGTGTATGAGTCCATAATTCAGTCTCTTTATAAACTGAGAATTATTTCTTCTTCTTGTCCTTGTTTGAGAACTATTCTGACGATTGATTATTTGTTTTTTGAATGTTTGTACACTTCAAACTAACAATTTTAGCTTTTATTTGTTCATGTTTATTTATTTATTTCTGCACTCTTGACCAAGCATTTATATTTGTGTATTTTGGATTTATATTCCATGAAGCTGTATAATTTTTTTTTTTGTATTGGTGATTGGGCATCTCATTTTTACTGACTCAGACATTTTTGTAATCTTATGCACTATTAACCAGCTGTATGCCTATTATAGGCTTGTAGAAACATTAGTATCTGTTTTTGTATTTATATCTCTGTTCTTCAGATTCGTTTTGAGTCAACCTGAGCAGTTTAGTGCTTCTCTCACTAATGAATATTAATTGAATGTCTGTTTTGATGAAAGATAGTTTTGAACTCTTGAAAATTATTCTTTAGGAAAAAATGATGAAAATCAGAGATCAGTGAAGAGTTGGAGTTGTAGGAAATGAGACTAGAAAGAAGAAGAATTAGACAGAGCAGAAGAGTCTTAATCCACACTAAGGAGGCTGATTTTGCTTGTAGATGAAGCAGTGGGCCTTATGGCAGACAGATCATTTCCTTAACTGGGACCTTAGCTAATTGAAATGTCTCTCTGCTTCCTTGTAGGGTAACGGTGAGAAGAAAAATGAAATATGGAACAGAAAATCCCATGTCAGGTTGGAAGTAAGTTTCTAGATCCAAGATTTGGCCTGAATTGTTGTTTTTTAAGTCCTTATCTGTTGACAGATTCCTGAGGAAGGAAGGATATACACTCTTAGAAGGCTTAGCCTTGTATCTCAAGAAAGATTTATTTTGTCCAAAAAGATACTTAGGAATTGAATATGAATACAGGACACAGTCCATGTTCATAAAGGCTATCAACCCTCCAGAAAAAAGGATGGAACTGGAGAGACCTGAAGCTCTATAGGAAGAGTTGTCCCTTCCTAACTCCACATAGGCTGATGGTCAGGTCTGATGATGGAAGGGTAAGACTGAGAGTGGACAGAAGTCATGAGAGAGAAGTTATGTGTTGTAAAGGTGTCAGAAGACCTCGGACAAATTCAAAGCTTAAACTTGAAGAGTAAAGCAACATATTGAACATGATTGCCCACAGAACACGTTTAGAACATAAGTATGTTATAATGTTTTGGATGGAGAGAGATAGAGGCCAAAAAGAGGGGTGACACAGATCTATCTGAGGAGATATGCTCAGGAGAGTTTGTCTAGCACAAATTAGTAAGTATCTCTCCTTAACTTGCCTCTCACCATGCTCCCAGAGAAGAGAACAAATCAGATTAGTATCTCTTTCATTCAATTGTACTTATGCTTTATTTTATTCTGATATTATTTATTTATTAATGTCTAGGCTTGACCTAAACATTAAGTCATTTATGGGTGATTTAAAAATATTTTGCAATACTCCAAATCCTCCCTGACACACTTTGACCTAGTGTATATGTTCAATTCTTGTTTTGCAGGGAGCTCCTACTTTCTCTGGTTTGCTCCTCAGTCCGTCTTCAACCTTAGATGCTTAGACTTGCCTGAGACATTAGCTGAAGTACTGAGAGAGGAAGGAAACTTCATCTGACCTCCAAGAGGGAGAAGAGATGGGATTCCATGTAAAGGGTTTAGTAGTTGGCAGGACCACACAACCCTGGTTCAGGAGGCAGTGGGAAGTTTCTCTGTGTCTTAAGACTTTGAAGGTACTTGAGTTCTTTTTTTCCTCTCTCTTCTTTCTCTTCTCTTTCTTTCTTTCTTCCTTCTTTTCTTTTCTTTTCTTTCTTCTTCTTCTCTTTCTTTCTTCTTTTCTTTCTTTCTTTTCTTTCTTCTTCTTCTTCTCTTCTTTTCATTTATCCTTAATCCAGGGAGCTTCACAATATGCTCTTCAAACAATTTCCTTTCTTCCTTTATTTCCAGTCTGCAGCAAAAGCTCTTGAGAGAGCATTGTCTAAACATAAGAGTACAATTAAGATAAATGAGGTCCTTTTCATTAGGAAAACTTCCGTGATGCATGAACACTTCTCGAGCTCTTACTCAGCAAGCTCAAGTGTTGCCTCTTTAAGGAAGATTCATTTCCCCAGAGCTGAGGCAAGGGTTTGATGCTGGGGTCTGACAGGTTTCTAAGCTTGAGGGATATAGCATCATTTTTTATGGACAAAGAGACCTTACAGGACCAGTGCTTTTTTTCCCAAGAGGGTTGTGCTCTTCTATGGTTTCAGAACAGAACATGGTCTTCCTGTGATTGCCTGGAACCTTCCCCACAGGTTGGAGCTCACTTAATCTAATCTAACCTAAGCTATAGCTATCAGGGTGAGGAGCATGATCTTCTTAAAAATGTATTTCTTATTATAACTATTAATGCATTTAATTCTACAAACTAATGTGATTTGTTATATTCATCAATACAGGCTTTGTTAATTATGTCCACCATTAAACTTTCTTCGACTTTCTACCTTCTTCCCTCCAAATCTGTAATAATCCAGTTTTACTTCAGCCATCTTTCTCAGCTCTGTGCCCACCCCTTCCACCCCATCCTCCCCCCTGACTATTGTTTTGTTTCCTTGTAAGAGTCCAAACTTATCTTTCTGTGGGGAAACACTTTCAGCCAAGATGCCATGCTCATTCCTAGATGGACCCAAGACATCCATTTTCTTCATTTGCATCAAAGAGTGAGCTAACATCTAGGGAATGCAGTTGGACTTCATAGAAAAATAATACCAGTAGACTTGGGCTCCAGCCCTAGCTCTGTCTTTCAATGAAGCTCAGAGATTATAACTGAATGGTGTGTCCAGGTTCTCTGGGCTAACATCAAACAGGTCAATGGGCAGGAATTGATCCTGTAACTGACATACGGGGGCCTCCCAATGCTCTCAAATATTTGCCCATTTTTGTCTAATTTCCCCTCTCATGCCTCATCTTCTGTAGAGGATTTTAAATGGCTTCGACTGGTGGCATATAAAGCCACTAATTTGCAGAATAAGAAAAGACTACCTTGAGAATTTTATTTGTAGTTTATGACATAATTTTAATTTTAAAATCAAGTAAGAGTGACAGGATTCTTAGAGCCTGATATGGTAATGTATACCTTTAATTCCAACACTGGGGAAACAGGCAGGTAGGTCTATATGAGCTAAGCCTGGTTTACATAGTGAGTTCCAGGTCAGCCAAGGCTACCTAGTAAGATATGTCTCACAAAACAAAACAACAAAACAGTAATGACAGGATAGAGTGTCTGAGAGCTCTGTCCAACTCAATGCATACACTAGAAAATGAGCTTACATGAGAAGATGTCATGACCTGGATGTGTGTTGGAACCATGCTGGTGTTATCTTTGGACCTGTGTTCATGGCATGCTCAGTGAAGAGTGGTACCCTTGGAAGCATAGCTGGATAGGAAGTCATGAGATGAATGCATGAGGGAAAATAGATCCACACAATAGGTTAGCCTTATGTCAACATGCCTAAAGCATAATCTCTGTTTCATGATGATGATGATGATATAAGCACTTTCCTGCCCTTGGATATTGCTCTCATATATCCTTAAATACAGTTAATCACTTTTGAATATAGCTAGAATCTTACATTTAAAGTGTTTCTGTCCACTCAAATAGCACCCTTTCTCACAACCCAACTTTTAGAAACTTTTATACTTCCCTTAAACTTTTGGCCACATTTCCACAAAAAAAAAATCATCTCTCAAAAATGCTCAAATATTTGGCAGTGGTAACACAGAAGGAGCCCAGTGATGGGCAAAATGGGGGAAGTATGACTCAATTTTCTCAGAACTATGGTTTTCAACTCACCAGTCCAGGGAGACAGATAAAGGGACTCAGCATTCTGCTCTCCCAACTATCTTCCTTTCCATCATCTGTACCTAGTTACCTCCTTTATTAAAAACACCTCATACACTGACATGTCATAGAATTATCCTGTGTCCCTGGTTCCAGGTTTCAAGGTCCTAAACAGGCTGTATGTGAGGCTTGCTTCTATTTAGGCTTATGAAATATGAGATAATAATTTCTATGTTCATTTTTTCACCTTTCCAACTCACAGTTTGGAGTGATAAAGAGAGCAGTAGTTTGAGTTAGTGGACAGGGATGGAAACTGGGAGAAGTCCGGGCCTCTTTAATACTATGTAACTTCATGTACTAATTACTTTGTATAACTCTTGCTGCCCTATGCCACTCCCACACAACTTAAAGGCAGCGTTTATTTTGGGCTCATGATTTTGCAGGTTCATTCTGGTTGTTGAGCAGAATAGCACGGCAATGGGAGTATAGGCAACTGTTTACAACACATCAGACCAGAAATCAGAGATTCCAGCTAGAAGGTACCAAGAAATACACCGCTCCACCAAACAACTAACATCTATGGCCCACTTCTTCCAGCTAGACCCCATCCCCCAAGCCTTGAGAATACCCCCAAACAGTGCTACCTGCTAGACCTATTGTTCCAATTAGAAACTTGTAAAGAACATTTAAGATTAACATATCTCCCGTCAGATGCTTGGAATGGGGAAGACAGAATTCTTTTGAGGAAGGTGGTCCTGAGAAGCTCACAGTTCCAGTTGGTGTGCAGCCCTTAACTTAGTGAGTTCAATCAAGAGAGGGTACAGGGACTTGGATGGGTCCAGAGTGCTTCTGGTCATCAGGACCCCACTCTGGGGATGCGGCATAGTGATAAAGGCAAACTCAATAGGCACATTCCTCTGAAATTAATTCAATCCGAAATTTTAATCATAAATAACATCAGATATATTTTATTAAGGAGAAGACTGAAATATAATTAGAAACAAAGCTGATGTTTCACACCCATAGGACAAACCAGAAGGGATATGCAGAAGGGTAAAGTAGACTCCTGTGGGACTCATGAGAGAGGAGGGGACAGGTCATTTATCAAGGACCTCTGCCTCCTGTCCACACACTGGACAGGTGCAGCTCTCTGCTTCAGATCCTCAGAGAAAATTGAGGGCAACCTGAATGAGTTGGGATGGATAACTGACAAAGGAGTCAGCATATCAGAAAGTCATTGTCTAATGAGGGCAGGGTGCTATAGATTCTGCCCACATGTTGCAGCATTTTAGTGGGCTAGTTTATTTATTTATTTTTTTAATGAACCTAATTATCTTGAGAATCAGCTGTGTTCTAGACCATAATAGAAAAAAAGTTATCTCCCTTTAAAAGGGATAGTTTACAGCTTTTATTTCCCTCTGGCATCTACTTCATAGTGCACCAACTATGTGTATGAAGCTGGGACTTGCATTCTTTCAGAAACACAATGCTTATAGAACACACACACACACACACACACACACACACACACACACACACACACACAGCACATTGTCTTACCCTTGATTGATTTCTATTTAATCTCTATCATTTCCTTCTGTTATAAACTTTGGTTTAAATTTACTGTTACTGTTTTTTGTTTCTTCTTTTTAGTTTTTGATTATATATGTTATGCCTGTGTGTATGTGTACGTACATGCATGCGTGTGTGTGTGTGTGTTGTGGTGTGTGTGTGTGTGTGTGAGAATGTAGGTGAAGCCTATGTGTGCTCCTACAAAGGCCAGAGGAAGATGTCTGGCATCTTCCTCTGTTGCTCTCCATTATATTCTCCTGAGACAGTCTCTCACTGAACCGAAGCTCCCCATGTCAGCTTGGTAGACTGGCTAGTGGGCTCCCAGTGTCTTCCTGTTTCTGCCCCTGACAAAGGGTTATAGGCACGTGTGGTCATATCCTCCTTTCTTATGTAGTTCCTGGGAATTCAAACTCAGCCTTTGTACCTGTGCTCCCACTCAGGGACACATCTCAGCATTCTGTTCAAGCTGCTCAAAGAGAAGCTAGCTAATTACCTTGAAACTATTACTCTATTTTTCTAACATAGCCACTGGGCACCACATAGTCCTCCAAGAGTTAATTTAACAAAGCATCTAAGGATGAAATACTGTAACAGTTATAATCAGGATAGAATTCCCAGGCTGGAGGCCTTCCTCAGAGACTATTCAGGACAGCTGTGGAGATACTCTGACTCCCTTGACTGGCTCCTCCTGTCCATCTGGAAGTAGTAGGTTCAGAAGATAGACGTCAGGACAAAGGAATCTTCAGTGTCATACAGCAATTTTTTAATTTTTATCTGTCATTTGTATCTAAAGTTCTTTTGTTTTTCCTTTCCTCTTTTGTGATCTTCTCTGATAATCTGATAATCAAGATTTTGATAATTCAATATTATTATTATTATGTAAATGTACAGGAAAATGGAGGTAAAGGAGATGTCTTTCTGTAAGATAAGCTCTCTCCCCTTCCCCAGGAAAACCTACGGGGAGAGGACATTGCAGTGAGCACCAAAAGCAGGGAAAGGAACCAGCCGGACACGGAGCAGATCCACAGAGTTTCAGAATAGCAAGAGCAAAGGCCCTGAGATAGGAACACAAGGATATAATCTATAGAGAAGGAACATGAAAGGAAATTTGTCCTGAGGTCTATCTTCTGGACCTACTGCTTCCAGAAGGACTAGAGAAGTTACAGTCAAGTGAGCCAGAGCATCTCCACAGCTGTCCTGAATGGTCTCTGAGGAAGGACCCTGGGCCTGGGGATTCTATCCTGATTAAATTGTTACAGTGTTTCATCCTTAGAATATCGTGCTCTGTGCTTCGTTAAATTACCACTTCTGTGTGCTGCTGGGGATTGAACCCAGGGCCTCACACACAAGCCTACCACTGAGCTCCAGCCTTAACCCAAATTAAATTCTTTATCCCCTGAAAGTTTGCCACGAGAAACCACTGGATTGTCTTTCTCTTTTGGGTTTTATTTTATTATTATTTTTTTTAATACTCCAATGAAACTTCCCAGATTGACCTCAAATAACTGATTCATATCGAATCCATTTCTTTGCCTTTGCTTTGCCTCTTGAATGGGTTTCTTTGATTCGTGGTGACAAGATTAAACTGATAAATCATGGACACAATCTGGTGCCATCCGTTTTCAACTTTATTCTTTTTTCACAGCCAAGGGTCTGTGATGGAAAAAGTTCCTCAGAAGGCCAGAGCTGGCTCGCTCCAGCTCGGCAGTGAGTTAATAAACATCTGTTAAAGAGCCTCCCTTACCCTCTTCTCCCCAAGTTGCCTGGCTGAGGACCTGTTCTCTTTATCTCTGAAATCTTTTCCTGGATCTCTTCTCCCCCTTGGCTCTAAGACCTTTCATCGCCTCCGTCCACATGGAATGATTCATTGCATTTGTGCTTCTCTTGAGTCAGCCTTGGGAAAGTCTAGAACAGGCCTGTCATTTCACCAGCAGTGGAGACCAGATTCTGGGCTGCAGAATCTCATTTCGCCTTCCTGGACAACATGGCTTCTTACGCAGAGAACTTGTTCATGGCACTTGGTGCCAACCAAGGAGGTGGCTGGATAGGATCAGTCAGACTAGTACTGCATGAAAGAACAGAGTCTGTCCTATGTGTGATAATATTAAAGGCAGAACCAGGCAGTCCTGTACTGGATTTTTGAAGGAAAGTCCTCAGCAAAGTTTTTCTGACTGGTTCCATTTCTCAGTTGTCCCAGTCAGAAACCTCATCAGGATGAAGAAGGGACAAGCGGACTCTTTTCTACTATGATGTGTCAGCCAGTGAAAGAACAGAATCCTTCCACTGTGTCTCTTACCGGTGTGTTTGCTGCTCCCAGGAGAAGGGGGAAGAACTAACTCACTTCACTGAGCCACATTTAATAGTGGGTGGAGTGAGTGTTTAATGCTATGCAAAGTTCACACATGGTACTGTTTCTGAGCTCCTTGGCTCCGAGTTCTCTCTGGGGAATTGCAGGCTCATAGTCTTGTGTCTTCGCCTCACAGTCAATTCTGCATGGTAAACCCCTTTGAGTCATTTCTCCTGGCCTGGAGGCCATGGATGGAGGATGGCCATTTTCTTTGTGTCTTCAGAATGCATGACAGATCTCTGTTTCCTTGTATCTACACTGCAGGGAGCTAGGCAGATCAAAGAATAGGCATAAGATGAAGTTCTGAGTAGGTGAAACAGAAATTTTGTAGATATGCTGATTGTCTCTTCCGGAACTCCAGGGAGTCTTGTGCATACACCTATTTTCACTTTTGGTATTCATGCCTGAGAGACTTAGATGTGTCAGATCCAAGCACCCAAGGAAGTGAAGACCCAGGAAGATCCAACTGCCTTGCCTTGTGTCACAGATGTATGGTTAAGCCCACTATCTTCACATTGGCATTATATATCAATGACAACTTTTCTACTTAATTCTGGCAGAGAAGATGTCACAATGAAGGTATTAAAATCATGTCTACATCTTTGTGCTTATGAAGCACTTGTGATACTTAATGTTGACTGACAATTTGTTGGGATTTAGAATCACAATAGGAACAAGTCTTTGAGTCTGTCAGTGAGATAGCAAGAGATTATTTAGATTAGGTTATTGAGGTGGGAAGATGCATGGTACTTGCAGGGTACCATTCTATGGACTAGGATCCTACACTGAATAGAAACTAGAATTCCAGCTGAGGGTAAGCCTTCTTGTTCATTATCATGAATGCAGTGGTGCCAACTACCCACCTTAGGCTCCTGCTGCCTTAACTTCTCCATCATGATGGCTAGATCCAGGGACTTTGAGCCAAAATCAACCTTTTCCTTATTAAGTTACTTCTGTTGAGTATTTTGACCCATTAGCAAAACAAGTATCTAACACATGTTCTTTTGCTGTTACTTGGAATTACCCATTCCCAACTCTTAGATGACAGTCCGGGAATGAATTCATTCCCATCCAGGAGGGAACTAATTGAACCGTCAGCTACACACTCCTTCATCTTGGTGATAGGATATCTTTTCTCCAGCCCTGTTTATCAACCCTTGGTACAAAGGCTGCAGATGGAATGGTGATTCTAGTCGCTCTGAGGAAAGTCCTGAATGTATTTTGTTTCCTACCACACTATGACAAAGACCTCACTTCATGTCTTTGTGACCACATCTCTGTAACTTTGCAAGGTCAGAATGTATTGGGCTAGAGATACTCAGAGTCATTGTGTCGTTTGGGATGTGGCCAGGGCAGCTATGGTGTCTGAATGTTTTCATTTTACTCCTGCCTTAATGCCTTGCCTATTTCTCCCATTTCAAAATGTCGTGGAGTTGGCTGGTGTCATTTGTTTTCATAAATTAATGTTGATTTCAATTTATGGCCAGATGGGCCATGAAAAACAGGAGCCTTGTGAGCCTCTTGGAAAGTCCAAAGAAAAGCAGTGGGCATTGCTCTGGTGAACTTATGCACTTCAGGACTTCATTCTGGGCAGAGTAAATACATATGAAAAATCTTGTTTTAAAACAGTTGAGCACAAAGGATCCCTTCTTAGGATTATTTTTGCCACTGTTTCTAATTTCTGTAGCAACTAGAAAAAATGTAAATACAGTGAATTCTTCGTGTAGGGAAACTGTGTGTGTTGGGGAGTAACTTCATTCGGCTTGGAATCCTTCAGAGAAACCACAGCCAGTGTATATAGTGGGGTATGCATTGGATTATAAAGTACAAAGGCCCTGTCCCTGTATGTACATCTCTAGTTATTTCTTTATGGGTCACTGAAGAGAAATGGATCAGTAAGAGGAAAAATAAAAGTTAAAAACATGGAGAATTTGATGATTCGCTGCTTCTATGAAATAATGGCTTGTGGGAAGCTGGACAAAGGTCAGCTTGGCCAGAGCCAAAGAGGAGGCTGCTTGGCAGCTGTGTGGATTAGAGAGCACATGCAGTAAGATTGCATCTTCCCACAAGTACATGCCTCAGGGATGTGAAGGGCAAGACTCAAAGAGACTGAGCGCAGGCAAGCCTAGGAGGCAGGCGTCACTTGGGTTCTGCATGCCCTTCACTTCTAATAACCATCTTGGTAATCTATTTCATTACTTTCTGTACTAGGCGTATGGAGCCCTCTCAAAACAAATGTACCTAGCAACCCAGAACCCCCACCTATATCAGGCTACATGTAAACCCCTTTCTGAACAAAACTATAAAGGTTATTTTTTTGTCTCTAATAACAAGCAACAAATAATTTCTATTCAAATATACTCTTAATATATTTGGATATGAAGAATAGAAAGGCCGATATGTCCTGAACTTTCTTCCCCATGCATAGCAAGACAAAATTGTGTTCTCTAGCAAATTTTTTGAGACAATCTCCTGTCTAACATCTGTGCCTATGCATAATTCAGTGAACATGATTAGCATCAGATACGTTTTGGAAAGGGACATAGGCCATAGAAAAATGATTGTCTGAGCGAATATATCAAACAAAACAAAACAAATCCTACCCTTACTGTATCCACTAGTAACCAAAAGCCTCCTTCCCTTGAATGGCTTTTAAGGAAACTCCAAATGACAATTGAGCCCTTGAGCACCCTTACTCATGTGGCCTGCTATGGATCTTGACAATGTATCCCTTTCTGATATGTCCTGTTACTTCACTTTAAATAAAGCTAGCTTGCTGTTTTCTCTTCTTTTCTCTATTTTTTCTTTTCCCACATTGCAATAACTAACTCTGCTTGTTCAAGAGCTCATAGTATAAGAGTCAAACAAGCTTGGGCTTTGATCTCTGAGCTCATCACACAAATCAGGGAAGAAACAAACTGTGACCTATATACAAGGCTGAAGACTAAAGGTTCGTGGTTAATTGCCTTGTAGGATTTTGGGCCTACATATAGGCCTAGAAATAGGCAGACATGGGCTGTTAGATTCCTCTGGATGTTCCTTGGGGTTTCTGCAACCTCATCAACCTTCAGTGTCTGGTTTGATAGCGCTGGTTAATCTCTGGGAATTAAGGATTCTAGGAGACTGAGGAAGACTTTGTTCTCAGTGCCCTATATTTCCTTCTCCATTGTTGACATGGGATGAATCCAAGGTGAGTTTTCAGCATTGATTTAGGAAGGGCAGCCACACAAAACCCAACAGCACAGTGGCATATCTTTTCAGCTTAATTATTTCACAGGCACTTTCTACCACCATATCATGCACTTCCTTCTGGCTCTCTCTTACTGTCCATTCCCATTTCTGGGTTCAATTCCTGGAAAGAAATGCCTACCATCTTTACCCTACTCCACACAGTCACGCTGGAGTTGTCATGTTCTCCCAGAATCCATCCCTGGCAGCCACAGGGATGAAGGGTGACCTTCTCAGCCACCACATATCCAAACCTAGCAGAACCTATTTTGCAAACACTTCTAATCACATGGCGCACAGGTAACACATTGAGTTTTCTGGTGATCTAAGTATGATTATCCACTGGGTTAGAAACAACAGCGATAGTGTAGTCAGGGCTGTATTTAATGGACCAAGGAAAACTGGACTTGAATATGCTGGCATTTCTCTGTACTGGTTGAGTGAACTCTTTCCCTCTGGTGGTGGATTCCTTCAACCAGCAGCAGAGTCTTTGACTTGGCTATCACAGATTGATCTTTATTGCCACAGTTTTATGAATCTGAAGAAATAAGCTCCCGTGCTGCTGACTCATCATTCTTCCTTTGAGTTTGTCTTCTAAGATGTCCACAAGGGCAGGTTCATTAGCCAGAGACTTTCCCAGAATGCTGATAGCACATGACATATCAACTTATCTGATCCTTGTGGTGATCTTATTCTGTGAGGTAGCTGTCCCCTCTTCTGCAACAGGTGTGATGAGCTTTTCTGAAGGGTTGTCAGCTTGCTCAGACAAGAAAAGGGTCTGCAGAGCATGGAGGCAGAGGAACCACCACAAAGGTAGCAGTCTTGTGAGCCTTTATTTTCAATTCTTTGGATAAGAGACCAAAACAACATGGGAGCATCTGGACCACCCTGCTACCTTCCATCCACTGATAGCAAATATTCTTTGAGTCCTGTTGGGCTACAGTTTTGTAATTTGAACTAGTTACACCAATTCTTAGTCAAGTTCTATTTCAAGTCAAACAAAATATCTAGACAGAACAATCTTCTGGCTCTCTTCCATCACCAGCATCCTGTTGATGATAATCTTTGACTTAAGAAATTATCTTAGGATCTGAGTACTATTTTATCCGAATTCCAACAGTTAGCCTTTAAATCTCTCTTAATAGGTAGAATGCTATCCAAAGATTTTTACCCACTTAATACTCTTAATATATCTTTTAGAACCTTATAATTAAAAAAAAAAACAATTGTTTTCATATATCAAACTCTGTGATGTAGGTGATGCAAGAACTATGCTTCCCCCCAGTCCCCATAACTTCACTGATTTAGACTTGCCTCCTGGAGGCACAGCTTGTCCATCACTCAGCAGAGCAGGTGAACAGCACAGGTGCAGCTGTACCTTAGGTTGTTTGCATCTCGTAGGGCAAAACAATAATTACAATAAAGTGAAGTGTGTGATGACAGAGGATTGGAGACTCTGCTAGGGGAATCTGTTCCAGAATAGGGAAAGCAAAGAGACTTTTAGATATGTTGCATACAAAGTGAAAGGAAAGAGACTGCTTCCATCAGGCCTCTTGTGGGACTGCGTAAGGGTATCCTGGTTCTTGGCTGGGCATGGGCCTAGAACCCGGAGACTCCAAGGGAGAAACGGCAGGAGTTCGGCTACGTCCCCAGAACTCAGGGTCCTAACAAGCAGTCCAATCTCCATAGACCTATATTGTTCAGTCACATAGGCCACTACAGCCCCTCCCAAAGTGCACAGGTAGAGGGTGTGACTACAGGCCTCAGGCCCTAGAGATTTACATACTAATGAAGGCCAGAGGGCGTAACCAATTAAACCGCCCCCAGAACCTCCCCCTTTCTCCCTCCCTACTTAACTCAGGACTGCCCTGAGTTTGGGGGGGGGGTACATCCAGATCCATCCACCATCCGCCATGACAATAAACCCTTTTGGAACCAAGGACTTCCTCGTGTCATTGAGGCCTGCCAGGCCTGCTGTCACTGAAGCCTCCAACCTCCTGGAACTCCAGACCTTTCTGTATGCAGGTCCCCACCTTGTGGAAGCCTCCAGGCAGCCTCCACCTCGCAGGTCCCAGGCTGCTGCCACATGGGTCCGGGGGCCTCCCCGCTGGGCCCCGTTTATCCACAGCCCCTGATGGAGCCAGGGAAGAATGAGAAGCAAGAGAAATACAGATCCTTTGCACTAAGATAGAATTTCCCAAATACCACATGTGTGCATTGGTAGAAATAAGACAAGTAAAAGAGGGGCCAAAGACAAACACAGAGCAGTTAGCAGACCATTTCTATGTCTACAAGTGGAACAAGCCTCAGGATTACTGTTTCTTTGTTTCTGCTGAGTATTTTCAGCTATCTTGCATCAAGACAGGTAAGTTTTGGTTAACTTAATAGAATGCTGAATGGATGTGTATGAATCCTTGGCAGATATTTGTTCTCTAGGGACAATCTGGTCAATACCACGTGACCCTCTGTACTCTGGAGACATCTTTCTGATGTGTATAAGATTCAACACCAAAGACCTTTTTTATTGCATAAACCAGACTGAGCCTGTCTTAGGTCATTCTGAGAAGAAAGCCTTCCTTAACTGTTGTGGAATAGCATCATCATAAGCAATGCACTTTCTGTCTTTAGGGTTTGTGTAAGGCTCTGTGCAGAATCTTACCATCCTTGGCTTGCCAACCTGTTAAATTAATAACTCTGTCTGGGCCATTATCTAGTTTCAAGTCATGTACTTTGGCTGCCAGCTTGTTGATGTAGTTAGAGACAAGCTTTAACATGATGGCAGGAATAAAAATATTCCCAGGACAAGAAGGGCTAGCCTGATCAAGCTATATATGCCATTCCTGAGGTTTGACCAAAATGGAAATACTGACCTCAGGCCATGGATAATTTTATCGGCATTATCTGCAGCATCAAAGCTCAACAGAGCAGCATTCTTTAAATTCATAATCTCACTATGAAAAATTAAAACACCCAGAGGGGTGTTAGGATTATACCAAATACCCTACAGGTGTCTTTAAACATTTTTCTAATTATAATGACAGTAATTGTAAATTTTAGAAGTAACACTACTCTAATGATATTTGTCACCACACTTGAGATAGCTCCTAACTCTTTAACGCTGAACCTCCTTCAGATAATTTGAATAGGTTATAGAGCATCAATCCGTTGTTCCAGACACTTACATAAATCCTTTTGTATACTCAATACATTAGTAATATTTTTTTGCTAGATGGTTAACAAAAATAGCTGTCTTAACTCCTTGTGTTAATGCAATTGTAGAAGCAGTGGTGCTAGCAACTAATTAAATTAAAGCTGTTATACCAGCAATAATCAAGCCCACGACCTTCTTGCTTCTGCTTAAAGAGCCTAACTCATTTCTTCCAGCACTTTCAAGCTTTTTTTTTCCAGAGAATTAAGGTTTTCTAATACTCAGGGCAGTAAGATAAAAGCTGATTGATAGAACCCCATAACAGACATGCCAGGTTTCAACACACTAAACACAATTAGAAATTATACAGTCAATGCAACTTACTATAAATACTGCAGAAGAGACAAAACCAATTTTAGCTTGACAATTAAAAAAGCCTTAAACATGCATTAACCCTTGTTTGAAATCCAGATCCTGTCCCAACTTTATCTCTTACTATCATAACATCATAGAGAACTGCAGCTAACTTCCAAATATGTCTCTGAAAATGTCCAGATCCAGCCTTCCAAATGTAGACTGTCATTTCCAGTATTGGATTGATTTCTAGACCAGTACATGATTGAGTCTTAATAGCTGGTCACCTTTAAGAAAAATACAAGAGACATTATAATTTCTCTTTTTGATTCTCTGTCCCACAAGGTCTAAAAAATTGAGGCAAGGCAGCTTGTCCCATCTGGGATATAGGCAAGCAAAGGTGGGTCAGGAACATATGTCCAATATAGCTTCCCAGTCACCCTTGTCAGGCCACTCAGCAAGCTCACAGGTCAGCATCATTCTTTGTCTCAGCAACAGCATGTCTCATCAATCATTCTGGCAGCCACCATGTTTCTATAGAATCCTGCACAAAAACCACTAACATGCCCTCTTCCCATATTAGATACCTGGTTGAAATCATGCCATATGCCTGTAAGTGAATCCTTCCTTTTCACCTAGGCATAAGTATGCCTAGTTGAAGGGTGCCATAGACACTCAGCAGAAAGTTCCTTGACATCCATTTTTTTTTAAATTTAAAATAAGAGTATGATTTAAATAAATTTGTGGTATTATGGTATATACCTCCCCCTTTTTATGAGGATATTGTTTTAAATTTCTACAGACCCATTCCACAATACCTTGTCCTAAAAGATTATAAGGAATCCCCATAAGAAATTGTTGACAAAAAGTCTCAACTGCTCAACTACAATTGCCAGATCCATTATCTGTTTTTATAATTGACAATTTTATTTATTTACCTTTCAACTGTTATCCCCTCTCCCATTCCCCCCAAAACCCATCCCATATCCTTATCCCCTTATCCCATGCCTCCTCCTACTTCTACGAGTGTGTGCCCCACCCATCCTCCCATTCATGCCTCCCTGCTCTTGAATTCCCCAACACTAGGGCATCCAGACTTTCAGGAACCAAGACTTTCCTCATCCACTGATGCCTGACAAGGCCATCCTCAACTACCTATAAGGTAGAGCCCTGAATCCCTCCCTTTTGTGTTCCCAGGCTGGAGGTTTAGACCCTGGGAGCTCTGGCTGAGTATTTTGTTACTCCTTCTATGAAGGACCAGAGCACCCACACTTTGGTCTTCTTTCTTCTTCTTGAGCTTCATGTGGTCTATGCGTTATATCTTAGGTACTGTGAGCTTTTGGGCTAATATCCACTTATCAATGAGTGCAAACCATGTGTGTTCTTTTGTGATTGGGTTACCTCACTCAGGATGATATTTTCCAGTTCCATCCATTTGCCTAAGAATTTCATGAACTCATTGTTTTTAATAGCTGAGTAGTACTCCATTGTGTAAATGTACCACATTTTCTGTATCCATTCCTATGTTGAAGGACATCTGGGTTCTTTCCAGCTTCTGGCTATTATAAATAAGGCTGCTATGACATAGCATAGATAGACATAGTGGAGCATGTGTCCTTGTTGTATGTTGGAATATCTTTTGGGTATATGCCCAGGAATGGTATAGCTGGGTCCTCAGGTGATACTATGTTCAATTTTCTGAGGAACTGTCAGGCTGCTTTCCATAGTGGTTGTACCACCTTACAATTCCATCAACAATGGAGGAGTGTTCCTCTTTCTCCACATCCTTGCCAGCATTTGCTGTCACCTGAGTTTTTGATCTTAGTCATTCTGACTGGTGTGAAATGGAATCTCAGGGTTGTTTTGATTTGCATTTCCCTAATGACTAAGGATGCTGAACATTTCTTTAGGTGCTTCTAGGCCATTCGAGTTTCCTCAGTTGAGAATTCTTTGTTTAGCTCTGTACCCCATTTTTAATCAGGTAATTTGATTGTCTAGAGTCTGATTTCTTTAGTTCTTTCTATACCTTGGATATTAGCCCTCTATCAGATGTACGATTGGTAAAGATCTTTCCCCAATCTGTTGGTTGCTGCTTTGTCCTTTTGACAGTGTCCTTTGCTTTACAGAAGCTTTGCAGTTTTATGAGGTCCCATTTGTCAATTCTTGATCTTAGAGCATAAGCCATTGGTGTTCTGTTCAGGAACTTTTCCCCTGTGTCCATGTGTTCGAAGCTTTTCCCCACTTTCTTGTCTATTAGTTTCAGTGTATCTGGTTTTATGTGAAGGTCCTTTATCCACTTGGACTTGAGCTTTGTAAAGGAGATAAGTATGGATCAAGTTGCATTCTTCTACATGCTGACCTCCAGTTGAACCAGCACCATATTTTGAAAATGCTGTCTTTTTTTCCACTGGATGGTTTTAGCTCCTTTGTCAAAGATCAAATGACCATAGGTATGGGGTTCATTTCTGGGTCTTCAATTCTATTCCATTGATCTTCTTGCCTGTCTCATTCCCAATATCATGCAGTTTTTTGTTTTTTGTTTTTGTTTTTATCACTACTGCTCTGTAGTACAGCTTGAGGTCAGGGATGGTGATTTTCCCCAGAAGTTCTTTTTTTGTTGAGAATAGTTTTTGCTATCCTGGTTTATTATTATTATTCCAAATGAATTTGAGAATTGCTCTTTCTATCTCTGAAAAATTGTGTGGGAATTTTGATGGGGATTGCATTAAATCTACATTAAATCTATAGATTGCTCTCTGCAAGACAGCCATTTTTGCTATATTAATCTTTCCAATCCATGAGCATGGGAGATCTTTCTATCTTCTGAGATCTGCTTCAATTTCTTTCTTCAGGTACTTGAGGTTCTTGTCATATAGATCTTTTACTTGCCTGGTTAGATTCACACCAAGGTATTTTATATTATTTGTGACTATTGTGAAGGGTGTCATTTCCCTAATTTCTTTCTCAGCCTGTTTATCTTTTGAGTAGAGGAAGGCTACTAATTTGTTTGAGTTGATTTTATATCCAGCCACTTTGCTAACATTGTCTATCAGGTTTAGGAGTTCTCTGGTGGAAGTTTTGGGGTCACCTAAGTATACTATCATATCATCTGAAAATAGTGATATTTTGACTTCTTCCTTTCCAATTTGTATCCCTTTGACCTTCTTTTGTTGCCTAATTGCTCTGGCTAGAACTTCCAGTACTATATTGAATAGGTAGGGAGAGAGTGGGCAGTCTTGTCTAGCCCCTATTTTAGTGTGATTGCTTCAAGTTTCTCTTTTAGTTTGATGTTGGCTACAGGTTTACTGTACATTGCTTTTACTATGTTTAGGTATGGGCCTTTTTACCATGTAGGGGTGTTGAATATTGTCAAAGATTTTCTCAGCATCTAGTGATATGATCATGTGGTTTTTTTCTTTGAGTTTGTTTATATAGTGGATTACATTGATGAATTTCCATATATTGAGCCATCCCTGCATTCCTGGGATAAAGCCTATTTGATCATGATGGATGATTGTTTTGATGTGTTCTTTTATTTGGTTTGCAAGAATTTTATTAATATTTTGCATTGATATTCATAAGGGAGATTGGTCTGAAGTTCTCTTTGTTGGGTCTTTGTTGGTTTAGGTATGAGCGTAATTGTGGCGTCATCGAATGAAGGGTAGTGTTCTTTCTGTTTCTATTTTATGGAACAGTTTATAGAGAATTGCTATTAGGTCTTCTTTGAAGGTCTGATAGAACTCTACACTAAAACTGTCTGGTCCTGGACCTTTTTTGGTGGGGAGACTTTTAACGATTGCTTCTATTTCTTTTGGGGTTATGGGACTGTTTAGATGGTTTATCTGGGCCCAGTTTAACTTTGGTAACTGGTATTTGTTTAGAAAATTGTCCCTTTCTTCCATATTTTCCAATTTGTTGAGTATAGGCTTTTGCAGTAAATCTGATGATTTTTTTAGTTTCCTCGGTTTCTGTTGTTATGTCACCCTTTTCGGTTCTGATTATATTAATTTAGATACTGTCTCTCTGCCCTCTGATTAGTCTGGCTAAGGGTTTAATCTATCTTGTTGATTTTCTCAAAGAACCAGCTCCTGGTTTTATTGATTCTTTGTACAGTACTTTTTGTTTCTACTTGGTTGATTTCAGCCCTGAGTTTGATTATTTCCTGCTGTCTACTCCTCTTTGGTGTGTAGAGCTTTCAGGTGTGTTGTCAAGCTGCTTGTGTATGCTCTCTCCAGTTTCTTTTTGTAAGCACTTAGAGCAATGAGTTTTCCTCTTAGCACTGCTTTGTGTCCCATAAGTTTTGGTATGATGTGTCTTCATTTTCATTAAATTCTAAAAAGTCTTTAATTTCTTTCTTTATTTCTTTCCTGACCACATTATCATTGAGTAGAGTGTTGTTCAGTTTTCCACATGAATGTGGGCTTTTCATTGTTTTTGTCATTATTGAAGACCAACCTTAGTCCATGGTGATCTGATAGGATGCATGGGATTATTTCAATTTTCTTGTGTCTGTTGAGGCCTGTTTTGTGACCAATTATATGATCTATTTTGGAGAAGGTACCATGAGGTGCTGAGAAAAAGGTATATTTTTTTGTTGTTTTAGGATGAAATGTTCTATAGATATCTGTTAAATCCATTTGGTTCATAATTTTGGTTAGTTTTACTGTATTTCTGTTTAGTTTCTGTTTCCATGATCTGTCCTTTCCTGAGAGTGGAGTGTTGAAGTCTCCTACTATTATTATTTGAAGTGCAATGTGTACTTTGAGCTTTAGTAAGGTTTCTTTTATGAAAGTGGGTGCTCTTGCATTTGGTACATAGATGTTCCAAATTGAGAGTTCATCTTGGTTGACTTTTCCTTTGACAGGTATGAAATGTCCTTCCTTATCCGTTTTGATAACTTTAAATTGAAAGTCAATTTTATTCGATATTAGAATGGCTATTCCAGCTTCTTTCTTAGGACCATTTGCTTGAAAAATTGTTTTCCAGCCTTTTACTCTAAGGTAGTGTCTGTCTTTGTCACTGAGGCATGTTTCCTGTATGCAGCAAAATACTGGGTCCTGTTTTTGTATCCAGTCCATTAGTCTGTCTTTTTATCAGGGAATTGAGTCCATTGATGTTAAGAGATATTAAGGAAAGGAGATTATTGCTTCCTGTTATTTTTGTTATTAGCGTTGGCATTATGTTTGTGTGGCTATCTTCTTTTGGATTTGTTGGAAGATTACTTTCTTGCTCTTTCTAGGGTATAATTTCCCTCCTTGTATTGGAGTTTTCCCTCTATTATCCTTTGTAGTGCTGGATTTATGGAAAGATATTGTGTAAATTTTGTTTGTCATGGGATATCTTGGTTTCTTCATCTATGGTAATTGAGAGTTTTGCTGGGTATAGTAGCCTGGGCTGGCATTTGTGTTCTCTCAGGGTCTGTATGACATCTGTCCAGGATCTTCTGGCTTTTATAATATCTGGTGAGAAATCTGGTGTAATTCTGATAGGTCTGCCTTTATATGTTACTTGACCTTTTTCCCTTACTGCTTTTAATATTCTTTCCTTTTTTTGTGCATTTGGTGTTTTATTATGTGACAGGAGGTATTTTTTTTTTTCTGGTCTAGTCTATTTGGCGTTCTGTAGGCTTCTTGTATGTTTATGGGCATCTCGTAGGTTAGGGAAGTTTTCTTCTATAATTTTGTTGAAGATATTTATTGACCCTTTAAGTTGAGAATCTTCACTCTCTTCTATACGTGTTATCCTTAGGTTTGGTCTTCTCATTGTGTCCTGGATTTCCTGGATGTTTTAGGCTAGGAACTTTTTGCACTTTGCATTTTCTTTGACAGTTGGGTCAATGTTTTCTAAGGTTTCTTCTATACCTGAGATTCTGTCTTCTATCTCTTGTATTCTGTTGGTGATGCTTGCATCTACAACTCCTGACTTCTTTCCTAGGTTTTATATCTCCAGGGTAGTCTCCCTTTGTGATTTCTTTATTGTTTCTACTTCCATTTTTATGTCCTGGATGGTTTTGCTCAATTCCTTTACCTGTTTGATTGTGTTTTATTGTAATTCTTTAAGGGATTTTTGTGTTTCCTCTTTATGAGCTTCTACCTGTTTACCTGTTTCTCCTCAATCTCTTTGAGAACATTATTTATGTCCTTAAAGTCCTCTATCATCATCATTAGAAGTGATTTTTAAATCTGAATCTTGCTTTCCTGGTATGATGGGGTATTCAGAACTTTCTATTGTGGAGAACTAGGCTCTGATGATGCCAAGTACCCTGGGTTGCTGATGCTTATGTTCTTGTACTTGTCTTTCACCAAGTGGTTATCTTTAATGCTACCTGCGCTGTCTCTAACTGGAGCCTGTCTTTCCTATTATCTTGGTTGTGTCAGAACTGTTTGGGGTGGGTGTTGTTGCTGGAGTTAGAGCTGAAGCCCAAGATCTGCTCAGTGCTCGGGCGTAGACCAGAAGGAACCAGTGCCCCTTGCCAGAAATCCTGGGTCCCAGTGGGTACCAGTTACTCCCTTTTTGGGGCGGGTGTTACTGTCTCCTTACCTAAGATACTGCTGGGGTTAGAGCTCCTGGGAGTCTCACCGCTGTTGGATATCCTTGTTCAGAAAGCAATAGAAACCAAATGGTAAGGACAAAGAGACTCCATAAAAACACAGTGCAGAAGTCAAAGCAGAAATGGCCACAGAAAGATCTGGAATGTTTGCAATGGAACAATGACTAAATGGCAATTGTATCAATTTCTATCAAAGTTGAGAAGCAGCAGAAGCAGCAGCAGCAGCAGCAGCAGCAGCGGCAGCAGCATGCTCCAAGTACAATGTGGAGTTGAAATTTATGCCCTGTGTAAGAGAACAAGGAGCTTGGATAAACATTCAATAACTAGATACATTAATAAATTATCCTTTAATCTCAGCACTCAGGAGACAGAAGCAGGTGGATCCTTATGAACCTGAGGCTAGCCTAGCCTACAGAGTGAGTTCAGGTCAATGAAGGCTATCTAGTGAGACCCTGTTTTTTTTTTTTTAAAAAAAAATCAAGAAGTATAATGATACAAAAACTACTATTCTCCAATTGAAAATATACTAGAAAATATATGTTTTTAAAGAACTCTTAAGAACAAAAAAATGAATATAAATTAAGTCCAGTGGGAGTGATTATCCATAGGGTGGAGGAATAGAGGAAGTGAATGAGAGAATTGGGTAAATAATGAATAAGCAAATTAAATAGGTAATAGACCATCGTTGGAGGAATATAATTTTTATCTCCTATTTACAAAGTGATGAAAAGACAGGCAGAAGAAAGCAAGCAGCTGGCGTAAGAATTTCTCCTCTGCAGTGAAGCACATAAAACCTCGGGTTAGCTATGTATCTTGGAAGCAATGATCTAAAATGGGAAGTATGCTTTTTCAGGTCTGGGACACGCCAACATGGAGAGTTCCTGGACATCTTGAAAACCATATCTTTAAAATAACCTTCTTGTACCTGACATCATCTGAACATTTCAATGTACCCAAGTCCCATCACGTAAATGACAGATTAAGGTACTTTTATCAGCCCACTGATAAGTGCTGGCAGTCAGTTGAAGGTTTTATCTATAAAATATCATTTGGTCCTAACAACAATTTCATGCATAGATACAATCATCTTTGTTCTGCAAGTGAGAGAAAATGGAGTCACATCCCCGAGGTCATACAGCTAGTAGTAAGTGGTTGGCTACACTTCAGACCCGGACAGTGTCAACCTGAGCCTGTTCTTGGAACCACAGAGCTGTCAGAAGATTCTCTGGAGCAAAGTGACTAGGCTCTCCCAGGGTTAGACCTGGTTAATTTCTCAGACTCCTCAGATAATTTTACTTACCAACCCTGGTATGCTAGTTAATATAGCACCAGATTGGAAAAACAAAACAAAACAAAACAAAAATGTCATGTCTGCCCTTGCTCTTCCTACCCCACGACTGTGAATTCATCATTAAACTTCTGTAGTCTGTTTCTTCATTTGAAATACAGAAGTTGCAGACAACTAGGAAACAACTGTGAATATGTCACAGCCCGTGTTGGGGTGATTGGGACAGATATGGTCCTTTCCCTCCTACATTGTGCCTTTTGTGATACAGCCCAAGAGAAACAGGGCATCCACTGTCCTGGGCATCTTGTGTGACCCTTCACCTGACAGCAAGGAATGCAGTTTTGCTGTTGTGTAAATCTGGCACTTCACAAGCCCAAAGCAATGGGCAAGTGACTGCAGACTGAAGCCTCTGGACCCAGGAGCACACAGGAACCATTCCTATCATAGGCTGCTGATGTCAGGCATTTTGTTATAGCAATGAAAGTCTGACTCAATATTCTTGGCAAGTGGAGCCTTTGGTCCTGAAGTTTCTCAATCATTCTCAGGGCTTAGCCTCATTTTTGTTGGTGAAAATTATGTCTATTTAAAATAACACTTTTATTTTGCCAGGTAACCCACTGATGACCTTACCTACATGGATCTGTGTTCCTGCCTGGTCTGACAAGGGCACTGAGACACTTCAGGCTGCCCACAGATCATTGCTGTTTCCTAGATGGCATGGAACATGGGATCTGACTAGTTGTCATCCTATTGGTGCAAGGAAAGAGGCAGTTGTATCTGGTATAAATTTTGAAGTTCTTTATGATTTTTCTGTTTAGAACTAACAGGAACCAGGCAAATTTTTTCACACTTAAAAATACGTACCACCATTCTCACAGCATTTCTGGATGTTTGGAATTGTTCATGATAAAATGTGGTGGAGAAAAAATAAACAAAATAAAACAGAGATCTGAACATCAAAATTGTCTAATTACCATGATTCAAACACAGAAATGATATCGAGGGACTGAAGGGCCACAGGGAACCTTTCTTGATGCCTTTCCTTGCTGTAGAGGTGCCAGAGCTTTGAAGTGTTCTCATCCTCTGAGGTACAGTGGTATAAAGGTGCTTGAGAGGAAAAAGACACTGTAAAGACCAAAGGGAACAGAGCAGACTCCTTGGTTTCATAGCCCAGCTCTGTATTTTGTAGCTTTGTCACCTGGGGAAGTTGCTAAGGTCACAGCACTTCTTTTTTCTTACCTGTAAAAATGGATGTAGCATCATTTATCTCCAAAGCCTGCTTCAGAGACTCCCTCATTAATATTATAATCATCTTGCCTTCTCAGAAAAAGGTATTGTCTCAGCCCTGATCCTTCTCCCAGGGCATCTGGAAAGACTCGTTGTAGAGGGATGGTAGGCAGGGTCAGGGTCAGAGAGAGGGAAGTTAGGAGAGGAGCTGAGTAGGAATTGGTTCCCAGACACAAGTATGTTCAGGCTCTAGTGTGATGAACAGGAGAGACCTAGGCTGACTGCTCATTCTGTGTCAGGCACGTGGCATCTAACGTTATATTTAAAACACTGAAATTATAATCCTGCTGTCGTTCCTTTGAAGGCTCTTCATCAACCTGGGCAGAGTGTGTGGCTGGCAGGGAGCCAGCATCATCCCCTGTCCTCCTCCTCTGAGTGACTCAGCACAAATCAGACATTTTAATAGCTTTTGAGTCTGAGTTTGAACTTGCCCCAAATGAAAGCCTCTCTCCCTCTCTACACTTTCTCTTCATTCCACATCCGTACTCTCCATTTCCAATTTATCAGCTAGTAAATCCCGAGGTGAACTGGGAGCCAGCGGTGGTGGTTCATTTATTTTTTGGCAAAAGATCAAATTCTTCCAAGAAAAGGAGGGCTGTGGATCAAGGGGAAAAATAACGTAGTTAAACCAAAGGTCTCCTGGAGAGTGAGCCACAGCACTGAGTAGCTCAGCTTAGCAAAGAAAGAACCCTGCCTTTTGATGTATTAAGTGTGAGTGAGGTTGAAACAGAGTTTGAAATGAGTTGAGCATCCAGGAGGGATACCAATCAAGCCCAGAAGGGCTCCTGCCTTGGGAGGGTCATGGGGTCATTGGAACACTGGATACTTTCAAACTGGAGGAAGGGTTTCATGGTAACATGATGCATTCATTTTCATTCTTCTGGCTTGTGTGGCCACTGAACATGTGATCTCCTGTGCTTTCAAGTAGCTGAAGACATTTTGCTGTCAGACAGATGAGCCTCTGAAGAGCATGAGATTGTTCTAGCAATACAAAGCAAGTTATGTAAGTTGACACTATAGCTCAGTGATGGAGAAAGGTAAACTGAACTAAGTCTGATAATAACCAACAGCTTGAAAAAATTCTTCCAGAGTTTGATAATATTGGATTATTACAGAAGTGTTATGGAAAATGATGAGTAGTTGCTCACACTCTAAGCAGTAATGTAAGTGATCCTGTCTGTCTAGGCAGGAATCTGGTGTTCTTCCTCTGTACACTGGCCCCCACATTAATTGATTCACCCCCTTCCATGCTCGTTGGCAATCACCTCTCACATGTACCATGCATATCATTTTATATAGATTCTTATAAAATTCAGATTACTATTTTGTGGGGATTCATTTTTATCTCACAAAGAATCAATAGCATCATAGCATATGTTTTACTCTTTAAATTTGACACTGTATTTCCAACATTATTTTACAAGCACACCATTGCTTCAAACTTCTGCAGAACTCCTTCATATACAGCCAGTAAAGTTTTCCCAGTAACCCTCCAGTGATGAGCTCCTACTTAACCACTAGCCTCTCACTCCTGCCCCAAACAAAAACAACGCAAACAATACAATTCCTCCTACCTCCCCCACATGCACACACACACTAGCATATGCAAGCACATAGACATGCAGTGAAGACCCCTATACTGCTTAGGTTTTTATCAACTTGATATAATCTAGAGTCATTTTGGAAAAGGGAATCACAGTTGAGAAAATGTCTCTATCAGATTGGCCCATTGGCAAGTCTGTGGGACATTTTCTTGATTAATATTAATGATTCATGTGGAAGGGCCCAGCCCACTGTGGGCAGTGTCACCCTTAGGCAAATAGTCCTGGGTTGTACAAAATAGCAAACTGAGCACACCAATGAAAGCAAGTCACTAAGTAGCCTTCTACTATGGTTCCTGCCTCTGCTCCTGTTTACATTTCTACCCTGACTTCCCTCAATAGTAGATTGTGAGCAGATTTCCACTCCAAATTGCTTTTGGTCTGGTCTTTGTCACAGCAATAGAGAGCAAAGTAGGACATTCCTTCATGAATGTGCCAACATTTCTTTGTATATACATGTCTCAATCTGTATCCTTATCTACAAATCTAACTCTATTTATATCTATTCACTGAATTATACCACATGAGTGTCTTTAGTTTGATTAGCAAAGAAGCCAATGTGATAACATCTCTCCAAATTATGTTTTACACACACACACACACACACACACACACACACACACACACACGCACACTTATGGACTTGGCACTGCTAAAAACTACACCCACACATTCACCAAGATAGACATATAAGATATTACAAAACCACTGTATATTAGAAAAATTCTGTGGTCTCTGAAGTTTCATGGAAGCCACCCCTAAAATGTATGACTGCAGAGAGGAGTGAGTACAAGGGTGAGAGTGTATCCAGGAATCACATTCAAGAATCCCGCTCAGGTCCTTATTGAGCTAATGTACCTGCATAGCAGGTAAGTTCTTGCCTATCTTTACCAGGTAGTATTGTTGGATCAAAGTTCATATTTATGAGTCAGAGTCCTAGGAGGAAACAAATTTCACATTCAAATTGAGTGATTCGAAGAACATTGAAAGAGTAGGGCTGTTTACAAAGACTTAGTGAGGGTAAGGAAGGAGGCTGTACTGCTTAGTTTTTTCTCAACTTGACACAGTAGGGTCATCCAGGAAAACCGAACCTCAACTAAGGAAGTGCCTCCATCAAATTGGCCAGCCGGTAGGTGAGCCTAGGGAACATCTTCTTGATTAGTGATTAATGTAGGAGAGCCCCGATCATTGTACCTCTAGGTTTTATAAGAAATCAAGAGCAAAGCTGAGCAAGGCATGGATAAGGAAGTCAGTAAGCAGATTCTTCCATGGCCTCTGCCTCCCCAGGTTCCCACCTTGAATTCCTGCCCTGCCTTGCCCTGACTATAAGCTGGAAGGGAAATAAACTTTTTATTTCCCAAGTTGCTTTTGATCATGGTACTTTATATTACACAATAGAAACAAGCTAAGAGGTTAATCAAAGGTCTGGCTTTCTGCCGAGGAATAAGGGACACCAGTGAGAGAACCAGGGGACCATAACCCTCCCTAGCTCTCTCTCTTCCGTCTCTTCTGCTGTCTCAGAGCTGACTCCAGTGGAGGGCCAGAAGCAAGGACACTGTGGCTGATTCCCATGAAGTGCAGTGTGGGCTTGGGAGTGAGGTGGGGTAAATGGAAGGATCCAAGGAATCCTGCAGAACTCGTGTGCCCCTATTAAGAGAACTAGGTGAAAACATACATATAAATGTGATTAGCAAAATGAGTGTGTCTAGAACACAGGAATGGTGTTGCTAGCCAAATCTCAGACATGTCCATATTGATTGAAAGTAAGACCATCGAGTCTATTGTAGGTTACTGCAGAGGATAAGGTCACTGTGGTACATACCAACAACAGAGCAAGACAGAAAGCAGGTAGTATAAGAAGTGTGAACGTCTTGGGGGGTGTTGGGGGAAGGAGAGAGAGAGAGAGAGAGAGAGAGAGAGAGAGAGAGAGAGAGAGAAGAGAGAAAGAGGTGTTAAAGACTTGTGAAGATGATTTGAAAGTAGAGATGAGATGGAGAAACTATTTTCTCTTTCCCTTTCTAATGTTGGCACTTTTAAGTCACATACATTTGTTATTTTATAATTACTGGTGAAAATGTCAAGTAAGTGTCAGCTAGGAGGCAGACTCATGGGATGTGGCCTTTTTTTTTTCATTAGTATCTATAAATTTAATAGTATTTGTTCATTTAAGAATAAAGTATGTTGAGGAAAAAATATAAGTAACAAAGGTTGTCTCAAGTTGTTTGTTAAGAATGTGAAGAGCTGAAGTTTGTCAGACTGTTACTGAAATGTTAGTCTTGGTCTCACATACTCCCTCTTGTGTGTGTGTGTGTGTGTGTGTGTGTGTGTGCACATGGGTTCACATGCCATAGGTCCATGTTAGGGACAATTGTTGGAGTCAGCTCTTTCTACTTTGTGACATCTCTTGGAAATATCTGAGGCATCTCACCAGTCCTCTTTCTTCTAGGTTCTAGGTTGGAAGGAATGGCCTCCATCAGTCTACCTCAGTAAGAAGGAACCTTTATCCATAAAGCAAATTTCCCTGGAACTCGAGTTGTGCATTGCTATAGATCATATAGATGTTAATATATTTTGATTTCAATTTTGATATCAAAATTTGTACAGAGATGGGGAGAGAAATATAGGATATACAATTTCTTCTCTGTGGTTTTATGAATATGTTCCTAAGATTTTATGGATATGTGTAGATACATGTATTTTTTCCATGTGACACAAATACACTGCAAAGACAATCACTCAATTCTTTATTAGATTTATCTTTAGACTCCACTTAGATTGTAACACTGACTTCGCATTTACCAGTTAGTTAAGTGTAGGCCAGTTACTTGACTCCTTCAAAATTTTAGCTTTCGCATTTCTAGAATGCTGCCTGTTTCTCAGAACTTGGAGGACTAAAAGAAGTGAGCACAGCTAGGCCCATACGTGGGAGCAGTTATTTATTCCTAAAGTCTAGATCAGCTTTGTCCAGAGAAGACTATTGCTTCCAACACAGTTATCTCTAACTCATCCCTAATCCATCACCATCAGAATGTTCTCTGACTGAGAAAGGGTTGGTGGGTGGCAGTGAGTCTCTTTGGACTGCAGACTTTAAAGTCTACATTGCTTGGAACTGAATTCCAAATCTTCTTGCTTAGATTAATGGAAGCATGCTGCCCAAAGAGGTTCAGTGGCCCATTGCAAGCTTCCACGGTTTTCGATCTTCTTTAGGTTTTCCTTAAGGATTTAAGACCATCTATGTATGGACATCAATAGCTATTCATTAAAGAAAGAGTGATGTCCAAAGGGAATTTCATGGATGAAAGAACTGTAGAAGGCTATCCAAGACCCATTACCCTCCTGGTGTTTTTCTTACCCTAGGGCTTGCTTGGGGAATAATGGTAAGGAACAGGGGCATCTTCCAGCATGTGGAAAAACCCAAGCAGGCCATCTGACTTAATACACACACAGAGAAGCATACACACACGCGTACATGCACTCAAGCACACACACACATACACACACACACAGGGGCCGGGGAGGAGGCAGGTAGCTCAAATGCATCTCTTTTAGGTAGTCAGAGGGATCACATATTCCTCTAGACTGAAATTGCTGTTTCATCATTCTCTTTAAGCTTTTCTGTCCAAATGACCAGGTGGTTGTAGTGTTCTCTCAACTGGAAACTAAGCCCCACCACTTAGAAAGGAGCTGTGTATTACTGTGATCCTCATAGAAGGGGAGATGAATCTGAACCAATATTCTCATCAAAGAGACTTTGGGGGACTGAGGGCCCTGGGCAGCAGCTTTGCTGAGTAAGTTAAAACATTAAGGGGAAAAGTCCTCACTCTCAACAGCCTGGCATAGTTGTCTGGGTTAGTGTCAAGGGATTTGTAATCACTAGAACTGTCTGAAGCAAAGGAGAAAGTGTTCTATCCTTTTACGTATTGAATTGGAAGTGGCAAATCACCTGAGCAGACATTCAGAGAAATCAGGGGACCTCAAATTTCATTCCATGAAGAAGGACCCTGAAGAGCCAAGGGAGCCACTAGAGCACTCATGTCAAAAATTCCTTCCAGGGCTGGAGTTATAACTGGCATATACAAAGCCCTGAGTTCAATACCAACCACCACAAGGAAATTTAAAAGGGAGCAGGCACCTGCCTATAATTTAGGCAAGAAGATTGTCATGAGTTTGAGGCCAGTATGAGCTACATAGTGAGACTTTTTCTTAAAAATTAAAACTAAATAATCATCTGATAAGAAGTCAGTCTGGTATACAACACAAAACCTCATCTTTGGGATTAAGACCCAAACCAGGAATATCAACTAGTATAGTGACTTCCTGCTAGTAACCTCAGTTCTCCTGGTCTCCATTCCCTTGAAGTCATGAGAGAGTAGACCAGAATATTCCTAAGCTGCCTTTGTTGGGAGTTCATAGCTGGCCAGGAGATAATGTTCCATCATAAAGATACACATAAGCACATGGCAGACCGCACAGTGAAGGAATACCACCTACAGGAATTATGGGGCCGTACATTGGTCACTACACTCCTAGTTAAGTAAAGCTCATGCTTGGTGATTAATAAGAAGGAGTTGTCCTGAAACCTGTTCTTCAGGACTGTTCAGTGTGCTCACAGAAGCCCAGACTCCTGGACCAAAGATCACTTAGGTATTGTTAACTTGGCTTGCTGTAAATTCTCTGGAGTCTGAGTCCTAAAGGCTAGGACAGTGTGGCTGCTTCTAACCACATTGTTTCCATAGTGACTATAACCTGGTGGATGGGACAGGAATCTATTTTCTCATAGATCCAGATGGTAGACGAAGAATTTTAGCAGGCTAGTTCCTTCTCAGGCCATGAGGAAAGAATCTATCGTGCATGTTTGTCTTTACCTTGTAGATACCTCAGTGCTTTATGATTCTTTTTTTACTTTCTTCCCCCTTTGCATATCTTACATATAAGCCCCACCAGTGGTGAGTTTGCCTGTCATATTAACCAGAGAGGGCTATACCAATTACCGCATTGAACCTACTTATCTCTGTAAACACTGTTTTTAAATATGGTGATGTTCTGAAGTACTAGGGATGAGACTATCAGCATAGGGAATTTGGGGGGGGTGTTCAATTCAATCACAACTCTGTTTATACCACCACTCCACTGGGCATGTACTCCTTGACAGGAAGGGTAATTGGCAGTGTGTCCTGACAACAACTGTTCTTTCCTTTAGCTGCTTCCCTTTCATTTGGCCTCTTTATTCCCAGATTGTAAACTATTTGTTTTTTTTTTTTAATATAAATATCTCCTTGGATATTGTGGGTGGTATATTTAGGCATGGGAGAAAGTGTATATGTGGGGGAAAGTTTTTCTTGTGTTTCTCCTTTCAGAGTTCCTATTCATTGAAGTACAGTGTTTGGGTTTGGTCCTCCTTTTGTCTCCAGTCCTTTTGTCTCCAGTTTCTATAGAAATAATTAATCTCATATTCTTGTCTCAGGGTTTCCCGAAGGGAAACAGTCAAACCACAACAAAGTTGTTACTTAGTGTAAAGCCAGCCACATCTTGGAAATAACCCTACCAGACATTTATGTTGGGCTGGATCTAAACACCCTTCCACAACAGCAGTCATCTTCATCCTAGACACAAATGGGCAAAGTCACAATTGAGTTCCTCCTGTAGCCCCAGGAATGGGGATGGGGGAGGGCCCTGTAGAAATGCCTTTTGTTGTCCCAAAGGGCTGGAGCTCCTAGGCTTGGTCATCCTTGTGATGTAGAGAGTTTCAGGACAGTGCCCAACAGTTCAGATAACCACAAAAGAACAACTCCAAGTCCATACTCCAGGGTATTTTTTGACTTCCTTTTGGGGTTAACTGCTAAAATTAATATAAGATTTTCTACTATGAGACTGGTAAAGTATTTAATATTTAAGCTGACTAGAAATAAGTATTCCAGGCCTAATCTCTCTAATCTCTTTAAGAGTTCCTACAACTTCATGTAGTGAAGTTTTTGTGGCTCTTACCAGGGGGCAGATGCAGAACTTTTGGTAGCCTTCAGAGTTCACACAGAGAGTGGATGAACCAAGTTTCCTTCAGTGACTCAGTGGATGGAGACTAATACTCAATTTCCTGTTTCTGAGAATGCTTCTTTTAGCAGACATATTGTCTGCATCTGATACCACTATACAAAATGTTCCTTGACTATCCCAAAGGCAGCCATGAGCCACAAGGGATTTCCCATACCCTCTTCTCAGATGTGTCAGCTGTGAAAACATTGTACCACCCTTAGTTCCAGTGTTGGAGAAAGAGCTACCACCCTATCATTACATTAGGCTACCATCCTATTATCAGACAAGGCAATTTTAACCCCAAAGAAGCAAGCAAAGTAAATAATATAAATAAATAAATAAATATGTGATCATTAAACTGAAGGAAAAAAAATAATCATGAAAATCCAGGACTCGAGGATGAAGTGATGGCTCAGTGGTTAATGGCTGTAGCTACAATTGCAGAAGACAAGAGTTTGGTTCCCAGAACCCATGCCAGGCAGCTGCCTGTAAACTTATTTCAGAAGCTCAAATGTTCTCTTCTGAAGAGAACTCTGTATGAACTAGCATCTACCCACACAAATACACAGATACACACAAACAGACACACACACACACAGACACACACACACACACACAAATAAAAATGAAATTAATAAAACCTTTAAAAATATCTAGGACTCTCTATTCTTTAAAAGTCTGAATAAGTAGAAAGAAATGGACCACCTTGTCTACCAACTGCAAAGAGTTAACAGCTACAGTAGGTGATAATCTGGGGCATTTGTACTAAGTGCTGGGCCATCTTCTCCTTGAATCTTGATTAAACTTTTTGAGTTAGGAATACTTTCTATTGATGATGAGGATAAAATGAGTAGATACACATAGGCATACTTGGACATTACAAAGTATTATAAAGATAGATGAATTCAATACATGCTCTCATTTTATTTAATGCCCCTGACATTCCTTTATGCCTAACTTGTGCACAGTGAAATAAGAGGTGTATAACATGATATGTGATCTAGCTCTTTCACATACCTTGGAACACTACCCAGAGGAATGACCTCAACCTTGTTAAGAGAGCCCTAGAAAGGTTGAGCAACCTTTCTTGGGAAACCACAGTCATGCAAACTCTTCTTTTAATCACCATGAGGATACTCAGGTAAATAGATTGGCTAACCAAAACATAAAAATCTATTGGCTCTCACACCATGGTTAGTGGCTTCAATGTGAATCCAGCATTTACAAGGTCTGGGCTCTGCTGGTTTCAGTAGTCATATCAGTAGAGTGGGGATATTACTCTGTATGCTCATACTAATGAATAAAGTGAACGAATGCATTTAAAAAACACCTCTCAAAGTGCTGACATATAGGAAGTAATAAAAAACAGTAATTAAACACCCACTGTGTCAGCTGGCATAGGAAATGTAGAGCTGGTAGAGTCCTCAGTCCTGGTGACACATTCTATAAAATGGATGGATGGTGTTTGAAAGGAAGTGAGCCTAGAGGCATAGGAGCTGGCAGAGTATAAATGCCCTGTGATCCCTGTTTGTTCTTACTCAACAATGCCACCCACCCTCGTCACTGAATCACTTACTCAATGTTGGCACATGATTTTACTAAAGCGTGGATATGTGTGTGTGTGTGTGTGTGTGTGTGTGTGTGTGTGCACGCATGCTCTTGAACACTGTATGGTTTTTCTTTGTAAATTCCTACAAAGACATTCTAAGCTATAGAGCCCAGAACTAAAGCTATATCAGGTACCCATGCTATTGTGTTAGGTGAACATCCCAAGTAAATAATGTGGGACAAATAGCTGTGCTGATAAAAGGGGTCTCTGCATTGGGCAGGTCTCTGGATTTGTGAGTAGATTTTTTAATTGATCTAATCTTCACTTTAAGGGTTAGATAGGACAGTAATGTAGTACATTGGACCAGTAACTAATATACATTCCATATTATTGCTGTATTTTGGGTTTTTTGTCTCATGTCAATTATGTTTAAATTATTATGTGCAAACAACCATTTTATTCATCACCCTAAATGAACTCATCTGTATTGTGTGTAGCTTTTGCAACTCTGCCTTAACTCCCAGAACAGACTGCTCTACCAGCCCCTGCCCAGGTTCCCTCAGATCCGTCGATGAAAAACAACACACATGCACATGCACATGCACACTCACACATACATTTTTGTGCTCGCAAATCAGTTAATCTTAAAATGCCTTTGTTACTTATCATATGGGCTTATTTCCAGGCTTTCTTTATAAAATTCTCAAAGCTTAAATTTCTACTGTCTGAGGTAGGCTAGGCGACCTACCCCCTGCCTTTGATCTAAGTTTTTATGATGGAATGAATCAATATTTTATTATCTATGTCTACTTACTGTATAAGCTTATTTCTGGGCTCTATTTTTGCCCTACTAGGCAAAGAAATCCCAGAAATCCCATGAGTAGATCATGTTCAAAGATCCAAGACATTGTCCTGGCAAGACATTTTCAAATCTTCTCTAAAGTATTTTTTTTATTCATTCTCCCTAACTTTTCTCTTCTGTGGAGCTTAATATTTGCTGCATCTACCAACTGGCTCTCTACCTCTCATCTTAAGCTCTTTGTATCAGCTATGAATGACAGGTAACACCTGTATTCCCTTCTATCCTAAAAAATAATAAATCAAAATTTAAAAATCTATCCTTTGTTTACCTGCTTGTAGGAAGCAGGCAGTTTTTACCATCCCGCTTTCTGCCTCAAAGCAGCAATCCTGTCTCTTTGAACAGCAGGGAATCTCAGTGTCTCTGAACGAAGGCTTTCCTTGTGTTTTGTTCAAGTTTTTCCATGAGTTGGAGCCACTGCTCTGCTCACTGAGGAACCAATTCTCTCCTCTTCCTAGACTTTTATCACTCTGTGTGTGTGTGTGTGTGTGTGTGTGTGTGTGTGTGTGTGTGTGTAATCTATTCAAAAATTCCTAATTTAATAGTGGATTCTCACTTCCCACATTGCAAGCTGTGTGTGTGTGTGTGTGTGTGTGTGTGTGTGTATTATTTTTTTTATTATCAGATTCAAGGGAATATGGGTGGGGGCTGGTAGCACGGCCTAATCCTGAAGCTTAGGTGGGGTAACAAAAGCTACATATAATACATCTGATAGTTGGGTTAACAAGGTAAGAACTAGAAGCAGAGACCCTGATGAGTGAATTCAAACAGGCTAATGTATTCCTGGACTTGACCTCCAGCTCTGTGTTCTGCTGATACTGACCCAACCATACAGCTATTGTTTACTTCCCATATTCTGATGGGATTGGACTAAGTCATCTTCTGGATAATGACTGCTATACCACTTGTGCTCCAGAGGGAAAAGATAACTCTGTTAATATTTAGATGTAGATGTAAGGGAAAAGGGATGGAAGGGCATTAATTGAATCACATGGCAACTGTCAACTTAAGGATCCTCTCCAAAGGCTTGCTGATGAGTTCAGCTTAGCATGTCTATAACTAAGTCCTGAGTAATAGAGGGAGCATCTCAGATAAAAGAAATCCCTGACTCTTTGTGTGCTGACTGTCCTGTACCAGGTCTCTGTGAGGCCTGGCAATAGTGAGACAAAGGATGTAAATGAGGATGGAGTGCTTGCTTTATTGGTATTTGTAGGGGATGGTTCTGATGCTCTGATTGGGAATCTGCATGTGAACATTGAAGGTCCTATTCCCCAGTTGGTTCTTGATTGATCAATAAAGATGCTAGCAGCCAATGAGCTGGGCAGAATAGGTAGGACTTCCAGTTTCCCATAGGCAGGCTAGCAGACACAAGAGAGGAGAAAATAAGTGCCATGCTTTGGAGGGAGAAAGAATCACTAGCCAGGTGAGATCTAGGATGGAGTGACCATTTGCCTCTTCCCTGACTGAGCTTGGGGTAGCAGGCAGGAAATTAGAAACATAATTAAGCTGAGGGCAGATTTAGGGGGCTGAACAGGGAGAGGTAAATGAGCAACTAAGTAAAGGGCAGAGTTAGAGGAATAAAAAGAAGAGTGTGATAGCCAAGGAAGACTTAGAAGAGCCCAGCCATTGAGCTAAAGCATTTCAAAAACTAAGCTTGCGTGTGTGTGTGTGTGTGTGGTGTGTGTGTGTGTGTGTGTGTGTGTTTCATCCACAGATCTGAGGGAACCTGGGTAGGCCTGGCAGCATGGTCCACTGAGAGCTTAAAGCGGGGTAGTAGGAACTACAAGCAAAAGGAATTTCTGATGCCTTTTTTTTTTTTTGTGGCCACAACTTAGCTTGTCTAAAAACATAGATTAGCTGTGGCCGAAGCCTCCTTATATATCAGTTATCCTTATTCAGTCTGTTCTACAATGAATGCTGTGATACTCTCAGGGCTTCTGATTCTGGTTCCCTCCAGAGCAGAGGAATAAATGTGACTGAAAGGCAGTCACATTAGCAGCAGCCCAGAGACAGGCTAGCTATGCATCTCACCAAACCTTCCTGCCATCCCATTTCTCTGTCTGTTCTTAGAAGGCACAGTCCATTTTCTCCCCTATATGCTCACTGAGAAGACTTGGAAAGCTTGGAGGTGATAGTTTTCAAAGGCAGGCAAGCAAAGTTGACCTGATGTTCTGAAAGCCCAGCACTTTCCCACCCAAAGCAGATAGCAGCAGAAAGCTGGGGCTGCCTGCCTTCAGCTCTTCACAGTCACTCTGATGCCTGGATGCTGACTAGTACCTAGTAGCACTGTTGGGTTTCTTCACTTTGTATATTTATGTGCTCATTCTGCCACAGTCTGTTGTTTGACTGCTTTGGACAAAGCTTTGCACCTCAAACAACATCATGCTGCCAGAAAAGACCCTATCCCCCAGGGTTGTTCTCTGTGGCTTGGAATGGTTCTATGGGTAACAATGTGCTCTGTGTAATGGATGGGATTGTCTTCCCCAAATATTTCCTTTTTGAAGATTTGCTGGAGTGTTACTGACTGGCAGAGTTTGATGTCAGGCTCCCTCTGAAATTGACTTTGCTTAAAAGGGGTCTATAACTTTTTTTTCTTCTAGAAATCACAACCTTTAGCAATTATCTTCCTAGGGGGAAGTCATTGTTCCCTGGCAACACACTGGCAAAATCTCTACAGGAAAGGGAGCCAGTCAGCATTCATCTCTAGGTTACACACTAATGAGGTAGAGGAACAGCTTTTATAGAAAATTAATTTTGCCAGGGAGGAGATAAAGATCACGTGACTGGGTTGGCAGGAAGGGATGGGAAGACTGGGAATGGGCTCTCTTCAGGGGCCAAGAGTGGAAGAAGTCAGTGTATGGTAACAGTGAAGAAAGAGCTTCTTTTCATAATTTTGACAAGTATCTGCTTTTATGATGAACAACTGGGAAAACTGGTGTGTCCTTGTTAGTGAATTAACTTCAGGGGGCAAAAAGACAACCCTTAGACATTGTAAAATAACACGTCAGAGGTTTTTATACTGCCCAGTAGTTAATTAAACCAGCAAGATGATACAATTGGTTTGCAGTAAAGAGCCACACATATAAAATGTGTGCCTGTACACAAGTCAGAATCATTTGTGTTTAAATAGTGGAAATAACAGAAGCAAAGTGGAATGGTGGCTGGGGAGGGATTGGAGCTAGGTGGGATAGGTGACTATTCACAGCTGTAAAACTTCACAGAGCCTGATGAATGAATCCTAGAGGTCTGCTCTCTATAATGGAGGCTCCAGCCAATAAAACAGCCACATTGCATATGGATAATTAAGATGTTATACTGAATGATTTTTATTTTATTTTTAACCACAATTAAATACAAAAACAAAATAACAGAAATGCCACTGCCTCCAGGAAGTTCTTCTGGAAAGTCTCAGCTATGGCTCTAGTTCAGCTTTCTCCAGGCCACTCTGGCATCCATAGTAACCCTTAGTTATCTTCATCATTTCTGTTACCATATTAAAAGCTACTTCATCTGAATATCTGAATTTCAGCTAATGTGTAAGCGAGCTATTGCAGTTCTGTGCTATTTCAGGCATGGGATCCAATGTGTTATGACCCAGATTCCCTAAGAGCTTGTGTGATGTTAGGAGCTCTTTGTCAGGGCTACCAAGGTAGTATGGTTGTGTGGGTCTAATCTGTAGCAGTTACATTTTAATAAAAATTTAAAATGTGACATTCTATTTCGCCTTTGGAGCTTTCCAATGGGAACTAACTTGTAGCCAAACAGAAGGAGGAAAGCCCAGTTTGCTGCTAGATGCATACAAAGGTGAATTGACTACTATACCTTGTGTGCCACAGAAAGTCCCATGGAGAGGGATCATGAGGTTTTTCTCCAGAAAGAAATGACGAAGAATAAAGTAACCACATTTCACAATGTATACACTGTGATTGATATAAAGAGTTAAATACACTTAATTTAATAAGGAATCTTATAAGTCATTCAGTCGAAAATCATATATGAATATGAAAAGCTGTAAAAACATGTGTAGCATAAAGTGTGTTTTATGTGCACAAAACACCGAAGTCATAGGTTGCTTTCAAAAGAATGCCAGAAATGAACAGTACATATGACAAGTCTTGAGCCTGAAGAGTCTCAAGCATCCTCTTGACCAACTGTGGAGTTCAGTGACATCTTCACCATGATAATATTTAGGTCTTGAAAAAAATAACAACTGGATTCTATTGAAGTTCATCTTGGGGAACTGCCATAGAGGCTTTCATAGTCTTGCTCATAGGACACTCTGTTTCTAAGAAGAGGAAGAAGAGGACGATGGACATGGAGATTAGTGATGGCTTTAGGCTCTTTCTTCCTCTACATTCATGACCAATGTCACTTTAGGAAACTCACAATTCAGCTTCTAGCTCCTCAGATAAGGATGATTGTAGCTTTGATGTACATTTCTGAAGCACTTTGCAAAGACAGCCAGGAGAGCAACTGTCAAGTGAATTTAAAGGTCTGCCAATCTCTCAGGCCAGCACACAGAAGTTGTTTAGTAAAAGTTCTTTTTAGCATTTCAGAAATCTAAGCAAAGAAGGGGCTCTTCAATGTCTCTACCCAACCTGACCCTTAGGAACCTCCTCAACTTGCAAATACTCCTGTCATTTGTCTTGGCAGGCTTCCCCACTTTGTTTAGGGTGACTTGACTGGCTGGCACCTGGAGACAGGGCTGGGTGTGGAAGCTTTGGAATCTACAAGACTCCTCACCCTCTTCCCACCCCTAAACAGCTTTGTCCTCCAGCTCTCTGTCTGAGGCCCAGGGATCAGATTGCTCACTCCCAGGTGCCAGAGAGACCCTTTTCTGTTTGCTCTCCCACCCAGATTGCCTTCTGTGTCCCTCCCACCGGGTGTGAGTGATGATCAATAGAGACTCTTTTGAAATGAATCTTTCTCTTCCCTCTCCTCCCTTCCTTCCCTCTACTCCCTCAAACTGTAAGAACACTCTGGCTTCTTTCCATCACTTGGAGCTTGTGTTAGAGATTTGAATCAGTTCTTGTTCTCTGTAAATAGCTCAGAAGTTGTGAGCAGGTATATTGAGCTGGTTGCATGGGTATGAACACATTTGCTTTCTCACTAACCCATGTACCCTATGGATCCCAAGGTTTGTATCCTAAACCAGGTCTCCTTGTTGATGGCTTTTCCCATTCTCCTCTGGTATAAAATGCATTATCTTCATTAAGTGCTTTTTATGACCCAGATCAAGAGCCAAGAATTATTGTCTTATTATCTGTCTATCTTTCTAGTCTTTGACCTATTCCTGACTTACACCATTTTTGGAAAGAGTGCACTTCCTGCTCTTGACTTGCACATGACTGAGGAAGTTTTATTCTACTGACACTGAGCAGAAACCCATCTCAAACTGACTTATGCACAGACAAGAAGGCTGTGTTCTACATAGCTAAGAAGTCCAGGGGTACAGATGAATGCAGAATTTCAAAATCAGAACCCAAGGTCCAGGTTACCTACTGCCCAGATTGCTGTGCTGAGCAAATGGAAATGCAGGGCACCCAGATTTCAGATCAACAGTGAACTCTAAACAACACAAATTTTTAAAAAGTAAAAATATGTATGTCTCATATCACTTCCTATATTTTACTTGACCAACTCTACTGTCTCCCACATATCAGTCCTCTCAGCTTTTTGTTGTAATTGATCACAGGTCATGAGACAATACATAGAATGAGTATTAACAACCCTAGAGTCACATTTCAAAATCCAGGAACTGTGTGAGAAGAGCCCTTCTTTCACAGAATAGCAAAAAGGTTGGGGTTGTGTTTCATTGACCTAGTGTAACTACCCCAGAAGTAAACAGTGGATAAATCATAGGATAGGTCTGGGACAAATGACCACCTCTGTAACCAGATTGTAGAATTAACCACATCTCAACTAGTTGAATGAAGTAAGGACCAGAAGACTGGGGTTATATGACCAAGAGGAGGACCATGGATATTAACCAGATCTTGCCTGAATGGGTCAGGAGTAGACAGCCTCCAATGTCAGGCTCAGAGGAGTATCTCAGATCTCACCCTAGCTGCTTAGAGGTGAAGGTTAATTACATAGGAGTAGCTCATGGCTTTACTCCCAAACAGTGAGTTGGAGAATTGATTGAGAACAATTTGACTGGCCCAGGATCAATGTATTTAATTTTTGTGTGTGTGTATTTGTCCATTTCCTCTGCAGAAGACTGTTTCTGTCATTGTGATCTACTATCCATTGTGTTGTTTTGTCTAGTTTAATATCCAGTCACTAGCTCCAAAGTAACATGCTCACACCGAAACATGCTCATACATATTTGCTCACCTTCACACACATTTGCACATTTTAAATTCACAAACACACTTACCCACATACGTGCACTCAAACGTATAAATGATCATATAAATGCATTTGTCTAGTATCTGTGCTGGTTAATACTGTCAACTTAGTAGGAGCTAGAATGACCAAGGACAGTCCACCTTTTCCTCCACCCCAAAGGTCTCTTGTACTTTCTGATGGGCATGTAAGCTAGTGAACTTTTTAGTGAGTGTCAAAATTTTCCCAGAGCAGGGCCATCATGACCCTCTAAGAGTCATGAGCAGTGACAGCATTAAGTGATGTTTCTGTGTCCTGTATTAAACCCATGCCTGGGTGACACCATTAGCAGAATGTTGTTCCTATGGTGATCCTCTTCTTCAAGGATGGACAGCTGCTAGTGAGAGAGTAATGATCCACACTTGAGCCTTCAGCTCTATCTGCATGCCACTGTGCTGACCCTTCCCAAGTTCCCCTTCCGTGTTGCCCTTCACTGACCTTCTATAGTACAGGGAACCCCAAGTGAAAGGCTGCTTGAGAAGATGTTACTGCTGTGGCTCTGCTCTTCGGTATCTCCGTTAAGAGTGTCTTTATGTGAAGATCACCTACTGAAAGGAACTGAAATACAGACACCTAACAGAAAGTGGCAATGGAGGAAAAAATGTTGTTTAGCAAAACTACTAGTTTGATCCACTGAATGAATAAGTTATACTTTGGAGTCAGTGACTGTATATAAATTAGACAAGAGAAAGCAGAACAATGAAGGATATTAAAATGACAGGATAGTCTTCAATGGAGGAAAGGGACAAAGCTCTAGGAATAATATCTAGTCTTTGTTGATAAAGTCAAGGTCTGCTGATCAGATTTATCATGATGTGTGAGTGCAGGTGAATGTGCAAGATGCAAATATGAGTGTGCATGAGTGAGTGATTGTGTGTACATGTGTGAGCAAGCATGTGCATATGTATGTTCATGTGATCATATCTAAGGGTATATCTTAGTTAGGGTTTTATTGCTGTGAAAAGATGCCATGACCAAGGCAACTATTATATGGGCAACATTTAATAAGGGCTGGCTTACAGGTTCAGAGGGTCAGTCGGTTATCATCAAGGCAGGAGCATGACAGCATCCAGCAGGCATGGTGCAGGAGAAGCTGAGAGTTCTACACCTTCATCTGATGTAGAAGACTGACTTGTCAGGCAGCTAGAAGGATGGTCTCAAAGCCCACCTCAACACTATCACACTACCTGCAACAACGTCACTCCTACTCTAACAAGGTCACACCTAATTGCAACACTCCCTGGGCCAAGCATATTCAAACCACCACAGTGGGTGTGCTAGTGTGTGTGTGTACACTTTATGAAGATGTGTGTGGTAGTTTTGTGAACATGTGTGCGAGTGCATGCATGTGAGAGCATGTGTCTTTGCATGTGTGTTTGTAAATATGAGATTGTGTGTATTTGAGTGCATATATGAGTGAGTATGGGCATGCAATTAAGAGTTTTGTGTGCATATAGGTTTCAGTGTGTACATGTCTAGATGTATAGTCTATGTGTGAGTGTGAAGGTGAGGGTATTTGAGTGTATGTATGTGGGTGAGTGTGTTTGTGAATTTAAGATGTGTGCATGTATGTGTGTGAAGGTGAGCATGGATTTGTGAGCATGTTTCTGTGTGAGTGTATGTGTGAGTTGTAAGATTGAGATTATGTCCTTGGGTGTGAATATGAAAGTGTGCTAATGTCTGAGTGTGTGATCACATAATTGTGTATGTGTATATGTATATGCATATGTGTATGCATGTGTATGTACCTGTGTGTGTGTGTACACATGTGTGGGTTCATGCTCTCCTGCTCATACAAGTATGATTCCTATTATCTTTGGGTCTCTTCCTCCAATTCTGTCCTTTATGTCTTTCTGATATTAGGCACCAAAACCAACTACAGAGTCTAAAAGGAGCATCTTCCTTGCTCTCTGTCTCTCACGAGAGGCACTGTTTTCTCCATGCGTTTAAAGAGTCCACACAGAGGGGCCTTTAGCAGATTTTGTTAGGCCAATCTAACAAGGCTGCATACTGTACACTTCCAGTTGTAGACACTGTGGAACAGGGAGAAATGCAGATACATAAAAAGTTACATGGCTTCCAGGGGCTGGTGAAGAGGAAAAAAATGAATTGCCTGAGCATAGTGGGACTGCACCAAGTGCCACTGTTAGGGTGGGAAAATGATGGCGTGCATTTGGAAAAATTCAGAGAATGAACCCTAATCCGAACTGAGGACATTAGTGAAGTGAAAACAACAATATTGCCACCGTGATTGTAGCCAACACATCACATGAGTGCTGCCCAAGAAGCAAAAGTAGATCTTTCCCTGTTTGTCTGTCTGTCCCTCTCCTCTGTGTGTGTGTGTGTGTGTGTGTGTGTGTGTGTGTGTGTAAGTATATCTTCTGTTCTCCCCTTTCCAACACACACATGTGCATTACACACACACACACACACACACACACACACACACACACGAAACTACTCTGAAAGTTAAAGTCTATTGATTAGAAGGAAAGACTTCAAACTACTATCTTTCCTAGTTTTGTCTCTGTTCTCTTATAAGGAAACACTGAGAGTGACTTACACTTGCTGAAGGTCAAACTTAGATCCATAAATACTCCTACATTGTTAGCAGCTCATGAAACCAAAACACCAAGATATCATTTCAACCCTGTTCAGAAGCCATTGACACATGTGTGGTCCACGTATGGAACTGAGTCTCAGCGTGTCTCAGATTAATGAGATGGCCTCGTTTCCCTCAGTTCTGTCCTTACGTGTAGCTTAGTGTCTTGGTCTTTGCTCTGGGCCTCCTCACTGATCCCTAAGGAGACTGTATGGCACGCTTGTGAGCAGGGACCCTGTAGGAAACTATAGCACCATTTCTTTCCCTTCACCTGGTTGGGAAGAGCTGTACCTCAATATCTTGGTTGTCCTTAGATGCCCACTTAGAGCTGGTTTGGGAATCTACCATGTTTAATCCCAGAATAAGGGCCATTATCTTACAAACCTTGGTCACACATATTTGTGATGATTCATGAGGAGGCTCCAGATATTTATTTAATGAGAGCACCAAACCCAAACAGTGCATCATGTGGTTACAGAAAGAATTTTAAACAAAGTCCTTGAGTGGGGTGCAACTCCTGTCTTCTATAAACAGCATTTCCTAAGCATCGTTTTGTTGGTTATTCCACAAGGGCTGGAGTTGCCAGTCCCAAGACACATGAACCACAGGGCACTCACTGAACTTCTTTAAAGTAGAGGAAACAACCTGGGCCTCTGGGAATGGTGGATTTATTGTAGGTATGTTGGCTAGCCTGAAAGCCAGACATTTTTAGAAGTTTGAATGTCCTCATTTTCAGCTCCTGAGGAAGGTTTTTGGGCATAGGAAGAGATGCTGAACTCCAAGGTGTGAGACATTGTGCTAGGCATTTCATATGGGCCAGTGCATTTAACCCTAGGAGAAGGACATTAGGTCCTTCTGGTCACAGATGAGGATGCTGGGCAGGGAGAGAAAATCAGTCCAAGGAGAATGGGCAAGAGCATTCCACTAGAACTGCTATTATCCAGTGGTTACATCATTCTTGAACGACCCAACCACAAGCCAGATGTATGATTTAGAATCTTCTAGTGGGCACATTAAAAAAAATAAAACAATCAAATGAAGTTAATGTTTTATTTAGCCCAACGCATCTAACATACCCTCATTTCAACATTCATCTAATGTTCCCTCCTTTTGGTTCTTGTACAAAAGCTTCAGAATTCATTTCAGATTTTATGCTTACAATCTACTACCCTAGTAGGCTACTCATATTTCAAATCACACATGGCTCAAAGCTGCTGTATCACACAGCATATACTAGGTCTCCTCCCTTCATCCTTGGATCAGGCTGCATCCCTTAAGGGCTGTTTTGCTCTGTTTCTTTACTGAATTGTGCTTTTATATGATGCCCTTGATTTGGGGTGAAGAACACACCCTGTGGACTGTTACAGTCTCTACTGCTGGTGATTGGTACCAGATCTTTCTCTGCCTTCTACACCCCAACTATTTCTCTGTTGATCTTTCAAAATGCTGTGCCTCCCTCTTTATTGTAATTTGTATTTTCTAGCTGGATCTGTTTTGTTTTGCATTAGCTACTAAGAGGCTCGGGCCCAAATTGGACTTGATTGTAGCTATGGATTAATTCAGTTCTTGAGTTAATGATGAACTATAATGACATGGTTTGTTAAGTGTTCTGGACCTCATAAATGTGCACCATGTGTTCCCAGTAAAGTTTTCCTACTGAAGTTGAAAGTGAAAAGATTTGCTCAAGTTGAAAGTAACTTAGACTTTGTCTGTTAGTGAATAAATGGTATTAATTTTGTCCTAAGACAAAAGGGACTATAGAAATTTAGTCCATGAACATCACTGGCAAGTCTGTTATTATGAGACAGTGTGTGTGTGTGCGTGCATGTTCGTGTGCATGTTTAAATTTACTTTTGAAGCTTTCAATAGATGTTTCTTTCCTGAAAGTTCTTAAAACTCTGCTTCCAAAATTAAGTCACTGAGGTTAAATCTTCCCTTGTGTAACAAAGCAAGGAAAGGAAGATAGATTATACTTTACTAGTAATACAAGAGGAGTGTCTCTCCTTCTGTGGAAATGGTACACAGAGTAAGGCCACTCTTGATTGCCATGAGAATTCACATACTTTTGAAACAGAATGTGTGTGTACTGAGTGATAGGTGAGTGGTTTCCTCCAGATGTTGATAAAGTGAGGTTTACATTGGTGATATTAAATAATAGTCGAGTATAGGCTCAGGTGAGTAAGTCATAAAAAGCACGTGAGAAAGGGGACACATGCATGGGGGAAGGAGTCTGACTTGTGATAAGGTAGCAGATTCCAGAGATCCAAGCAGCCAGCACAGGAGCCACCCCAAAATTGAGTGGTCCTACAATTATACAAGGTCAGATCAGTTCCCTTCTATATTTAACCACTTCTATTAGCAGGCTTCACTTTCAAGGCACGTTAAGAATTCCACCTCCATCATTGTCACTCCCGTCTGAGTTCAGTTTATGAGTGTAATTGGCAGACTTCAGCTACTGAGCTAAAGGACTGTAGACTAGAAAAGTCAAATTAGGAATTGCTGTTCTAGGAAGGCTTTTGTTACACACATTGAAGGACTTGGCAGATGACTGGACAAGAAGAAACCGATGATGGGAGACAGATTAAGGTTTAAAAAGCAAATAAACATGGGTGCATATATGTGTGAATATATATACATATATACATGTTTGTACATATACACATACATATGCATATGTATATACACACAAATATATATGACTACATGTGTCTGCACACATAAAGAGAAACAAAGAGAGAGAGAGAGAGAGAGAGAGAGAGAGAGAGAATACTTTAGAGCTTCCATGAGCCAATCATAACAAAGGCTTACCAAGGAGGTCCAGGCCATCTCATAACTCATTTGCTGCCTCCCTCATCTGTCATCCTGAAATGCCACTGAGACTGACTCAAAGAACAGGGTCAATTTTTGTTTTTGGAGACAGAGGGGTAAATCTTACAGATCTGAAACTCTTTGGCTGGAGATTTCAAAGTATCAAGTGGAGTTGATTTGGGTGCCACCTGGCAGAAAATTTAACTTTTGCAGTTTGGGGTAATTTTTCCCCCTTCCTGTTCTTTAATTCTTACCTGCTCCTTCTGCAGCCAGCCCAGCAGCGAATTAGCGATTTGGATAGTACAGATGCAGTTCAGATGCGGGTACTAGCCAAGGTCATGAGGCTGAGCGAATAAGAATTACATGCTTGCCAGCTATATTCTGGACAGGATATCCAGGGCCAGAGAGGCAGAACCTGGCTCTTGCTCTCTCTCTCTCTCTCTCTCTCTCTCTCTCTCTCTCTCTCTCTCTCTCTTTCTTGCTTCAAAAGAATAATAGGATAACTTCCATAGACTTTACTGTCTGCATTTGGGCCCCTTCCCTTGGCCCCTCTCCTTATGCATACACAAATTCTATGCATGGAGAAGTCAAGGCAAAAACAGGCACTATGGAACCATAGAGTAGAACTATTACAAATAATAAAGGAATCAGAATGATCTACAAAAGCCAATACTTCTTTTCAAGACTATATGCCACCTAAAGGGAGGTATTGATACATGGAGTGAAGAATGAGATCCCAACTTGGGCAAATAACAGTAATTATCATGCTAAATAAAGTTAAGAAAACCTAACTCTAATATTCTAATGTTTTTCTTATTGTCAATGCTTAAGTTTTATGCCTTCTACATTCTTATGCACAAGAAGAAATGACATCTGAATCTCCCTATCTCCCCATCTGTTCCATTTTACTAAATGGGGTAGATGTGTGTGTTGTTCTACAGTGGCTCAGAGTTCGTGCTGATGTACACTTGAATATCTATCATGTTCAATGGCATAATTCTACCTGCAGGCATCTTGGTGTGATCCATGTCAGCCCCAGATTCTTCTTTCTACACACTTACCATTGGTTCTGTTCATTATGGGCCCAACCTCTATCACAGCTGGAAAACTAAAAATAAGAGAAAAGAATGGATTTTAATGAAGCATTTTAATTATTCTACAGGTTGTAGTCTACTTAGGGTACTTTACAAAGGAGCTTATGTTGCCTGGCCTCTCTAAAACCCCAAGATACTCTCTATAAGAAGTAAATTTATAAATATGAATCCTTCACTCACCAAGCATTGTGGAGAATCTGCTGTGTGCTATGGGTGGAAGCCAGATCTGAAGGCTGAGTAGAAGGAATGCCCTCTGCAGGAATTCACCAAGCATGCGGATACAGGCACTCAGTCAGGAATGATAGGTATTGTAAGTCAGGTAGAAAGCACAGTCCCAGGGAGAGGATTCCAGGATGTATCTGACCTCCTCACTGCTCTGTGGGAAAACATGTATTCTTAAGGAGGTGGTAGTATTCTGATAGATTAATAATAGTAGGTAGCCAGGTATCAAAGATGGATGGGGACGCTGGTACTAGTGAATGTCTCTTGAAATTGATATGTTTAAGTGACCTTAGTATGGGTCCATACAGAATCTCATTTGAATGCAGGCTGGAGGCTTGGCTTAAGGTAATGATGAGGTCTTTGGAGTCAGGCAGGACAAAAACTCATCTTCTTTCTTAGTAGCTAAGCATCCTTCCTGGGCCTATATGTCCTCATCCATAAAACTACGCTATTTGCCACAGCCTTCTACAGAGATCTCCTGTAAGCGTTAAATATATGTTAAGGTGTCTCCCATGATTAGACCTGTCTCTGTGCCTAATAGTCTCTAGTAAGCATTCGCTAGTACTATACTGCAGTTTCCATGATTAACCAAGAGAACCAATTATAGCATAATTAGATGCAGTAAACACCAATTTCCTTTCCCATTCCATAGTCAAAAATGGGAGGAATATGAGTACAAAGAAGCCCCAGAGATGGGCCTGGCTAAGATGACCTACCAATGGCTCACCTGCTTCTGGTTGTGGCTATCTAAACAGAGGCAAATGGACTATCTGTAGCTCCATCTGTGGTATGTGTCTGTTTGTGACTCTGCTGAACCCTCTGACTCTCTGGAGAACTGCATTCTCCCCAAGTTTGGAAAAGGGCTCTGTGCCAGGCTACTTCCCATGGCCCAGACATCCTTCCACAGACTAAAGCCATTTTCATCCTGCTCCGTACCTGACATGCTAGAGGGGTATTTCAAGTAATTCCTGAGCTGTTTCCTTCTGATCTGAAACACATATACATGCATACTCACACCTATATGCCCATGCTACTCTTCCCAGGGTCCTAGGAAGGGCTGAGAAGTCCACTTTGGTAGGCACCAGGTTCAGAATTGCCATAATTGCGTTATGCTCCAAGGAGTCCAGAGATGTCTATGTAGGACAAGGGCTCAAATATTCTGTCTCGCTCCAGCCCTGTGACAAGTCGGCATGGCCAGTTGAAAGTCCATCTTAAGCAGTGACCTCAAACCTGCAGTCCAGACACCACAGCTGCACTCTTGGAAGCAGGTCTGTTTTCCTAGAATATCTGGTTACAGCATTTTCAAAACGAGCAAGCTCATTATCAGTAGTGTTTCTGAGAACCCAGCATTCTTTTTAAAAATGCCAGCTCTCCAGGGACTGCAGGAGCTACAGAGCAAACACATTCTCGTGCTGGCACCCCACTCCCCCTCCAGGCATCAGGCAGCCAAGCCCAGCAGCCTAGTAAGAATGAAGAGCAGGATTTGGTTCCTATTAAGGAGCTGAGGTCCTGGGTGATGAGGGATGGAGTGAGATCTTCTTCCCCCAAGGTTCCCAAAGAATAAGAGACTTTTGAACTTGTGTGAAGTTTGCACTGTGTTCTAAAGAACACTCAATTCAAACATGGATTTTATTTTCCAGCTTTACCAAATATTTTAATTTTTCCCTGCTTTAGTTTCTTCATCTCTGAAACAGGGATACACATTATAAAAATACTACATGGGGGAAAGTCTTGCAATTTAGAATGAATTCAATGGTTAAGAAGGAATTCTCATAGTCTTACCAAGACCTGATCTTGTTTTATATGTACATGACTGTGTGTCTAGTCTGTCCCTGCTGCTTTAACAAAGTGGAACAAATAGATTGAACAACAGACTACTTGATTTCTTACAGTTCTGGGGACCAGACGTCTGGAATGGAGGTGATAGCATGATTGTTTTGTGGCAAGTGATATCTTCCTCATGTAGTCAGAAGCAGAGAAAGGAAGCAAGCTCTTTCCTTTTTTTATTTGTTTGCTTATTTTCTCTTAAAAAGATGCTAATCCTATCGTGAACTTTTTTTTCTCACAACCTAATAATGTTTCAAAGTTCCCACTGTCCAAATAACCATCATATTTGCATTTGACATATAATTATCTGGGGGCAAGCAAATCTACAGCATATGTCATCCCTGTTTAAGAAGAGGAGTGAAGAGCTGACTTGGACACAAGTTCAAATTACTTACAGCCTGTGGGACCTCTGGGAAAAGAGTCTTATTCCTTCTCTAGGTCAGCCAAGACCTCAGTTCTTTAATAGAAATCAAATTTTGGTATTCATTTTGTCTGAACTGGACTGTGGTGCTTGGCTGGGTGTTGTGACAGTTGAGATGGCAGAGGAGAGAGTGTGCGTGAAGCCCCGGCCACGCCTGGGAAGCTGCAAACTCTTAGGTGATTAGACTATGGCATTTATCGTGTATAATGCAGAGAACCGTGTATTTCATTTTAGTGTGTGTGTGTGTGTGTACCTGTTTGTGTGTACAGAGACTAGAGATTGACAATGGATGTCTTTCTTCATTGTTCTCCACTTTGTTTTTCTTGAGATAAAGTCTCTCACTGAACCTAGAGCTCATCAATTCAACCAATACAGCTAGATTTGCTGGCCAATGAGCTCCAGGGATCCTCCTGTGTCATCTACTCAGCACTGAGCTTATAGGTACAAGCTACCAGCACTAGCTATGTATGTAGTACTCTGGCATAAACACAGCTCTCTCAAGCTCACATAGCAAACACTTTAGTGACTGAGCCACCTCTCCAGTCCTGCTTTCCTCTGATCCCAAATATACTTATGTCTACACAGGAACATGATTATAATGACTGTGAGCAGTCTTTTCACCTGCAAAGTTTGACTATATTCTTCCAGGAGAGGATTTTTTTGTGTGTTTGGGGAAGCTTGATGACTTATAGCAAGCTTGAACTCATTCTTGAGAGATGCTAGCATTCCATGGTTGTTCTTCTTACTGCCTGGGACTTGGAGCATAGCCCCTAACCTCTTTGAACTGCAGATATGACATCTGTGTATGGAGTTATTGCCGGCTTGTCTGGATTGTGGTGTGGGTAGAACAAGATAACACATGCAAAGCATATGTCACTATGCCTGGCCCTTCTTACTCAATACAAACTCAACTTTCTATAGACATGATAAATAGGGAAGCAGGGGAAGGAGTGACAGACATAAGGCAGGCATGATACACACAGCAGGAGTCCGGGGGAGAGGAAACCTCATTTGAAGTTCTCCCTAAGAGTGCAACAGAGCTCCATGCAGGAGTAAACCCAGAGAATAAAGTCCATCATGCCAGACTACATGATGACTACACACTCCCATTCTATCACACAAGGCAGGCTCTCAGGAGACCCATCTAAGATCGATCACTGGGACTTTTCCTAGTAAATACTAGAGGTCTTGATTTACAGACTTTGGACAGGTAAGGAACGGAGACATAGGAAACAGGAAACCCATAACAACCAACTTATCTTTCTCCTTTGTCTCTTTTGATGATGTCAGCAAGAGTCAATGTATCAAACACCATCTATATTCTAAGGGCTGCAGGATTTATGTCTCCCTGCAAGTTTGAAATGCCTTTAAAACTTTAGACTTAAAGATGCAGCCGTGACCTTATTATTTCTTCTTGTGTGGTTAGCATAGATGTATACCGATTATAAACCCAGCAATTGCTTTTCCATAGCTGTCCCATTCTATGCCTTGGTTCTTGCAATTAAGTTTAATATTTTATTGTTCAACCTATTTGTTGAAAAGAAGCGTGTAGATGAACAGACAAAGGTCTAGGGACTGTTCTGAGGCAAGAGAATAAGACAAAGACAATTCTTGCTCTCAAAGGACTTATTAAACAGTGTGGCAAGTGACATATTGTCCTGAAGGCATTCATCTGTATGTCTCCATTTGTAATGATTCTCAGTAGATGACATTTCAAGCTTATTGAGCAATCAGAAAGAGGTTGCCATTTGGCAGGGGTGTGGCTTCACCCTTCCAACCTGTTTCCACCTGTTGTACAGGATTGGATAGGATCAGGAGCAGCCTTACTTCTATCTGCCCATAAAATTTGAGCCGAGATGATGGAGGTGGCATGGGATAGAGCTTTACAAGAGTCCTGTCACTCTTTCCTTCTCTGGAAAAAAGATATAGTATGTGGCAGGGAGGGTTTTTTTTCTTTGGTGTGGTTCTCAGATTGAAGCAGGCCCATGAAAAGAGCAGTGGCCAATATGAAGGTCAGTGCAGAGAAAATGGTTGTAAACCACCGAGACTCGGGATGATGTATTTCGACATTGAAAAGAATGAAGCTGACTAATGCAAATGTTGGTATCAGACAAGGAGAAACCTACAGTGTGTGGTGGTGACATTCCAGTTAAGTATTAAGCAGCAAGAGAGCTTGCTAGTGATGCAGACTGTTCTATAGACAACACTGGATCAAACAAACTGTGGGTACAGTAAGTTGGAAGATAGAGTATGTGACTGTATAAATGCTATACAGAGAAAAAAATCCATGTAACAATTACTCCAAAACTCATTGTTATAAAAACACACTTTATTATTTCTTTCGTGTGTGTGCGCGCGCAAGTGAAAAGAGGCTTGGCTGGTCTTAGTGACAGCTATTTCTTGAGGTGGAGTGTACCCTATATATTTATAACACCTTGTTATAGTTTAGTGTATTAGTTTTCTATTTCTATAACAAAATACCTGAAACTTACTCCTTTGGAGGCTGAAAGTCCAAGATCAGATAGCTCCACTTATTTGACCTCTGGTAAGGACTTCATGGCAGATGGAATGATGGTGGGAATATGTGCATGAGCAATCACATGACAATATAAGGAGAGACAGACAGACAAACAGACAGACAGACAGACAGAGAGATAGATAGAGAAAGCAGGAAAGGACTAGCCCCTGGTGCTTTGAGATGCAGTCTTGTTATGTAGCCCAGGCTGGATTCGAACTTATGCTGAATTGTCTCAGCCACCTGAGTGCTGGATCACAAATATGTGGGACCACATCCATCTTAGTCTTGCTTAGTCAAAGCAAGCTACTAACTGGAGTCCATTGAGAACCTCTCCATTTCTTCCAGGGCAGAACCCCAGTGACCTAACTCCCTTATCTTAGATCCTACCTCTTGAAAGGCTCTGCCTTTTCCCAACACTGCTGTATTGATGGCCAAGGTTCCAGCAATGAGCCTTTGGGAGGACACATAGTCAAACCATACTGAAGTCATAACAATCACTAGGGTACAGTTGTTTTTGTTTGTTTGTTTGTTTTCTTTTTCTTTCCCTTTCTTTCTCTCTCTCTCACTCTCTTCCTTTCTTTTTTTTTTAGGGGAAAGGTAACAGCAAGGGTCTTGGACTTTGAGATAAATAGCAAATTTTTCTAAAGATGATTTGTGCTAACTCAGATCTAGGCCACCAGAGCCTTGCCTGGTGTCTAACAACTCAGGTTTTTTTTTTTTTTTTTCCCTTTGGTGTTCTAAGGAACCCAAGCCCTTCAAGGTTGGTATAGACCTAGTGTCTATTCACATTACCTGGAGCTGGCTCCCTAGGCCTGCACAGGAGTTTTCTCTAGGTTCCTGTCTGCAAGGTGTTCACCTTTACTACCACAGTCACTCTCAGGCCACGGTGGTGGCCAGAGGAGTTTTGTTGACAAGAATGTCAACAGAAGTTGGCTGCCTGGGTTACAAGTTATGCACATTTATATACCTGAGACTTTCCTAGGGATAACGGAAGCTCAGATATGGAGAGAAAGAGCCTGACCAGGAGTGTCCATTAGGGTTTTTAACTCAGGCCTTGAAAACCTACTGGGAGTCATATCTTAAGGGGTGGGTCTCCCCCTGTCATCTTTGTCGTATTGTTTGAAGAGCACTACAAAGCTCCACCCACCTGATGGAGTTATGCTCTAAGCAATCCTGTTCTATAAAATTAACCACAAGTCTCTTCCTAGCTGGTATAGCAATGAAGCAGCAAGAGAAATCCAGTTACAATTTTAATGAAAGGTTCTTCCATCTGCCCATGGGCCTGTAAGAAAAACATGCCACGTGTGGCCACCTTTAGTGTGAAATGGGCCCTTGGTTCCCACACAAGGCAATCATTTCCCCATGTAGCATGCCAGAATGTTCTCTCCCTGGAAAGTTTCAGGGGAGCTCATATCCTGCCTGTTTGCTTTTAATAAAGAAACATTAAATATATTTAAATAACCTTTCTTTAACGGGCCTGGGATGTGGATTCTCAGGATTTTTGCTTCTTTAAACATCCTGAGGACTATAAACCTCCCTTAACTGGACTAGTTGCCATGTCAAGGGTGTACCCAAATCACTTGAGTTTGGGGGTTCTTTCTCGTTTATGGGGCTGCAGCTGGGCGAGGAAGAAAATTCCAGGCCTCCCTCATGGCACTCTTATTTTTAACTCATTATCTGCATTTCCTGAAGCTCAAGTAGACACTGCTTGCTTTCTTTTATGCTAAATTTCATTAACCTGAAGAGACTCAAAGGGATTACCTTATGTCCCACCATCCAGGTAGGACCCTGATCTTCACTGTCGTCAACCTTCTCCTCTAGGGCTCCGCTCATGGGCTTAGGTGAGGAAAAGGCATTGGACTTGGAACTGGATGGCTGGGTTGCAAATTTGAGTATCTTTATTTATAGGGAATGCCAGAAAGTCAATTAAAAATACTGTTTGGGAGAACAGCTTGGTATCAGTTTCTTTCTCCAGAAATCACTGATCCAGGCATGTATGAGAGGGATTCTTAAAGATGGACCACTTAGAGAGTTGGTAAACTATCACCAAGTTAAGAGTATCTACCACTATGGAATATCCAATAGCTGGTTGCTTGCTTCTCTGCGATCTCATCCACAATTCCCATTAGAAATAAATTCAGAACATAGTAAAGTTGAAGTACTGCCCCATGGCTGCTGTTCTGATGATTTGCACATGGGATCCTTTGGGGTGTTGCAAAGATGGAGCCGGGAATCTTGACCTTAGATCAAGTGGAAGTCTTTCACATTCTTTCACTTTGGGGATGAGGGCAACTGGATCTCTCCTCTAACAATGGAGACCATTGTACACCAGAGTCAATGGGTCAGGAGTTAAAATCAGGACAATGTGAATACAAATCATAATCCAGAGAAAGGAAATTTTCCATCCCCACAAACTCTGTGAACACATGATTGGAAGTTACGGAACACTGCTGTCCACTCAGCAGAGATGTTTTAAGACCATATGCAAAGATAAATATTCTGGTCCAAGCAAGATATGAAACAAGGAGAAAGGGCAAAACAGCAGGGTCCTTTGTGAACTGCTGGGTTTCTACCCAGACTAAAGAACACTCAGAACCCGGAGGCTCAGGTCCTGGTCATCATTTCATTTGTTCATTCTTCAACAAATATTTATTGAGCACATGCTGTGTGCTAGGAATTCAAGGAAAGCTGACCTGGCACTGTCCCTGCCTTCAAGTGTGCTGGGGATACCACACTAACAGGATCAGCTGGAAACTCAACCAATTCAGATACAGTTGTGGGGATGTCGGCTCTGCAAGAGAGTAGCTGATACAGAGGGAGGCTGCTCTACAAACAGCTTGTTTTCCAAAGTGAGACAGAAGGCCTGCTCTCAGCTCCCTGACCCTCCTGTCATCCTCGGGGACCTTTCTAATGAAGCCAGGCTACTTGAATAATCCAGGCTAATCTTTCATCTCAGGATCGATAAGGCTGCTCCACTCTAAGGGCAAATAAAATGCTGGATGATTCAAGGGATTTGGGGATCGATTTGAAAATACATGGCTTCTGGCTCTGTGCCTGTCTGCCTAGACCAGGCTTGCCTGTGACAATTTCAGACTTTAGAGACTGTTAGTGCTCTAAAGGCATGGCCCCTGTCTTAGGAAGGAATCGGAATCCCTACTCCTTTTCAGTGTTAAAGCCTGCAGTGCTTGTTGGCTGTACTACCCCACTCCCTCAAGCACATCTCTGCCCCAAACAGTTGAAATAGGTTTAATCACATTTTGTGTTTCTCCAGGAGAAATTTTCTAGTTCTGATTTTACCAGTTTGTTTTGTAGCAAATATTTATTTTCCTCCCTTCTTATCTTTCTTGGCTGTAAAAAAAAAACCACTAATACCTCATCTGGGATGGGATGCTTAGTAGAAAACCCAAGGGGACTATAGCACAACTCAAGGGGCAGTAAAGATTTGACCACATGCTTCTTGCTGGCTACTTGGCTGAGTAGACAGTCGCTCTTGGCAGTGACTCACACACACTGACCCCAAGCCTTCCCCATGAGGTCACCCTTCCTCTTGTTCTACCACCCGCAGAGGATTCAAGTGCCCTCCGGTTCCACTCAGAATACCTTCCCGAGAGGTCAGGGCTAGGAGAGGCTGGAATAGAGGTGGAGGATTTGGTGAAATGGCTGGGTTTCTTCCAGAAGTCTCTCTAAGGTAGACAAGGACATAGTATTAAAGGATAGTTGGAAGCTCAGTGAGCTCAAGATTGACCATAAGGCATTTTGGGGACAGGTCTAATTTTTCTTTTCTTCCCTAAAACCCACCTTTGTTCTTTCTTTCTGCTGGGGGCTTCTGGATGTTATTATTAGCTCATTTATGCTTTGGGGAGGCAGAAAAAAAAACCAGGACTTCAGTGCTGATTAGCGATTCTTATAGGCTGGAAAAGGGAAGCTGGGTTTGATTAGCGCTTGTGGTCCTCATATACTAAATATGACAGTGAATCCCAGTAGTCAGTACACACAGTGCATATTAGTCACAAACAAAATTTTCAGAATGGGAATTCAGAGCAGGCCCCAAGGTCTACTGAGAGTAAGAATCGGTAGAGGCTGAGCTTATGCCTTTGCAGCAGTTGAGGTTGCTTCTCTTGGATATTCTTAGACATGGGATGCAAGCTGTGTGGCCCTTCCATTCTCCTTACCTGTAAGAGACAGGCAACATAGTTTCATTTCACAAGAGACTATGTAAGGTAATAACCAGAAAGTACTTCAAAGATGACTGGCACCCGATGAGCTTTTATTATATTTTCACAAAGAGCTGTTGATGACGATGGATTTCTCAATGTTATTGCCTTCCATTCTGGTCCAGCTGTGTTAAGAGAGTCAGTAAACTTATAAAATGTCTGTTTTATTTATCTTTTTCCAACTTCCCTCTATCAATAAAGTTCTACCAGTTTATCTTGTTATTCAATCGACTATCCTACAAATAACATCTTTCTCAAGGTTAGCTTTTTTGGGGCTTCCTTTGTCAGGCCAGATCTCCGTCACTTACTGTCTCTAAGTGACCATCTGGCTGCTATGGGGATATTCTATGTAGGTCGTGATGCTCTAGGGAAGCTGGAGAGCACTGAAAATTTTATAGTTTTGAGTTCTTTAGAGCCCTCCACATTTCTCTTCAATACTCCCCTCAGAATATGCACTCATAAACCACATTGAGAAACTCCACCTAAAATCCCTGGATCATACATTCCCCTCCTCCTCACTTGACAGGCAGGGAGGATTAGCCCCCACATAACCAAGCTGATTAGAGACAGACAGTGTCTCAGATTTCCACAAGGTCTCTTCACAACCTTTATGTTCTTTCATGCCTCACCCCCAAGTCCCCCTTTCCATCTCTCCCAGGGAGTCTGAATCGTCATTTACAAGACTCATACTGGGAGGAAAGAAAAGAAGTACCAAGAAGATTCTCATTGCTCAGTGCAGCCCCTGACGACAGATCCCTAGCTTCCCCTCTTCACAGCCCGTAAACTGCTGTGTAAAATTTAAAAAGCGTGAATTTACAGAGCCCAGGAGGAGCCAAGAGGCAAAGACTCATCTCCACTAGTGTCTCAGAATACCGATGAAGCTGAAATATGAGGTCTTGCCAATTTCTGACCAATAAAATATCTCCTGTGCCTTTCCAGATCTTTCTCTTTCCCACACAACAAGAAATGGAGACACAATGAAGGGTTTAGGTTAACAAGGAACAACAAAGCAAAACACCCAGCATGCCTTGAGCTTTTGGGAGCACGGCTGGGTCACACTATCCTGTCTTCTGGGATTATTATTCATCCACGGATCCCTTGATCATTCCGCCCGCTTCAGTATCTCCCGAATTTCTATTTCAGGGATGCTTGATTACTAAGTGAAGATTGTTGTCCAAATGGTTCTAGCTTCCAAAATGGTCTGTAGAAATCTGGGTGCCTGGCTGAGTCCTCAGGGAAAAAAGACAAGTGACAGATTTAACTGGTCTGTCTGAGCTGTGCAGCTTTGAGACTCTGACAGGCTGCCTTAGCCTCCCAGAGCCTCAGCTTTCCTATCCCTAAAAGGAAGAGAATTGGTCTGGTAGGGATCTTGAGATCTCTTAGTCTGATATTTGCTAATTCTTAAGCAAGTCAGGAGCTGAGTGGGTGGGAGTGAAACTGTCAGGGCAAATTCCAATGGAAAAGAGAGACAGGAGCTGCTGAGTCTGTTTAGTGACTGGTGCTATGTGGACCCTATGCATTCTATCTGTTTATCTAACTGTGGTCAAGAAACATCAAGCTAACTGGTTTTCTTTTGGTTGAGGTGGGGAGGAAGAGAGGCAAGGAAGGTGGGAGAGAGAGGGACAGAGAGATAGAGAGAGAGAGAGAGAGAGAGAGAGAGAGAGAGAGAGAGAGGGAGGGAGAGAGAGAGAGAATAAAAATGAGCTGGCACAGAATTAGGCAAGAAGAATATCATGAAGTTATCAATGACTAAGGTCAAAAGAATTATGATAATATTCCTTGGTGACTTGTCTGAGGATAATGTATCTTAGAATTTATATTTTCTATAACTTAAGAAGGCTACCAGATATTGTTCTCAAACAAACTAAGATGGAGGGAAGAATTTTGCTTTATCATCAATCATTTTGTGACAAAGCGCATGTATGGGGCCACCTTAGTCAATCTGGTAATACTGTAACAAAATATGGCTGGATAATCTATAAAGAATAGAATTTTGTGACTCCTAATGATATTCTGCTAGACTCATGGAATCAGTGTCTTATTCAGCTACCATCAGAGGGGCTTCCTCCTGCAGCAGATGGGAACAAATACAGAGACCCCAGCAAAATAGTACATAAAGACAGACAGACAGACAGACAACTTGAACATGCAGCTCTAAACAAGATGTCTCCATCAAATTCCTTGATGGAGCTTAGAGAACCCTACAGAAGAGTTTGCAGAAGATGTTGGGGATAGAAGGAACAGAGGACACCAGGAGAACAAGACCCTTTAATACAACTGAGCAAATCTATGGAGTTACAGAAACTGAAGCAGCAAGCACAGGGCCTGTGCAGGTCTGCACTAGGTTCTCTGCATATATACTATAGCTTTCAGTTTAGTACTTTTATGGGACTCCTGAATATGTAGATAAGTGGGTCTCTGACTCTTGTGCATTCTTTTGAGGTTCTATTATTTTTCTGTTGGCTTGGCTTGTCCAAATTTGATGTGATAGTTTTTATTTTTATCTCCTTGTATTTTATTTTGCTATGTTAAAAAAGAGCTCTGCATTAAGTTAGATGAAAATAATAAGAATCAGAATACAATTTTATCTCTTGTAGTTCTGGAGGCTGGAAAATCTCTGTAGATCAGGGGCCAGCATTTTGTTTGTCTGGTAAGACTTTCTTCTTCCAGTAGTGTAGGGTAGGATAGGATAGGTTAGGGCATGATAGGACTTTGTTGATGTTGCCTTAATCCTGCATCCTTCAGGGGGAACAAATACTGTGATCTTGAATGGCAGGAAGGCAAGTAGGAGGAGGACCACTGCATGAAGCTTCTCTTATAAACGTGCTATTAAAAAGGAAATACAAATATCTTACTGATTTATTGATAAATTTTTCTACATACTGCAGATAGATTTTTTTCACAATAACCTAGGCTACACAAAGTTAGATATGGTATTGTGTTAGAGCCACTGGAGAGAAAGCCTTTGCCTAGATGTATGTAAAGAACAGTTGGAGCAAAAGGGCATAAAAGTTAAGACTCATTGCAGCCAATGTAAGATAGAGTAGGGTAAGGTAGGGTAGGGTAGGGTAAGACAGAGTAGGGTCAGATAGGTAGGATAGTATAGGGTAAGTAGGGTGGGGTAGGGACGTTTTTGGGTAGGCTAGGGTAGAATATAGTAGGGTAGGTAGAGTAGGGTAGAATAGGGTAGGATAGGGTATGATAAGACTGTCTCCAAATGGACTCTCAGAGACAGGGAAGGTCATGACAACCTCTTAACACATACAGCCTCCGGTCCCTGGGACAGAAAGAGGAGATCTGAATTCTAAGAGTGGTGAATTTCTTTGTTAAACTGGACATTTTCTGGTTTCCAGAAAGCAGATACAGTTTATCTCGGGTCAGGCAACTCGTTGGTAGGAATTCCTAGCTGCACTCACTCCCTGTCTGCCAGTGGTCATTGGGTGTGCCATGCTCTGGCCAGAGACTGCAGTTTTTGGGTTCCCGGTAATCCGCCTACTTCTTTGCTTGATGGGCCATGACAACCTGATTCCTACCGAGTGCACAGAATCAACAATGCTATACATTCGTTCCTCTTTAAACCTTGCTTCCGTTTCTTAAGGTAGGACATGGAGAAGCAAAAGCACAGATGATAGATAGTTTCGATTTGGAATTCAGATTAATGGTCATGGGTTTTAGATGCAAACTTTATAAACTATCCTATAAATACTCCCCAAACCATCTGAGATGCTTCACCCAGACCTGTTCTATCAACAAAGAAATCTAGGAGGTGGGGCTTGCCAGGAAGTTGGGAGTCTCAGGGCTAGGGAGATAGATTCCAAGGAGATGTGTGAATCTGCGCCTTGGAGAAAACATTCAGCAAGAATAAACCATTGCGTTGTCTGGCAAGGAAAAGATGATCTATAAATAATACTTATTTACTTCTTGATCATCCCTGAGTTTTGTGGTCTTGTGCTTTTTCTTTAAGTTTCTCTCATGGTTATATCTTATTCACCCAAAATGCCTTCCATACACCTGGAACTGTGGGGTAGGTCTGTGGAGGGGAGGTGGTACCAATCCAGTTTTTTAGGCGGACCTGGACGAGGTCAGCTGTGATTTTTGAGAGTTCAGGTCAAGGCCCTCCAAATGGCAGGGGACAGTCACATCTTCCAGAACTACCAGCCAAGGGTATGCTCTTCTGAAAGTCACCGAACTAAGGCAAACACAGAGCCTGTAATAGCTTTTGCTCTTGCTTTCGTTTATTATATGTTCCACACTTGAGATTCCTGTGTTCCACTCCCGATTCTTCTGGATCTTTCAGAACAAACACTGAAGTAGTTGGTGTGTGTGTCAGGGGTTAATTACTGTCTTTCATCCGCTCTTTCCATCCTTTCTGAGTGACTCACGTGCACCGCATGATTAATATTAATCAGTACACCGTGACAGCAGAAGACATCTACTGCGAGGTGCTTCAGTGCCAAAGACTGGTGAGGCAAACCAGTTCCTTCTTCTGGACTGTGGAGGGGGAAATTTGGCTGTTTTAAAAATAGCGTTTTGTAGAAGGAGAGCTGCCAGCAGCTTTGGGGTTGCACAGCAGGGCAGAGGTTGTGTAACGCCTGTGCTACTCACTAAGTGTGAGCAGGCACTTTTAATAGCTTTAGCTGGAAGGTGATATAAACCACTAGGCTCCAAAGATCAGCCCCACCTTCTCCCAGGGACACTGAGGATAAATAGTTCCTCATGACTACACTGGTGCTTTTGTCCACAACATGCAGAGTTTCCTCACATGCATCCATAGCCATTATCCTCCTATTCCGTCAGGTGCACTTACTCATCTCTCATCGTCTCCTATGCCTATGTTTTGTTTTCCTGTCAGGATAGCACTTTCCAACAAGTCTCAGGATACACCTACTACCCTATAAAAGACTGTATCCATTGCAGACGTGTTCTGTGAGTTCTGGGATGACTAGAAGGAACTGTCTTGTCAAGTTATGAATGTGGTCTTACCTTTTTATTAGAAATTAATTGATGGAGTTCTCACTAGCAGGTGGTATAGGATTATTCTCTTGAGAACCTAGAGCTCAAGAGATCCTGTCCACAGTACACAGACCCACCTCTAAACTGCAAGTCTGAGAGGGAATTTAGGTCTCATTTGCCTGACTGAGTCAGTACTATTCCATGCCCTTTCATGTGTACCTTTGTTAAAACCTGGCCTTATGCAGATTGATAGATGCCCACCACTGTGGTCATGTCTTTGATGGTCTGGATATAAGCATAGGTTTCCAGGGGATATATGGATACCAGGATACTAGCCATAATGAATCATGATACAAGAATAGCTGTTAGAGGTGGTAGGGTGATGGTTAAAAGTACTTCCTGGTCTTTCAAGTGAATTTCCTCCTTGCAAACTTGTTGACATCATCTGGTTCCTAAATCCTATTCTTATAACAAAGATACAAATCCCAGTCTGATCTTTGGTCCCACTTGAATTTGCCTTTCTCCTTTTACATATTATCCTCAGGGCCATCAGCTTCTTTACATCCAACGAAGTTACTCCATTTCTTTGCCTTATTCTCTGCTCCCCGGTGCCCAGCTGCCATCTTCCCCAGTTCATGAGACTGACCTAATTTTGTTCTGTATCTTGAACCATTGTGCACACTACTCTACATGGACAAAGAAGACACTACCTGTGACTGAAGTGTGTCTCACTGTATCCACCAGCCCTTGAGTGGACTGCAGTCATTATTTTGAAGAACAGCAGTGACAATAGGAGAATAAGCTCCTTCCCATTCACCTGCCACGTGTGTGTCACTTTAGGGCCACTAAGTTCTTTATTGACACATTTTATGATGCCTGTTGTCTTTCATTCTTCCCCTGGCATTTATTGAGCACCCATACTATGTCAGGTGCTCATCTGAAACACTGAAGTATGGAGATAGAGATAGAGAATCTATGTATAATAATACAATAGCCTAGTCAGGGGAAGCAAGAAGCGCATAGAAACAACTATGATTAAAAAAAAAAGTGGTGTTGAGTGTCTTAGAAAATAGAGCCAGGTGCAAAAAATAATAACAAAAAAAAAGAAAAAGAAAAAAAAACCCTCAAACAAACTAACTAACAAAACCCCGCATGTTGGTTTCTTGTTGAGTGGGAAGAAACTCAGAAAGGAGAGGGTAACTGAGGAGAAAAGAGTTCAAGGAGGAAAAGAACAAATGTTAGGAAGTGTTTACTGAGCTGGACACCCTCTGAGAGAACTCTGAAATCAATCTCTCTCTCTCTCTCTCTCTCTCTCTCTCTCTCTCTCTCTCTCTCTCTCTCTCATGTGTGTGTGTGTGTGTGTGTGTGTGAGTGTGTGTGTGTGAATACAGAGTTCCATTTGCTGAGCTTTGTGCAGATTCCATTGGGTGTAATAGCTCAGTAGCAACAGGATGTGTGAAGACAAAGGACAAATGATTTGGAGCATGGGCAGGAAGTGAAGACTGGCCAGATGTGCTCCTGTGACATAGACCATGGCAGAACAGGAGCAGAGAAGGGCAGTGGGGTCCCTGGAACACCTGAGACCAAGGGACCTGAAGTGACAGACTGTGAGAAGGTGATTCTTTAAGAACAGGCAGAGTGCAACAGATTGCTTTGTGGGGTTCTGAAAAGAGCCTTTGTTCTTTTACATGGCTGGCACATGAGGCTGAGGGAGAAATTGTGGAAATGATAGAGGGAGATGGTGCAGAATACAGAGGTAGAGCTCTGAACTGGGTAGGGAGGGCATCCCTGGAAAGAAGGTAGCAGCACAACTGCAGGAATACAAGGCAACAGTGAGGGTGAGCATCAAAGAATCCAGGTTCAGTCTGACCAGAGAATTTAGAATGTAAAGATACTCAATGATGAGACTGAAGACATAGCTGGAACCAGCTGCAGAGTCCATTGAAGTTTTGGTTACAGTTCCCAGACAGTGGGGGATTGTTTGTGACATTGCAATGAAAATTTTCATCAAAGAATTGTCCATGAATTCTGTTCTGTGTAGTCAGGAACTTGCACGCAGAATAGCATTTTGGATAAGGAGATTATTATGAAATGGAGCTTTGAATTCTAGAGACCTGTTTTAGTTGTGCATCTCATGGCTGTGACAGAATATCTGACCAAAGCAAGAGAAGGAAAGAAATATTTATTTTGACTCACAGTTTGAGGGTACATTCTATCATGGTAAGAAAGTTAAGTGATACTGGCAGGGGCTTGAAGCAGCTGGTCACATTGCACCTGCAAGCAGAGCAGAAAGGGATGCTTGTGTTTGGCTTCTTTTCTCACTTTATTTAGACCAGGACCCTACTAGCTCATGGAATGATGACACCTCAAGTTAAGGTGATCTTCTCACCTTAGTTAACCTAGCCTAGAGAGTCTCTCACAGGTCTGCTCAGAGGCTAACATACTGTAGGTGATTTTATATCCTGTCAAGTTAACAATATTAAGCATCATAGGTCTGTGAACTATACCTTAAGGGTCCCTGTCCTGTCCTTCCTGCTTTTCAGATGGATAGATTGAGGCTTGCAAAGCTTGGCTGTTAATATGCCTACTTTTATTGGTTCCTGTATTTATAGTCTAGGAAATAGGTCTGAGATAGGCTCAGACTGTAACAGGTGCTTGGACCATGTGTCCAGGATTCTTACCTCTCCACCTCTGTACCCCACCATACTCCTGATCTGGCTTCTGACAGGTGGTTGTTTGGTGGCAACAAAATTCATCATTGGCTTTAATCTACAAAAGCAGCTCACTTAGTGGTTTTCAAAATGGGTGATTCATGGGGAATAGAATATTCCATTAAAGGGGGAAATAAAAAGTAGGAGATTTGAAAAGATCTGGAAGGATTTGGACAGTTGTCTATTTGTAGAGTCAGAAATGCAGACTCTACTGAAATTTGGTCCTAACAATCTCTCCTTGTTTTTCGGTTTGTAGGTTTGTTTGTTTTAAAGCCCATAGGACAATACAGCTTAGATCAAGACCTGAGCTCATAAAGAATATGTCTTTTTAAAAACAGAGTTCTCAGCTCTATGCCACATGCATGGCGGGCTTTCAACCTGGCTTGGTCCTTCTGCTGGAGAACCCAATTAGAGAGGTTTCCCTCTGCATATTTCAATGCCTAGGGCACGTCTGGAGTTCTTGTGAATTGTTCTTCTACCTTTAGAGACCAGGTTGTGGGATGGGATCTTCATTGTCTGGGTGCAGAAAAGGAGCAGAAGTCTCTGTATGATAGAAATAGAAAACAAGCAAACAACAAACAAACACCCCCCCCCCCGCAAGAATGAAGGAGACACTTCAGTGTGTGAAGCTCTGCTTTCTTCCTTTCCTTTCTCTACTTGAATTAACCTGAAGTCAAAACCAGATCTCAGAGCAGAACTGGTTGCCACATCATTTAGACATGTTTGCAAAACATTCCGAAAATAATTCAATAAGAATGGGTTTTTCTTGGAATTTATCACTGCCTGGCAGATGGGAGCCCAAACACAACAACTTTGTGCAAAAAAGGCAAGAGACCCAGCAAATGGGAATGACAGTGGCAGACAGCAAGGAAACCCAAGAAGCCAGTCGACTTTCATTATCCGTGATGGTGTGAAGCAGAAATAGCAAACACCGGGTGTGAGAGGCACAAACATGGCCTGTGTCTTAGACTCTCTGTTTTCTCTAAGGAAAAAAGCTGACAGGACGAGGGGGCCTGAGGACAGTGTCCCAGGTCTCAGAGGAAGTCAGTCTGGCTGTATTTTCCTTCTCTCCAGTGGAAGCATTTTCGTCACTGGTTTTAATGGAGAAGATTCACAGCTTCAGAATAGAATAGATTAACACAAAATACAAGGGCAAAAATGAGTGACTGGATGACAGAAAGTAGGATTGAAGGCCAGAAATAAGGGGAGGCCATCACCAGTCAGTGGCCTGGGACAAGCCTAGAACAATTTTGGTTTGTTCTTCTACCCTTAGTGATGGGAAGAATAACTCTGATGGTCATCTCTCTCCCTCTACCTACTCTCTCTCTCTCTCTCTCTCTCTCTCTCTCTCTCTCTCTCTCTCTCTCTCTCTCTCTCTCTCTGATATTCTTCATGTTTAACAGAGTGGTTTCCCAGCAGCATAGTGACAGACAGAACTCAGGCCCTTTAGTGGACATTGACTTCTTCAGATACCACTGTCATTGGGCTACAAAATGAACGTTCTTGTCAGGAACAGAATTACGTACTTAGGTTCCCTGACTTGTGACTCGGTATGTGATCTTTGGACTGTTCCTCACTTTTTACCACAGTGGCCATGGACGTTGTAGAGTGAGGCAGATGTTTAATGTGGCAAAGCCGTTCCTCTCCTCCTGCTGCAGTTCACCTCCTCCCTTCTCTCCTACTGGTCCATTCTCACACACTTCTGCCCATCACCCTGGTCAACTTTGTACATCTATGCCTGTCCATTTGTCTTGCAAGTGGCTGGCCCCTAAAACTACCTTCAGTTTAGACTTCTCTTGTGACTGTTACTGTAAAACCACCCACTCATACATCTGGCAAATCCCCCCCTCCCCCCCCACACACACAGTGGTCTCTCTTCCTATTTGGGATGCGACTGCTTTATTTCCTCTTCACTGTCACAAAGTTTATTCAGATCAAGTTGCTATAACACAGTGTCATAGCTTGGATGGTGTTTGTCATAGCTTGGATGGTGTTGACAACAGGCATTTATTTCTCACAATTCCAGATGCTAGAAGGTCAGGTTTAAAGTGTTTGTAGATTTGAGGTTCTTTTCTGCATAAAGTCCTCTTTCTCCATACAGCTTTGCTTAGAACAGCAAGCTCTGCCTATCTGATCATACTTCTTTCTAGAGAGGCTCTAATTGTCCCACAGGGTATAACTCTAATGACCTCACATAACCAATTATGTTCCCAAACCTCTATTTCCTAATACCTTCATGGCATAAATTAAGTCTTTTACATGGAAATTTTGGAGAATCACAAATATTCAGTTCATTACACACAGAGAATTTCTCCATTTACACTGGGTATTCAAGCTTGGTTCCCAAGATTTATACCCCATCTTTTTCACTCCCTCTTCTCCCTCCTCCTCACTCCCTTTCTCCTCATCTTTCCATCATTTTGGCCTCTAAAACTTCTTGACCACATCTATTTTTCTGTATATTCCTTACTGTTACTTGTTTTCTCTCTTCCTGGGCCATGCTTGATCATAATTATCAAGTTGGCATCCTTGCCTCTAGGTTTTGTCCTTTTGATCCTTTCTCCACACAGAAGCTACAATAAACCTAATAAAGTCTTCTGTGGCATAGCCTTCACCAACTTCCCTTTAACCCCAGCACGAACTCTGCATTCTCTAGTATAATTTACAAGCCTATTCTTCCACTCTCTGTCCTCACTTCTGCCTGAGGCCTTACAGAAAACATGGACTCTGCTCCAGAGAACTGGGTCTCCACAACAAATTCTCACTCCTGGAAAAACTGCTCATTCATCAGTCTCAACCCTCACCTCTCACCCTAGCCTTTACTTCCATGGGAAATCTACCTAGGTTCCAGGTTCCAAAAGGAGAAGTCATAGGCCCCTTTCCTAATACTACCAGTTTCTAGAAAAGAAATAGAATCATCTGATCTGAAAAAACAAAACAGGCTGAGGACCATCTTTTCCTCACTGGACCATTGGTAAGGAAAAGCAGGATCGTTGAGGTAAGGAGAAAGAAAGGGCATGGAAGAAAGAGAAGCAGGGAGATAGGAAGGACAGGGATGGAGGGACAGGGCTCTAGGTTTAAGGCAGTCCCTCAGTGGGAAGGATTGTGGCAGCCCAGGTCATGGAGATCTATGCAGGGTCTTGCCTGCTTGGCCTGGTAGGAGTAGTTCAGTGGATTCTGTGCAGGTTCTCTCTGCTCCAACAGGAATAGCACCAACATTGGCATGTCCTCCTCAGGCAGGGGGACAGATAATAGACTATTTCAGAGCCTCCAGAATACAGGAGTAAGTCAACACACATAACACATGTTTCTCAAATATTGTTGCCGAAGGCCAGCCAATACTCTAGCACATGTTCAATAGCTCTTGACCTAAGTTCAAGGCAGCATACTTCAGATGAGATGTAGCATCTTGCTATAACTGAAAGCTATAACTTTGATTGATTCTGGGACAGTGCTGGTGGCTAGAAAAATTCTTCATTCCCAGTGGTCTTTCCTATAACAAAGGCTCTAAAACAAGGGAAATTTTCCTGAGGAGTCCTATCTCCTTGGTACAGTTAGAAGCACCATCCAGTTCTGCAGGTCCATGTGCCCCCATGCTTTTATCATATCTTTCTCAGTCCTGGTAGCTTATTGGGTACTCATCTCCTTGAGGATAGGAACCCTATATGACCTTCACAATGGTGTATTTCGAATGTCTAACAAAATATGAGCTTGGTATATCCTAGTTGGAGAAATTCTTACAGCTAAATTACTCTGGGAAAAGAAGGGGGTCTCTACTTGTTTCTCCATTGTCTGTCTTCTCCCTCTTTTAAAAACATAGAATATAGATTATTCTTCAAGGAAGCTTCAAGATATCTGAGCTAATATAAACAATAGAATGAAGATTATCACTTTTCCCAACTGCACACAGGAGGGATGGAACAAAGAGAAGAGACCATAAAACCAGGAATACATGGGGCCAGAGGAGCCAGAAGCAAGTCTGTACTCACTCTATAAGTTTCTCCCTTGTAATCTCAGGTGTCACCTCCAATTAAGTTGATGGAATTGGTGCCAAATCTAAATTGTTCATGTCCTTGGGGTCCCAGTAGTCTCGATGAACAGCTTCCATTGTGAAGTGCCCTCTTGGCATTTCCTTTTTGGAATATAAATCTTGCCTTCCCTCCCCCTGCCATTACCTACCTCACTCCAATCCTTGACCTCCCTGGTGCTCCACAAACCACTAGGATGACATTCAATCAATCATGCCAGCAGGAAGAGTAGAGAAACATCTCATCTACAACCACCTCACCCCTCCTCCACCACCACTTCACCACGCATCCTCAACCACCTCACTACGAGTGTACGACCACCTTACCACACATCTACCACCACATACAACTACCTTTCCACACATCCACAACCATCTCACCAACTCAGGTACAGCCACCTCACTACCCATCTACAATGACTTCCCCACTCATTGACAACCACCTCACCACTCCTTTGGGCCAAAGCACATCAAAGGAAAGGTTCTAGGGTGCTTTCAAAGATTTCAGTCTAGGAAACATATGCTATCTAGGAAATTTCTAAGTACCTTCAGTTCCCCCCTGTAAGCAAGACAGAGGACCATACTTTCGTGGGCCTGGCTGAGTTGGCAAAACTGTGTATACACTGGCATTCTCATGTGACATCCCCAAGACATATTCATCATGTAGAAGCTTTCCTTTAGAAGATTAATGCATGACTCTCATTCTACATGAGGAGGATCCCTTCACCTCCAATTTTAATACCATCCTTTCTTCCCCATTTTCAATACTTATCTGCTTTGAGATCATCTTTAGTCATCATGGATGGAGCATTCTCTTCTTGACTTTTCTTGAAACTTCTCATTGTCTTCTTGAAGCTCAGCTCCATCTTCCTTGCTTAGTAGCAACTATCTATTCCCATCTTCCCTCTATTTCCTTACTTTGCTCTTGTGCAAGGTGTGGTGAACATTAGCATAACAGTGTATCAAATTATCCTAGAAGAGGCAGGACTGATCAGCCAAAGGAATGGTCCTAATCATTGTAGGGACAGACAGTGCAGTATATAGAAACGGAGGCATAGAGGAGGAGATAGCAATCAAGAGGTTGGAGAAATGAAGGTACCTTCAGTGAAGCCTTAGGGCTCTGAGACCATCGATTTATCTTCTTACAGTTACTAGACACTCTGATTGCAGATAGAAGGATTTCAGATTGATAGGATACTGTTTCTCACATTGTTAACTTTGGGCAATTATCGCCGACTAAATTATGTTCTGGTAAAACTAAAATTGTGGGCCCCCCTTTTAAATTTGACCTATAAATTCATAGACAATCTATATTTCTTAAAGACATAACATCATTTTTGTTTTAGCATAGCAATAAATCCAGAAATAAGCTCATTAAGGTCAGAACAAGATCTCTGAGGTCCCTCAGGGACACAGGTGCCTTTCCTTTTTCAGTGCCTTTGTTTGCTGCCATGGGCTGCATGGTCTAGCCATGGGATGGCAGGGACATATTCGAGGTCTGTATCTGTGCTCTAGGCTGGAAGGGGCTGAGAGCCAAAGGCTTTATTTGGGGCTTTTATTCTGAGTTCAGGCATTCAGGACATGATGTCATCCAGACTTGCATACATGAGTGATTCAGGCTAGAGAATCAGGTACCTCAAATTCAGGAATGTTTGTTAGTTAGGAATGTAAGTTAGTTATGAATGATTTTTAAGTGAGCCAAATTGTTCCAGCTTCTCTGCCCTGTTACCCTCCTCTTCCACTGTTAAGGTATTTGAAAATTGTATTACATATTGAAAGTTAGGGGGTTCTGGAAATATATGCATGCAATTACGTATGTGTGTGTGTGTATGTGTGTGTGTGTGTTTATACACCTTTCCTGGGGCTAGAGATTATTAATCTGGGAATCTTTTGATATGTGTTGTGATAATCGCATTCTTAGACATTTCTAAACATTTGTATTTGAGATACTTAAGGAATTAACTCCAGAATTTTTAACTTTTTATGAACTTTACTATTAAAAACTCTTGCAAATAAATACAAACATCACACACCAACATTAACCAGCCCCCAAATCTATACAACTTGAGTAACTGACATCAAGTTATAATTACCATTCAAAACAGAAAGTGTGAAGATTCACATTAAATTTTACACTTTCAGAGTTGACTTTATATTTTATGTACTTATCCATACCAGGACAAGAAAAATCCACAACAGAATTAGAACCAGGGAAACAATTAGCTTCCTATCCTTTTTCTATGATGAATGTATTTCTCATTCTCTTATTCTAACCTTTCTTGCTCTCCTTTCTTCATGTTTTACTGTACACACATGTATATTTGTCTATATGTTACATACATTATTTCCTAGACTCTGCATATGAGAGGGAATATGTGGTTTATTTCTTTCTGAGAGTACTTTTAAATTTTATATTCATTTTTATAAGTAATGTATATTTCTAAGGTCTGCAATACGGTGTTTTCATATATATAACCACAGGAACTGAAAATCACAATCAAGCCAGCTATTCCTTCAACTAGCCATCTTCTATGTGTGTGATAAGAACACTTTTCTTCTTGACAAATTTTACATATAAAATACAGCTTTTACTAATTATAGTTACCATATTCTAAATTTACTCTAGAACCTTTCATTACTTTAATAGTAACTCATTATGCTGTGACTATATTTTGATAAACGTGTCCTTTTTGGCCTGCCATTGAAGACACCACACACTTTGATTGTAAGACACAGAGAAATGAAGCTGAAAGCTTTCTCCCTGAGGGCTGGCTTTCCCAGTGCTAGAAGATGCTTTCAGGCTTCTAGTGGAGAAAAGTTACCAACGATAGCAACTGGAAGCAAACCATGAATGATAGCAGCCACAATATGTGCACTGGTGAAATAGACTATTATGGGTGTAGCCAACTGAATTCAGATTGGGGATTAGGCCTACTCCACGGGAGGCGTCTGTCTTAGTCAGGGTTCCGATTCCTGCACAAACATCATGACCAAGAAGCAAGTTGGGGAGGAAAGGATTTATTCAGCTTACACTTTCACATTGCTGTTCATCACCAAAGGAAGTCAGGACTGGAACTCACACAGGGCAAGAAGCAGGAGCTGCTGCCGAGGCCATGGAGGGATGTTATGTACTAGCTTGCTTCCCCTGGCTTCCTCATTTTGCTTTCTTATAGAATCTAAGTCCAGAAATGGCACCACCCATAATGGGCTCTCCCCACCTCGATCACTAATTGAGAAAATGCCTTCCTTACAGCTGGATGTTATGGAGGCATTTCCTCAACTGAAGCTCCTTTCTCTGTGATAATTCCAGCTGTGTCAAGTTGACACACAAAACCAGCCAGTACAGCATCCATTCCTAGGACAGTAAACCTGATCAAATTTCATGACTGGAACTCTCATATCACCTCCTCCAAGGCCAGGGAGCATCTCAGAACAGCAGTAAAAGAATGGAAGGCTGGGAGGATGGAACGGGGTACTGTAAACACTGTCTGCTTAATATGATATGGCTGTTATACTTATGAACTCACAGTAGCAGTGGCCACCAGTATAAAACCTGCACTAGACTGGGTCATCAAATCCCACCATGACTGGGGAAGGGGCTCACAAGGCCCCACCTTTCCCTGAGGAGCTATAGGCAGTTAATGTGGGGAGTCGAATTCCTCAGTGATAGGCAAGCACTGGTAAATTATCCTCATTCAAATTAATAACTTCCCACTCACGTCCATGCAAGCATCTCCTATTAAGTACAGTGGGTCACCAAACACAACATAAGCCCTCAAAGATATAAAATAAAGGAAACAATGGGATTGGCCTTTTTAGTTCTCTATGTGAAATCATGTAGTATTTTGCCTTCTGTTCCTGGCTTATTTTACTTAGCATATGGTATTTCCATGATTCATGCACATTGTTGCAAATGACAGGACTCTTTTTCTTTTAAGGATAAATAATATCTCAGCATGTGCACACACACACACACACACACAGTCACACAGTCACACACACAAACACTCCATTATATCTCTGGCTAAATAGCAATATTCCATTATGTCTGCATACACATATATGTACATTAAATGGTGATAAATATTTATACCTCATTAACTTAATAAGAGATTGAGTCCTTTAAAGGGCCACATACATGAAGGGAAAAAAGTCTTATCTCTCCAATGTAAAGACTTCTGGTAGGATTCACATGAGCATTGAATAGAAATAAGAAAGGCTGGAAAAGATGATAGCAAAAAGACAATGGAAAACAAGAGAGAAAGCAAGGGAAGAAAGGATGAGGGAAGTTAAGAAAGGAACATAGAGAAAGATGATACATACTATTTATTTATTTATTTATTTGGTTTTTTGAGACAGAGTTTCTCTGTGTAGTCCTGGCTGTCCTGGAACTCACTCTGTAGACCAGGCTGGCCTCGAACTCAGAAATCTGCCTGCCTCTGCCTCCCAAGTGCTGGGATTAAAGGCATGCGCCACCACTGCCCAGCGATACATACTCTATAATGCAGTGGTTCTCAACCTTCCTAATGCTGCAAACCTTTAGTGCAGTTCCTCAGGTTGTGATGATCCTAACCATAAACTTACTTTTGTTGGTACTTCATAGCTCTAATATGGTTACCATTATGAATCATAATATAAATATCAATGTTTTCCTTTGGTCTTAGGAGACTCCTGTGAAAGTGTCACTCAATCCCCAGCATGGTCACAACCCACAGGTTGAGAACTGGGGCTTTAATACAATATTTTATATATAATATACATACTTTGATATATATAATGTTATACATAATGTTCCACACATGCGCACACACACACACTCATATGTTAGGCTGTTCTGACATCCTCATATTAAGTTTAACCTCCACATTGAAGTCTGTCTATAAACTGACTCGTCGACATTCTAGGCTGAGCCTTGGGGTAGCATTCTAAAATGATCCTAGGTGAGCCAGCAAGCACAGGAAAATTCAAAGAATTTCCTTCAGGTTGAATGCAAAAGTTGTCAGTGTTGTAGATGCCAGGTTGACAGACAAAAAGAGAGAAGAAAAAAACAATCTGATCAGGAAATGAAAGCTAAGATGTAGCAAATCCACTCATCCTGGTGACTCATCCCATGTGTCCAGGCTTCACATTTAACAGTCTCTTCTTTGAGAATTCTAAATGCCTTCTGTCTCCTACAGATGAGTTCACGTTAGTGTTAAAGCCTTAAGGTTCACAATTCCTAATTCTTTTGTTTGGAAATAAATAACCCTTGTGTCGAATAGCACAGACCTGGGAATGTAGTTCCTTTGCCTAGATGGGAGGGATAAATAGAACAATTCCAAAAGAGAGCTCTCACGTTGTGGAATGTTAAATGTTGGCTCTGTGTACACACTGCCTCCATCTCTCCCTGGGATCGTTTGAGAATTATGCTGTTGGCTTCTTTATCCAGATCCCCACTCTCCCTGAGAGCTGAGCCCACATGCAGAGCTGAAGGGGGGAAATACCTGTCCAAGCTAATCACCATTGAGGAAAGTGGCTCCGAGGAGCCCAAGCCAAAGTCCTTCTATTTTCTCCTACCTCTTTCCCTCAACAATACATACTTTTTGTAGAAAAGAAAATGCTACTAGTTTTATGTAAGACTATTTGGCCTTGTACAGCTTGAGTATTGCAAGGAAGAAGGAGGAGAGGGGAAAAGATTCTCTAACAATCTTCACAGAACATGAGAGCGCTTATGGAAGGGGAGAAACAATTCTCCTGCTTTGGACACGCCGTGGACCAAAGTGCATACACTAGGTTAGGCCACAAATGCAGTGAGATAAGTGCTAGATCTAATCCTGAAATTAGATTCCAGTCTGAGCCCAGTTACTAAGCAGCTGGTGACTGTGGGTTAGAACCTCATCGCTTGGGCCCAAATTTCTCATTTTCCAACAGTGGGGTATGGCCAAGATGGAATACATAGCTTTTATAGATGCAAAGCATTAGAGGCTCTAGAAGACTCTTTTGTGAGTTCAGATACTAAAGTCACATGATGGGTCATGTTGGCAGCCCCAAGGAATGAACTTGGAGATCCTGTAGTATTTTGTTTTGTTCTGGGTTTTCCTCACTTAAATTCTTAGCATTCTAAGACTTTCCTGGTTGGGTCTCGTGCATCCTGCCAATTTTCCCTCTGCCTTCTCAAACATGTGTTTTCTTACTTTTCTGTAAATACCTGTGATGTTTCTGTCCTCTTTAATTCCTTACTGCTCACTAAACCCCACCCCACGCCTTAACCAAGACAGTATTTCAGCATGTCCTTCAGAAATGTCCCCTGATTATCTCTTAACAATTTAATGTAATTTATATTTCTGTAATGCAGGATCTCTTATCCTTAGTATAATTGACATATTGGAACTGATTCTCTTTGTTTGGGGGTGGGAAGTTCATACTGTACAAAAGAAGATGGCTAGCAGCATTTCTGCCCTCTGCCTAATTGAATGACCTACTACCTTCTATTACACAGGGACAGCTGAAGACACCTCCAGAATGGCCAAATGTCTCCTTGTAGCCAAATCCGCTGTGGCTGAAGATTGCTGTTCCTCATGGTTTTGTGGATTTATTATACTATAATATCTACTTATGGCATAATAGATCCATACCAGACAGACTTGAGTTTGGATCTGGCTCTATCACTTCCTACTCTAATATTTAAGGATATACTTAATCTCTGAGCTTTGGTTTCTTATGTGTACTTTAAGGAGAAAACTTAGGCTGGTCTGGAAAGCTAACCAGGCATCTTTTACTCAGTGTCTTAATTAGGGTTTCTATTGCTATGATAAAATACTATAACAAAAAACAACTTGGGGAAAAAATTCTTTATTTCATCTTACAAACCTAGTCTATCATCCAGAGAAGTTAAGGCAGGAATTCAAAGCAACAGTTTGGGGCAGGAACTGGTACAGGGGACATGGATGGATGCTATTATTGGCTTGCTCCTCATTGTTTATTGAGCCAGTCTTCCCCTACAATCCAGGACACCTTCCCAGGAGTAGCACTGCCCACAGTGGGCTGGGCCTTCCTACCTCAACCATTAATCAGGAAAACACCCTACAGACTTGCCTGTAGACAATCTGAAAGGCATTCTCTTAATCGAGGTTTGTCTCTCAGATAATTCTAACTTGTGTAAAGTTGACTAAAAAAATCTATTCAGGACATGGCTTTTAGGAAGGGCTTTCTAGAAGTTGGTTGCCGTGGCAAAAGGAGCCATTTGTGGAAGGGAATTGCTTGTCAAGAAAGGACTTGGACACTGAGCAAGGGCACCACAAAAACAGTCATGTTATGTAGCAGCTGACTTCCTTGATGCTGTGACCACACGCACAGTGGGGAACAGTGTTCAGGAGGGTGTGTTTATTTTGGCTCCCAGTTTTAGGGGAAATGGCCCATTGTAAAGGGAAAGGCATGGTTGGAGGATCCATGGAGACAGGAGTGTACTGAGGAAGTCTTACTTTCCCACGTCTTTGTGGATCAGGAAACAGAAAGTAGATAGAAATTAGGGCCCTGTTATAAAACTTCAGTTCTGCCCTCCCCCTTCCTTCCCCCCAGTGGCCCAGTGGCCCATTTCCACTAGCAGGTCTCCATTTCTTAAAGGTTCTACAACCGTTCAAAATATTGCCAGTAGCTGGGGATCACTTGTTCAAATGCATGGACCTTTAGAGGATATTTTACTTTCAAACCACAGCATATATGGAAGACTATACATCCTTCAGTGTCCTAAAATATATTGGATATATTACACAACTTAAATTAACCCGTGAGGAAATGTAATAGCTGTAGAATGAGGATTAATTCTAAGGACACTTTGGTGCTCCAAGTCTAGTTGATATATGACACTGCCCCAAGTTCTCCGCGCCTGCTTATAGAGAGAAAACCTCTGTGACTCAGTGCTTTGAGAACTAATTAAACATGATGTTATTTGTCACCCTAGTCACCCACAGCTGTGGCATCCCCCTCACAGAGATGGAGTTACCCTTCTTTTAGTTTGCTAAAGTGCTTGCTGTATTTTGGTAGATTGAGGCCTTAAGTGGAAAAGAGCAGTGAGTGAGGGGTGAGGATTAGCAGTACCAGGAAGAGCACTCTTGGTGCTGAGGTCCTTGGGTGAGTCTTGGTGAGGAGCATGACAGACGGGCGTGTGGGGGTGGAGAACAGCGTAAAGTGTTCCAGTGCCCAGAAAAGCAGTATGAAGAGGCAGTGTTGTAGAAGTGATTCGTGATTCTGTGTTGCTCAGGGCTGCCCTGGTGGCCTCTGTAAAGTGAAACCTGCAGGGTGAGGCACATGACAGACACTCAGAGGACTCTGAGAACATTTCTGAAGGGGGGGGTGGTATGCACTGGAAGGATCTGCATCCATAGAAGACACAGGATGGAATAGCATCATAGAATAACATCATTGGCTAACAAAGGGGCTGTGAGACCCATTCTAGTACAAGGGGCACACCTACAGACATCATATTCCCATCCATCACTTTGCAGACTCTAGCCAATTCATAAATAATCCTCTTTGATTTCTTCCTTTTGTCCTTTGAGCTGGAGTAGCTGTTCTGGACCTTCCAGATCACCCTCCATCTTCATCTGTCCACACAAGTCACAAAGATGTGTCCACAGAGCTTTATACTAATACATTTATACTAATACATAAGTTTATACTAATACATTACTTCCAGTGGGCTGATTAGATCCTGGTGATCACTGGGCCTATCAGGCAGAAGATTAACCATACTTATGGAATTTATTTTGAGTTTCTCATGGAAGCAGGGTGACAATTGATGATCCTCCGAGTACCCCTTCATGTTCAGCCACCTATACTAAAGTCACTAAGTTACCTCTAGTTTTCTTAGTGTTGATGTTTGCCTTTGGAAAAAAATTAGTGGCATCACAGCCTCTGTTTTCTGAGCCCTGGCATGTCATTTATGGAAGTGAATTAGCTCAGCTTTATGCAAATACAATGATGTGATATGCATTTGTCATTAGTGCAGCTGAGACAGTGTTTCTGGTTACATCCTGGATGTATGACAAGGCCACACTTCTGTCCTTGTGAAATGAGTGGTACCATGTCTCTAGCATTGGCTAATGCATTCTGGGTATTAATGATGAGAATATAAAGCATTTAGCTGGCAGTAGGAAGCCACTTGTCCTCTGCTACAGTGAGCATCAAGGCTCTAGACTGCCTCTGCTTCCTTGGGTTCTAGCCTGTGGTAGGGAAGATATAGTACATAACTACAAAGCACATGTAGAAGAACCTATGTATCAACCTTCTTGTTTTAGCCATAGAATCTTGGGGGGACAGGAGTGCTACTGCAACAAAGCCTTGAACATACTGAGTGATGCTTGCTAGAATCTTCACTTCAGTCTCCTTCCCAATAAAGCCTCAACATAGCTCCGTGTTCTTTAACGAATAATTTATGACCTTTCATTTTATCTCATATTTACATCAATTTCCAAAGGCCATACAATTGTTTCCTAGATGTTAGAAGGCCTGGGAAGTCTACTAGTCTCCATGCAGACCTCCTAACACATCCACATGGGAGACAATGTATTGTTTGAAGATGACCTAGACCCTGGAGTTTATCCAGACCACCAGTTCTGAAACCTTGCATTATACCTCAATTTACATAATTATACTTTATTAGAGCCCCACTGAATTTTACTTACTTCTTACTCACAGGGTGCTAAATTTAATTCAACTGCCTTGGTTTTTATTACACTGAGAAGGACCACAGAGCCTGCTGGCGGTGAAAACATAGACTCCTTTCCATATCTTTTCTTTGTTTTATATGGTTCCAAGCCTGTGTTATAATGGGGGTGCTGGGCTAAGGTTCTTGCTATCACATCCCAGACTCCAGTGAAGGGTCATATCATAGAATTTAGACCACTGATGATGCATATGTATTTTAAGTTGTTCCTTATGCCTTTCTTTCTAACAGGATAGTCCAACTTGATTTCTTAAACTCTAGAGAACAGAGATCAGAAATACTGCTGGCTAGTTTTATGTCGACTTGATACAAGTTAAAGTTATCTAAAAGAAGGAAGCTTCAGTTAAGAAAATGCCTCTGTGACATAGGCAAGCATGCCTGTAGGGCATTTTCTTGTTTAGTGACCAATGAAAGAGGGCCCAGCCTTTTGCAGGTGGGCCCATCACTGGGCTGGTGGTCCTGGGTTCTATAAGAAAGCAGCCTGAGTCAAGTCATGAGGAGCAGGCCAATAAGTAGCACCCTCCATGGCTTCTGCATCAGCCCCTGGTTCCTGGCTCCTGGACTGAGTTTCTGTCCTGACTTCCTCCAGTCAAGGACTATGATATGGGAATGTAAACTAAATAAGCCCTTTCTTCCCCAATTTGCTCTTGGTCATAGTATTTCATCACATCAATAGAAACCTAACTAAGACAGGGATGTAGCTCACCTGGTACAGTGCTTACATAGCATGCAGGAAGCCTTGGATGTACTTCTGAAAACCACATAATGCGTAAACTAAGAGTGAAGGCACATGCCTATATTTTCAGACCTTGCGAGCTGGGAGAATCAAGAGTTTAAGGTCCTCTCAACCATGTAGTGGGTTCAGGGACTCCTGTGGCTGTGTGATGCTTCTCTGATGTTCAGAGACCACTGGGGCTCAGTGTCTGAGCTGACTGTTTTAGTATTTGGTTTTGAATGTCAGTAAGCTAATGTGACATGAGCCCCAATTTCAGTATGGTATGCAAAGAGGTTAACTTTTGACGATGTCAGAACAGTGAGCAGCTGCCTCCAGCAGGTCTCTGTCTCCAACTAAGACAATGCATTTGGACAGCTTGTCACCTCTTCAAGGATCCACTGGGTTGATTGCTCATGGGCCTACCAGCGACCCAGTCCCTCCTGCATCTTGCTCTCTTCCTAGCAGCTTGTGGTGGTTTGAATATGCTTGGCTCAGGGAGTGGCACTATTAGAGGTGGGGTCTTGTTGGAGTAGGTGTGGCCTTGATGGAGGAAGTTTGTCACTGTGGGGGTGGTTTATGTCCAGGTTATCCTTCACTGTGTCCCTGTGGCTGAAAAGCATTGTCCATTTGTCAGCCCTGACTGGTGTCTCCTCTACATCAGAGACATTGACTGATTGAAAGCCAAGGGATCCCTGAGGGGTGATGGAAGCTACAGAAGAAATGTCCCTGAGGCTCTTCCACCACTGACTCACTAAACTAATACATCCAACTTAAATCTGCTCATTCCTTCATCTCATGTCCTGTGCTGTATCCTCACAGGCAAGACTACAAAATTCACCTGGGAAGAGGAAACAGGCTCATTCATAAACAGTTTATCTCCTGAGTGACATTGGTTGATATGATTAAAAAGTGCCACTGGCCTTCTGCTGGCTCTGGGACCAAGGAAGACAACGGAGTAAAGAGTAGAGGAGTGGATTTGTGTTATCCTGTAGAAGGACTTCAGGACAGAATTGCAGTTGGTGGCATTCTGGGGACAATTAGGAGGATTCCCATCCTACTGTGCTCTCTATCATTCCTGCTCGGGGCTGAGGGAATTTCTCTAAGACGCAGAGAAGATAGGTAAGAAGCCATCAACATCATTGCTGCATAACATTGTGTGACCACTGAATAGTTTTCTTGCCATAATTTCTGGTTAAATATTTATTTGGCAACAAAGGAAAGGTCTTGGGAAATTCTAACTGGTTGGGGGTGAGTGTGTATGTGTGTCACATCTGACAGCCTTGTCTATCTTCATTTCTTGGCACCCCCTTTGCAATATAGTCTAAATTCACAAATGGTTTGTCATGATGAGCTGCCTTATGAGGGCAGTGAATCTGGCAAGAATCACTGTTCTTCACCCCGTGGCATCATGTGTTAGTAGTTCAGCAGGAGTCTGTTTCTCCCTCAACAGCTGTCAGTGTTGGGAAGGCTGTCATTGTCCTCTGGTTTTGTGATGCCCTATCTTGCTAGGCACAATTCTGAACAGTCTGAGAATTCCCCACCAGTAGTTATGAGTGGGTTCATTAAGCCCTGTTATTACATGATATTGATAGAGTTCCACAACTGTTACTACTATTGTAGCACTACAGTGAATTGTAGGAGTGTATAGCCACACTGAGAGTGATTAGAGCAAATAGTTCATTATTCATGCAACTCTGGCATGCATATGAATGGACATGGGAACCGAGATGTTAAATAGATGCAGCTGAGCAGATCAGTTGAGTGTCTGGTGATTTTTCTCTGAAACTTCAAATTTACCTAATTCTTGAGTGGGAGTAGTTTAATTGGTGTCAACAGACATCAAATTTATTTAGCACTTGCCAGGTGTGTCTGACATGTCTCAAGCCCCTGCCCGACTCACTGAGTCCGAAAATCTAACCCTGTTAATGCCTCTAGGATAGAGAGAAGGATGATTGAGGAGGTAGAGCTGAGACTTCTTCTGCCTTTGAATTCAGGGAGGTAGGAGTCTGAGCACCAAATTGTCATCTTATGTGTGTTCTCCATCCACTTCAAATTGATGTGAACAAAAAGGCATTCTCATCCAATTGGGAAACGTTCTTGCATTTTGCTTCCTGGGCTCCAGCATTGGATGAGCAGAGAGGACTATGCTGGCCATCACTTGATATGTACAGCTCAAAAAGATACAGACGGAAGATGAAATGAAGATGGAGGACCAGATATGGGAGAAGAACAGACATGAGTGAACTTCATGATGTCATGCTAATCACTAAGACACTTAGAGAGGACCTCTTCCTGTGATTACAAGCTCTACTGTACCCCTCAACCTGTGCTAAGCACCAATCGACTGCTTCCTCTTAGCATTATATCTCTCCTTTTATTGTTCTAGCTGGCATTTCCAAGGAACTTATGGGGTTTCTGCCTTCTTCCTGCAGCCCTGAGCCCAACTGGCTTTAATCAGAGGCAAGCTGCTGATTCAGCTCCTAGCTTGAGTTTATTCAGCTGGTGCGAAGATTTGTGACAAGGTTGCGTTTATATTTTTTATCACTGTCTTGTAAAGCTGAATAATTTATCATGTTTTTCTTAGGCCCCTCCCCTCTGGCCTCTATCATCCTTCAAAGGCAGAGTGCAGTTCTTGCTTCAATAGCCAAACTTATTTGGGATGAGCCTGCTTTTGCTCACACACTTCTGACAAGCTCTTTCTTCTGTCAGGACAAAGTTGAAAGACAAACCTTTCTTTTTCTTTCTCCCACCCCCCCCATTTTTTCTTTTTTTCATAGTGAGCGATTCAGTGTAGTTAGACATATTCAGTTTCTTTTTGGTGGACTCCCTGTCAAAGCATGTCAATTCTGAAACAAATTAACTGGTGGTAAATTAAAGATCTCCGCATAGGAATCTTTTCTTTACAAATACATTCTTAAAGCTGAAGTGATGGAAAGAAAATAAAAAACGCAGTAAATTTATGAAGGTGATTTTACAGACCCTTACACCTGAGCTACTTTTCTGGGCCATTTCTCTGTTCAAATGTGAGGATAATAGTAATAAAACTGCCAAATGACGTCCATAGAGAGCAATGTTTTCCACCATGCCAAGAACTTAGGCTTATTTTGCTTGTATCTGCATGGACGAGCTTAGGCAAATGCTTGTGTTTCTGACCAGAATGATGTTATTCCATCCCTTTGTCAATTAAGAAAAAGCACCAATGGGCAAAGAACAAAAGCATGTCCACGTATCGACACAGCTGGAGCCAGGCATTTCTATAGATGGCACAAAGACATGAATGTTTTTCCTTCCGCAGGAAGAAGTTAGCCATCTCATTTGTCATTTTATGAAAGGATTCATCCTGGAGACCATGAGCAAACAAAGAAACAAACAACAACAACAATGATAACAAAAACCAAACCCAACAAGCTCTTTTTTTTTTTTTGACCTTTTAATTTAATTTTTTTTTTACTTTAAAAAAAAATTATTAAGAATTTTTTTTCCTTCACAAAGCAAATAATATTGAAATAGTGAAATCAAGTGTAAACCCAACAAAAATATATAAATTATAGTCCAGTATCCCTCATGAGTATACATACAAAAATTCTCAATGAAGTAGTTGCAAACTGAATACAAGAGATATAAAAAAATAATATTCCATGAATAACTGAATAACTAATTTTTTTTTTTAGAAGACCATACTCCATATACAGGCTGCATGTTTTGGGATAGCCCCCACTCCAGATGTTTGAGACCTACATGAAAACAGCTGCACATTTACAACAATTGTAGGGAGGCCTAGGTTCAGCCCAGAGGTAGATCTGTGTAGACTAGTATGCTCCACGGTTGGTGATTCAGTCTCTGAGAGCAAAAAGGGTTCAGGTTCGTTTACTCTGTTGATCTCTATAGAATAGGATAGGATAGGATAGGATAGGATAGGATAGATAGGATAGGATAGGATAGGATAGGATAGAATAGACCTTTCCAAACCTGAGAGACCAGCTTTAGGACTGGGGACTAATCATGTTTTATGTCCGTAGCAGTGGGATTAAAATAGCCCATTGAAGTTAGCAGGTGGGTTCTCTCTCAAGTCTCCAGCTACAGTTTCATAAAGGCTCCAAAACCTCTGACATTTCAGTTGTAGATCCTTCCTTCCCAACTCTAGGAGGTTTCCAGATGGAAGAATTATAATCCTTGTTCTGAATTATAACGAAATTTCTAATAAATGATACACAAGGCTAAGGTGACAGTTGTTTTTGTATCAACTTGGTTAAGCTAGGGTGCCCAGTGGTTTGGTCAAACACCAATCCAGATATGGGTGTGAAGAGATTTGTGAGTGCAACTACTATTAAAATCATTAGGTTTCAGTAAAACAGGGTTTTATTCAAATTTTTGTATGTGATGTGGTTTGGCCTCATCTGGTCTGCTGAGGCCCTTACCAATGAAGAGCAGTGACTTGCATACGAAGGAATTCTAGGAGAGCACAACATAGAAACTGCCCCGAGTTCCCTGACTGCAGATCCACTCTATGAACTCAAGAGGAAGACTCACTGTAGCTTATACCTCCTACCTTCCCACATTTGCCCTCCTCCCATCCCATGCATGGTGATTCCTTAAAATGTCCCTCACCTTCCCTACTCTTCCCATTGGTTCTGTTTCACTGGAGAACTTGGAAAAATGCATAAAGCAACTGGTGTGCTAACTCAGCCTCCTCTGAGGAGTGAGACCCCTGTACCAACATAGGAGGGGCTCTCACTTCCCAACGTACTCTGTCATTCTTTGTAATACAAGTATTTTTTTTTTTTTAAGTTTCTATTGTTTGATCTGAACTAAAATTTGGAGAGGTTGATTTTTAGTGATAAATTGTGAGGTCTTAGTCATTTCCTCTAAGAAATGTCAGTGATACCTTTGGATTCAGCTCAAAAACCATGTCCTCCAAGAATTCTTCCCTGAGAACCCTGCTATCATTTCCCAAGCTTCCACCATCTCCCTTCTTCCATGTTCCTGTAGCAGCATTGACATAGACATCTTTAACACTATATTTAGTTCTCTCTCTCTCTCTCTCTCTCTCTCTCTCTCTCTCCCTCTCTCTCTTTGAGCTCTCCTTTAAATAAATTATCTATATCTCTCTCTTTCTCTCTCTCTCCCTCTCCCTCTCTGTTTGTCTCTCTCCTTTAAGTAAATTATCTATATCTTTTTTCTCTTGCCAGTTTGAGCACCTGAGATTAGATTATGTTTGTATCCTCGATGGACATACAATATAGCATCTGCACAAAATAGGCATGCATAGATTTTGCCAAGTGAATGAGTGAATGGAAGGGTAGCCTTATGTTGATGGCTCCATGTAGTCTCAAGCATTTCCTCGCCCCTGCCTCCCAGGACATGTGAGTCTGGCAGACCTGCCCTTGTTTTTAGTCCCCTCATTTGCACCTCTAGCTCTTTGGCATTTGTTTTCTAATCCAGACAATAGAAACAATGCATGATACCCACTTGACTGGGTTATTGCAAGGATTAAAGATAGAGGTGTGAGATTCTCCAGTAAAGGATAGGGATCATGTTCCCTGGTGTCATTTATGTATTTGTCCTGTCCTATTTCTAAGGCTGAGTCTTCAGAGCAAGCCATGGTCTCTGGCTGTGGACTTAGTTTATCTGTCTTCCTTTCCTTGCAGAGTGAAGCGTGTGCACACACTGGACCCTGACTCAGCTTGGGTTCAGGATCCTCTCCCACTGCAGCTCCGGGTGTTGTATGGAGGCTCACCTTCAGGCAGGCAGTGTCTAATTTTAGAGTCAGAACAGCAGTTTTGTTTGTTGACAGAGCCCCCCTTTCCTTCTACCAGGTTTTTACTTGCAACTGAAGTGATCTCTTCTCTTAGGAGACATCTGGTGTTTCTGCGGATACTTTTGATATGCATCATGTACTTTTCACGGGGAGGTGTGAACAGCATCTATTCACCTCAAATATGGTACCTAGGGCAGATCAAAGTAATGATTCTTACCAAGTCCAACTTGATGAACAATGAACTCACTGGGTTTGCTTACAGAGCCCTGGTGATGGGTTTCTTAGAGTAGTAAGGGGACTCAGAGGAAGCTTTATCACCAAAAGATCCATTCTAGCACCTGTGACATGTCAGAAAAGCTGAATTCCTGTAGCTGGCTGTCCAGCTTGTAGGCAACTTGGTCAGTGAGGGAGTCTCTTCTCTGCAACAACTGTTATTACTAATAGAAGCTGAGCGTGAAGGGTGGATCTTGTAAGTTCCAAGAGCTTCCTGAGACTTCTGAGTTCTGTTTACTTCCTGAACAGGTCTCATATAATTTTCCCAAATCCTAAGTTACTCCTTTCTCTCTCCAGAAAGGATGGTTTCAGTTGGAGGAAATCCTTACACAATAATGCCCTAACTAGAATAGATAAAACACACTGGTATCTGGTTTGGAGAGGCATAGAAGCTTCCTAATGTCCTAGAATGTACACAATGTCCTGTACAACATAGCAGTATATCATGTCAAGTGTGCTGGGGCTAAGAATCCCCACTGTATACATCGGAGTGACCTTTCTATCTTCAACACATAAAACAAGACAAAACAAGTCTTTCACTGTGTAAACGTTAGTCAGATCCTCTATTTACTTCTTCTCTTAGCTTACAGACTAGTCCACTATATAATTATTCTACACTAACACTATTATCTCAAAGTATATATTGATATTAATATAGGTTTCAGATGAGAGGCTAGGGAGTGATGAAAACATATTGGCATTAAATGGCTTTATTATTCAAATAAAGGAGGTAAGATGAATCAACACACATATGCTTATTAGTGTATAGAGACAGAGAGCAACACAACTTATAGTTAGAGGGGCCTTTCTCTCCTGACACTGTTCTTTCTTTATCACACACAATCTATGTGGCACTGTCTTTAGCTTTCAGTGATGATATCATCCACCTCACACAGTAACAAAGCAAATATGCAGCCAGGTATGGTACTGCATAGCCGTAGTTACTCCCAGAACTTGGGAGGCTGAGGCAAGGGGCTTACCTAAGCCTAGGAGTTTCAGGTCAGCTGACAACACAGCCAAATATTGTCATATATATGAATAATGAATGAATGGATGAATGAATGAACAAATTATACAAAATAAGGAAAGAGCTGTCTTGATCCTGACTCTGAAAAGTTCTGGTTACATGATCATAGGCAAATAATTTTTTAAGACATTTAGTCTTTAAGAATACATCCTTGAGACATAAATTTAGTATCAATTTCACAACATGATTGTAAGCATTGCATGTGATAATGCATTAAAAGTAATCTTGGTACCCAGAGAAACTTCAGTCAACTAACCAGTCTTTATTCTTTTAACAACTTGGGTTTGGAGGGGGTGGCAATCTGTGGTTCAGGAAGAAAAATGATGATGATTCTTCTCCAGACAAAAGATTTGGCTTAAGCAATAGTAAATTTTTGCTGGAAACCTGATTACACTAAGGAAGACCCAGAAACATGGAGATACATTGTTTTGGAAATGTCTATGAGAGAATTTACATAGATGTAGGTCTGAGAGACTCAGTGGGCTCAGGGGAAGACCTGCTTTTGGCAGACACATAACTCTACTGGCCAGAGCTGAAGGGTACCGAGACATGGATGTACTTACTTCCCACCTAGGACTTCAAAAGTCTAGGCTCTTTGGTCCTGGGATGGAGGACCTACTCCAACAATCCTTTCCCACTTCCAGTTTCAAGCGGAAACCACAACACTGATATACACTATTCTGAGGCCTTCTGAACTTCCATCTGGCATTTCAGACTTTTCAGTTCACATTTGCCTGTCATGGGATTTTTCAGATCCCTAATCATGTGACAAACAGTCCTTCCTGTATCTGTACATATCTTACTGTTCTGCTCCCTAGAGAGACTTGTCTATTATTTAGTAAATCGGGCTCAGGAATTAGCTATGATGTCATTGTCTGGACTTGCCACCATCCCTTCTGGGTTCTATGATGAGAGGAATCTTTAAAGAAGAGGGGCATATGGCCAGGTGAGAGTAACTGATTATAAGACTTCCTTAAAGGTTTAAGGGAAACTTATCTATGAAGTCAATAATTTCCTTCTATTCCCATCACCAGCAACACACCCACATTTTCTCTACTGACACTGGGAAAGGCCATAATAGGAGATTTGTTTAATAATACAGTCGACACAGCGATGTTTGAGGAGGAATCAAACCTTCCACAATAACAATAATCCCTCCTCAGTTGGTCCTCTGAAGTTACATGTCTGCTGCTGAACAAGGCTGAGTAACATTTTCCTGGGGCATCTGGGTAAGATCTGAGCTGGAGTGCTGGGCAGTCATGTGAACCATGCCTAATTGGTTGGGGCGAAGAGCAGTGGGCAATCAATCTGTCCTTGGGTTTAGACTTACCCTGGAGCAATTATAGGCAAATTAAGGGATAATTTTGTAGATAAATGAGATCTGGAGTGCAAGCCACTTGCCCGGTAACCAGTGGCTAGAAAGATGTATTCTGTTCAGAGGCAGAAGATGGATGGAAGGGGCTGTGGAACTTTATTTTCATAAGGGATTATTATTAGTGCCCCTCATAATTCACAAAGAGACATGCCTAACTTTATATTTTGGAGACATAAAAAGTGCGGATGGTGACAATTAATCAAATGACATCTAGTACACTTGAAAGGAAAAGGCTAACGGTTGGCCCCAGTGCCGAGTCGAAGCACCTCATGGCATCACATACAAAAACCCAGCTAAATTCATTTGGATCTCTTAGGTGAACAATAAACAAACAAAGACCATAAAATAACCAGGCAGATTTGATAATGAGCCAACTAGAACATAAAATTAAAGGCAAAATTGACAAAACAAAATGTTCCATGCATTTTAGACACAGATGAAAACATTGAAAGGGAAGATGATGTAATGAATCATTCACAGTGTGACACAAAAGGATGGGAAAGCAAGAAAACATGTTAAGAAATGGGAAAACATATTGAGACTCTCTAACATTCAATAAAATTCCAAGAAGGAGAAAATGACTCAATCTTTAAAGAGATAATAACCAATAATTTTCAGAACTGGACAACATTGAAATACAATATATACCGAAAACTGTAAGTTATTTCACACACACACAGACACACACACACCGCACACACACACACGACACACACACACAGGACACCACCCACGGACCCACCATCAACACAGACACTACACACCAGACACAACAACAAGACACACACCACGACACGACACACACACACAAACAGGGGTTGCATACATGGTGGGTGAAAATGGAAGGAGAGAAGCAGAAAGACTATTCTCACGGGCTAGGAGCTGAGCCCATTATTTGAGGGATGAACTGCAGAGTCTCATGGCCCAAGCCTGAGTTCAGCAAGTAGCCGCACACAGTAAAAGTGTTCATTCCAAAAGAAGCATTAATAATGTTGGGAAATGAGGCCATCAGAAGGCACATCACAGTTACATTAGTGGAAACCAACATTAACACCCTCAGAGAGCTAAGAAAGACAAAAAAGTATCAGATTAAGCCTGTATCCTTAACATATTGACTGTCTAGAACCAGAGCCCCTAAAGGCATTAAAATACGAACTGTGCCACAGCATACCTTCTATAAAAAAAGTTATAAAGGATATGCTCCAGGAAGGAAATTATCTCCCAGAAGGAATTTCTGAGAAACCAAAAAAGTAGACAAAGGCACTGGCAAACTAGTAGAAGTTTGTGTACAGTTGGTTGATAGCCATCCCTAAACATTAGAGTCATGTATAGAAGTCTGGTTTAAATGGCTTGATGAGTCTCAGCTATCAGTTTTGCTAAAAATATTTCCCAGATAAGTCTAATCTGAGTCTTAGTTGAAAACCATTCATATAAATAAGCACTGAATTAAATTACATATAATGTATAAATTACATATATTAAAATGGTGATAATTATGGGGTTTCCAAGAGAGCTATCTAAAATAGTAAACATCAAGTCAGAAGGTATGTATTGAAGTTAAAATGTTCAAAGACCCTTGAGCTGTTTATAAAATTTAAGGTATGAATAATTAACATTTTAGGTTAATGAATCGTGGTTACGTTTTAGTAATTTTAGTAACTGAAAACTAACGAGCCAAGAGACTGAATCAAGATATTTTATAGCTCAAGATATTTTATAGCTCATGTGTTGAAGATGGTGATTAGAAGCTGCCTCCATGTACTGCAGTGAGTAAGGGCAAGGGTAACCAAGAATGGACTGTTCCAAAGAGAGATAGTATCCAAATCACAAAGGATGCATCAGAATAGTGCAGAGAAACAGCATGGCTTGAGCCAAGCTTCCTGGTTGGGGAGGATCTTCAGAAGCCCCATTCAGAAGGCAAGCACCCTAGTGGGTGATCTGGGGACTCTAGAGAAGAAGAATCTGCCTAGCCAAGGGAAAACAAAGCTAAGTGTGGCCATGAGAGGCTCCTGATGTGCAGAGATGGAAAGGGCTGCTGTGAAGCCAGCTCTGGACATCAGGAGACACAGGGCCTGTTCAGATATAGTAAGAGCTTCGAAGAAAGAAACCTTACCAGTTCAGCCAACCTTACCCTACCCTTCAAGCATGTGACCAGCTGCCTGCAACTATTGAGGGTCCAGAAAGAAGCTCTGATATCTACTTTGATGTCTTTTACATTTTCCTCCTCCATGTATTTTCTTTTAAAAATCTATGCATTTATATGTGTGAAATTATAATTTTACTATATTATATTAAAATTTTAATGGTTTTGTCTTTTTTATTTGTCCTTCCTATATTCATCTAATTTTGTTAATGAATTTTTCCTATTTTGATACACCACTTTTTCTTTCCTTAATTTCTTCTTTATTGCACCCGTGTCACTCCTCCATATTTAGCATCATTTTGACTTTTCCTATGAATGGATGAATAATGACAAATTATAAAAATAAGGAAAGACTGTCTTGATCCTGACTCTGAAAAGTCTGGTTACATGATCATAGCAATAATTTTTAAGACATTTAGTCTTTAAGAATACATCCTTGAGACATAAATTTAGTATCAATTTCACAACATGATTGTAAGCATTGCATGTGATAATCATTAAAAGTAATCTTGGTACCAGAGAAACTTCAGTAACTAACCAGTCTTATTCTTTTAACAATTTGGTTTGGAGGGGTGGCAATCTGTGGTTCAGGAAGAAAAATGATGATGATTCTTCTCCAGACAAAAGATTTGGCTTAAGCAATAGTAAATTTTGCTGGAAACCTGATTACACTAAGGAAGACCCAGAAACATGGAGATCATTGTTTTGGAAATGTCTATGAGAGAATTTACATAGATGTAGGTCTGAGAGACTCAGTGGGCTCAGGGGAAGACCTGCTTTGGCAGACACATAACTCTACTGGCCAGAGCTGAAGGGTACGAGACATGGATGTACTTACTTCCCACCTAGGACTTCAAAAGTCTAGGCTCTTTGGTCCTGGGATGGAGGACCTACTCCAACAATCCTTTCCCACTTCCAGTTTCAAGCGGGAAACCCAACACTGATACACTATTCTGAGGCCTTCTGAACTTCCATCTGGCATTTCAGACTTTTCAGTTCACATTTGCCTGTCATGGGATTTTTCAGATCCCTAATCATGTGACAAACAGTCCTTCCTGTATCTGTACATATCTTACCAGTTCTGCTCCCTAGAGAGACTTGTCTATTATGTTAGTAAATCGGGGCTCAGGAATTAGCTATGATGTCATTGTCTGGACTTGCCACCATCCCTTCTGGGTTCTATGATGAGAGGAAGTTCTTTAAAGAAGAGGGGCATATGGCCAGGTGAGAGTAACTGATTATAAGACTTCCTTAAAGGTTTAAGGGAAACTTATCTATGAAGTCAATAATTTCCTTCTATCCCATCACCAGCAACACACCCACATTTTCTCTACTGACACTGGGAAAGGCCATAATAGGAGATTTGTTTAATAATACAGTCGACACAGCGATGTTTGAGGAGGGAATCAAACCTTCCACAATAACAATAATCCCTCCTCAGTTGGTCCTCTGAAGTTACATGTCTGCTGCTGAACAAGGCTGAGTAACATTTTCCTGGGGCGTCTGGGTAGATCTGAGCTGGAGTGCTGGGCAGTCATGTGAACCATGCCTAATTGGTTGGGGCGAAGAGCAGTGGGCAATCAATCTGTCCTTGGGTTTAGACTTACCCCTGGAGCAATTATAGGCAAATTAAGGGATAATTTTGTAGATAAATGAGATCTGGAGTGCAAGCCACTTGCCCGGTAACCAGTGGCTAGAAAGATGTATTCTGTTCAGAGGCAGAAGATGGATGGAAGGGGCTGTGGAACTTTATTTTCATAAGGGATTATTATTAGTGCCCCTCATAATTCACAAAGAGACATGCCTTACTTTATATTTTGGAGACATAAAAAGTGCGGATGGTGACAATTAATCAAATGACATCTAGTACACTTGAAAGGAAAAGGCTAACGGTTGGCCCCAGTGCCGAGTCGAAGCACCTCATCGACATCACATACAAAAACCCAGCTAAATTCATTTGGATCTCTTAGGTGAACAATAAACAAACAAAGACCATAAAATAACCAGGCAGATTTGATAATGAGCCAACTAGAACATAAAATTAAAGGCAAAATTGACAAAACAAAATGTTCCATGCATTTTAGACACAGATGAAAACATTGAAAGGGAAGATGATGTAATGAATCATTCACAGTGTGACACAAAGAGGGAAGCAAAAACATTAGAAAGGGAAAACATATGAGATTTAACATTCAATAAAATTCAAGAGGAGAAAATGACTCAATCTTGAAGAATAATAACAATAATTTTCAGAACTGGACACATGAAATACAATATATACCGAAAACTGTAAGTTATTTCACCACACACAGACACACACACACAGACACCACACACACAGACACACACACACACAGACACACACACACACAAACACACACCACACACACAGAACACACACACAGACAACAACACACAGACACACACACACACAGACACCACCACCACACACAGACACACACACAGGGGATGTGTGCACATACATGGGTGGGGTTGGAAAATGGAAGGAGAGAAGCAGAAAGACTATTCTCACGGGCTAGGAGCTGAGCCCATTATTTGAGGGATGAACTGCAGAGTCTCATGGCCCAAGCCTGAGTTCAGCAAGTAGCCGCACACAGTAAAAGTGTTCATTCCAAAAGAAGCATTAATAATGTTGGGAAATGAGGCCATCAGAAGGCACATCACAGTTACATTAGTGGAAACCAACATTAACACCCTCAGAGAGCTAAGAAAGACAAAAAAGTATCAGATTAAGCCTGTATCCTTAACATATTGACTGTCTAGAACCAGAGCCCCTAAAGGCATTAAAATACGAACTGTGCCACAGCATACCTTCTATAAAAAAAGTTATAAAGGATATGCTCCAGGAAGGGAAATTATCTCCCAGAAGGAATTTCTGAGAAACCAAAAAAGTAGACAAAGGCACTGGCAAACTAGTAGAAGTTTGTGTACAGTTGGTTGATAGCCATCCCTAAACATTAGAGTCATGTATAGAAGTCTGGTTTAAATGGCTTGATGAGTCTCAGCTATCAGTTTTGCTAAAATATTTCCCAGATAAGTCTAATCTGAGTCTTAGTTGAAAACCATTCATATAAATAAGCACTGAATTAAATTACATATAATGTATAAATTACATATATTAAAATGGTGATAATTATGGGGTTTCCAAGAGAGCTATCTAAAATAGTAAACATCAAGTCAGAAGGTATGTATTGAAGTTAAAATGTTCAAAGACCCTTGAGCTGTTTATAAAATTTAAGGTATGAATAATTAACATTTTAGGTTAATGAATCGTGGTTACGTTTTAGTAATTTTAGTAACTGAAAACTAACGAGCCAAGAGACTGAATCAAGATATTTTATAGCTCAAGATATTTTATAGCTCATGTGTTGAAGATGGTGATTAGAAGCTGCCTCCATGTACTGCAGTGAGTAAGGGCAAGGGTAACCAAGAATGGACTGTTCCAAAGAGAGATAGTATCCAAATCACAAAGGATGCATCAGAATAGTGCAGAGAAACAGCATGGCTTGAGCCAAGCTTCCTGGTTGGGGGAGGATCTTCAGAAGCCCCATTCAGAAGGCAAGCACCCTAGTGGGTGATCTGGGGACTCTAGAGAAGAAGAATCTGCCTAGCCAAGGGAAAACAAAGCTAAGTGTGGCCATGAGAGGCTCCTGATGTGCAGAGATGGAAAGGGCTGCTGTGAAGCCAGCTCTGGACATCAGGAGACACAGGGCCTGTTCAGATATAGTAAGAGCTTCGAAGAAAGAAACCTTACCAGTTCAGCCAACCTTACCCTACCCTTCAAGCATGTGACCAGCTGCCTGCAACTATTGAGGGTCCAGAAAGAAGCTCTGATATCTACTTTGATGTCTTTTACATTTTCCTCCTCCATGTATTTTCTTTTAAAAATCTATGCATTTATATGTGTGAAATTATAATTTTACTATATTATATTAAAATTTTAATGGTTTTGTCTTTTTTATTTGTCCTTCCTATATTCATCTAATTTTGTTAATGAATTTTTCCTATTTGATACACCACTTTTTCTTTCCTTAATTTCTTCTTTATTGCACCCGTGTCACTCCTCCATATTTAGCATCATTTTGACTTTTCCTTCTTAGTTTTTTAAAAATTCTTCTTATTATTTCTACATTTATCTGATTTTTATTACTTTAAGTTTTTTACTATTGGAATTTTTTTCTGCTCTTTTTCTTGCTTCTCTTTATTTCTTCTTCCTGTTTTGTTTATTTAACTTTGTTTCTCTTTTGCATCTTATTACTATTTCTGTACTTGAGTAAATTGTTACTTCATAGCAACAGCTATAAGACAATGTTATATCCAGCTAAAGTGTCTATTAAAAACAATAGGGAAATACTAGCATCTCAAGACAAGTCCAGAGTAAGTAAGTCGTGACCACCAAGCTAGCACTGCAGAGGAGAGGTAAAAGAATATTGTGCACTGAGGAGGAAGTGAGAGACTTGACTGCAAGAGCAGAGGAAAGAATAAAGGTCATGGCTGAAATGACTTCACAAAGGAGAGCTAAGAGGAAACTAATTACATTCAACAGAGTCAACCAGAAAACTTCTAATACTAATAGGTGAAGAAAATAAAGAATTAGCTAATAATATAAGCAACCAGCAAAAGAATCAATGAAATTCTAGGAATTAGTTCTAGTAATACCCTGAAGTGTAAATAGTATTAACTCTCAAAAAAAAAAAAAAAAAAAAAAAAACCAACAACAACAAAAAAAAACCAACCAACAACAAAAAACCAAAAACAAACAAGATACAATCTACCCAACTAGATTATAAAATTAGATTCAGTCTACTATCTCCAAGAACACTCCTTGGAAAAGCACCCATGAACTAAGAGTCAAAGAATGAAAACAATCTATTCAATAAGTGGAAGTGACAAAACAGGCTGGCATATTTTTTCTTATATCAAAAAATATATTTCAAGCAAAAATTAGTCAGAAAAGATAAAGAAGCCCAATACAAACCAGTAGAGAACAATTTATCAAGAAGCTGTAGGAGGGCTGAAGAGATAGCTTAGTGGTTAAGATCACTTGTCACTTTAGAAGAGGATCTGGGTTCAGTTCCTAGTTCACAACCATCCATAATTCCAATTCCAGGGGTGTCAAATACCCTCTTCTAACCTCCCTCCTCAGACACCAAGCACTCATGTGGTACACATAGATACATACAGGAAGAATACATACATACATACATACACATATATGTGTATATGTGTCTGTGTATAAATCCAAAACTAAAAATGAAAAAGTTATAACAAATATAGATATATATTTATTAAAAGAATTTTCATGAAAAAAATGTTAAGAATAAAAATATTAGAAATGAAAAAAGAACACAGCTATAAATAAAACATAGGTACAAAATATAAGAATAGCACAAAAAGCAGTTAGTAATAAATTCAGAAAATTAGATGAAAAAATTCTCAAGAACATAGCAAATCAAAATCTACTTTTTGTAATTTTACTCACACAAAATTTAAAAATTCAAGCTATACTTAACAACCATCCCATGAAGGAAGTGAAACCATCTATTATTTTATAATTTTAAACTTCACACCACCAGCCACAAGCACATTTTATATTCAGCTAAACTATCTTTGTAAAATGATGAGGAAATAGGGGCATATCAAAATCAGCACAAAATAAGTTAATTCATGATTAACAATAGTTAACCCTGAGCACAGTAATATTAAACATGTAAATAAGTACCAGTATATGCTGACAGAATAGCGGTCCTCATATTTCAAAACTTTCATGAAAGCAATCATTCCAACAACCTGGAAACACTTCTCAGATTACGAAAAGAGAATTTTCTTAATACACTCAATAAAAGCATCAATTTCAATATAAGACTAGAATTGAAAAGAAAAGAAAATTTACAGGCCAATCCTACTCTCAAATACAGACATAAATCTGATTAAACAAAAAAATGAAGACGATGAACCAAATGCTGTACAAAACTATGACACAACCCTATTAAGTTTATTCCAAAAAAACACAAAAGTTTCACAGTTGAATTTTGGAAATGATGTGAACTAAACATAGGAAAAACTTTGACTATCTAGATAAGTATCCAAAAAGTGATGAAATTTGACATAAATTTTAAGGATTTGTATATATTTATACATACACATATCTTCAATATTCATTTATGGGTATGTGTATGCATAAACATACTTACAAATGTATAACTTCATTATATGTTCTTTTATATAATATATACTTATGTATATGTACTTACATAAACATGTAATTAGAAATAAATTGCATATAAACACATCAATATGTAAATATATTTATATACATATGATTTTATGCATGATATACTTATATAAATACACGGAATTATATAAAATTGTACATAAATACATTCATGATGTCTATCATTATATTAGTATATAAGTATACATATAGGTATTTGTTAGAAATAATTCAATTGCTTTATGCTTTTTTCTTACAAGTCTTCCTTCTTCACTGCCCTTTGTTAACCTACATAACTTTTAAAGTAAAGCTGTCAAGTTTGTAAAACAAACAACCACATTGTAGGTTTTTTTGTTTTTTTTTTTTGGTTTTTCGAGACAGGGTTTCTCTGTGTAGCCCTGGCTGTCCTGGAACTCACTCGGTAGACCAGGCTGGCCTCGAACTCAGAGATCTGCCTGCCTCTGCCTCCTAAGTGCTGGGATTAAAGGCGTGTGCCACCACTGCCCGGCTCCATTGTAGTTTTTATAGGCATGCACTCTCTCTCTCTCTCTCTCTCTCTCTCTCTCTCTCTCACACACACACACACACACACACACACACACACACACACACTACACATATACATACAATAAAGCAAAACAAAATGGAAAAGAATTAACAATGGTCAATTCCCTGGATTATATTAACAACTTGTACAAACACATGAGGAAAACAAGAAACAATAGAAAAGCAGGTAAACAATCTGAATTGGCATCTCATGGAAAAACAAACACACACATACATGAGTAAATATATGATATGATTATTCTCACTGATACTCAAAAACTACAAACTAAGATCAAGATTTAATGCCCTTTTATAGGTGCTGGACTGTGGAAGGTCCTGGTATTGAGCCTGGGCCTTGCACATTCTGGGCAAAGACAATCCTCTGCTACTGTGCTGTATTCTTGGCTCCGTTTTCACTTGTTTTACTTAAGAGACAGGATTTTGCTCAGATGCCTTGGTTGGCTTTGAACTCTCTCTATGGCCAAGAGGAAGCCTTGATTGTGTGCTCTTGATGCTTTGTCCTCCAGAGTAGCTAATATTATAGACCCATGCCCTTTCCTACAGTCCTTTCTTAGCTCTTGGCAATATCAAGACGTCTGGTTGGACCAGACCAGACCTGGTGGGGCAGATCTATAGTCCCAGTTACTCAGAAGGCTGAGGCCAGAGAATTATAAGACCAAGGCCTGTCTCAGCCACAGACTGATTTGAAGCCAGCCGGGGCAATTTAGTATCCTGCCTCAACATTTAGAAAAGTAAAAAGAGGGTCTAGGATATGGTTAGATAGTAGAATACCTGCCTTGTATGTGTGTGACCATGGATTCAGTGTCCAATACTGTGAAAAATTACTCAAGCTAGTGAGGAAGTCAAATGGAATTCATAAATTGCTGATGAGAGTCTAAGTCATTGCAGTTCTGTTTGAAAAGAATCAGCCATTCCTTCTAAACATGAACATCTGCATGTCTAAAGATGCCTTGTCATTTTACTTGTATGTGTAGATTTCAAATAAATCCCATGTCAGTATTCCATGAGGCATTTCACAATGTTCACAGCAGCGTTGCTAACAGAAGCAAGGAATGGATAGAACTTAAGTGTACGTTGATAGAAACACATATCCATTTGCTCAGTCTTTGCTCGGCAGAGCAGTCTGAATGGAAATGATTGATCTGTGGTTAGAAAAAGCAGCAAAACTCAATTTCCAAACACAATGCGGTGTGGAAAAAAGCAATTGCAGAAAGCATTGTGATGTGTTATGTCATTTTTATACACTTCAGAAGTTAACAAAGTCATATCTTTTTTTGGTGTTGTGATAAAGTTATCAAGAAAACCATTTTTCATGTAGTTCAGGAGTTAGCAAAGGCATACAACTTTCTTGACTTGCGATAAAGTTATCAAAAAATGGGAAAGAAATTGCATCAAGTGACAAGTGGCTTCTGGGAGACAGAAAATAGGTAAGAATAATCATACGGATAGAGAGAATTGCATAGGTTTTAAATTGCAACATGAAGTCCCTTTACAATTGAGCTTTGCCAGATATAAACTTTCTTTGGAACACACCAACTTATGTAAAAATGTTGTTTAAAGAAACGAGCTGAAATTGATAGGAATTCCACCTACTGCCATTTGGTGAATAAATTAAACAGATCAGATTTTAACATAATGAAACAGAATATTTTTAAATATTTAGAATGAAATTGAGCTCCGGTAATCTAAAACAAAAAATTAAAATGAGAACTCCAAAAAGTTCCAAAGTGGAGGACACAGGAAAAAGGACACCTTTAATAATACGCATCTCATAAGATCCCTTGAATAGGGTAGACAGGGTCTGTGAGTTGTTTTGAACCAACCTCATGTAGTAGAGGTTAGGATGATACAGTCTGGATTTGGGCATGTGATATGATAAAGGATCTGGAATGTCACTCCTCTTTTTAGTGCATAAGATTCGGTTTTAGCAAATGGCAGACATTCTCTTAGCCTTGAAGAATGAGAGAGATCATGTTGTCAGACAGCTGGAGAGGGAACTATGCTAGCCTCAATTAGCTAAAAGCAAAAAGTCCATAAGGATCAGGCCCTCATTCATACAGACTCCATGAAATCCCTGCCAGCTAGCTTAGAGCATAGCAGCCTTCCCCAGTCAAATCTTTAGAAGAGAACCCAACCTGGTCAGTAACTTGTATGTATCAAAATGGGAGGGTGAACAGAGTAGGCAAGTAAGCAATTGGAATTACTGATCCTTGGAAACTCTGCAATGATAAATAGGTATGGTGTTAAGACTGGGGTAATTTATTGTATAGAAATAGAAAATGAGTATGTGGAAACATCTCCTGTATTCCTATGACACACACACTGTATCATCATCATCATCTGTATTCCTATGACACACATACTGTGCTCAACTAAGAGAGCACAGTGTAGATGTGCATATAGATGGACGGCAGATAAATATGTAGATAGATAGAGGAATAGATGAAAAATAGAAGGCACAAACAAGCCCTCATTACCAAACATGCCCCATTAGGATGTTGATTGAATGTTCCTGGCAGTAGTGGGGGACTCCTGTCTTGGAGGTGGGTAGGGAGGAACTCAGATCTGTATGGCAAGACAGAAGAAAGGATTGAAACCTGGACTAGTTTCTAAACTCCTTATACCTGGACAAACATTCTCAACAATCGGAACAGACTCTACACAAAGCAGAAGACCCTTCAGCTTCAGAGCCTCACTCTTGCACCTGTTTCCAAGGTTTAGGAAACGACCTTGGAATTTGAATTTGTGATTTTGCATATGCTTCTTTTAAGACTCCATAGACTGGAGGCTACTCAAAACCTGGGTCTGCCACTCTGATAAAATACAGAAAATGGCAACTCTACGGGTTTTTCTTTGAACCTGCAAAGAGGCATCTAATAGGGTACCTGCAAATATATGGGCTAAGTTAGTGCTTAAGCTAAATTGCCAAGTTACTGTGGGCATCAGAGAAAATGTCTCAAGTCTAAAGATTTCATTCATTTATTCATTAACTTACCCTTTCTACTTAGTACTCACAACTTAATTTTCTTCTATTTGATTCAACTTCAAATCCAAGCTCCATCTTTATGGAAAACACTCAGGCCTCAGACACATGCACCTTAATGTTGAGGATCTCAGGCCACACTTGCCTCATAGGGACTCTTCTGCTACTACTTCCATTTCTGTAATGAAAATGTGAGTATACCATTGAGCCATGAGGAATGATGTCATGGCATTGTAGAAGAACATTTAAAAAAGAAGAAAGAAGGTCCTGTTGGTGTGGCTACTGTGTGTCCATAGGGTCTTCTCAGCTATATTTTAAGAAAGTTAAACACTTGCATAGAACGCTGAGATTTCTCCCCAAAGATGTTCAGGCAAGAGCTGCTGTCATGGATACCCAGTAGCTTAGGGCTTCATTATCATTGCCACTGCCCAGCAACCATCAGACCCGCTTTAATGGAAGGTCTCCAATGCATCCCTCAGATTACCATTGGGCAGGTTTAGCATTCAGCTGTCTCAGTTTCCACTTGGTTTTTTGTTCATGCTTTAATGCTTGGGTAGGTTTGGGAAGGACTGCTTTATCCTATTTTTACATTAGTCCCTATATTGGTAGAGTGTAAGAGTTTTCAAATGACTCCATGGTATCTCTGCAGAATGTACTACCTCAGAGCAGAACTAACCCTCCTACAAACTGTACTGATGTCTTAGATGTTCAGTATTCCCTCACTACCTCATCTGTCTTACTTTTCTGTATCAGAAAGCAGTGCCTTGCATTCTACCACTCATGCCCACCACTCTTAATACTCCTCTTCTGAGCCTGGCACCTGGAGAAGGTTATTGTTCTAAGTTCTTCATCTTCTCAATGTTAAATGCATCCTTTCAGCCTCTAGGCCAACAAGTTTACTGGTGTCAAGTATCTGAAAGTGTTACTGCATTCACTTTGTAGGGTGAAAAGCTCCAGTATAACTCCAGAGCCGCACACGGACAATTTCTCCCCAAATCTGTTAAGTGTGTTCTGGAGCTGAAAGCCATAGGCCATAACTGTTTCACATTGAGTAGATAAACAAATCGTAAATAACACTACGGGCACATCATAAACATGGGCCAACATGTCTCTCTGAGGCTGCCTGTCTCTAAAATCTGAAGGAGTGTCCTAAGTGAGTGCCTCCTTCTAGGGGATTTAAGTAGCATGAAGGCATCAGAACTTAAAGCAGAAAATTTCCCATGTGTGGAGTAGAGCAGCTGGACTTTATCTTGCTAAAGCCAAAGCAGGAGGAAATGGGGCTGGTCTAATCAAAGGAGAGAAAAGTGCAGAGGAAGGGAAAAGAGAAATATCCAAGAGGGATGAAGTGATGCTCTTCTGAAAACAAATTTAAAAATCAGTCTTCTTTCCAATGTATATGTGTAAGCATACATGCATAAACGTGTACACAATGTGCACTAAGTGATAAACACGGATGCTTTTGCAATAGATAATTACTGGTAACTGGGTCTGGTTAAGCTAAGAAGTGTGCTGAAACTGACCTACAGATGTGTTTTTGGGATCCCCATAAGTTTTAAATTAAGTTTTTACATGAAAAATTTTAAAAAAGGATATGTCCTCTTTGACAGGTATGATAATGCCTCCCTGTGACCCTAGCATGCAGATAAGCTGAGACAAGAAGACTGCTAGTTCATGGCTAGCGAGGGATGTGTGTGTGTATCCAGGGAGAGAGAGAGAGAGAGAGAGAGAGAGAGAGAGAGAGAGAGAGAGAGAGAGAGAGAGAGAGAGAGAGAGAGAGCAGTTTGTCTTTGGCCCAACCACTCCCTGGCATCACAGGTGATACTTTTAACTGTATCTGTAACCTCCTGGTCTCTATCATGAATCTTAAACTTGTACTCATACCTGTGTTACTTCTCTGACCCACCCAAAGATACTTAGCTGCAGCTCTGACTTCTGCCCACAGGCACAGGAATGCCTCTGTTCACTCTGTCACCAGATTCTGAAAGTTTCCTGCAAACAAAATCAATTGTTTCTGTAGAACCATTTGCTTAAACTCTTATGGCTAGCTAGTGCTCGAAGCAGTAATTCTAGGATTTCTATCCCACTAGCAGAGTCTTCTTTCACCCACAGTATAGGTAGGAAGTCCCCAAGCTACTTATTGTTTTTTTAGATCCATGTCTACCTGTATAGTTTTGAAGTAGTGACTCATCTTGGGGCTCATTTGTAAGGGAAGCAATAATGACACCTCATGCCAAGGCAGTCTGTGCTAGCTTGGGCAGACCGTAGTTGAGACTGGCAATATATAGGTTAATGTCTGTAATGTACTTCTTTGAACGTCACTCTAGCTACCCTATGTGGTCAGTGCCATACTTAAGTGAGATGTTTCGGAAGACTTGGCATATCATAAACTATACACAGATGTAAATTAACCATTACTTTTTTCCCACAGTGATAATTTGTCTAAGGGAAGAAGTCCTACTTTACTGCTTTGACCTTCTGTTATATCCTTCCTCCATTTGTCTTGCCCACTCATAGTGGCATTTTCTGTTTTTTTTGACTTTGACAACTTCTGCTCATTCTTGCCTTAGGATTCTCTTTGCTTCTTGTACTTTTCTCCTATTTCACTCTCACCCAAGATCTTTATTCTGAATATTTCTGTAAAAACAGCACACATTCAGGGAGTCCTCTACTGACCTTCCTCTATGAAAGAACACCATCTACCCAGGGAGATTTTTATTTCTTTAGATGCCCCTTCGTATTCACAAAAGCTGCTTTTTTCTTTGTGCACCAAAGCTCCAGCATCCTGTCAGGTCTTGGTAGAAGCAGACAGCCTAGCATACCGCCCAAGTATTCAGCACAAACTTGCAGAAGGATAAATTTAGCAGAAAGTCTGCCTCTGAGTCCAAGTCTAGTTTTCCACTCTATTAAATATAAGACTATCTAGAAAAAGATGAATAAGATTCATTGAGCAAATGATTACAGCACTGATTGGCTGATCCATTTGTTTCTTGATTTATTCATTCAGCCTTTCATTCATTTAGCAAATCTGAACTGGCTGCCTTAATTGACAAGCCTTCCCTTTCTATATAGAAAATCTCAATGGAATGAATTTCAGTTTCTATTGTTCTTCACTATCAAATACAATGGGGTAAAGAAAACACATTCTCCTTACTGAAAAAAGTAGAAACATGTTGTTTACATTTTCATACCCCCCCCCAAGTCCCTAGAGCCTCAAAGGTTCACACAGAGATTCCACTCTGCCAGGTGCTAACCAAGTGCCATTCACCCTGAGATGGCGGAAGGCTGGTCCTAGATTCAAGTTGCTTTTGCATATCACAATCTTTGCAGTTCTGTTCGTCTTGCCACACTCCATTGCCCATCACCTCCGGCCTGGGCTGGCACAGAGATTTCTGTTGGAAGGCACACACACTTGCCTCCTGGTCATGACCAGGCAGCTGCTGGCAGACAGGCCTTAGTGATGCAGCTTGTTGTGGTCTTTTCTATGTAACCACCAGCAGCTCATTTTAATTCCTAAGATTGCCCTCTTCTGCAGGACCATCTGTGAACTAGCAGAGCCTGCTCCTATCTCTCCTCTGCTTTTTTTTTTTTTTCTTTGAAATAAAGTCTGTTCAGTGTAAGAGTTTTAAATATCAACATTATGTGCAGATAGATAGGAATATCATAAGTAATAAATCTTTTGGATGTCTGTGGATGCTCTTTCTCTCTTGCTCTTCCTTCTGTTGTACTTTTGAGGTCCTCTGTTTGAGAAATCAATCTGGCTGGCTTTCTCTACTGGATGCAAAGGAAGGGAATTTGAATTTGAGGCTGGCAGGTGACATTTTCACAGCTCCCATTTTGTTCAGCTGTGCACACAGCACTCCTGGAGCTGGACAATGGCTTTTCTTATAGAGAAAAGGCACCTTTCTTTTGAAACCTCTTTGTGCTACTCAGGTGACCTATGGGTTGCCTTGCTATCGATAATGACTGGAAATGGACAGTATGTGTCCTTACTGTCTTTGTTGGCCCTTCTGCTTGCTCAAATCACTCAATATTTGAAAGGGAGTTTTGACCAAAACCTGAAAGAATGTGTGTTGGAAGAGGGCCGTCAGTCGAGCATCCAGGCATTGTGCATGTAGGAAACACCATCCATTTGAGCTCTAACTACCAGAATGGCCAGGTGCCTGCATGGGTATTTGGAACTATCAGAATGTGCCTAATGATAGGGATTCAATTTGCCATCTGTAAGAACAGTCACCCTTCAGTGCATAGTTTGTACCCAATTCTTGTGGTTTTACCCCGGGAATCTAAGCTATTCACTGTTTATCAAGTAAATCACAAAATGCATGGCAATGTAAGAGCAGAGGGAGTATGTTGGCTCTCAATCATCATTCCAGAACCACTATGATACTTTGGCATCTATAAACTTTGATGCCAGTCTAAGCTAGTATTTTGGGCTTTTTTCCCCAAAAGTTTGGGATTCAGTGAAAATGTTGAAAGTCCTTCATTTTTTGAGACTATAAAAGAGATCTATGATTAGCAGGAACCTAAATTTCCCCAATTTTTCCCCACCTACTCCTATGCACCTCAGTTCCCAGGGGTTGGGCTTCTCTCTGTCATTCATTCAGTGTCAACACCTAGCCATATTCAACTTATGGTATATTTTTTCTTTCATATGACTTATGATATATTTTCTCTACTGCTCTGGTTGCAGAGATAAGTCTCCCAAGCCACTCAAGGAACTCCTAAAGTGACCATAACAAGGTTAACTTCCATTTTGATGGTACTGTTTATGACTGTGACCTTAAGTTGTTAGTTAAGGACCAAGCCATAGTCTAAGCCAAGGCAGGTCAAATACTATATTTCCAGTTGTCTGTCACATATTTCCAATACAATGATCATCATAGAGCTCTTTGCAGTGGAAGCTTTCTCAGACTTGGCCCATGAAGTCTGACAGGACCCTGACCACCATTTCTTCTTCTTCATTATCATGAAATATTTGAAATATCACTTTCCCCTTGCAAGTAAGGACAGAAGTCCATATCCATGTCAGCTTTACACATGGGCACAGACACACACCTATATACTATCAAAGTACTGGCAGGGCAATCTGAGCTATGCTAGAGAAGAGAACACTAGTCTCTATCTTTCTGTGATGGCAGACTACAGGATAAGTAATAGGGGTCATTACCATCTTCCCAGGAGAGACCAACTTTTTTTGGCCCCCTCTCCCACATATATGCTCTTTTGTTCTTTGGTTTCTCCCCCAAATTCTTTATTTTTATGCATTTTGAACTTATCAGTTCAAGCATTTCAATAAAGTGTGTGCATCTTGGATGACTTTGACTTTTGATCAGAGACTAGGCAGGCAGGAAATGTACAAAATGCTCTCTGTGAGGGACTTAGAGCTACTGAGTTGTTCATCTATGCCTTGTTAATGAGGCATCTGAAGGATGCCAAACCTACTTGCTGCCTAACAACGCTCTCCATTTATAATCCACCAGCCTTTTGAAACCCCATTAGACATCATCATCTTTCTTGTGTTCTCTTTGTTCCTCTCTTCTAACATTGACCTAATGTTGTGGGGTATGTTTTCTCTCTACCATGATCTCTTAAGATTTCATCATCTAGCATAGGACACCTTGTGTCATTCACATATGCTACCTCCCATATGAAGCATATTCCTGAAAATTATGCATGGAAGCCTTTAGCTGTTGACCTTATACCTCATTCTTGGACTCTGCTCTGGTAAATGCCCCACAAGCTACTCTCCAGTTCAGATTCACAATCTTCTTAAAAAAGACAATTAGGAGGGACTGTGACACATTCTTCACAGAAGAGTCACTCTTGACTTGTTCACTAAATAATTCATTAAACATTACTCCACTTCTATTCATAAACAAGAACCAAAAGGGATCAACAGTATTTTGCAAAGAAGTTATCATTCTTTTCATTCAAACATAATTCTCTCTGAATAGATGCAAATTTCCCATTTTTTTTCCAAACAGAAATCTACTTTGAAGGAATTATCCCTAGTCTTTTTGTAAAAACCAGAATATTTAGGGAATGATCTCAAATTATGCTTTTGCTGAATACATTTTTATGGCTAGAGTTATGATTTTCCTAAGCTATGTAGGTTTAGGTTCCTTTGAGATTGAAAGGACTAGAAATCCTGATGTGGGAGCTTGTGAAACCTGCTATTTTGATATAATTTGGTCATACAAATCTCTTTAGCGATGTACACAGCCTTAATTGAGCTTAGGCTGAAAATATGAAGCACACTGCAGTATTTTATCATTATTCATATAATTTATTTGCCCTTCACTTTCTGAAAGTAACTTATGGAGAGAGATCTAATTTAGGCTTGGTTCATAGAATACAGACTCCATAGTTCACAAAGTCAATGTGATCCCAAAGTAAAATCTCATAGTAATTGAGCTGAGTGTGTGTGGACTTGACAGATCCTGCTTTCCTACATTAGATGTCTGACTCCAATGTTAAATAGGAAAATCTGTCACTATCTCTTTTTGGTTGACTGTCTTATTTATATGAGCCATGCAGTTGAAGGATACTGTAAATCAGCCTCTGTACCTTTCAACCTTTTGGAGTCTCCTTAAGGAGGAAGTGCTAGGTTGGAAGTATAGATTTCTGAGTTCTAAAAACCACTTCCTCCCAAGTTAAAGAAAAGGACCCATTGAGTCCATCGTTATGGTTTTCAGACTATCTTCAAACAGAGGGATTACAAAGTTTAAAGTATGAAGAGTGGAGATTCCATTTTAAAAAACAAACAAACAGAAAACAAAAAACCTTTTGCTTTGTTACTTTTAAAAAATATTCTCCCATAGGAAACATTCCGAGGTACATATTTAGCCAATTTTTATTTACCTTTTGCTCCTCAGTGTGTTCCCCTAGTGTCTAATTGATGTAACACATTTATGTCATTTAAAGCATAACAGATATGTCTACCACTGTGGTTAAGGGGCAGAGTACTTACCTTCATGTATGAGTATCTGGGTTCAACCTGCCAGTCTTGGAAAACAAACAAACGAATAATTCAATAAAACTTTTCCGTCTGTCCTAGCTCTATATATCACAGGACTCAGAGATGAGGAGGACTACAGCTTGCTTTCCTGAGAAGTTTTTCTTTTAAGTTATAATAAAATTGTGCTTGAGGTTCTGAAAATAAAAATAGCAGAAGCAGTAGCAGCAACATCTCTCTTGTGTAAATGTCTTCCATGCTGGGGTTGAAAGAAGACTGAAAATGAGAACTTCAAAATAAATCCTTATTTTGATTGCCTTACAATCGGAGTCTGAACCAAGGCAGGCGTCGGTGAGGGTTATTTGGGAATTGGATTTTAGGATACAGTCATGTGGGCAGGGAGAGTTAATCCTGGAGTTGGTCACCACTTGGAACAATAATTTCATGACCTGTGACAAGAATTAAAGAAAGGGAGAGGAAGAAACAAGTGGGACAGGGAATGTATTAAAGATCCTCGAGAAAGCAAATAAAGGGATATTCAATCTCCTACATTGTCATTGTCCCTGTATCTATTGTGTCATGGCTATATATATATATATATCCCCTTTGGGGAAAATAATGTCTTTGTCCGGATTAGATTTAAAAGTCATCCCCTTGCTACTTACACCACTGTGGCACTGCGCTTGGATTCCTAACATTTTCCGGAGAAGATATTCCTATGATTTTCATTATTTATTTGATGCTTTTCAACTGTGTTCAGTATCTAGGATCCCTTGCAAATGATTGCTCTCAAGTCTTAACCATGCTTCCTCATCCAAACCCAATGGAGAGAGTGAGAACAGCTGCTATGTGCTGTGCACCTTGTTGACATGACACTTCGCCCCTTGCTGATTAAGTGGGTGATTCCTGCTTCCTGCGTCTTCATTTATCAGAGTTTGAAACCCTTGAATCCATTGCTAAGTCACTTTTTCCCAAGTGTAACTGATTCCCGTTCTAATAGAAAATGGAAGGAAATGGTTCTCCTCTGGGTCTCTTTAATCCCTTGCTTGGAGTGTCCAAAGAGTGGTGAGGTTTCAGTTGTGACATTTTTCAAAGAACTTCAAGTTCTTTGGAGACCGTCAGTGAAAAAGACAGGGACAAAGGCAGGCAGCCAAGAAAAGGCATCTTTGTGGTCAGAAAGAAAATAACATAAAAAAGCTGACAGCCTGTCACTGCAGAAGAGGATAGGATGGAATTCTCAGGGAAGCCCCTTTCCTGTTCTTCATCAAAACCCTGGCTCCACTCAGTCAGTCTGTTTATTGATTGAACTTGAAGGCACTGTAAGATGGAAAGGAGCTTTCCAAGGTCATTTTACAGGGCTCAGTGTCTCCATAAATAAATTCCCTTCCTAGACTTTACCTCCCAAACCACAGAAGACTGGTAAAAATGAAAGACCAGAAAAGAAAATCTGTACAACAACAGTAACAATGACCAGCAATGTTTATTGAAACACAGAACTGTTTAGTTTTTATTTTCATCTTTACACAATCTGTACTTACCTGGGAAGAGAGGGCTGCAACTAAAGAGTCATCTCTAACAGATTGGTTTGTGGGAAACTGTTTATATTGATATTTATACTGTGGGAGGACCTAGCCCACTGTGGGTAAGACCATCTCTAGGCAGGTAGGCCTAGGATGTATTAGAAAGCTAACTGACCTTGAAACAGAGAGAGAAAGCCAATCAACAACCTTCCTCAGGGTTCCTGTTCCAGTTCTCTGCCTTAGTTTCCCTCAGCGATGGACTGTTACATGAGCTGAAACAATCCCTTTCCTCCCTAAGTTGCTTTTGTTCAATGTGCTTTGTCACAGTACCAAAAATCAAACTAGAACAAACATTAACCATTTGACAAACACTTGTTTCTTTGATCCACTGACTGTATTATATTAGTCTAGCCCTCTTTCAAATGCAAGTGATAGGTCTTTCAGTTAGCTAAAGCATAGCTCTGGCTCTGAACTGCACTATTCTTTGATTTACATGTACATATGTTGCTATGATGTCATTAAACTTAATCTTACTCTCCTTCCCTGAGTTCAGTTTATCCTGGGTTCTTTCTTCTCAAATGAGTTTTCTTATTTCTTAGTGGCAAGATGGAAGGCAGGTAGTTCCAAGCTTAAGTTCTGCCTTGTCCCCATGAAAGAGGAGTGCTATTTCGTTGTAGTGTTCTGATACATTAGAACAAATTTCATTGGCCTGGTTGAGTTTTAAGCTATGATGATTTGAATAAGAATGGCCCCCAAAGGCTCATGTGTTTGAATGCTTGGCCATAGGGAGTGGTACTATTAGGAGGTTTGGCCTTGTTGGAGGAAGTGTGTTACTGTGGAAGTGGACTTTGAGGTTTCATATGCTCAAGCTATGCCCAGTGTGGTATACAGTCTCCTTCTGCTGCCTGCTGATCATGATCTCTTAGCTCCTCCAGTACCATGTCTGCCTGTACACTGCTATGTTTCCTGCCATGACAATAATAAACCACAAATGGACTGAAACCTGTAAGGCAGCCCCAATTAAGTATTTTCCTTTAAAAGTGTTGCCATGATCATGATGTTTCTTCATGGCAGTAGAACTCTACCTAAGGAGTCTACCCTTGAACCTATCAATAGGTATAGTTATGTGACATTCAGTTTTCCTGAGCCCTTTACCAGTTCCATCCCAGAGGGTATAGTGGGGAGCAGCCCCATTCAAACCATGAGGGCTTTACTAAGTTTCTAAGAATCTATCCCATACATGGTTCAGAGTCAGCCCAGAGAGATCCTGATACAACATTTATGAGATGGAAGTCAGTAGAAGTTACATTTTTCTAAAGGTCATATGTGCAGACAGCTGTCACCTTTGTCCAGATTGATTGTCTTCTCCGTTTACTGGCTCCGTTGACCATCAGTACCCCAGGCCACCAGCCAGCACTGAGTGGAAGATTCTATAGTAAATCCATTTCCTGAGTCCTGCTTAAGCTACTCTTATGAGGTCCCACTTCTGCTCTCATGTGTCCTGTAACCTCTGAGATGGCCAGGCTTGCCCAGTTCTGACTTGAGCAGACAGTTAGGTGACCAATTTACCAGTGCTGTGTACTCGGTCATGTATCTGTCCCTGTATTTGAGAAAAGCTTAATTCTGACTAAATTCTCTAGTTCCCACCATACATACTGTGGCTGCTTCCTTGAGCACCCACCTATGAATGCAGAAGACAAGTAAAGTAGCTTATGTTCATGATGCTGGTCTCTCTCATTTTATAGATTAAGAGCCAAATTGGAAGACCAAAGGCGTTAACAATTCTCAGAATCACTGGATTAGATGAAAGGATTTCCACTCAAGCCTGTCTGACCCAGACAATATTGATTCTTGTTTGTATCTCAATAATAGAGTCCACGCTTGCCTCTTGTAGCCTATAGGTGCACTGTGTGACAGATTCATTTGGTTTTCTTTTTTTAAATGATTTTAAGGGGAGAAGAACAGAAAATAGGAGGAGAAGGAGCAGGAGGAGATTCCAATTGACCTTTATTAAAACAAAAAAAAAGATTAGCCAGATAATATTGGCTGAGTCTCTAGAAGAGAAAACTGGGGCCTTGCTGCATTTCATCTGCTAGAGTAAGGCCTTCTTAATGTTCATGCATGTGAAGATAGGTACCAGAAGTCTGATTCTCCTGGGCTGGCATGTCTGTCTTAGGAAGGCCCCTCAAAATCTGCTATGGCCACTCAGTCAGACTTTCACCCACTTTCTGTCTTAGTTGGTACTTTTGATGTGTTTCAGTCATGTTTGACTCTCAGAAGTGAATTCAACATGTATTCCCTTGCTTGTTTTGGCTTTAAAAAAAATGAAAAGATTCTCCAATCCCTTTCCTTCAGACACGCTTGGGAACCCCCTGGATCACTGCAGGATACCCACCAAAGCACTGTGACTTTTTATGAGCATGAGTAGAATGACTCTTTCAAATCCTATTTACATCATTTAGTGCTGGGAGATTTGAGTGAGAAGGAAAGGAAATGAAAGCAGATTAAAATTGAAAAAAAATGAAAATGAGAACCAGGTGGCTTTCATAAAACATTCATAAAGCAAATGAGTGGAGTTCATTAGGAAGTAGTGAAGAACCCCTCAGACACATTGGATTTTGTGTGGATGGAAGCTCCCTTTGGCAGGAAGAACCTGTCTACTGCCTGTGGTTTCACAGAAATGCTCAGTAAAAGGGCTTCTTAAATGGAAGAGTAACATGAATGAATATAGATGCCTGCCTCAAGCAAAATTAAGAACAAGTAGGAAGGGTGTGACAGTGAGTTTAGGTGGGAGCTGGAATGTTCACAGCCAACTAGTTCAGCCTAGTCACAGTAGTGCAGCAAAGGTACTGGTGGGGATAAAAAGACTAGAGCCCACAAGGCTGATTCCCTGGCCCTGGCTAATTCAGAGTGCCCATGTGAACCCCCCTTCTCCTAATTCATAGTTGTCCTTATAAAAGATGAGGCCAAATGAAAGGATCTCTGACGACCCTGCTGCTGCTGTGTGTAGGCACAGTTTGGGGAACACTGGAAAGGCTGGTTTCTGGTTGAATGCAGGTGGTAACTTCGGAGGAGGGAAGAAGAGCATGATCTTTCTGAAGGGACCCAAGCTAGTCTCTGTCCTGCCCCCATGCTTCTTTTATCCTCCACCCTTAAGGACACAAGCCTTTTAAAACTTTTTTCCCCCAGGCATCTGCCTTCTCTGTCCCTTTGAACTATGTTGACTGGTGTCTACATTTCCTGGCAGTGCACTGGCTGATGCCCTTAGAAGCAGCACAGAAGGGGCATATCTGAGCAGAGCAGATTAAAACAGGGAGATGGGCCTCTCTGTGGTATCGTACTATGGCCAGACCAGAGTCAGAGGGCAATCCATGCTCTGGACAGAGCACAGAGGTGACAGAGGTGAGGCGAACACACACCCTGGGGCTCTCTGGAGTCCAACCAGCTCTGGAAACTTTCATGAATGCTGAATTCACTTGACATGTCACAGGAAAAGCTGAGCCTTGAGCCATCTTTCCTTCAGTAGTTCAATTTGTTTTTCCACTTGCCTTTCTGACTTGCCCAGCACAACTATCTGCCCTTGGGCATGCGGGTATAACGTAGTGATCTTATTAAAGACCAAAGACTCATTCTCACAGACACACGAGGTAAGATCACATGATCACAGCACCCACCCTCCGATAGGTCAAAACAATGTTTGTATACTTTCTGTCCTTGTTCCCAGATAAATTTTTAGTAATTGAAATTTTCAAAGAATCAAAAGGACTTTAAAGCAAAATTCCTTGCAGCATATGTGGTTAACATCAAGGCTCATCTTCATCCTGTTTTGCCATTATCTTTAATGTTTTGTTAAATAAATGCATTATATCAAAGATAAACTCATTGGGATACTTGGATTTTCTTTTTAGAAGGAAGCCATTTGTGGTGGCTTGTTTGAGAAACATACCCCATAGACTCGTGTGTTTGAACACCTAGTCTCCAGTTGGTGGTGCTGTTTGAGGATCTTATAGAAGAGATAGATAGGAGGCAGAGCCTTACTGGAGAAAATATATCACTGGGATCCATCTTTGATGGTTTATATCCTATTCCGTGTTCTGCTTCCTCTATATTTCTAGTATATGGTTAAAAATGTAATTAATCAACTTCCTAATCCAGTTACCTTCTGCCTTTCCAAACATTATGGACTCTGGAACTGTATAAGACAAGATAATCTCTTTCTTCTATGAATTCCTTTTAACTTTTGTAACTGCTATACCCTAAAGGAATGAAGTAAACTGGCAGAGATCACAGGGATGTGTAGAAATGCCACTTTCAGGGGTGTTGTTGCTCTTTGTCACCAGTGCTAACAAATATAAATATGGCAGACGTCAAAGAATATTAGGAAGAATAGTGCTTAGATTCACAACTCCCTGATTCAAATCCTTTTGATTAGCGGAATGGCCTTAAATTGGTGACTTCCAGTTACCCTTTCTGTAAACCTGGAATAATAAAATTGATCCAAAAGGCAGCGCCATTTAAAAGAAACAATACAGGCAGAAATATCTGGCACATTCAGATAATTGGCAACTTGATTAAACTACAACTAATACATACTTACCCAGAGTTAGCTGACTGGAAGGTTTTCTGTTGAGACCTACTGTTCATGGGTGACATCATGAAGGATTGCAAGATTTTTTTTTTTATGTTCCCTGAATAACCAAACAAAGATGAAACCATATGCTTTTTGTGTTACAGGGATTACTGATTTTTCAGGAAATTAGCATACAATAAAATAATTTACGTGTGAGGCAATGTTCAGATCTCAGATAACAAATGCAGCCAATTAGCCAGAATAATCCAGTCTTACTGACACAATCATTTCCATGTAAGAAGCCACACCTGCCAAACTCAGAAAAACAGATCCTTTGTGATTTTTCCTGGAGCCCCAGCATCAGGGAGCTGCCAGGGGAAAGGAAATGAAATGCCCTTTGCAGTCCTCTTTAATTTCTTGGCCCCACATTCATCAAGATACTGAACATTTTCAAAAGGGGTCAGCTTCTTCCCGTCATACTCTATCCCAAACCTTTTGCTGTCTAGAGGCTATTTAATGAGACATAACCAAGTTCAATCTCTCCCAAATACCAATGGGTTTGTCTTTGAGCTTCAGATCTCCCAGACTCAGGTCTCCAGTTTCTTGTTTGATGTCATAGTCATAATTTCTACGGACTTGAAGTGATTTGTTTTGCCTTCCAATTTTTCAATTCTGGATCATTACATCAAATAAGAGCCTGGGCCTTATAATGTTTGGATTCAATAGCACCTATTCTCGAAGATAAAAATAAAGAGCATATAAATGTATATTGTGTCATCTAGTTTGACAATACCAGAAGAATCCAGCCAAGGCTGCATATAATTACTGATGTAACTGAGTTTGTAACTGCTCATGTCCAAATTGACTTTTGCCTCACTGCTTTTCTTTTCTTTTTCCATATGCTTCCTGACCTTATTGGGTAAATAAGACAACTTTTATTATTTTATGGGTTTTTATTCTATAGAGATGCTCTCTTAAAAGAAATAACTCTGGATATTGCAGCCTGTGGCATTAGTTTATTACAATGCTAACTAACAGACTGGGGATGTAGTTCAGTTGGGTAGAGTGAACCTAAGTTTAATCTTGGGCACCGCAAACACTGGGTATGGTGGCACTCTCCTGTAATCCAAGCACTGAGACTGTAGCACAGAAGAATCAAAAGTCCAAGATCATCTTTGGCAACGAGTAGCTAAATAAATACACATGTTCTTTATTTTATACAAAAGGATTAGAGATACGGCTTACTGGGAGATCATCTGCCTATCATGTAAGAAGCTTTGGGTTCAGTGGCCAGTACCATAAAATAAAGTAAAAAACAATAGAACAAAACCCAAAGACTCTTTATCCTGGACTGGAGCTGTAAGTCGGTAGACGAGGGCTTGCCTATTATGTGAGGCACTGGATGTGATCCACAGGCACAGGCAATATAACTAAAACAACAACAGCAGCAACAATGTTACCATTCTCCAAGTATATCTAGAATATCTTAAATGTATTTACTTGGACTTTGTGAAACATTAGTTTTATCATTAATTTTAATTTTACATTTTTAGACTCCACAAAACATTATATGATTGTCTTTAAAAAGGTTGCCTACACATTTGTCTTTTTTTATTGTTCTTTATCCTTTCCTGAATTTCCATATTATCATTTCAGATGGTTTTTATTTGTGTAAGCAATACTCCGTAGTATTTCCTATAATGCATTCCTTGCATTGCCAAATTCTACTCTTGTCTTTACTTCTGATTTTTTTTTTTTCATGGTTGAAAGTGTCTTTGACTGAGTACAGAATTCTGCCTGATATTTCATTCTTTTGGTGCTACATGTAGCCTTGTCTCTTCATTCCATTGTTTTTTGGCTTTCATAATTTCTGTTGAGAAGTCAGTTATCATTCTTATTGCTCATTGGAAGACAAACAAACATTCCCATGGCCCATGTCATTGAGTTTTTCTCTTTTAATTACCAATTTAGACACCTTATGCTTGGATAAACTTTGCATTTATTTTCCTTAAAACGCATGGATGTATTAAAGTCCATGTGATCTTTGTCAGGTTTTGAATATTTTTGGTCATTGTTTGTTCCAATGTTGCTCCTCTGCTGTCTTCACTCTTACCTCCTTTGAAATTCCATTTGTGCTTGTGTTCAGCCTTTTGACAAAATTCAAATGCCTCTTACAATTTTTCTATTATTTGACCCCTCCCTGCACCTCAATTTGTACCTTATTGTTATTAATTTCAGAAACGACATTTTTTTATTCTCAAAACATTTATTTGATGCTTTTAAAACACATGTAATTTCAGAATGCCTCTTTAAAGTGTTTCTGTTTTATTCTCTGCTATCTTTTCCTTTGTTTTCTTAAAAATGTTAATTATACTCATTTTGAAGTACTCAACTTCTAACTTCAATATTTGATTAATTTGTGGTTTTGCTGTTATATAGGGTATACTTTGTACATGAAGAACCACAGATTCTCCACTTGAGATTCACATCTAACAAGTGGAGTCTTCTTTCCTCCAGTACAGCAGGCAAGTATTTGATCATTCCAGTGCAATGAGCAATTGTCTTTGTTAAAACCCCATTCACTCTTGCTTTCTATGAGTGGCCATGTGTGGCTCTTTGGCTGTTTTTCTTTTTAATCTTTTTTTTTATTATTAAATATTTTCTTTATTTACATTTCAAATGTTATCCTCTTTCTAGTCTCCATTCCTGAAACTCCCTATTGTTTCCCCTGCTTCTATGAGGCTGTTCCCCCCATTCACCTACCCACCCGGGCCTCCCCATCCTGGTATTCCCCTACACTGGGTATTGAGCCTTCACAAGACCAAGGGCCTCTCCTCCCATTGATGCCTGACAAGGCCATCCTCTGCTACATATGCATCTGGAACCATGGATCCCTCCATGTGTATTCTTTGGTTGGTGGTTTAGTCCCTGGGAGCTCTGGGAGGTCTGGTTGGTTGATATTGTTGTTCTTCCTATGGGGTTGCAAACCCCTTCAGTTCCTTCAGTATTTTCTCTAACTCCTCCGTTGAAGACCCTGTGCTCAGTCCAATGATTGGCTGTGAGCACCTGCCTCTGTATTTCTCAGGGACTAGCAGAGCCTCTTAGGAGACAGTTATATCAGGCTCCTGTCAGCATGCACTTTTTGGCATCCACAATAGTGTCTGGGTTTGGTGACTGTGTATGGGATGGATCCCCACGTGGGGCAGTCTCTGGATGGCCCTTCCTTCAGTCTCTGCTCCACACTTTGTCTCCGTATTTCCTCCCGTGTTTATTTTGTTCCCTCTTCTAAGAAGTGTTGAAGCATCCACACTTTGGTCTTCTTTCTTCTTGAGCTTCATGTGGTCTGTGAATTATATCTTGGGTATTCCAAGCTTTTGGGATAAGAGCATTATCCTTGAAAGTGGTGAGAATTTTAATCTACAGTTGACCTGTAATAGATACCATATATGAATCAAATTATACAATATAAACCCCTCATATGGTGTTTTTCATCTTGAATCTTCTTCCTTGCATCTTTATCCTATTGCCAAAAGTTGATATTAAGTGAAACCATTTGACATTGTACAATACTTTTGAAGGCTTTAGATTTACTTAGATTGTATTTAGGGCTCTGATTTTTAGTTTGCAATTTTATCAAATAATATCATCTTGAAATAAATAAGATGCATGTACAGATACAATGAAAAATAAAAAATAACTTATGATTCTATAATATATTCTGATATTATTCCATCCTCACAATTTAGAGTTGACTTTAAAGCAGATATAAATTCCAATTTATACAAAAAGACAAAATCAAAATGGAAATGTTTGTGAGTGGCTGAACTTCCCATGATCTTGGTTTCCATTAGCTTATAACAAAGTATAGAGAAAAATAGTTAATCCTAGAATTTAGGGAAGCATATTTCATAGCTATTTCAACTCACTAGAGTTATTTCTAGGAATTAGGAATCCCAAGTCAGTAACTTCACAGGAACAATCATTAGGCTTTCAGTGTGTGTGTGTGTGTGTGTGTGTGTGTGTGTGTGTGTGTGTGTGTGTGTTTGTGTGTGTGTGTATTTAAAAGACATATTGGGCAGCCAGTTGGAATATTTTTCAATGCTAATAGTCTTCACACAAAACTTCATGATGGAACATTTTGAGAAAATAATTGAGTCTAGAATCTGTCCCCAAAGCAGGTACTTTAGAGACCTCCCCTTTCCAAGTAGATAATCTAGTCAATTTTTCTATCAAGATTTAGTGCTTACTGACTTGCTCTGAGAAACTCCTACCAGCAACCAGCTGTTAGAGATTCATCTGTGAACACCAACCACAACTGTATGCTGTCAGCATTTAACAAAAGCTTACCCCACAGAAGAGGGTCTGAATTCTTTGTTTGGTACAAGTTTGTGTGTTTAAATCAATAGATATTCTCAGCCTTTCTTTGTTGTTTATTTAGAGTTGTGTCACTTTGGCTTGTACACAAATCTCCAAAACAAATTCAAAATAATTTACTACATTCACACTATTCTTCATGATCTATGAATCTGAGTTTTTTCCTAGTCGTACTCCAGGTTTTCTTTTTTTTTTTACTGTTCACTTTTTGTGACTTTATTTTATCCAGTTTTCATTATATTGCTTATATTTATTTTGTAAGCCACCTCAAATCTTATTGAGTATGGGTAACATATGATATTTAAATAAACTAGGAGTAAATCCATTCAGTGAACTCTGAATTTATCTCAGCTTTGTCCATATCTCTATAATCCAAGTTATTTAAAACCACTCGTTTTGAACGATCAAGAAGACATTTCACTATTGGCTCTCCCAATTTTTCTTTTCTCTTTTCCTGACAAAATTTGCTTTTATGAGTACTATGGTTTGAGTTTGCATAAAAGCCCAATCCTACCTGTGATGGTTAATGTTGATGGACAACTTGACAGGATCTAGAATCACTTAGAGGCAGATCTCTGTTGGAGTGAATTGAGATAGGCAGATTTGCTCCAAATGTGGGCAGCATGCATTTCAAAGGGTAGGGTCCAGAACAGAATGAAAAGAAAGGAAGTGGAACATTGGTATTTATTGCTCTCTGTTTTCTGTCAGACAATATGACCAGCTGCCTCAAGGAAGATCTTACTCTCAGTACCATGGTGGACTTTGCCTGAAACTGTGGGCTAAAACAAACCTGTCCTTCCTTAAATGACTCTTCAGCAAGTATTTGGTCACAGCAATGAGAAATACAATAGAATGCGCAGTCTAATACAGTCACTAGTCAGTTTTCCATTGCTGTGACAAAATACCAGAGAAAAATAGTTTAAGAGAGGAAAGGTTCATTTGCAGTTTCAGACATATCAGTGATAAACTTCTTTGTCTCTAAGCTATGATACTGCAGGACTTATGGTACATAGCAGTTACTGGGACACAATAGGGAAATTGATCAAAAAGGGTTAGAGGAAAGAAGGTCTTAGGAAAGAGATAGCTTTCAAAGATGGCTTCCATTCACCTATTTCCTTCTAGGAGGCCCCATACTTCTTTCCTAACAGCCGATCCATCTCTGAGTGGATGAATTTGTGTCCTTGTGGGCTTGTGTCCTCTTAATAAAGTCACCACAGCAGCTGGCATCAAGCCTTCAATGCATGAAATGTTAGAGACATATATCCAATTCACAAGTTTAATATAAATCAAATATGTAGACAAAATTGATTAAACAAATCAGAGAAGACATTTAGGGGTAGTAACACCTCCCAGGTTGCTTAAGTGTCTTTTTTTAATGGTTGAAGAAAAAGAACTTTTTTAAAAAAAAAGAAAGCAAAATTCTAGAATGTATCTGATTCTAAGACTTGGATGGAGCCTGGCCAGATGCAGGACGGGGAAGGTGTCAGCAGATGTTGAGATGCTGTTTGGGTTGGAGCATCTTCCACTAGGAAATCTTGGTTAAAAGAAATGATTCCTAAACCAGATGTCAAAACTCAGCACAGAATTAACACAAGGACATATTTTCCATTTCAGTGCAACCCTCACAGCCTCGAGAAGGAGAGAGAATCATGGTGACCAACTGAGTTTTGTAAGTTATTGGCATTCTCATTAGGAGGCATCTGTAATGGGGAAGTGTTTCCCTTGAGAGACCAGTGAGCCTTGGTTTGCTGTGAAAGCCAGGAACAGGTAAGGTCTTCTTTCTGAGCCTGAGGAATAGAATTAATGAATGCACCAAGAAGCCACTGCTTTAGGAGCTCAAGTGAGGCCCAACTGGCCCTCATGGAAAATCCCTTCAGACAAGCTCAGAGGATGCTGTGGTGTAGCAGCAAGAGTGGCGTCTGCATGATGTTTCTCTTGTTGCCAAGTGTGTTTGAAGTAACCTAGAATCTACCTTCCTTCTAAACCATAAAATCAGAGTCATATTATAGCATCAGTGTTGCTCTTCAGATGATGAATCATTTAGGACTAGTGGAGGGCGAACACTGGGGTTCCAGGACTCCCCATTCTTTCTATTGATTGGCTCCTGGTGTGACTAGAGTGACACTTCTCCCAGCTCGATTTCTTACTTTAGGAAGTGGATTTTTTATTCCAGCAAGGAAAGAAGAGCAAAGATTCCCTCCATTGTCTTCCATATGGAAATATTTCTGGGGTTAAAGAACAACCACGGGCAGACAGGAAAACTTAAGAGAGTGTCTTCCCTTGAAGTGAAATTACTTTATTTAGAAACACAGGCAGTGATATGCAATGGTAACCAAGTCCCCATCAATTATATAAGAAGTCATTTCTCCTTTTCGTCCTCCTCCTTTTCTTCCTCTCCCTCCTCTTCTTCCTTCTCTTCTTCCTCCTTCTCCTCCTCTCCCCCAACTCTCTCTATGAAGAGGCAGAAAGCATTTAGAGGTAACAAGCCTTCCTTTCTCAGAGAAGCATTCCTCTGCATAATGATAAAGCTGGACACTGGCTGGGAGACAGAGCAGTATGAGGACTGTACATGGACAAAGGCAAGACTTTGATCCAAATTATCACAATTGAGAGGTGTGTTTGTGGAACCGTAGTTAGGAGTCATTTACAAAGTCACTAGGGCATGACAGGGTGAACTACAAATGCTTGCCTAAAGGGCCACCAATCTGCTGGCTCTGGCCAAGTTGTCATGGTGGTTGAAGTTGGACCTGAAGGTCATTTCTCTTCTCAGGTGTAACATTTCCCAATTCTGAGTCAGCTCTTGTGGTCTCCAAGTTGTCAACATATCTGTCTCAGGGGAAGTAGTGATTCAATGTCACCCAGTGGGATTTCAAGGGGAGAAAAGCTTACTGAAGCCTTTCTATGAGTGTAGAGTCAGGGAAGCTTAAACAACAGGGCAAGTGCAGGGATTAAAGTGCCATACAATGGGTCTGGACCTTTGTGGGGGAGACTTGGGAGGCTTTAAGAAAACCCACCCAATCTATGTCAGTGACTTAGTTTTTAACTATCGTTATAGCTCTGGACACAAAGCCCTACCAAGAAGCTTGCAGGTTGAAGTTAGTTCAAATAAAATAAGCTGACACTGTGATGCTGGGAGTCAGAAAAAAGCTAGATGACAATCTAAATACCCTACAAACAGTTCAATTTACCCAGGTAGATACACGAAGTGATGGTAGACTACAAATGTTAAGAACTATCCAGGTGTCTTAGCTACTTGTATCCTTGTTTTAACAGAGTACCCAGACAAAAACAGTTTAAGAATGGAAGGGCTTATTTTGGGCCACAGTTTCAGTGTACAGTCAGTGGTCCATGGCAGGGAAGTCACAGTGGTGGATGCTTGAGGCGGCTGATCCCATTGTATCCACAGTTGGGAAGAAGGGAGGGACAAATATCCATACTCAAATGGATTTTTCCTTTTTTTATGCAGCCTAAGACCCCAGCCCAAGGAATGGTGGCACCCACTTTAAGGATATGTCTTCTTACCTCAATGAACATAATCAAAATAACTTGTTGCCAGTGTGGCTAGAGGCCTGTCTTTTAGGAGACTCCAGATTCTGTCAATTTGATGGTCAACATTAAGCAACACAATCAATCTCCATTTGAACAAAGGAACAAAGAGATAATACTGAGGGTGAGATTGTCAGAGAAAACAGACATCAATTCATCCTTCTTTTCAGAGGATTAACTTTATTAAGAGACAACAGGAAGTCAGGGGAGGTCTTGAGGCAAGATCTCCACAAGGCCTAATTGGCCATCCTATTGACTGTGTAAAAGAAGCTCTGACATTCCTAAGGCAGAGAACACTTTAGCAACACTGATGACAAAACATATATCCTACAATACTTATTTCTCTTAAATCATTTACCAGTACTGTGTAGACCTGTGGGGGATGGCCAAATATTTAATCAAATTATAAGAATAGGGCTAAGGCTGTAGCTTTGTGGTAAAGTGCTGACCTAGCTTGTGCAAAGTACTGAGTTAAATTGAAATGAGAACAGAGAGAATGAGCTGTGGACCAGGTTGACTGACACCCCACAGGTTAACCTGGCTGTCTTCATGGCTCAGGTATTTATCTGGTGGTCCTTTGGGTTCAATTTGCTTTCTGTATAAACATACTTTGCTTTTGATTTGGCTTGCTTTGTTTGACACTACAGTTTGAGTCCACAAAGCCCGTTTCTTCCTGACGACTCGCTCTCCAGCTGGAACCCATCTTGCTAGAGCCTGTCTTGATTGTCAGTGCGGGGCCTCCGAGCCCTGTCTCTGAACCATACAGAATCTGTTTTCTCTCCAGGAGAGCTAAGTGTTAGCACTGTCCTGAGAGCATTAGCCTTGCAGGAAGATTGATAGAGTTCAGAGTGCAGGGGATAAAGCTTGCCTGGGAGGAGTAGGGGAGGGTTGAGCTGTGGTAGTAGGGCCCCAAGGCAGAGGAAACCAAAAAGAGTGCTCAGAGAATTTCTGCTTTCCCCATTGCCTCTTCCATCTTTATTTTAAATACAGTTTGATGTCTGTATAGAAATGTGGAGATAGACGAAGAAGCCAAACCATACAAGATGCTAAAATGTATCTGGAAATGCAGCAAGATAGATAAAATTGGATTTCCCAGGGACAGCACCCATAGAGTGGGCAGGCTTCTGAGGACAGGCTACCTTGGGGGAGGAGTGCAGATGCAGGTGGACAATTGGAGAGCCTCAGGGGTCTGCTTGAATAGCAATGGTTGTTAAAATTCCTTTCTTTCCAAGGAGGCTGAGACTGTTGACAACATAATTCATTTTCCTAAGAGAGGGTGCAGCAAATTATTTTTGCAAAGTGAAAAGCTGAGAGCAACCACCAAGGCCCACTGTCTTCCATGATTTCTCAGTGTACATTTAAATGAATTAGAAAGTAGACATTTATAGGAATATGCCAAAGCGTTATGCTGTCAGGAACATCTATGGCAAATTCCACCTCCAGTGTCTTTTCAACCTGGGAATTTTGCTTCTGAAGTGGATGAATCTTTGGGGCAGATTTGTTTTTATCTTCCATATAAAATCTCTCATGTTTTCTTTTATATGTGGCCTGAAGCAAGTCAGCGAGACAGTTGAGGTGATACACTTGAGGTTTACACTCTCTTTTATAAATGCATATTATCTCAAGCAATCAAGTGTAATTCAGCTAATTATTCATTGTTTCAGGAATATCATGGGCTGTTGATAATAACAGGTGTTACCTCTTTTTAATACTGCTGCCACCACTAAGTTTATCCTCGTGAGAATGGCAGTGGTCAAACTGACAGCATTTAGGAGATTACTGAAGAATCACAAGACAATTATCAGTAATTCAAGGCATTCTTCTATCAGAAAGTGTTTCAGCTAATTCAGATTACACTATTTGAGTAGGAAAGAAAAAATCAGAAGATAGAACCTGGTAGGCATTAGAAAAGAGATACTTTATAAACTCATTTACAATCAAATATAGTATTAGCCATCCATAACCTGAATGGGTTCCAGGGGATGAATGCTTGTTTCCCTGTTCCCCGATTTATATGCTGAACTCATCCCTTCTGTGTTGGTTCTTGGGGGCTCATGTCATGAAGATATGGTTTTGATGACAGTACTTGAGTTCTTGAAAGAGGGAATCATCATTTGGAGATGTTTATAACACAGAGTGACCTATTGAAGACATCTGCAAAGCAAGCAGGGGGACTTTACCAGACACTCTATCTTCTGTTAACTTGGTTTTCAATTGCTGTCCATCAGAACTGTGAGAAATTAATGTGAGTGTTTAAGTCACTCACTTTGTGGCTATAGTAGGCCAGGCTAACTATAACCATATTACATTCTATACAATTTCCATAGCAAGATATTTTGACTGGTTTGAGGGTTTTCAACATAGATGCTCCTGACAACATAGTGCTTTGGCGTGTTCCTATAAATGCCTACTTTCTTCAGCAGAGGGTTCCCCCCCATTTTTCCTTCCCCACACTCTGAGATACAAAGTTTGCTTCTGAGTTTAGGAGTTCTAGGCAAGTGGTTTTCGTTAGTCTGCCTTTCCTTTTTATCTGTGTAGCCATGGATATGTGAGGGGATGGAGTCGCACTCATTGCCCTAGCCCATGCCAAGAGATTAGATTGTTCCCAGCTGAGGATAAACCACAGACCTGAGCAAGAAGGCTGCTGAGAATGAACTCACTCTAAGAAAGGGGCCACAGAGACTAACAAACAAGGTTCCACCCTGCAGTTAAATCATGAGAAAGAAGTACAAAAACAAACACCAGACTGCTTAAGCTGGAACTCACCCAGACCCAAATGAGCAGGTGTGTCCTATGAATAAAGTGATGGAGCTATTTTGACATAAATAGGGTCACACATTGGTATTTGAGCAGTGACCTGAAATACAGAAGACATTTCTTCTTCGTTTGTTCACTGCATTGGGCTGGGAAACGGACTCATGTTTTTGTCATCTCAAGATCAACTTCACTTTGAAGATCACTTGAATGCTTGGAAGATTACCTGAGTGCCTGCACCAATCCTGTGTCTGTCATATGTTGGATGGATCGTTGGGGCTCTTTCCATGGTTAAGATGATTGAGCAGGAAAGATCCATCCATAGTTCCAGCAGCATCTCTGAAATAGCTATGTGAAGGAACACTTCAAGGAGCTGGAATTCCAGTTAGCATAGAAGCTTGGGGCACAGGTATCTATACCATCTGGTTAGTAACCTCCACTTGAAGGAGTCTGCAACACAGTGTGACCAATTGCCTCAGTGTGCCCAGGTCTATCCTAGTTTCTTGGGGCACTCACTTACCATCTTACAAATGGAATAGGACAGAAATCATATACATAGGCTTTTGTGATTTAAATGTGAAATGATGCTCAGATGTCGGACTACTCATCCTCAGTTTGGGAGGAAGCTTGGGGCACAGTATCTGTACTGATTAGAAACTTCCATCTGAAGAAGTTTGCAACATGGTGTGATCAAGTTGTTTTGGAGGCGGAGAACTTTTAATACTGTGGCCTCGATAGCAGGAAAAGGTTGCTAGGAGTGGGCCTGGAAAGTGATATCTGCCTTAGTTCCAGCTAAGCACTCTGGTTCCTGGTTTTGCAAGATGTGAAAAAGTGTCTTAGTCAGGGTTTCTATTTTTGGACAAAACATATGACCAAGAAGCAAGTTGGGGAGGAAAGGGTTTATTCAGCTTACACTTACACATTGCTGTTCATCACCAAAAGAAGTCAGGACAAGAACTCAAGCAGGTCAGGAAGCAGATGCTGATGCAGAGGCCATGGAGGGATGTTACTTACTGGTTTGCTTCCCCTGGCTTGCTCAGCTTGCTTTCTTATAGAATCCAAGGCTACCAGCCAAGGGATGGTACTACCTGCCCACAATTGGCTCTCCCACCCTTAATCACTAATTGAGAAAATGCCTTACAGTTGGATCTCATGGAGGCATTTCCTCAAGGGAGGCTCATTTCTCTTTGATAACTCCAACTTGTGTCAAGTTGACACACAAAACCTGCCAGTACAACAAGTCATGCTGTAACTTCTGAATGTCACTGAAGGAGCTGTTGGAGACCCACCATGCCTTTCTTGCAATGATAGACCAATACCCTCTAAAATAGAGGTTCTCAACAAGTGGGTCATGACCTCTTTGGGGTCCAAACACCCTTTCACAGGGGTCATATATCAGATATCCCGCATATCAAATATTTTACATTATGATGATTCATAGCAAAATTATGGTTATGAAGTAGCAATGAAAATAATTTTATGGTCAGAGTTTCAACAACATGAAGAACTGTATTAAAGGGCCTCAGTATTAGGAAGGTTGAGAACCATTGCTTTAAAACATTATCATTGTATCATAGTGACACAATGACTGAAGTTAACTGGACCGGATCTGAACAACACAACACTTAAGTCAGGCTGGGAAGGCTCATCGACCCAGTCTTTCACTCATGTGTTGAGAAAGTGTCTCCTCAGACTCCTAGATAGATTAGCTCACTGGACTAACCTGGTACAAGGGGCTGGACATTTTGGTGAGCCAACGTTGAGAAGGATAGATTAGAGAAAGACTAGAATAGATTGTGTGTGATCTCTAGCACCTGGCACTTCCCCCTCTCCCCCACTTAATACATTTTCTCCCTCTAGACAGGATATGGAGAAGTGGATTCTGTCCAAGAGGAGGGGGGGGGGAGCGCTTCAGGAAAACAGGTCCCTATTCAGGGAAATGAAAGCTTTTGAAATGTCTCTGCATTGCCTATTAAACAGCACTCTAAAAGGTAGACTGATTCTTGCCCCATGGAAACTCCTCATGATGAAGGGTTAATGAAGGACTTTTCAAAGGTCCCTCTCGTTTCCAAAATGAACAGTTTGTCTTGAAGGAGGGATTTTGTTTTCTTTTCATACTGGACCTAAATTTGGCATCCTATGGAAGTTTTATTGCATGACATTCCATCAGAGCTCAGCCAAGTCTCCCGGGTCAGGAACAGCAGCTGAGAAAAGTTGAATGAATGGCCTATTTTCTCTCTTCATTCCTTTCCTTAATTCCATATGTTTCTCAATTTCTCACTTATAAATTTAATTAGATAAATATTTTTAAATATGGAGGGTGGAGACTTTGAGAACTCAGATCTGAAATAAACTTCTGTGGCTTATGGCACTCTGGGCTTCTGCTATGCGTTTGGAGAAAAACACAGTGGAGAGTCATTTAAAAAAGATGGATCAGGGTTTACTGGAAGAGAAGAAAGATCTTCGTGCCTAAACACAGGGGTAGAGAAGCCATAGGAATGTGGATAGCCCTGGGAGATAACACTCTTACAATAAGTGGGTAATTGTGTTTATGGGAATGGAGATATTTATATGATTGGTTTCTTGGATTAACTTCAGGGAAATGAGAAAACGCTCACTGAGTGTTTACTTGGAATTTTGTTAGAGGTGCACTTTGTCTCCTGTGTCAGCACCAGATCCCCAGGAATGAGACTGCAGATGTCTTAGACAAGGTTTCAGGGAAATGCCTCAAAGCGATCCAAGAGGGAAACAAGGCTTGTGCTCTAGCCTAATGTTACAGGAGGTGCTAACTCAGTGTTTGTTGACTGTGTGGCCTTCAGCCAGGAAGTGAAACTCTAACCATTTAGTAGGCTTTTAGAATGAGGCTTCCTTTTCATGGAGGTGTGGATGGGATGGGCCAGCAGCCCTGAAACTACTCTCTGTGAGTTTTAGCACTGAGCAAAAACCAAGGATGTCTACTGTAGACAATGTTCTCATTGTCACAGAAGGTCCTTATTCTCATGTTTAACAATAAAGGAGAGAATAAATCCAATGGTATCAGGTTAATACTGGAATTTTCAGTCTGAGTTCATGCCACTCTGAACACAGACCTCTAGAAGGACTGGTTGATGTGTCTGGTTACAAATATAGAGATGAATGCCCACTACAGGTGTGTGCATTTGTGTGCTTGTATTCTCACTCTATCATTTTATGATGCCTACCTAACAATAATGAGACTTGGTAGCAACAAATACATCAAGTATCCAGTCTCATTTCCTAAACACATTCTCTACAAAGAGGAACTTAAGCTCTTTGAAGAAATGGTGGACTTCATGGCCAAGGGAGGAAAATTAAAAGGCAGACCTATGGCATATTTTCAGTTTAAAAGGTAAGAAGATGCACAATGAAAGATGGGGGCAAGGACAGGTTTCAGCTTGTGGGAGCTTCTATTGGCCAGCTCTGAGAATGAATTAGATAAGAGGGTTAAGTATTATTTTAAATATTGTAGCCTGTTGACTAAAAGCTGAGTCCATTGTCAGCTAAAGGAGAATGAGGGAAAGGCCATCTTTATATCTGAAAGCCAACTAATACATGAAGAAGGGATGACGAAATGAGAAAATTACCATTTGGCAGAATGGAGAGCGTGTGTCTAGACAGTGAAGGTTTTTCACACCAGTTTATAGGATCTCAGTGAAGCTGCTGACTGACCTTTGAGAAGCAAAGTATTTGAGTTTTTGCAGCACTAATTATAAACATAGGCAGTGACATGTCTCACTAATGGGACTGTGTCAAAGGCTACCATTTAGGATGATGTGTTGGGTGTGGATGTAGAGTTCCTGCCCTGCCGTGAACACTGGTGATTTCACCCCATGTTCATACTGATCCTTAACACTGAAGGCAAGTTAAAGAGTCCCTTATAACTTAGTCAGGTCCTTTGGCTCTAAGAAGCACCGATTCACTCAGAAGTAGCAAGCACATTCTGTCTCACCTACAGATTCTTGAGCTATGTCATGTTTCTAAGGTCATCAAAGTGCCTGTTGTGCAAGCCTGCGGTCTTAAGTTCAGTCCCCGAGAACCCACATCAAAGTTGGTCCTTGGGGCTCCCTGTTCTGCCAGCCTTGCCAAATTGATGAGATCTAGGTCCCAGTGAGAGATCCAGTCTCAAGAAACAAGATATATAACATTGGAAGAAGGACTCCTGAGGTTGACCTCTGGCCTCCACATCCACAGGCATAAATATGCACCCATCTTTACATGATAAAGTCGGCAGGGAGGAGACAGGAAAAATGCCTGTTTCCATGTTATAATCAAGTTTCACTGCATGATGGAAAGGGGGGAGTGTGTTGATTCTTGGAATCTGGAGAAATTCACAAGATCATTCGGCTCTGTCTTCTTTCCTGTTTAGGAATGACAGGGAACATGCTCCATGAAACAGAACCCTAGAAAATGCTTACTGAATTTGAACGTTGTGTTGCTTTCTGATATCTGTGCTTGGGATTCTGAATGACTCCAGATGGATTTTGTGGGACCCAGAGCTGCTGGAGAAATGAGGGGACAAAGCACACACATGGTGCATAAGCAGGTCAGCCAACCACATAAACAGGCACCTAACTAGAAATAACTGCACAGTGAAAAGTTGGGTATCTGCAACCATCATGATTGGGTGGGAAGGAAATCACCACCATCCCCAGGAGGCCTTCCTAAGATTTGTGAGATGGCAAGAATGAGATTGGGAAGTGGGGAGACAGAAGGCCTTGCCCCGTACTGAGCATGGAGTCCCTGCTGACTCTCAGAGTCCACTCACTCTTGCAAGGTCACACACTTTTATTTATGTTACAGTCAGGCTGAAAGAACCGTGGAGCACTCTGGGGGTATTAACCAGGAAGAAATACAAATCAGATTTGAGCAGAGGAAAGAGAAGCCTCAGCCAGCTGCATGGGAACAGGAAGGACATTACATGCTACTTTAGCTGGTCTCTTTCCTGCTGGGGAAAGTCAATGCGTAAATGATAAAATTTATAGTGCATGGAGGGTTGAGAGCCAGACTCACATCATTTGATTCTGAATTCCGGTCCTGAATAGAGTGCTATTGTCTCCCTCGGTCTCCCACTTCCAATGGAACTGATCTGCTGCTGAGTGGCATTGAAGTCTTCTCACGGAGTCAGAGGTATGAGCAAAGGCAGGGCTTTGTTTGGAGAGTGAGAAATTGACACTGATCTTTAGTTAAAATGGTCTCTTCTCAGGAACAGTATGTCATGGCATCATACATTTCTAGAACAGGACTGGTCTTAGAAAATATGAACTGCAAGTTTCTTATCCATAGGGGAAGATGGAAACAGAAGGAAGAAGGTATGGTCCGGTCTTTCTGGAAGACTCTGCAGGAAGGATACAGTGGACAAGGACTGAAAATCTAAATCCCAACGGTGAAAAGATCACATGACAGATACTGCCTTGCCATGTACACAACTGAATGATCCATCTTTCATGTCAATGCCCATTTTCATCTGAAAAATACCCAGCTTGACCACTCAACTGAGTCACCTGAGAGATGGGAGCCAAATCCACTTCCTGCTCAGGTGTCACAGGAAGGAGAGCCCATTTTGTCCTTGGACTCAGTGCTGCCAAGACCCTGAGGGCTTGAGAAAAGGAATTCTGATGACGTTTTTGTTTTGCTTTGTTTTGCTTTTTAAACAATAGTGACTTTGTTGGCACAATTGTGAAATGCTCAAAGCATGTGAGTGTGAGGGATGATTGTGAGCAATGTGGTTTAAAAATGGAGTCTGAGTATTGACCCTGCTATTGGCTACTTTAGAGAATAAAATGAAATAGTCAAGAAAAGTGCTCAGTACAGTTTTTATACTAAAATGACCACCATTCATTTAAAATGCGTTGATGCTATCTCATCACTTCTGTTTCTAGAATAAGTCAAAGCCAGCATTTTGATAGCTTTTTAAAGATGTGTGTGTGTGCGATTGTGCTTGTGCATAAGCATGTGTATGTGCACACATATGCGTGTGCATGAGTGTGTATGTGTGTGTGTGTTTGTAAGTATGCATTCAGAGGGGGCAGAGGTCATTGTTGGATTCTTCTATTGCTTTTCACCTTGTTGTCAGAAGCAAGGTCTCTCATTAAGCCTGCAGCTCACTCTCAGGACAAGAGCAGTTGGCCAATGGGATCTAGAGACACTTCTAATCTTTGCATCCCCAGTGTTAGGGGACAAGTATTTGCCACCTCACCCAGCCTTTTACATATTTGCTGGGGAACTCACCACTGTTCTTCATGTTTGTGGCGATTGCTTTAATGACTGAGCCTTTCCCCCAGCTTTATTCTGTTAATGTTAAAAGGCCAGTCTAGAGGCCAGTGAGATGGCTCAGCAGTAAAGGCACTGTATCTCATTGCCAAGCCTGGCAACTGAGTTTGATCTCTGGGATCTACAGCATGGAGAGAATTATAAATTAAGCTCTCTCCTCTACATATGCACCAGGACACCCGTGTATCCACAAATAAAATAAATAGGTGTTTGAGAAAGGAATTATGCATACATTTTTTCTTTTAATATCCTTGTGTCCTCTACCATCAATCCTGTGAATAATAATAATCCCGCAGGATAATCTCTTTAAAAATTAGAGACATAAGTCCTGTGCTCCCCATTGCCCTGACTGGCAGTTCATTGATAGATAAACAGTGAAGTATGATCATCTAACCATCTGCTGATCCTCCGGCCAATTAAAGATGCTTACAGAACCTCAGTAAAGACCAGCTGAGCTAGCCTACGTCTGAACTGCTCAATCAGTCCATAGCATCAAGAGTTAAAGGAATGGTCGTATTTATGCCCTCAATTTTTGAAGTTTGAGGTTTGTTATCAGCTTAAATTAACCTAGGCAGAATCTCGATGTGTTCATACCCCAAATAAGTGAGCAATGACATATAACAAAATCTTAAGAGACCTCCCTCCATTGGCCAAATTCTTTCTTCATCAGAGGAAGTAGATTTGTACAGAGTTAACCATCACACTCTCTATTGCCCCTATTTTCTAATGAGGACTGTAATCTGTGACCCCAGAAAGGAGGCTGGTTGGGTGTGGTAGAGAACTAGGATATGACCTGGCCTTGTTAATAGCATGCCCTAAGTAGCCTAGCCAATCAGCCTGTCTCTGCCCTCTTGGAAACTCTTACCACCCACTGTGTCTCAGACTAGAACACCCCACCCACCAGTCCTTCCTCCGAAACAAAGATGCATGTAAGCACGTCGTGGAAATGTCAGGCAGTGAGACTTGGCAGAAGCTGGCTTCCCAGAACTCTGTGTCAGGGTTCTATGAGGGCAAAAATGCCAAGATGGAGTCCCAGATGCCAGGAAGATCCTGCTTGTGGCTGTGTTCCTTTCCTGTGGGTGGCTCTAGGGAGAGAAACGACACCTTTAGAAACTCACATTTATCTTTCAAACTTCTTGCTCTATTGTTACTGCAACCTATTTCCTTTATCTCAGTCCTAGGTCTTAGCCAAGTTCACCAATATTTAATATTAAGTGGAAACAATCTTTTTATTTGAAGATGTTAACCAAACATCCCAATCCTCTTCTTTTCCACCAGCATGTGAGAGTAAAAGAGGTCAAAGTTACATCCCTGGGGAGATCCAGTTTCTGAGATTTTCCTTCACTGTTGTGTACCTCACCTACATCTCCCTGAGTTTCTCATGGGCTTCTACAGAAAGTGACACACACTGGAAGGATGTTTGGCAGTTCCTCCAAGATCACCACTCCTGCTCTAACCAATGCTGACTCTTAGGGTTCAATGGTTTTGAATTTGACCACTGGCTGCCAACTATCTTCTTTGCTTCATTGGTTTCAGCTTTCTACTTTAGCTTTCCGAGTTTTATTTCTGTTGCTGTGATAAAATACCCCAACAAGAGACAACTTAGAGGAGGAGGATTTATTTTAGCTCACAGTTAACATTTATAGTTCATCATAACAAGGAAGACAAGACGGTAAGAAATTTGAAACAGCTAGCTGCTTCACATGCACAGTCACGAGTAGAGAAAAATGAATGCCCATTCAGGCTTGTTTGCTTATGGTAAGCTATATGTCCCTATTCAGGACTCCCACATAGGGAATGGCACCACCTACAGTGGGCTGGCTTTTCCTCCAGCAATTAGCTTAATTAGAGAGTTCCTCACAGACTTGCCCACAGGCTAACCTGATATAGACAATTCCTCATTGTAACTTTCTCCCTAGGTGATTCCAGGCTATGTCAAGTTGACAAAGTTAGCTGTTATACTGGGTTTAATGTATTTTTCCTTCTGATTTAGCATTTTTTACCCTCAGTCAATTGAGAGTCCTTATTCTGTTTTACCACTGGGTAGTCTTAACTTCAAGTCAGGGTCCAGAAATTTTTTCAATAAAGGGCTGTATGATAAATATATTATTTTTTACATGTATTGTTCACCACTTTGTTTGCATTCTTTTAGCATTTAAAGAATTAAACATTGCTTAGATCTGTGAATAAACAGAGAAATGGTACGTTTGGCCTGTGAACTACACTTTGTTGACCCTTTCCTTTAAATAAAAGCTGAGCCTGATTTTTAAAACACATACCTCTCTGCAAATAGGAAGTATAAATGCAACAACTTGGTGTGACCTAGCTCATACACTTGCTTTCTAGCTTCAACTGAGTGAACTGTTTTGAATGAAGGAAGAGATTCTTCATGCTAAGTAATTATACAAGGGACAGGTAGAATAAGCAACCTAGGGACCTTGGGAAAGCAGAAGAGAAAATGTCCCAGAGAGAATTATGCAACCTATATAATGCTGTGTCATACATAACAGCCAGGATGATAGTCAAAGTATTTGGCAACTAATAAAGCCTAAGTACTACCACATCTAAAGGTCACTGGAGCCCAGATGCCTTCTTGGAGCAAGCATGAATGCTTTTTTGCTAGACTATGAGGAGGTCCTGACTCCAGTTAGGGGTCAGATTGTGAAAGGAGTGGAGAATTCTGTTGTAAGACCCATGATTTTCTGTCCTGCTTTGATTTCTTTGAATCTTATTGGGCTCCCCAAAGCTTTGCATGATCCTGCTAGATTTACTCCACAACTTATGGTAAAATTCTTCCTTATCTAGGTAGTTTATTAACTAGAAGTTACCCAGTCAACCAATGAAAACTAGTTCCTTGCCAGCCCATCACACATTCAAACAAATCATTTACTTCTTTCTGTGGGAGCCGGGGGATACACCATCTTCTTCTTTCTGTAAAGCTGGCTTCACACAGCTCCTGTTCCCAAGTGCAGTCTTCGAGTGGTCCTGAAAGGCAAGAGTCCTCCTCCCATCTGCAGGCATCATAGGTGACTAATATGTTTCTCTCGGTCCCAGTTATTCAGGGTTGGGCTATATCATCTCATGCTATTTGGGGTGGGGAAATCTCTCTCATAAATGAGGTGAATAAGAAAAGTTTGTAACAGGCTGTCTCAGGATCTATGGGACAGTGACTATACCAACTAGTAAAAACAGACCTTGGTATTTTAACAGCTATTTAATCTGCATTTGAACAGCTGGTACAGTTGTGGTGTGATTTGAGGTCCTTGGTTATTCCACTCTTCTAGATTACTCTTACGATTTCAGTCTTCATTTGAGGAGTTGACTCCTCAGCAGAGGCCTTGACAAAACCACTTAGAGAACTGCCCTGCTTTGCTTTCTATTGCAATTGTGAAACACCGTGACCAAAACCAACTTGGGGAGGAAAAGGTTGATTTCAATTTATAGCTTATGAAGGAAATACAGAGTAAAACTCACAGCAGGAATGGAAGCAGAGACCATGGGTGGATGCCACTTACTGGCTTGCTCCCAAGGTTCACAGTCAACTACCTTCTCGAACTGCCCAAAGTGACAACACACACAGTGGGCTGGGCCCTCTTACATCAATCAGTAGTCAAGAAAATGACCCACAGTCATGCCTACAGCCCAATCTGATGAAAGCTTTGTTTCCATTAAGGTTCCTTCTTCCCAGACGATTCCAGTTTGTGTCAAGTTGACAAGAAACTAACTGGCACAAGAACCTACCACATATTTTTTTGTTGTTGTTAGAAAGTACACAATTTAAATATGTCTTCAAGTAAAAAATAAGATCATCTTTCAGCCCATTCCAACCGAGGCTCTAGGACAGAATCCATAGATTTGATCACATGGGGAGATGCTAGAGAAAGAAGCAGGAAGGAGAAAATAGAAAAGGAGGAGGCAGGTGTGACAAGACAGATGAGAGGTAGTTGTATGTGGTGAGTGGTAAGATTAAAGCTCCTCAGAGGGAAATCCTGGTCCCTATACTGCTTCTATCATTCAGTGAAAAATTCCCAAGAGCAGACATTGATATTGGTTTTGTAATTGGTGCAACGAACACCTACTCCATGTGACAGGCAGATGCAACTCTGACATTAATATGCTAACATCGCAACACCCTTGTTTTTCTCTAGTTTCAGAGCAGAGAGATCCCAAGTCCACATCTCCCGTTAGGTTAATGCCCTCGTTCAAGGTGGGAGAACTCCGTCCTAGTTGGACTCATTCTCTTTGACATTAGCTGGAGTTCTACTTAAGTGAAATTTAGAGGTTTCCGCTGAAGACAGATGCAGGACTCTAAGCAGAGGGAGGCACCATGGAGAGTGCCTCAAATAAAAGGTGAAGGACGTGGACTTCGGCACAGGCGTTGGCTCTCACCAGCTGTGTGACCTTGGACATCTCATGTCTCACACTGTAAAATGAGAACTTAGCAAAGATGACGTCTTCGGTGACATGCAGCCTAGACACTCTGTGATTATGATGGAGGGTTGGGGCCTGACCTGGTCCTGACTTCCTTCCTAGGCAGTTGCTGAACAGGAAGTGAGCTCACAGGGAGGAACCACAGGAAGGCTGTGGGTGGAGCTCTCCAATGACACCCACCAGAGTGCGGAGCAGTGTCCTGCCCTGCCAGAAGTTAGAACAAGTGACTGCAAAGGATCTCTTCAGCACTTATCTCCTGGGTCTTCCAAGCATTAGACAATTTCTCGTCATTAACACCTACATGAAACCAAACCACAGTGACGTTCGTTGAATTCCATATGCAAAGAGAAATAAGGAGTAAATTCACAGATAAGCAAAGGCTTATCCAGAGACTGTCAGTCATTTTTACAGTTGTGAAGATGACATTTTATCTCTGGTAGTATATGGAAAGCCAAGAATCACAATCTTTTTTCTGTTTTCTAAATAAGTTTTAAAATACTAGCATATAGAGTAGATTTCATTATGTCATTTTTATACAGACTTTCTTCTTGGGGATCCTCCCACATTCCCTTGCCTTTACTTCTGATCTCTTTCCTCCCCTAATAGCTCTGGTTTTGCTTTCATATCGGATATAATCCCTTTTTTGTCCCTTCCCACCTAAGACCCCTTTCTCCCATGTGTAGTCCTTTTAAAATTTTATGATCTCTATAGACACATATACAAATACACACACACTTGCACACACATGAACACTTCATAAAATATACACGTGTGAAAAATTACATATACACACATATGAAAATACACACACATGAAAAATTAAAAGCTAGGGTCCACATATGACAGAAAACATGCAGTGCTTATCTTTTTGGGTCTGGGTTCTCTTGCTTAATGTACTTTTCAGATTCATCCATTTTCCTATGAATAATTTTTCTTTTTATAGTAGACTAACTTTCCATTTTATATATGTACCATATTTTTATTATCCATTCACCTGCTAATGAACATCCAGACCGATTCAACTTCCTTGCTATTGTGATTCGAGTGGCAGTTAACATGATATATAAGTATGTCTGTGGCATGGTATAGAGTCCTCTGGGAATACGTCTAGGAGTTAGGTATAGGGAGTTATATGGTAGTTCATTTTGTTGTTGGTGGTGGTGGTTTTGGTGTTGTTGTTTACTTCCATTTTACATTTTTCTGAGAACTGTCCACAGTAAATTCCATGATGGGTGTTCCTCTACATCCACTGGAGTGAATAAGGGTTATCTCCCCTCATTTTTTCATCAGTGTTTGCTGTCCTTTGTTTTCCTGATGACAACCATTCTCACTGGGATGAGATGGACCCTCAAGTGTCAACTAGCATTTTTCTGATGGCTAGGGACATTGAACATAAAAAAAAAGTTCTTGGCAATTTGTCTTTCCTCCTTTTCTCTTTTGGGAACTAACCATTTAGTTCACTAGCCTGAGTACTGAATATTTATTTATTTTTTAATCTAAATTATGAAGATCTCCATACATTCTTTATATTAACCTTTGTCTGCAGTACAGTTAGCAAAGACTTTTTCTCGTGCTGTCCGCTGCCTCTTTACTCTGCTGGGTGTCTCCTTTGCTGGGAAGAAGCCTTTGAACTTCGTGGAATCTCATTTACCAATTCTTAAGGTTATTTCCTGTGTTACTGAAGTCCATTAAAGAAACTTCTTTCCTGCACCAGTATCTTAAAGTGTTTCTTTCTGTACTTTCAGCATTTAGATCCTGTATTAAGGTATTTGATCAATTTTGAGCTGCTTTTACTATGAGAAAGATGAGAAATATTGATATAATTTCATCCTTCAACATGTGAATATTTTTTCCAAGCTCTGGTGTTTAAAGCGGCTATCTTTCTCCCAATGTAAAAATTTTTTATACAAAATTAGGTGGCTGTAGCTGTGTGGTTTACTCCTAGAACTTCTATATTGTCATCATTATTAATTTGGCCACATGCCTGTTTTTGTCCCTATGGTTCAGTCCTATAGTTTGGGTTCAGGTTGTGAAGCCTCCAGTATTATTCTTTTTTGCTTAGGATTTCTTTGGCTATTCAAGTCTTTTGTGCTTCCATATGAATTTTAGGTTTTTTTTTTTATAGTTCTATGAAGAATATCATTGGAATTTTGACTGGGATTGTTTTGAATTTTATAGTACTTTTGGTGACACAGTTATTTTCACAGTTTAATTCGGCCAATCTATGAGCATAGAGATTCTTTATATCTTCCAGTGTCTTTCTTAGTTTCTTTTTCCATTGTCTTATTCATGGTAGAAGTCTTTCATCTGTTTGGTTAGAAAACCTTGCACCTTAACCTAAACCGCAAGAAAATTATCAAAGAAATCACATTGGAAAGACAAGATGAAAGTAATTTTATCCTCAGCAGTACTCTTCAAATTGTCGAGATCACAAAAACACTGGAGGGTGGGAGATTCTGTAGACAAGAGCAGCATCGAGGAAATGGAATATGTTAGCCTAGGTAGGATCTTACAACAACAACAAAACCCTAAGCAATTCTTGATGAGTTTCATTCACAATAACCTATCGATATTGTTTTATTAATTGCTACAAATATACCTTAACAAGGTCTTAATAAAGGAGGCTGAGGAAAGGGAACTCTTCATACTATATCATTGCAACTTTTCTACCAATCTGACACTATTCTAAAGAAAAGTTTATTGAAAAACAAACAAAAACCAAGAACAACAAACAAACAATAACAAGTACCTTAACCTGAAGATGTGACTCAATGCTTAAGAACAACAGTTTCTCTTGCAGAGGACCTTGATTTGTTTTCCAGCAGGCATATGCTGACTTATAACTCTCTTGTCACTTCAGTTCTAGGGACTTTTCTAGGCCTCCAGGCACCAGGCATGCAAGTGGTGCAAACATACATTCAGATAAAAGATCACACACACAAACACGCACACATACACACACACACAACATTTAGCATTGCTCATATGTATATGTGTCCAGGACTGACCACTTGGGATTAGACAACCTATGAAATAGCCCTATCCCTGGAGAAAACTGCAGCTGCTCCAGATGGTTCTAGATGTTTTCTAGCTTCCTCAGTTCTTCTGTTTCTGGAAGCAAAGTGACAAGAACATTAGATGGATATAGGACTTGAAATGAGAAAAAGAAAATACCTCAACATTATTATATTATATTGTATTGTACTGTACTGTATTGTATTATTTTATGTTATATTATATATAGTATTTACTGCTAGATAGTGCCCTGAAGATACAAAATGGTCATGAAAGGTACTCATGAAATTTCAACAATATGGTTGCCTAAACAGAATAATTGCAATGCTGGCTGGGATGCCACTGCAGACAGAGAGTAGTCTGCATGGTTGCATGTCTAGATTTGGGGTATGGTTTCTGAGAGAAAGAGTGGAGCGGTTCTCTCCAGGGACACGGGGCTCTTTCCGAGGTTGTCTAATCCCAAGATGCATATACTCATGAACAGTGCTAAATGTATGTATATGTGTGCATATGTGTGTTTACATGTACATGTAACAATAACAATTAAAGAAGAGATGATAAATTTGGGACAGAGAAGTTGAACACACAAGCAGTTTGGGGGAGGGCAGAAGTTGAGGGCAGAAGTGAATTTCAACTATGAAGTTCTCAATAATACTGAAAAAAATTTTTCAATGCAAAGAATAAATATATTGTTTATATTTTATTTTGTGCTTTTAATAGGAAAACAATTAAAAGGAGGAAAAACCAGCATTTCTGGAAGAAAATGTACCAAGTTGTCGAGGAACTGAGTAGGTTCTAAATGCGGTTCTGCATGAATACATTATTTACTTTTAAGAATTAAATATTAAGAATATTAAGATTACAATAAGAATGACTCATGACATTACAAGAAGAGGAGAATGACTTTAGGGATCCCTAAAACCTCTGAGCTCTGAGCCATAGTCTGTAACTTGATGGCAGCAGTTTCCTACAAGGGGAGATCAAGACATGGAGTGAGTTGCTGCCATGGATGGTGAGTGGCCTTCTGAGACTTCATGAGATCAGGGCCCCCTGGCCTGAGCATCTGGAGAAGGAAAATGAGGAGCCAAGAGGGAAGTTGAAAGGTGAGAGCTGATCCAAGAGGTCAAAGGTCAGATCAGCTGGTCCAGACAGCCCCACCTGTTTTTAAGCTTCCTTGGCTCTTCTGTCCCTGGAAGTGAAGTGACAAGAGCCTTAAATGGAAATAGGACTTGGAATTAAGACAACACCTCAAGCCATTACTCAGTCCTTAACGTGGGATCTAGAAGAGCTTCACAGGCTGTTTGTTTTTTTGTTTTGTTTACTGCTTTATAGAAACATGAGAATTTTCATTCTTTTGTGTTATATTTTGGTGAGCTTGCTTTCCAGCATTTTCTATGCTATAGCTGAGAAGCTGTAGTCTGGAGAATTCTGTGGACAAAGTCATATTTCTTCCTTCTTCCCTACTGTGCATTTGGTCTTGATTAATTACACACTCTCCTACATCTGTGCACCTTCCGGGATTGTTCTCCAGAGACAGGGGAGCAGAAGTCTTGTGCCCTCTACATAATCAGCAAGCTTCCTGGGGAGGAGGTGTGCCTGAGCACCTTGCAGCCAGCTGAGGGACAGAGGAACGACCAGCACATTGTTACAGATCCAGTCCGCTGCTCTGTCCCCACAACTTCTGTGTGAGTGTTTGCATTTCATAGCCAAAAGGAGTATAGAATTTATTGTTTCAAATCGGGACACATTCAACAGTGAAAGCAAGAGGACATAAATAATACTGAGGAGTGTTTGGCCTAAATAGGGAATGCCTGGAGCAAACCAGAGTGGAAGGCCCCTCCACCTGTGGCCTGCTTAGGAAGTAAGAACAAAACAAAGTGCACGTATCGTGTTTGCAGGTCTAAAAGCGACATGTTAAGCTAGGAAAGTATGCAATAAGGTTGTGCCATATTCATGGAATGTGTATGGAGAGGTGAGATCAGTCTTGGTCCTGGATCATCAACTGCCTTAATTTTCCCAACACAGATGCCTTCCCACACCACAAGGGGACTTCAGGGCACATGTGCACATGAACTGACTCACATTCTGAGTTCTGCACATGGTCATCAGGAACAGTTCCCTCTAAACCACACATTGAGGAGGAGCCTCAGCCCTTCTCTGTGAGAGGAATTCTGGGGCTGAAGGTAGTCAGTTAGGTGGACTCTCAGCTCTGGGCAGGCATGCTTATGATCTTCTGATTCCTCATGCTCTAGAGAGGGAGTCAACTAGTGGTAGTCTAAGTGGTGCCCTATGAAGTGTAGGGCTTAGAGCCAGCTTCTCTTGTCTCATGTTGTAAGCTGAACTAATTCTTTCCAGCTTTGTTGGATGGCATGCTAACCCCAAGGTGACTGTATTTGGAAGCAGGACCCTGATGACGTGATTGAAGTTAAATGAAGTCATAATGTGGAAACCCCCATACCACAGGACTGGTGTCCTCACAGATGAAGAACACCAGAGACAAGCATCTTCTCTTCTTCCTCTTTGCATAGACAAAGGCCAAGTGAGGTCAGACAAATGCCAAGGTGTCCTCCTGTCTGTAGGCTGAGGAGAGAGGTCTTAACAGGACCCAGCTTTGTGGGCACCTTGATCATGGGCTTCTATATTCTAAAGTTGCAAATAATTGTGTTTTGTTATTTAAACCTTCTTAGTTTGTAGTTCTTTGTTACAGCAGCCTGGGGACCTGAATACACCTGGGGACAAGTGCAGCCTGATCACAGCCACATGCACAGAGAGAGCTTTTCATGTTCTCCAGTTTCCCAGTGTTGGGAAACAGAGGATGAATCATGAGCAAGAGGTCTTGATTAAGGGGAACCGAAGTTGAAGAAAGCATGGCGATGAGTGTCTGCCCTATGTAGAACACTGTCAAGGCATTGTTCATGCCTGTGCATTTATTTCATGTTAAATCTCTATTTCTGCAAGGAATTGGACTAGACAGATTTGAAGTATTAGGGAAGACCCCTGCCCTCAGCAGGCTTACTAGCAGGACCACTGCATGGCAGTGTTAGGATGGACCCTTTTACCTAAAGAGAGTGTTGACTGACAAACACCCTTTGGATAAAGTTTGTCAGCTTAGGGATTAGTGTACTCTCTATACGTTCATCTCATAAGGGGTGGGGGGGTGATGATATGTGTGCCTCTTCAGTGATTGCTCCCCTCCCATCCCTGCAATCCCCAGAGGAAGGTAGTGACAAGCCCCTCCAGCCTCTGAGTTCAGCTGGGTTCCAGATGTGGCTCTGGAGCCTGCAGGATTGAGAGGTCATGGAGAGGTAAATGCATACAAGTCCTCTAATCTGTGTGATGGTGGGGTGGTGGGGAGAGGGAGGCAGGTCAGTTCCGGGACTTCAGCTTTGGGTCAGGCAATGCCAGCTTACTGAATGTCTTGAGAGGACATGAGAAGCACCAGTTCCCACCTCTCAGCCAGTAGCGTAGAGACTCCTGGACAGTCAGGCTACTTCATGCACCTGGGACGAGCCTTGAATTTCTACTCTTCCAAGGGATTGTTATAGTGCTTTGTTTTATTTTGAAGGAAGAAACTGAGTCTCCCTTCCATTCTTCCTTCTAACTTCCTTTCCACCTCCTTTCAAGCAGAGTGTGTGACTTCTCCTGCTCAGCTCAATGTCCCTATTGGCACTGTTCTGCATCAGAAGTTCAGACCCTGTGATCTTCAGGGCCGCAACATGAAAAGTCCATTGGATTAGCATTGATTACCCACACAACTTTTTTTATATTGCTTATTTTTTTTATTAGGGGGGAATTGTTATTTCTCCTATCTCACATCTTTTTTATTTTCAGACTATAAATGTACCAATTGGCTTCATACCACGACAGACCTCTGGGTTTCATAAAGTGGAAATGGAAGAGAAATGAACCTAAAAGTTCCCAGCCACTAACGCCAAGGGCAGGAATGCAAGAACAGTGTGCCCTCCTCAGACTTGACCATGAGGCTAGCTTTCAAAAAGGTTCTGACTATTGCTTTGAATCTCTTCACGCTAGAAGTTTTAAGCCAGCAAACTCCCAAATGAGACTGACTGGAAGGAAAATAATGAAGGAATGTTATATTTTTACAGCTGGATTTAACAGGAAGACTGAGAAATAACCTAGGATTCTGAATGATCTGATCAGGCCTTGAGTACATGTTTATGTTTGTCTCTCTGTCCGTCTTCTTTCTTCAGCTCTTTGGGTCAAGCAAGCTATAGCTGCCTTATGTAAAAGGATTAGAATAAAGGGGTCATATAAGCACTTAGCTTGTGAAATGGAGACAGAATGGAGGGATGTCTCAATGGACTAGACTAAATATGACTTTTCTGTTTGCCTAGGATAGCTTCTTGCTAGTCCTTCCTCAGGGTGTGTCTTCCAGGGGGCCCACCATCTTCTACTTTCAGGTTCTTGGAGAGCCTTAGACCTCAACATTTAGATTTGAATCTCCAAGGGCTTCTATCCAAGATCCCCAACTTCAAATAGGATTCTCACCCAGTCCCTGAACTAGAGTTAGTCTCTTTCCCAGTGTGCATCAGCCTGCTCTCCCTGCCTCTTCACTCACTCACTCATCTTGGTGGATGGTACTAATAACTTGTAGGGAAGAGTACAGAACGATATCAAACAGCCTTTGCAAGTTCTCCAGGAGACCAGGCATGGCATGAGAGTGTAGTGCCTAGGACTTACTGTCACCAGGATACTGTCTTCTTCTGATTCAGCTGAGGGTCCCTGCTGCAGTCATTTTCAATCTTTAAAATATGCTCAGAAGTTCTTCTCCATAATGTCTTCAAAGACAAGCCATGGGGCAAAGCAGAGTGTAGGGTTCATATCATTGAGACCTGGTTAGTCTTATGATATATCACGTTTATCATTGTAGGGGATCTGCCTGGTTGGCAAAGGAAGCATATGCCATATGGCACCAGACTAAAGAACAAAAAAACAGGAATGGAGAAAGCTAATCTCCAGGAAACTTTTGTAGCATTTTATAATAAAAATATCAGCCACATTTTCCCACATTAGTAAACTTGCAACCTTGTCTTTCAAAAATCTCAATGTCACATTTATGTTTGCCTCACTGCATCTAGAGTTTCCTGTGTGTTACTCTGGCCTTCTGAATTGTGGAAACAACACAGGTCAGAGGTTCTTACATTTCAGTGTCCCTGTTGGCTAGATGACCTTGGTCATTGCTGTGAGACTTTTTTGACCCTTTGTTTCTTTTGACATCAAAGAAAAACTTGAGTTTGATATTTAATATCTTATACAGGGGCTGAGGATGCAACTTAGTTGGTAGAGTCCTGGCCTAGCATACTTAAAATAATCCTAGTACTACAGAGAGGAAAAGATTAAAGGTCAAGTGGGGAATTTGAGGCTAGCCTGGGCTACATAAAGTTCCTGTTTCAAAAAAAGAATCTTACTTCCTATGCTAGAACCAGCTAAAGATTTCTAGATCTATTGCTCCACCATGGAAGAAGGAAGCCTGGAGGATAGGGACGGAGCTAGGATGTATGTCTTTGAAGACTCCTGTGGGTGTGCTGTTGAATTGTGGCTTGGAGTAGGGGACAGAATGAGTCCTCTAGGAGACAAGGAACTCTCTTAGGCCTAGATCTTAACCCAAGCTGGAAACCCCTGACAGGTTTGTTCCCAGTAGAGAGGACACTGGAAAACAGATCCTAATGGAACCTTTGCAGCCATCAGAATGCACAGTTCCAGCTCAGTTTGTCAAACTGCTGGCAGCCACTGAGAAACCCAATGAATTTTCCCTCTTTTCCCTTCCAGATCCAAGGAAACCCTGACTAGTATCCACCTGGGCTGTGACCTCTTGGGAAATGCAGCAAATCCACCCTACAGGTGAGTTCCAGGATGCCTTAAGTTTTGTGTCTGTGACTCCTGTGAACCCCAAGGGTCTTCAGTTAAGAGGCTGAGTTCCAGTGAATTATCCACAGTTTTGTCTCAACTGGCATCCCCACCAGCTTATCTCTGCTAGAGTAGGGCAGGGACCATTCCTGTAGCAGGGAAGAGCAGCATCCTCCCAGTGCTTCCATCCTTTAGGAGACAGGGAGAAGGACTGTGCCATTTCCATGGATATCATCAAGAAGGCATCTTAGAGGAGGTTGGAGGCTGTGTAAAAGGGGGCAGAGGCAGCTTGGTAGTGTTGAGATTCAAGAGTGGGCTCACCACAGGCAAAAGCAAACTGATAGGATGCCTAAGAACTAGAGGTCATGACTCTCTCAGTGGGTGGTCTGGCTGCTGTGCAAATGACCCACTGACTTCCAAAAGAAAGCTGTAGTGCTCCTGCTCCAGTATGACTGCCCCTATGAGCAGGACACTGTCAAGGGCTGCAGATGAGACCAGCAGTGCACAGGGGAAATATAATGATGGACTAGGGTCAGGTCTACAGATTGATTAGCTACCCAGAAACTTCTGCACTGCTCACATCCACCCTTCTTTGCCTCACCCTCCTCTCCAAGGCCTCTAGGACAAGCTTTTCCCTGTATCCCTTTTCTCTTTCCCTTCCCTTCATTCTCTGAGGATGAAAGTACTCCATTTCCAAGCACCAGCTGGGCTAGATGGCTTACTCCAGCTCCTTTACCTAGGTAGGGGGACAGATCCTCGAAACATCTCTCTCCTCTCTCTCACTTTCCAACACTCCCCCCAGAAAGACAGCTGCAAACTGCCTTTCCAAAAGGAACTTATTTTCCCAGAAGTCACTAGCCAACAAGTCATGTCCCGGATCTCTTTCTCTGGAATTCCCTGATATTTCAGTCAGAAATATCATGCAATTTTTCTCACTAAGTATTGCACAAAGGGACCACAGATTTCCATAGTTTAACATCAGTTAATCTTGGGGCAACACACTAGCATTGGAAATCTTTTCTCTGTCTGTCTCTGTCTCTCTGTCTCTGTCTGTCTGTCTGTCTGTCTCTGCCTCTCTCTTTCACACACACACACACACACACACACACACACACACACACACACACACAGAGAGAGAGAGAGAGAGAGAGAGAGAGAGAGTGTCAGCCTCTGCCAGCCTATGATAGTTTTGTTATCATTGAGATGGCTTTCAGGTATCTCAGGCTGACCTTAAACTGCTGGTCCACCTCCCAAGAGCTGAGGCTACATGCATACATACCTCCACACCCAGACAACTGGAGTGTTTTTATCTGTTGGCTTTGATGTTCTGTATTTTGGAGATCATTAGACAAGCTGAAAATCTTTACAGAGCATTACAGGGTAGCACAGATCCATTTCATCACTAAATTACGTATTCTAGAACATGGAGACAAGAACAGGAAGATCTGCTTACTTCTGTTTTATAGGAATTTTTGGTTCTCTGTCTCTCTTGCCTCACTATTAGATTCCAAGATTTGTGTCTTAAATGTCCCTCAAAGCCCATGTGCTAATGGCCAGCATTGTGCCTGTCAGAAGGATGTTGCAACTAAGGGCTGAATCCTAGTGGGATGAAGTTAAGTGATTGGGACAATGACTGAGAAGGGATATTGAGCCCTTGGCCTCTACTCTATCCCAGTTGTGATAGCCTTGACCCTCTATGCAAACAACCCCCAAAACTGTAAGACTTCATCTTACCACAGGCTCACACCTACAATGCTAACTGACCACAGATTGAAACCTTTGAAACCATGAACTAAAGTAAGCTTTTCCTCCTTATAAGTTGCTTAACACAGGTATTTTATTATAGTGCTAGAAAGTTGAATAACATGAATGGGCTCAGCAAACTTCTATAACTTCTGGTATCTTTACCAGTGCTATGGTTGTGATATCTCATTCCTTTTACTCCTGCCCTTGCTTTCTTGGAGCCCTGACCCACATTAAAGTGATTGCTATCCAAGGGAGACCAACTCTTCCCCTTTCTCTAGAACTAGTGGTCCCTATCCTAGAAGCAAACATGTGCCCGGACACTAACTTTATGAACAATTTCTATTGTTCCTTATTTAAATACCTGTCCTGATTCAGTCTCTGCATATTCCACGTTTCATCTGGTTATCTCAGAATCTCTTCTGGAACCTAGCACGCACAGTTCCGAGGCAAACTGAAGCTGACCCAGATTGACTACAGCAGCCGTAGTTGAGTGTCTGGGTTTGAATCCTGGATTCATCACTCAGCTTCAGCCTCCTTCATCTGTAAATGGTTAACAAGAGTTCCTGTGTTCCAGAGCTGTGTTAAAGATAATGCACGCAACTTTACCTAATGTTTTGAGTGTAGCCAACAGATAAATGTTAATCGCTAACATTGCTACTACTTAAATAAGTAGAGTCTGAAGTTGACCAAAATGAAGTGATTCATCCGAGATCATGGGCCCTGGCAGAGGGAAAGCTGAGTGCAAAGTCCATCTACAGGCATCTGAGTGACATCTGGGTCCTCTGAATAGCAGTGTTTTCTCATAGCTGCAAAAGCAAGCTTCTACCTACACTCTACTGGCTTGGTATGTTTTCCTGTTTAATGTCGCTGATGAGTCTCCCAGCTGAAAGTACTTAGTAAACAAACAGAGACCTTCAAAGGAAAATGGATTGAGCCAATATGACACATCCAGACCTGGGTGGAGCTGGAGCTCTAGCTAGGACCCAGGTCTGGTGCCTGTTTTTATATGGCCTTGAGCTGGAATATTTCCCTATGACTCCAATGACAGGCCCCGAGAAGAGACATTTTCCTGTAGGCCATTCTCATGGGGGTAAGCTGGTGGAGTAGCCTAAGGACATCAGCTGCAGACTAAGTAAAGGGAGCTAGATGGCAACTGAGAAGCCATTACTCTGTTGTTCTTCTGTGTATTCTAAGGTATCAAGGTCTTGGTTTAAAAAAAAAAAAAAAGAATATCTTTTAACAAGCCCCCACATTAATAAAATAGGAAGTTGCCCCATTGGTGGTAATTTAAGGCATGCAAAGCAATTCTCTGTATAGACATCTGTCACATTGGAAGACACTCCAGAACTAAATGGCTTAAGCAATAAACTCTTCTTATGTCAGTCTTTGTGGATCACAAATGTGACAGAAATCCAGGTGCATAATTCTTGTTAATGGTCTCTCATGATCTGGCAGAGAAGATGTTAGCTAGGGCTGTAGCCACCAGAAGGCTAACCTATGACTGGGAGATATTCTTCCATGAGATGGACTTAAGCAGGAGGCTGACTACTCAAGAGACCAAGTGTCAGATTGGCAGCTGATACTCCCATGAATTAGTCATCAAGAAAGACATTGGGGCTGAAGAGATGGCTCACTGAGTAAAATGTCACACACATAAGCATGAAGACTTGAGTCTGATCACCAGAACCTGCATAATAAAAAGACCTTGCAATCTCAGCTCTGGAGAGACAGAGACTGGTAAATCATTGGGGATAGCTGGCCAGTCACCCTAGTCTGATCATTAAATTCTAGGCCCCAGGGAGAGACTCTGTCTCAAAAAACCAGGAAGAAGGATTCTAATGAAAACCATCCAAAGTCGTTTTGGGGTATGCATGTGCACACATACAAAAAAACAAATCACATGTCCATCTGCATGCACACACACACACACACACACACACACACACACACACATATACACACACACAAACACACTCCTACATACATGCATACATGAAAAATAGAAACACTAAGGCGGAAACCATAGTGCCTTTCATGGCTTAACTCAGAAGCCACAGAATGTCATTTCTGCCTAGTCTTTAGGTGTCCAGTACTAAGTGCAGCTCATATGTAATGAGAGACGAGTTAAGTGCTATGTCTTAGGGGAAGGAGTCCAGAGAACTTGTAGACATATTGTAAAGCCATCAAGTGCTCTGCCAACCTCAGAGGTCCATGCTTGTTTTCAATTACATCATTAAAAAAATGTTATTTTTTTTACTGTCTAAACAACTTAAATTGGTGTTAATTTTAAGCGTCTAGGACAGCAATGACCAGTAATCAGAAGTTCAGATTATGTGTGTCTCATCTTCCAGGCCTGCCTCAGCTCCTTCATTTAGGAGATAAAATGGTTGCCACTTAAAAGAAACAAGGCTAGTGAAACTCGATACCTGCATGCAAAAGAACAGAGCTAGATCTTGACCTACTCTCAGATGCAAAAAGTAATTCCCTATGTATTAAAAACTTATGTGATCTAAAAGCATGAAACTCCTAAGAAAGAAATTTGGCCACAGGATTCATGATGTTGGATTTGGCAATGAGTTGAATATGGCGTGAAAAGCACTGGTAAGAAAAGAAAAAGTTGACAAATTGGGCTTAGTGAAAAAATATTTAATTACATAATAAGAGTAGAATGTCAGCCCACAGAAGGGAAGAAAATATTTGTAAATTATCCACCTGATGAGGACCCAAATCCACCACGTGCAGAAATAGCTTACAAGTCAACAACAGAAAAAATAATTCAGCTTAAAAAATGGGCAAAATTCTTGAACAGAAATTTCCCCCAAAGAAGATATACAAATAGCCAGTAAGTGTAATAAGTTCAGGGAAAGATGGTTAACATCATTGGGCACTAAGGAAGTACAAGGCAAAACTACCACAAAGTACAGCCTCACCCTGGCTAGCATGGCTCTAATATAAACAAAGGAAAGAAAACAGAACAAATTGCCTGGGCACAGATGAGTTGGAACCCTTGTACATGTGGCTGGGAATACAAAATGGTACAGTTGTGGTGGAAGACCATATAGTGGCTCCTCAAAAATATAAAAAGAAAATTGGCTACTCTATCCCTGCATTTATATATGAAAAAAAAAAAAAAACCAACAACAAGCAAACCTGAAAACAGAATCTTGAAGACATGCCTGTATGCCTATATATTATCTTCATCACAGCATAGCTTATAAGATTAAGGCATTTATCCACAAACAGATAGATAAACACAATGTAGTATATGCATAGTGTCTTAGTTAGAGTTTCATTGCTGTGGAGAGACACCATGACTATGGCAACTCTTATTAAAGAAAAAACTTTTCACTGGGGCTGGCTTACAGTTTTAGAAGTTCAGTCCATTATCATTCTGGCAGGAAGCATAGCAGCATCCAGGCATATACGGTGCTGGAGGAGTTGAGAGTCCTACATCTTGGTCTGCAGGCAGCAGAAGGAGACTCTGTTCTATCCTGGATATAGATTGAGCATAGGAGACCTCAAAGCCTGTCCCCTACCTCCCCAGCAACGTGCTTCCTCCAACAAGGCCACACCTTCTCATAGTGCCACTCCCTATGCACTAAGCATTCAAACACATAAGCCTGTGGAGCCATACAAATCACCGTACATACAGTGAAGTATCATTCAGCCACAGAGAGGAAATTCTGATGTCAGTCACCTGAGGGCTTTATGTTGCATGACACTGCCAGTCATAAAAAGATAGATATTGTAAGGTACCATTTATTTGATACACACAGTGTCCTAGTTTGCTTTCTGTTATGATAAAGACCATGACCAAAAGCAACTTGCGGGGGGGTGAGGCTTATACTACCATACAGTTCAGTCACCAGGGGAAGCAGAGAAGGAACATGAAGCAGAGACCATGAAGGTATGCTGCTTACTGTCTTGCTTCTGAGCTCCCCATACCTATGTTATCCAGCTAAGCTCATATGCCTGGCCCCACTTATAGTGAGCTAGGCCCTCCTATATCAATCAGCAATCCAGAAAATGCCTTTCTCCCACTTGTCAATGAATGCTCACTTGATGGAGACAACTTTTGATAGTTTTTCTCTTCCCAGTGCGTCAGGTTAGCAACCAAGATGAAGCCATTACACATAGGATAGTAGCAGTCATATAAGTAGAAAATTATATGGTGGTTGCCAGGGGCTGGGGTTGATGAGGAATAGGAGCTTACGTGTATGATGACTATAAATATTTGGTTTTACAAGAAACTGATAGAGATGAGGTGATGATAGTTACACAGAATTATGAATGTATATGATACCCTGGAACTCTATGTTAAGACATTTAAGATGAGGAGTTTAATTTTGATTTGACTTTCAATTTGCCTTTCCAAAAATCTCTAGGGAACAAAGCAAAAAATAATGAGGTGCCTGAACTTAGAAGCCTTCTAATGTCCTTTGTGCCTCTGATATTTTCTTCTCTAAAATTATCTATCAGAAGATTCTAGAATTTAGATTTCACTTAGGACAATCACTCTTCTATACTTACTAGTCTCCCTGACTGTCTGTGTGCTTGAATGTATGTTTAACATGTTTTTGCACGTGTCCTTATGTTTCAAAAACCCACATAAATAAATCTTTCATGGCCTCAGAGTCTGTTTATGTTACAAGAACACATTTTATTTGCCCTCAGCAGCCAGAGCTTTGCATGCTATTCCTGTAAATGGGGCATGGCGCTGCTCTGTTGTGACATGCCTTTTGATGTAGAACAGCCACAGTCCAGTGGCTTCCAAATATATCTCGGCCTACTGTAAAAAATAACACGACAGGTCTTCCCATGGATGCAGGGTCTCTGCACGTGTTCCCAGGAACTTGAGGCCATTTACTAAATCCAAACAGAGAAACATTATTTTAATAGTTATAGGTGTGTCCACTTGGCTTCAAACAAGGCTTCCTTCCCTCCACAGGCTCCTAGCTGCTCATGCCTGAAGCCTGGGTAAGAAGAATGAAATAGCTGAGTGTTTTTCCAAGACAAGACACCAAACCTTAAACTTATCCCACAGATCAGCCTTAGTATTCCTTAATTCACCATTGAAAAATACCCATTTATCATACAGTCTTTCTTTCCCCTCAAAGACTGTCCACCCTTAAGAAAAATGGTTCAGGAGAAATCACCTTCTTTTAAAAGTTGTGATCCTCTTACATTTTTCAGGCCCTGAATTTTGAATGCTTTCATAGTTTCCCCAGCATTTCCATGTACCCACACATACCAAGAAACTGTCTGCATAGGTCCAGAGGTGGGTTTCACTTAAGGTGGTCAGAACATCTGTAGTAGTCGGAGTAAGATATGTAGCTGCCTTTTTATAGTAAACAAGGTTGTGGGCGTGGCATACCCTGGAGATTAGGCAATGATTAGAAGCACAGTTGTTATTTAGGACTGTGCAACAACATATGTCAAATCCACTTCTCAATTCAACAAACATTTTTTGTATCAACCCCTATGGGTCAGGAGCCAATATGACGTAGCTGGATCCTTGGCTCAAGATCTTCTATAGTAGTGTGATCAAGTTTTGGTGCTATGCTCAATCAAGTTATGGTAATCAATGCTCCCTCAAATCTCAACTGGGTTAGGAGAGGATTTCCTTCCCAACACAGTCACAAGGCTGTTGGCATGATTCATTTTCTTTCTGATATCAGGTAGAAGAGCTCAGTTTCTTGCTAGCTATTGCCTGGAAGACTTTCTCTGGCCCTTGATATTAGTTTTTTCCATAAGGTGACTTGCAAATACTCAGCTGGCTTCCATGTGAGTCAGCAAATGAAAGAGAAAAAGAGAAAGCTATGGTTTTATGATCTAATCAGAAACTTAGCACTTTGGCTGCATGCTTTTCCATCAGGAACAAGTTACTAGGTCTAGCCCATCATCAGTGCCTAAGTGACTGCACAAACACATGAAGACTAAGAGGCTGGCATCACTGGGAACCATCTTTGAGTTGCCTACCACAAAGAGCAATAAAATAAAGGACCACACAGTATCGAATGTAATAGTCAACAGCTGAGTAAGTATTAGATGAGCTCTATAGACAAATATAATTTGCTGAAATTAAAATACACAGGGTAACATGCTATTTACTTTGCAAGGATACAAATCAATTCAAGAGTATATAATGATCACCCTGTAATGTTTATCTTCTGGGAGCAGCATGTGGAGGAATTGGGAACAGATTACTGTGTAAATCCAGGGTAAGTTGGTATAGACACAGAATTAAATTGTGGAGTATGAACGAAGGACCAAGTTGAACTTGCATGAGTTTCAAAAAATCAAACAAGAAAAAGTGCTAATCCCTCAGAAGATGTTCACTAAGACCATGTCTTTGGAAGCTTCCCACCCAGTGTCAAGTCACCTCAAAAGCTCAGAGACCTTTGCAAGCAAAAGTTGTCTATGTCAAGATGCCATACTGTTGAGAATGCTATAAAGTCTGTGCATAAGGTGCATCCACAGGGTGATCCACTGTCACAGAGACAAAACTGTCCCTGTACTTACTGCCACCAATGTGATAACTTGATTAGTTTGTCACTTTGTCACCTAGAGAGCTTGCTAAAATATAGATTGAGATACCTTCAGATTGAGGCTGAGCTGGGCTAGAAGTCTACATTTCAAACATTATTTGAAGCCCTTTTAGGGCTTAGGGAAGCTAGCTTAATTGATACAATGCTTGACTTTGAATCATGGAGACCTGAGTTCAATCCTCAGAACCTACAATCAGATAGATAGATAGATAGATAGATAGATAGAGAGAGAGAGAGAGAGAGAGAGAGAGAGAGAGAGAGAGAGAGAGAGCAAGCTGGGGATTGTGATGTGTATTTGTAATCTCAACAAAGACGAGAGAATCCATGGGCAAGTTCCAAGCCAGTGAAGAACTGGAAAAAAGAAAAAGATGGGACAGTGTACACTGAGGTCATCCTCTGGCTTCCACATGCATATATAGACTTCTATACATATGAACAGAAAGAGAGAGAGAGAGAGAGAGAGAGAGAGAGAGAGAGGAGAGAGAGAGAGAGCAAGCTGGGATTGTGATGTGTATTTGTAATCTCAACAAAGACGAGAGAATCCATGGGCAAGTTCCAAGCCAGTGAAGAACTGGAAAAAAGAAAAGATGGGACAGTGTACACTGAGGTCATCCTCTGGCTTCACATGCATATATAGACTTCTATACATATGACAGAAAGAGAGAGAGAGAGAGAGAGAGAGAGAGAGAGAGAGAGAGAGAGAGAGCAAGCTGGGGATTGTGATGTGTATTTGTAATCTCAACAAAGACGAGAGAATCCATGGGCAAGTTCCAAGCCAGTGAAGAACTGGAAAAAAGAAAAGATGGGACAGTGTACACTGAGGTCATCCTCTGGCTTCCACATGCATATATAGACTTCTATACATATGAACAGAAAGAGAGAGAGAGAGAGAGAGAGAGAGAGAGAGAGAGAGAGAGAGAGAGAGAGAGAGAGATTTATTGATTGAATACAGTGAATACAGGGCATCCATAGGTCATACTTTGAGAAACTCTCCCAAGAAGGGACAAGAAAGGACATACCCTGGACAGGCAGTGCTGCGAACACCAAAGACAGCAGCTGTTCTCAAGTGCATGATTGTGAGTGTTACCCAGCAGCAGCAGCACTATTGCCTGCTGGTGATCCTACAGTTCTAGTGCACACTAGTTCACAGCTCTCTGACTCTAGAATTTATCTTCCTCTTAAGACAAACCTCAAGATCCCAGAGGCTGAGTTCAGCAAGAGTTCAGGGCAGGAGTATGAGAAGGAAGATTTCCCTGACTGGCTGTTACAAGAAACAATACCCCATGACTGCATCAGGCATCCAGTGAGTCCCTTCACCCACCTCCACCCCCATCCCACAGGGTGACCTGAAGAATGTGCTAATACGATTAAGGTGAGAACCTCAAAGTCTTCAGGAAGTGGCACGCCCAAAATGTAATCTCTGTAAAATATTTTCCATATTTGGATAATAGAAGCAGGTTATACAAGATCATTGACCTGAGGGGATAGTGATGAGGTAATGGCAAATGTGACCAGAGAGGCAACTGAAGGTAGGCGTGGAGTCCTCAGAGGTCCTGGAAGTGAATCTGGAGTGGCTTCAGGTGTAGGAAGTAGATCTGTCCCCAGGGGGAATTGTGTGTCTAGTGACAAACCAACAATAATGTTTGCTCTATTTTTATATTCATTGAGTGACTCTCTGAACTCTTTCTTCATTTTCTAGGGCAGACTAAGTAACTTCTTTGTGGGCAAGCAACCCTCCTCCTACATACACCCATGTATCTCCAGAACTTATTTTCCTCCTTGAACATGATAGCCAGTTGTGTTTGGTCTCACTATTGGTGTGTCTTAGTAAGGACCTTAAGTGGGATGTAGCCCAAACCAAGCCTGTAACATCCTCCCACAAATGTAACTTTTGTCCTGACTTCTCAGTTCATGTATGATTCCATCATTCCACCGCCCAACAAAATTCAACACTCAGAATGACCTTTGGTCTCCTTCTCTTCGACTGCACACTCCATCTTTCATGTATTGTGTTCTTACTGATCATACGCCACAGCAATGTCTCTTAATGTTAGGGGGCCTACTTCCTTTACATGGGACGAAGGGCACAACATAATAAGAACAACATAGCAGAGGGTCAAAGGGCAAAACCACAGCCTATTTCCTTTATATGAGTGTCCATGGTCTTTGTTCAGGTGACCAGTTATTTCTGTTCTTGTAATGATAGTGACAGAACTCATCATAGCCCCTGCCACCTCTCAGGGAAAAGCAAGCTACAGAGGTCTGACGGACTCTCCGAGATTGCCTATTACTGTTAGAACCAGAACACTAGAGCTTTTTTTGTTTCCTGAAAAGAGCAGAATGTCTAGCCTCCTTTCCAGCCAGTGTCTCTTCAATGCATGTTCTGTGTCCTTGAGCACTTCAATGAAGCAGCTTGGGAGAAGGGTTCAGATAATGTCTGTATTCTTTCCCAGACACTCTCCTCCCACCCCAACTCCAAATCCATTTATCTCCCCCATAAAGTGCTTATTGACAGAAGACTTGAGTGTTCAGACCTCGCCAACTGATGACAGGCCTCTCCAAACAGAGCAGTCATGCCTCCCTTGCCCTTCCCAGCCTGATCCAAAGCAGCCGTGCTTCTGCCTCAATCTCCGAGATTAGCTCAGGGACCCCACCCCTTCCCACCACCAAATGCTTTCTTGGGTCACTGATTTTTCAGAGAGAAAATGCTTGCAATGGAGGCATGAAATGGCACTGTTCAGACTCTAGACAGGATTTATAAGATCTTTCAGCCAAAAAGCAATTTTATCAGGGCTTGCAGATAGCCACCACCTTCATTTATCCCGCCTTAGTAGGCAAACACTCTTTACTATATGCACTCAGCTTTTACATCTCCAGTGCTGATGCTCCCTTTGTTAGGCTTACAGGGTGCATGCTTACAGGTATGTGACAAAGAAAGTCTGTGGAAATTAAAATGGAAGTAAAAGGCAGAGCCATGGGTGTTCTTTGGAGTCCTAGGTGATTTCATGATTTCTCCAATCTCATTTCTCCTGGGACATTTCTGCTCTAGTTAGGCCCTCCCTACCTTAGTGATCTCCTCTGGTAAAAGTTTATCATTGCAGAATCACTCCCAGTCTCTGGTGAAAACCATTAAGGGTTGATCAATAGATGGATGAATAAAGATATACAAAGGAAAAGTATTCACCTTCACACATACAGAATTCTGTCATCTGTGATGACCTTGGCCAATAAGTCCAGCAAGGAAGCAAACAGCATGGTCTCATGACCTCATCTATATTTAAGATGTTTGAAAGAACTCATAAAAGCAGAGTACAAAGTGAGTTACCAGGAGCTGGACTAGAAGGTGTGATGGAGTTCTGGGGCTGAGGAAATATTGGCCCAAGGAGATAAGGCTTCTATTGGAAAGGATGAACACATTCAAGAACTCCACTGTGCAAGACAGTGGATGCAGTTAGCAGCAATGCACTGCACTCTTGAAATGTCCTAAGACAACAAATTCCAAGTATTTTATTAAGCACAAAGGAAGGTATGAAGGATAATTCTTGGTTTTGAAACCAATTTATCAAATGTGGCTTCTTTGCAGAGAGCAGACCTAACAATCAGGTACCAGAGTTTGAATATGGAAAATGTGCCTCTAGATAATGATGCTTGTAGCTAGATTTCCTTTCAACACTTCCCAGGGACTATCAAACCCTGTATAAGAGCCTGGAGCTTTAGATGATGTCATTATTTGGCTCAATATTTTAATCTTCAGATATGTGAGTGAATGAATGAGCGGCTCTTCAGCACACCAAGCATTGTCCTGATTCTAGTACATTCTCTCTCACAGACCATTTTGCTCATGCTGTTTGTGGCCACCCTACTTTGCTGTTCTCACCCTCTGGAAACTTGGAAATAGTTTGTTATAGAGACAGGAGGGCTCACAGTATGGTTGTCAGAGCATTTCCTTGGTTTTTTACATGATTGACTTATCCAGAAAACATATAGGTGTTCCAGGTTTACCTGATAGGCCCTTTATTTTTCTACCTTCTCCAAGAGACAAGTTCTTTCCAACAACTAAGTTCCCCCAACTTTCCCTGAAAGATTTCCTAAGCTGTTCCCTACCACCCTCAAACACTGTTCTGTAACAGTGTATTGTGCTTTTGTTCCCATATGTTGTCCCTGGGGCCTTTTTTCTCCTTAATAAATGCATGTTTATGTAATGCTAAATCTAAGAATATCTCTCAGAGGGACACACATGTTTAGGTATGACCGTCACACACCTGGAGGCTGTATGCACACAGACCTACGGATATGTTTCCCATGTTAAAGTAGAAACACAATTGCTTCTTCCATGCCTTGTTTTTCCATCCCACTCCTGCCTCCAGGACAAAAGCTTTGCTACCCTCCTCTCTTGCTCACACCCAATTCTCTCTTCTTCCCCCCTCTTCTAGTAACTTCTTTACACCAGGGTTTATATGGATCTTCTTGCAGAAATGCTCGGTGAGGCTGAGTACAGAGACCCAGCCTCCAGGCTAAGCTCTGCTGTGCCTTTTAGTTACCAAGGACATAAATCCTCCCTTCAGTCCTCTCTCGGGGATTATTTAAATTGGTCAGATTGAGAATCCATCTATTTCTTTAAAGCTCAGCCCATGAGTTGCTGTTAACACAAAGCAAGAGTCTAAGGCATTAAGCATGTACCTGCAAGCATTTCTCAGTCCTTCATTTCCTTCCCCTAGGGAGTGCTTTCCAGTAGGCGGGGTAATGGGAAGTGAGCCCAGAGCAAGTAAGCTGATTTATCTGGGAAAGCTCTCCTCTCCATCTCTGCCACTTTAATAACACTCGGCTGGGGGAGGGATTTGGTGTCCTTCAGGAGCTGGCCCGTTAAAACAATCCAGGAGTGTGTCACCCGAAGCTCAAGCCCTGCACCTCGTCTTCAAACTGATGTCACCTCATAAATCCACAGGCACAGCCTGGACCCATCAGCAAGCTGCTTTTTCTGGAGATTCATTATTTGTTCAGACAGGGGTCAGATGGAGGGTTTTTGAAAGATCCCTTTAGTATTCACCCTTCCCCCTCTTCAGCTGAAAATGGAATCTGCTGTGTGGCTGGGCTGGGGAAAAGCATGCTGTAGGAAAAAGCCCAGCCAGGCATCTGAGACAGAAGGGGCTTGGGCATCACTTGACCCACTGTACCCAAGGAAGAGAGGAGGGACTATAGTCAGGGAAGAAAAGGGCTCTAGCTTTGGCCTTTGGCCTTGCTGCCTTAAAATTATGAGTATTTTGTCTGTCCCAAGGGCTCTCTACAGTCATCTGCAAATATGATACATGGAAAAAGTCGCAGGTTAGAGGAAGCCAGCTGACAGGGACAGTCAGGAGATGTCTGCTGTCTAAGGGGGCCAGAGAGGCTGTTGGAGGACTCACTGACCACACAGACCAGACCACAGATTTCTTTCCAGGAAGTGTTGGGGTTTGTACATCAGCCACCTGGATGTCTGTCCTTCTGGGGAAATACCTTAAGATCCTTTACAGAGAACAGTCAGCTAACAAAAGAGGAGAGAGGAGATGGAAGGCAGTTGTCAAATACTTGAGGGTTTCTAGAATAAAGAGTGCAGTGTAAATGGAGTTTTCTTGCTTGATTAAACCGAGCTGTTCAGAAAGAACACTTAAATCTCATTCTCCTATAGAAAGCAGACTATGAGCAGTGGATTGTGGGTGTTTGAAAACCGTGTCTCTAAGAGAAGGTGAAAACCCCTGCTTATTTTATTCACCAGCTACTGGCCACCGAGTTCTGTAGTCAGTAAAGTCCCACAGCCTTAATTTCAAGTGGGACAGGAAGTCACCCAATGTGTAGTGTGCAGGGGGTGTTGTGAAAAATGGGCTCTTCAGAGCCAGTGTGAGCTGGCCCCGGCTTGTTCCCATTTGTAATAAACACACCAAAAGGGCTACTGAAGATTAATATTCGTTCTTGTGCTCCAAGATGCTGCAGGCAAAGCTAAGCAGAGCAGGAGCCCAGGACCAAGGGCAAATTTTTCTCACCATCTATACTGCTTTATACACATGTATATAAAATGTTTCCATTAAAAGACTTGAAATATAGAACTGTAAAGTAAAAAATTCATAAGAATTGGTATTCTAAATCTCCAATTTTTTTCCTCAAAAGCTTCTCATCTTTGGTAATGGTTCAAAACTAGACTGAATTATCAAATTATAACTATCAGGTGGTTTCCTTTGTGAAACACTGGAAAGAGAAAACCCAGGTCTCCTTCCAGGTATAGGGTTTGATTGACAGGCCTACAAGGATCATGGAGAGTTCTGGAATGTAGTTCTTTTCTTAGCCCTTGGCTCCCCTGCATGCCACAAATAAACCCAGATCACTGATGGTGGTTTCAGACAAATCCCACTGCAAGTGCCGGCACAGCAGGCTGGGGCCACCACAGACCTTATCTTCTAGGGTGGGGCAGGGAATGAGGCTCCACATTGAGGTAGGAGAGGAGAGTGGTGGGCGTGGAGTCCCTGCAAACCACTTACAGCGTCCTCCTGGCTTGGCAGCCAGCCTGGAAGCCTGAGGCCTTCTGGGGAAAAGCCAAGAAGAGAAGACCAGGGGTGTGTGTGGAGGGTTAGAGAAGGGGACTGGCTTTCACCAGCTGGGTGACTACATGTGTCCAGCTGATGGCTTTTGCTGGTATGACCTTCTGCATAGAGAGAACAGGAAAATAGAGTCAGGAGCACAGGATACATTCAGTTGCCTTTCACCCTCACAAACACCCAGAAGGCAGACTTTCTGCAAAGCTTCTCAGTTAGTGAAACTGAGGTCCAGAGAGGCAAAGGCAGGCCCTGTACCACACAACTATTCATCACCAAAAGTGAGAGTTAATTCTACCCCTTTGACTTTCACTTTATGCTTCTTTTTAGTACCTCTAAGTCCATTTTGGGGGCAGAGGAGGGTGGTCAACCAGGCAAATCCAGTTCAATATCTCTGATCTTCTTCTGCTTTATTCTTTATCTTGTTAAACTAGTCCTTGGGTTGTATATATGGCTGACAAGGCTGGTGGCAGAGGTGATTATGTGAGAAGCAGGTTACAGTTCAAAGTCAAGGTACTTCTCTGGAAGCAGTACCCAAGAAGCTTAGTTACCTTGGCACAGTCGGGAACTAAAGCAAATTTCCTGCCAGAAGATTGCTAATAATACCATTGGTTTCTTTCACTTCTGGATCCAGATTCCAGTGGGCTGTGTGAAATCCATGGTGTGGCCCAACCAGAGAGCCAGCGCTGTTCAGCTGCTGCACCATACATCTAGGCATGTCTACTTTTCTGTCAATCAGTCCCTGAAGCTGTGCTGCCCCTCAGGCGCTCCCTATATAAACAGGAAACTCAACATGGCTTCTTCACAAGGACACTCAGACAAGCAATCTCTAGACTCTAAAACCCTGCCTGAATGCGAAGGGAGCTATGGGGACCACCTGTCTCCACTTGTTTTGCCCTTGAATTGAGTTTCTCCTCCCTGCCATTTGGCTTTTTGTTTGAAACAGAGACACCAAAGTTCCCAATCATTGCTTTAAAATTAACTGAGATTTATTTTTTTGTTCATGTTTGATAGATTTAGTTTTGTTATTTTACAAATGAGTATATATATTCATAGACTCTTCTAGAAATAAGGATGATAACTCAAAACAATATTGCACACCTAGTGTGTTGGGCAATGTATGGAAATTCTAGATGAAGATTAAACTTTTGATCCTTGAGACTCTATGAATTATGAATTGCCTTCATTTTCATATGGGTGGAATGAGGTTCAGAGAATTAAGTTAAAATTCACTTAGGCTTTCAAAAGTAAACAGCCTGGGTAGGCTGAGGCAGGAGAATCACTGGAACTCACGAGTTCAGTATCAGCCCAAGCAACAGTGTAACCCTGACTCAAAAAATTTTCAATACAAAATAATAAGTCTGGCTCTAGGATGGTACACTTCACAACTATATTACTGTGAATCTCAAAATAATGTTTGTGTACATGAAAAAATGATGACAAACTATATAAAAAACAGCCCGCCTGGAGGTCAAACACAATCTGATATCAATTTATAAGGGTCAACCTAAAATACCCAACTCAGATTCCCAGACTGTAGTAACAAAACTTGATTATCCTTAAATTTTAGTGCAGTGGTTCTCAACCTGTGGGTCGTGACCCCTCAATACCAGATATCTGGCATATCAAGTATTTACATTGCGATTTATAACATTAGCAAAATCACAGTTATGAAGAAGCAACAAAATAATTTCATGATTGGAGGTCACTACAACATAAAGGGTTACAGCAGTAGGAAGGCTGAAAATCACTGCTTTAGGGCCATCTGCAGAACAAGGTGTCTGTTCAGTTAAGTGTTTTGTAGCACATAAGAACATAGGATTGAGTGAATGAATTGCTGGGAAGGTGTATAATTTACTCAAACAAAGGTATATTGCAAAGGGAAAGAGGTAGGGTTGTGTGTGTGTGTGTGTCTGTCTGTGTGTGTGTGTGTGTGTGTGTGTGCGTGTGTGCTTCTCAGGACTTGAATCTGGCAGATAGGGAACAAGCTCCTTCAAAGAGTTGTACCTTATTATCTTTCTCTGTGGCTTATATGATCATTCTTGTTTCCATTCCATCATTCTCACGGCTGCCACCAATGTCTTCTTCTTAGACACTCAGTGTCTTACCTTTGAAAGAAATGTTTGAGAAGATGTTCTTTTAAAGGATAGGTCGCAGTCATAATAAATCCCCCACGATCCATTTTCCAAACCAATAATCAATGCTGAAACCATACTGGGTTCAGTTGGATGACACTCAGCTGGAGAGAAATCATCCCTTGGGCGGAAACTCTGGAGTCAACAACATTTTCTCACATCTCATTTGTGCTTTCTTTTTTGTATTTTCTGCCTACAAAGTCAGAGACTGTGAGAAAGAGAGTGAGGGTGAAGAAGAAGAGAAGGAAGAGGAAGAGGAGGAGAGGGGGGAGGAGGAAGAGGAGGAGAAGGGGGAGGAGAAGGAAGAGGAGGAGGAGAGGGAAGAGAGGAGGGGAAGGAGAAGGAAGAGGAGAAGGAGGAAAGGGAGGGGAGGAGGAGAGGGAGGGGAGGAAGAGGAGGAGAAGGAGGGGAGGAGGAGGAGGAAGAGGAGGAGAAGGAGAGGGAGGGAGGAGGAGGATATTGAAAATTCTTTGTTTTGCAACTAAACCTTCATATTCAAGTGTGGTGGCATATAATGGCATATCTCCGATCAGACAAGACAGACACTGAGTGCTCAGAAACCACATGTAACTGGTGACAGCTGTATTGCAGGAGCCAAAGGATTATAAGCTTCCATGGGGAATAGGAATACAATGTAATTCAACAGTACATCAATTTATCTCAACAATAGAATTAAGCTTGTTATAAGAGCCAAAAGATGGGGAGAAAAGCTGTAAAATACTCACAAATTCTCATTGCCTATGAGTGACTTTATTGAATCTGTACAAGAATAAGTCTGTCAACAGTCACACAAGGATGAGAAGGGACATGGGACTCCAACCCCTTCCTACTGAACTGTCTTGTACAGACTCAGGGAAAGGAGGGACTGTTTCCTTCAGTCTTGTACCCACTGATGACCTCAGCAAGCTCCAGTGGGTAGTGCTACTCCAATAGCACACAGAGTAGTTAAAATAACCCAGTAAACCAAAAAGTCATCGACTGGGAGAGGTATAGGTAGGGAAGAATAGGGATTAACAGGAGTGGAAGGGAGGTTAGAGAGGCTGTGCAGAGAGCGTAACTAATTCTAATACTACATGAATTAAACTGTCAAAGAACCAACTTAATAAAAATTAAAAAGGGAAGTGCATAATTACATAAACAAATGACCATAGCAAAGACCCATGCACCTATATCAACAATGACTATTGATCACTTTGAGGCCATAGGGTGGGAGGATAATGAATACAAGGGATGACAGTTTTCTTTGTGTGTATCTGCAAAGTCTGGGTTGTCAAAAGATATGTATTTCTTTCAAAACTGTTTCCCAATGATAATGTTAAGCATATGCATATATTTTTCAGAATATATCATTTGATATTTATTGATAAAATAGTTTCTGTTATAGAAACCTAGATTTTATGTGTAGTGTATTTTTATTAGCTAAAGGTTCTTTCTTTCTTTCTTTTCTTTCTTTCTTTCTTTCTTTCTTTCTTTCTTTCTTTCTTTCTTTTTCTTTCCTTCTGTCTCCCTTTCTTTCTTTCTGAAGGGAAATCTGGAAGAGGAGTACTAAAGATTGCCAGAAAAACACAAGACACACAATAAATTAGAATTTCAGATGCTGATAAACAATGGTTAAACTTTGGAATGAGTATGCCCATGCAAACATGTCCTTTAAATGATACAGGGATAACCTCAACATTTGCATGGGACATGCATATTTATCCCTAAAATATTATTCAGTGTTTATCTGAAATTCAAATTTCATGGACCATCCTGCCTTTTTGTTTACCAAATGCAGCCACTCTCCTTGGGTTGCCATTATCACAGACGGGCAGCTGTAGTGATGGATGGCAGCTTTCCCCTGTTGCTGGGGTAAGTGCAGCTTCCAGGGGAATTATTCCCATTAGTGGTTCTCAGTTAGGATGCAGTTGGGAGGTGCTTCCAGTTTCTTCTGCCAGAGACAGTAATTACGAAAGTAGATTCATCTCCCTGTCTCTAGACCTCTTAACTTGATTTTCCCTAAGAAAGTCTTGGTGTCTCTTTTTGTTCTCTCTCTATTGCTATTTTCATAAACTTGAGAAGAGATTTAAGAATTTTGAAATGCCCATAAACATGCTGTCCACAAGACAGAGATAGCTGTTTTATTCTCATATCTCAAAGAATTAATAGTGCTTAGTATAAAAGATGGTCCACCAGTTTTCTACATGCCTATATGTAGGTCAGTGCTCAGATCGTGCATTTGGTACAGATGTAGGCTTCTCTCTCTCTGTCTCTGTCTCTCTGTGTCTCTCTGTCTCTCTGTCTCTCTGTCTCTCTGTCTCTCTCTCTCTCTCTCTCTCTCTCTCTCTGTGTGTGTGTGTGTGTCCCCACAAGTCCTCACTCTGTACCCAAGGCAATCCAGTGCCTACCACTAATTGCTGGTGATCAGATGGGCATTGCCTTAGATCAGGCTTGCAGAAAACCAAAAGTATAAAATCTCACCAAACTATTCATCAAATTCATGTTTTGGCCTTACCAGCCAGGTGTGTGTTCTTTCCTTTAAGTGATTTAGAGATAAATTTAGCTTCAAATAGCTAACTTGCCAGTCTTTCCCCAAATGCAAATCCTTGAGAAATTAACCTGGGCACCTGCCACAAGAAACCACAGCACTCATTCCATGGCATTTTAATGATGAAAGAATCCTTTGATCCAGAGTTTTCTAATGTCTAATCCATTAGCGGAATTGCTTTTTCCATCACAGACTTCTTTATGAGATTCAAGTAGCCCTGACCATGGGCTCTACCACAGATTAAAAGCTGGGTGCTTAACTGGCTTGCCAAACATCTCTCTACTTGTAATGAGTGTTAGCATTCAACAAATAAGGCACATAATTCAAATCAAAAAAGAAACCAGTGTTATATAATACAGAAGAGATACAACCTTACCTATTCAAAAAATGAGTTAAATTGAAATAACCTATTTTAGAGGTATATATTTTTGACATGTGCCTTGATATTCTTTACCAGATCAGTTGCCCAGCCTCACCTCTCTCCTTCTTCAACACTGCAACCCCTGAAAGTTAGTTCATTTAAAAATAATGTAATCACATAGACTATTAGTACACAGTCAACAAGAAAATATCAGTAAGACAGTGTCGATTCATTTGCAAAATCAGACAAGCAATCTAGTTTTAACCTTCAATGATGATGTTAAAACTATGTTTCACTCAAAGTAGACATGTATATCATTATTAAAAGAGTAAAAAATTTACAGTGATTATGAAAGACATTAATTTTATAAAGGTGTAACTAGTACTAATAATTTCTAATTAGTTAAGTGAAAAGGAAAATCTATCTGGGCAATGTTAATACAAACAGCTCCTGACTTGATTGACTCACATACTTTTTACAATAATGCTTTTATTTATTTATTCTTTAAATTTATATTTTAGTACAATATATCTTGGCCATATTCATGTCCCCCTCTTCCTACCCACCCACTACACTTCATCATTCTCTCTCTCTCTCTCTCTCTCTCTCTCTCTCTCTCTCTCTCTCTCTCTCTCTCTCTCTCTCTGTGTGTGTGTGTGTGTGTGTCTGTGTGTCTCTGTGTGTGTCTTTCTGTCTCTCCATCTCTGTCTCTCCTCTCTACTCCTTTTCCTTCTCCTTCTCCTTCTCCCTCTCTCCATCCCCCCTTTCCTCCCTCTTCTCCCACCCAGTTTGTGTTGTCTAACTATTTCTGGGAATGGGGCCTGCCCTGAAATAACCAACATGCCAAGCATCACTCTTTTTGGAAGAAAAAAATAAAGAAAACTTTTCCTCACCTAGTTGCAATCAAATGCCAACAGAACCTTGGCCAAGAGTGATACTTCATGTCCACCTGTCCTCCACTATGCTGAGATTTTTGTTAGCCTTGAGATCCAGTAGGTCTTACACATGTGAGCTCACATGTACATGGGCCCTGCTGTTGCCCTGTTGTGCTTGCTAAACATTATTTTCGTGAACTCATCTTTAACTTCTGGATTAAAGTCTTTCCACCCACCTCCCACATAGATCCCTGAGCCGTTACGGTGGAGTATAATAAAGACATCTTACATAGGGATGAGCATTCCAAAGTCTCTCTAACTTTCTATCTATTGGTCAATTGTGGTAATTGCCATCAACTGTAAAGAAATTTCTCTGATGAGATTTGAGCAATGCATTGGTCTGTGAGTATAGCAATATGTCATTAGGAATCACATTATTGCTATGTCCATTCAAGAGATTGATAGTGGTAGGTTTTCTCCTAGGGCCTATTATCTAGCTAACTTTGGGTTCTTGGCCTCATTGACAGTGGCAGGTATGGATGGGTTTCATCACCCAAAGCAAGCCTTAAGTCCAATCAAAAAGTGGTTGGTTATTCCCATAACATTCATGCAACTGTTGCACCAATTGGCACGTCTTGCTAGGAAGGTCATTATTGCACCTCTGAAGTGCATAACTGGGTAAGATGGTGAACTTCAATATTTTGACAGTAAAAAGATGATATGATATTTTAGATTTGGGTTTGGATCTTTTCCAGAGTTGTGTGCCTAGTTTTATGTCAATTGACACAATCTAGAGTCATCAGAGAGGAGGGAACCTCAATTGAGAAAATGTCTCCATAATATCACGCTGTGTGTAAGCCTATGGGGCATTTTCATAATTAGTCCACTGTGTCTGGTGCCATTCCTTGGCTGGTGGTCCTGGGTTCTATAACAAAGCAGGCTGAGCAAGCCATGAGGAGCAAGTCAGTAAGCAGTACCCCTCCATGGCCTCTGCATCAGCTCCTGCCTCCAGATTCTTGCCCTGTTTGAGTTTCTGCCCTGACTTCCTTCAATGATGAACAATGATGTGGAAGCATAAGCCAAATAAACCCTTTCTCCCTAACTTGCTTTTGGTTAACGTGTTTCACTACAGGAATAGTAACCCTAATTAGGACAGGAGCCAATGACATGTGTTCTAATGATGCTGAGCAGAGCTAAGAACCCTGCCAATGCAGGGATAAGCAACCCATACTTCATGTGTTTGATAGAATAGGTATATTTAATATATTTTTAGAGTGTTATATTTCCAGTTTATACTTCATGTTAGCACTGTGTATGTGTGTATGTGTGTATGTGTGTGCGTGTGCACGCCCGTGCGCGCGTGCATGCCTTGATGCATACATGGAGGTCAGAGGCAGCATCAGGAGTTGCTCCCCATCTTCCACCTTGTTTGAGACATGGTTTGTTGTTCACTGCTGCATTACGAGGCTAGAAGGCCCATGAGCTTCCTGTGTTTCTTCTGTCTCTGCTTCCTTTCTTTCTATAGGAGTGCTTGGAGTAAAGTCATGCACCACTACACTGGACCTTACACTGGTTCTATAAATCCAAAATCAAGTCCTCTCCTTTGTGTGGCAAGCACTCTACACACTGAACCATTTCCCTGCCCTAATAGTGACTTTATCAGGACACAATACATCATCAATCAAGAGAAATGGGGCCAGATCAATCTAGGAAGAGCATTATGCAGCATTAGGAAATGTATTTTTAAGTTTCAACAATAGAACAAGATATGTCTTCACGAAAAAGGTATATAATAGATACATTATTTAAATATTTTGGATTTTTGATGAACTCTCATTTCTAAAGTAAAATTTGCATAAAGCAAAATAACCTTTAAATATTGTATTTAACTTTTCCTTGAAATTCACTCACTACAGAATGATAATTTATTAATTTTTATGCACTGTGAGGCTGGAGTGAGAGCAGAATGCTAACTCTTACTGAAAATGTAGGAGGAAAGACCATCTTTGAAGATTCTATATTATATATACATATACCGTATACTACATATACATATATCGAACATGTGGCATATGGATCCCTTATCCCTGCATTTACTGGGCTGTCAGTCTCTGCTCAGCAAGCATCATTAGAGAACATTCTACCATATTTTATATTATATATACATATAATATACATATATTATATATTATATATACATATAATACACATATTATATACATATAATATAAATATAATATATAATATAAAATATATACATTATATATAGTAATGAAGACATTAAATATGACCAACCGTAGAGATATTAGAGAGTGATAAGTACTCCAAGAGAATACTCCTTACCTACAATCACAGATTTGAGATTTTAGGTAGCATCATAAATCCCAGACAAAGATTGTCCCAGCAGTGCCAAGTTCAAGCACTCTGACACGAAGCCACCCTTGCAATGCAAATAAGACTTTAACTACAATATCTCCACCATGGAGTTCATAATTACACACCACTTATAAATGGTATGCTTATTTTTTTGTCCTTGAGTTTTGTTTTGTGAGGATAATAATATTTTTCTTTTATTTCAGACAACCATCTTTTAGGGAGAGAAATAACATTTTCCCACTTGTTATTTAACCAAAACAGTTTCAGCACATGTCTAAATTCACAAGACTAAACTCTCATCTCTCTCCTGGCAGAATTAATAAAAGGAAAACCCTCATTTACTTGTAGCAGTGTGCATGATGCGTTCTGGAAATGAATATCTGGAGATACAACACACACACACACACACACACACACACTGAAAAAGGCTTAATAACTGAGCAGCTAATGGCTGACTCACTAACCCCAAATTCCCTATGAACCTTAAAACATACTCAAGAAAAAAAATAATTAATATAACAATCTATATGCCATCATAACTAAATGACAAACTTAGAATTAACCTAAAAATTTATTCAATAGAATTCTTATATATGGAGACATAAGGATTAAGTTTTAGTTAGCTATTTCTAAATCATCCCTGCAAGTCTTTACAGAAGATGAGGAATTTTGGGAGTTAAGAGTGTGAATAGAAAAAACCAACTAGTGTTCCACACTAAAATTAAAACAAGAAAAAGGAGAGGAGGAGGAAGAGGAGGAGGAGGAGTTGGAAGAGGAGGAAGATGAAGACGATGACCAGCAAGAAAAGAATCTACTTTACAAGTGAACTGGAATGTGTGGAGGGGTGTGCTGCTAGTTCAAAGCGCTGACTTCAGACAGGGAGAGACTTAGTGGATAAGGTGGAAGGAGCCAGGCAGTCTTGGGAGGGTAATGCTTCAGAGGGAAGACTGACAAGAAAAGGGAAAACTTGAGATTCTTGCAGGCAAAAGAAAACTGAGTCATTAATGAAATAAATTTTGATGTGGCATTTGATAAATTACTATAATTTTATACAAAATAGCATAAGTAATTTATAATTTAAAAATAAATAATTTCAAAATAAATTCTAATATAGAAACCTATAGACAATTCTACCCTCTACCACTGCGCCCCACCCCCACCCCCAACAAAATTGTTCAGGATATAAACCATATTTTATTACACTGACAGATGAGAGTGTTCTCTAATGTATCTGATAAATCTTCCAAACCACCTGCCCCAGCACAGAAACATAGAGACACAAACCAGCTTTGTGCGTACGAATTCTTATCAAGAGAAACCAGAATGAATGTCAGAGCACGGGCGGCTGATGAAAGTTGGTCTGGAACCAAACAATGATGAGGCTGAAGAAAAATGCAAGATGATACTCCAACCTGAGCCAAAGATCCTCACACAGCACACACTTTTGTAACACCCCGTGTTGAGTCTGAAATGTAACACACACAGACACAAAGCACTCAAGACATGAAAAGAGAGGAAAGGCAGAAGACAAAGAGGAAATCCATATACAAAATACATTAAATTACAAGGTGCCAGAGGGAGACCAAATCTGAATGATAGCATAATAAGGCCATTAAATCAGCACAGGAAAGTAACCAAGAGAATAAAAATTATCCTATCAAAACTATTAGATTTCAAAGGTAAGGCAAAGAATCCTTTAAATATTGAAGCCATAGAGAAATAGCTTTAAACACAGAAGAGCCCAAGAAACTTTGTGCCCATGAGCCCTAATGAGACATGTGCTTACAAGATGAAATTTATCTGAAAAAGAAGATTAATGGTGCAACTCTTAACAATGGTGAACTTTCAAGTGTCTTGGTTTGTGACATAGGATAAAGTAGGAGACTTGCATGGAAGACTGAGACCTTATGCAGTACATTCCCTAGGACCAGTGTTGTAAATTTAAATAAAGTAGAAATAAAACAAAGTGAACAGAATATGTCAATCATATCAATAAATGTAAACAGCCATAATTCAACCATTAAGATTTTCTTTTAATTGGGGAAAAAAGCCCAACAACTCCAAAACAAAATGATCAGAGAAGGAAAGTGTGGGGGAAGAGAGAGTGTTCCAGTAAATGGAAATGCTTAGAAAGTAAACATAGAGAATGAGACGCCAGACAAAGAATTCGTAACAACAAGGTCAGTGTGGCAAGTGTAAAGATGACTTTTTAAATTGTACAAAAGACAGAATTCATAATTAAGAATAATGGCTATAGATTTCTGTCCACCAAATCAACACAACATGCTTCAAAGTCAAATTATAAGGGCCATAAGAATATAAAGATAAAAGCACTCACGTACTGAAAAGTGACTTTTGTGCAAATCAATTAGGCAAATCAAGTGTGTTGCTTAGGGTTCACCAGAGGAATGGGGCTGTTGAGTGTATAAATAACTTAAGGGAACATTAATTGGGGTGACTCAGATGTTAATCATCTGCAATCTGGAGACCCAGGCATGCCCTAGAGCTCTGTCCAAGAACCTGGGTGCCTTAAAACCAGAGGACAGAGATGTGGCCCCAGTCTGAAGCAGAAGGCATGAGAGCTTCCATAAGTTGTTGGTGTGTATATTTAGAGACTGAAGAATCTAGAGGCAACAACAGCAGCAAATCAAATGTCTGGCTCAAGAAATCCACTGCTCCCATGAACACAAGCTTCCATGTATTTGGCTCTGCCTTTCATTCAGCCCCCAGCTCCCTGGAGGGTACCTCATCTGGGTTCCCAGCTCCCTGGATAGTGTCTCTCCTTGTGGATGGTTCCTCTCCATATATAAGATGGTTTTTGTAATGCTGATACAATAGAACAAATAATTATGAAATTAGAAGTTAGAAAATCGAAATGTATATCTATTTAAAAGTCCTAAGAAAATATTTGTACCCTCTATAAATGGTTAAAAAAAAAACCTTACCATATAATTGCTTGTGTTTTTTAATTAAAGTATGAAATATGAATTTGTGATTAATATAACATAATAAAATTAGTTATGCATCCTAAACTGAGCATCATAGTTAGTAAAAAAACATTGATAAATTTCTGCTTATGCCAAGAAGAAAGTAAAGGCATTCACTGTTTTTTCGCTAGTCCTCTTGTACTTCTTAAAGTATAAGCTACTACAATTGCAAGAGAAATAGATTCGAGCCCTTACTTAGAAAATTAGATAGAAAAGCAAACCTGTTTCCTACTTACTCACATGATCTTCCCTGTGTAATGCCTTGGAACCAATGACAAAGGTAACCCAGTCTCTAATAGTGATCACAATATGAAATCAGTTCACAGAAGAGCCATCCAGAAGATGACAGTGACAGAAAGAAGACCCAAGGAAAATAGAGTTAATGAGGATATGCAAAAATTCAGTCTTTATGAGAAAACTATCAAAATGTACTTTAAAGATGCAAAAACTGACTTGGACAAAATGAAAGGTATACCATACTCATGGATAGAAATGACTCCATGTCAGGAAAACCAGGTCCAGTCTATAAAAGCTAGTTTGAATACATATTTGCAATGCCAGTTGTACATAGATCTCTACTTTTCTCTCAACTAATGAATACCCAGCTTCAAGGAGTTTTAGCATGAATCCTGTAGGACAAGAACAACTTAAGGTATGTTCATAGTGATAGAAGAAATAGTCTTGTGAACAGTAAGAAAATTTCACATTTTCATTAGAGACTAGACAATCACTCAGCCTGTGAGTGGCCAGATTGCCATAATAGAAGTGAGATCAGGATGAAAACCTAGGCTTCCTCCCATTGCAAGGAACAGTAATCACACTTCCTGGCAAAGCATGTCCCCATAACATATCACACCTTCTCACTGTCATGGTTTTAGTCCATTGCTCTCATTACAGACTCCAAGAGGTAATCCCAGGAAACTAAGCTAATTTGAAGAGGCTTGGATTGATGCAACAGTGGAATAGGTCAACTAAAGCACCTCTCCAGGACTCCTGTATCACTTGTTGCTATGGCAACCAATCAGATTAGCAACTCTTCTGCTTTGTTCCCAATGAAGGGTGGACACGGATACTGCTTCTTACTCCAGTCATCAAAGCAATGAAATGATTTCTGGTCCTATTGTATATACCTACAAGAAATAAAATGTCTACAAAAATTAAGCATATTCTGCTTATTTTCCTTCACATGTCACATTTCAATGTCTTTGCAGATGTCCAGTATGACCAGGAAAACTCCTTGGTATGTCTTTAGATTGCTTTGGATTGTGTCAAGATTATAGGCTTACTTGAAAATATTGGTAAGTTAGTCATCTCTTGCTGTATAGCCAACTACCCCAAGGTTAGAGGCTTAAAACAACAAATACTTGGTCAGAATGTCTGAGTCAGGAATGCAAGAGCAGCTTAACTGAGAGGCTATGGCTCAAGGTCTCCCATGAAGTTGCAGTTTGGATTAATGTGAACTACAATGACTCTATCCACCCGTTTGCTAGATTGCTTATTCATGTTGCCTATTGACCCCAATGCAAGATCTCCCAGTTGCTCTGCCCTACAAAGCATCTGTATTTTATCTTCTCCAGGTACAGCAGCAAGTTATCATCAGAACAAGTGATCCAAGAGCAAGAGGACAGAAGATTCAGGGTTTTTCACAGGTCATTCCCTACCATTTTACCCCATTTGCTAGGAGTAAGTCATCACTACATAGAGTTCATTGCTAGGAAGAGACCTAAACTCCATCTCTTTTAGCTGGTGTTGTAGTTGGGACTGAATTGAAGAGCTAGACCTGAAACCCAGACCTAAGCTTCCAGCCTTTCCAACTGTCACAGTCACGATGTTAGCTAAGCAATGAACTCTCTCAGCACATAGTGACTGCAAGGCAAATGATGCCCGCTAGCTCTCCTCCCCTAAGCCTTTTTCTCTGCCTCCCCTTCTACTGCCCAATCTCTGGCTCTAGTCTTTACAGGTTTTAATTGGACAGATTTACAAGATGTCGTCTGTGTACAGATTCAATCGTCCTCTGCAGCCCCTCCCAGAAGGGTGGAACTAGGATCAAAATACAAGCCTGGGGCAATCCACAACATAAGCTCCATCTCTTAAAGGGAAGCATAATAAATAATTTGTGGACACATTTTAAAACTGCTCACTATAAGCAGGATATGCAGAGTAAAGTCTGAAAGGTTTAACATTATGATATCTTGTGTTTAGGGGGAGTTGACACAGCGTAGTAGAGTAGGCATGATGAACTTGGGCTCACATAGACTCAAGCATGGCTCCTGGCCAAGGCCAACTTTGCAAGGGTGTAACCAGTGCTGTGTCATGGGCTCCGTGCTGAAGAAGGTTTCCTGTTTGGTTTAATACTGTTCTGTTGCCATCTCAAAATTGACAATTTTAGTAATGCTTGGGACTTTGTTTTTATCTTTGTGTTTTATATCTGAAGTCCAATGGAAACACAAAGTGTATATTAACTGAGGAGATAGCCATAAGCACAAGCGTTTCTTGGCTTCTATTTTTTTTTGGACATTTATTTACATATATGATTTTGGGGAGATCCCATGAGCATAGGACTCTGATGGACCACAAACAACTCAAACCAACTACAAGCAAGTTTGTTATGTCTATGAGTGAATAGTCCCAAGGAGCCAGACTTTCTATCCCAATCAGAACTTGCTTTCCCTGTACAGAACTGGTGATGACACTCAACGAAACTAGAATGGGAGAAACCCTATCATAGGCGTCATTACTCATACTCCTTCCCTGTGTTAGCTGACCTCTCCCACCAAAGGTGATGGTGTGGATAGAAAGTGAGAGCCGAGGACTTTTCTAACTCTCCTTCATAGCAGCCCTGCTTTGTTCATTAGTAAGTCAAGGTAAGGGCTGTTCATAAAGTGCTCACACATTAAAGTGAACCGAGATGTTCTGCTAACAGTTTAAGGATGGTTAATTTTAATGATTTAAATGATGTACATGCACTTGTACATCCTAGGAAGTAGACATTGGGCTATCTTGATGATTCCCAATAGAAAATGCTTTCACTATTTCTGTCTAAAAGTACCATTGTAAAATACAGTTTTCTTCTAATACAGAGAACTGCTTCCAGAACATCCTCATGGACACCAAACTATATAGATGCTCAACTCCCTTACAGAGAACAGTTCAGTATCTGAATGGAGGCTATACAGTCCTCCTGTGCACTTTAAATACATAAATAACACAATACACTGTAAATTTCATTGAATAATTATTAGATTATTGTTTAGGGGATTAAGAAGGAGAAAATATGGATATATTTAGGACAAACATTTTTATCAAGAATATTTTCAATTCAAAGTGTATTGGATCCACAGATACAGAGCTAGCAGATATGGAGAGCCAAGTGTATTAAGCAAAATGGTGAAATCAATGATAATAGTTAATTTTAAAACTTAGAATGTTAAATTTTAAAACTTAGAATGACATTTAATGCCAGAAACAAGATAAAATAAAAATAGACACACTGCAACAAGTCAAGAGAAATCTGGAAAAAGAGCTTTATATTTGACAACTCTCAGTTACAAGTTTGCCTTGTTTCCTGAGCAAAGGATTCAACGTTCATGTTTTATTTTCATGAAAAACATGAAAAGAAAGTCCAGATTCTCTGAAATTTTACTGTTTATTCAAGCTTCTCAGAAATCAGCTATTCATTCTCTTTGTGCATTTGATTAGACAGGAAGTGGGTGTTCCACATATGGGTGCCCTTTGTAGACCTTAGAAATACACCTCCCAGTCTTAACAAGGACATCTTGCCTATCCCTTATCCCCTGAGAACACTGCTTCTCACACTTCCCAGAGAGATTTGGGCAGGAGAAAATACTGTGAACTCAAAAAATAATAAAAAGGCTTAATTACAGTCTCTGCTGAAGTTGTATGGTAGATGTCTCCTAAGAAACCTGGCATTATCAAAGATCATACTTTGAAAACACCATTTTTATGGGAAAGTGCAAGTTCTGAGCAAGAAAGTTTTAAATTAGAAAGATACCTTTCCCCCGCCCTTGAAAATAAGTATGAAAATCAAATTGGCTTTATGAGTTTATTTTGTTATGACTAAACTAAACTGAGTGTAACAACTTGGTTATCAAATGACCACAACAAATCTAAATATTGCTGAGAAAAATTTCATGGGAGTAACAACGCTCCAAATCTGCAAATGCCTAGGTAAATGTCAGAGCCGTTCTCAGCCATTAATGTTAAATACAAATCTAATCTGTCAAATGAATAGCAGGCACCCAGACAAAGCAATTATGGATTTCTAGAATGTCTTTGAAGTGCTTTCCCCTTGGCATATGCCTATGTGTCATTCTATCAGTCAGCTGTGGAAGCATTGTGTCCAACAATGGTGGGCATCATGCCAAGACCATTTATCAGAGTCTGTTTGAAATGCTAAAATGCTAGAGCAGAATTCTGTAGACTGTGTACTTGTAAATAACAAAAGTTCAGGTTCTAACAGCTGAGGAGTCTAAGACCAGGGCTTCTTCTTATGTCCTCTCATACAGAAAATGGAAAGATGATGAACCCTTTCATAGAAGTATTCGCCATGACCATGTAGCTTTCTCCCAAAAGCCCACACACTACCACGCTGGGCTCTAGGATTCAACATCAGAATTCCAGGGGCATACAAGGATTCAGTCTACTTATAATGATGCAAGGATTTGGGTACACATAATGATGTCACATACCTTTGGATGGTACTAGAAATGACTGAAATATAAAAGAAGGTTAACTTAGAGAGACCCCAGAACAAATTTTAAAACTCAGTCTGGCCTGGTGGCACAGGTTTATAGTCCCATGTAGTTAGGAGGGCTACGGCAAGAGGATCAAGATTTTAAAGATGCCTGGGTTATAGTTTAGATTTTAAAGTAGCTGTGGTGGTTTAATCTCCCCCAAATAAAAAAGATGGCTGGAGATTCAGCTTAGCATAGAGTGTTTTCCTAACATGTTCAATCCTTTAGCCTAATATATAGTGTTTGCCTAACATGTTCAAGGCCTTAGGTTCAATCTCTAGTATCATGAAAACAAATCCAAAACAAAATAAATAAAAATTAGGTTTGTAGGTTTTATGGAAGTTCATGGATGTGGCTTGTGACATAGATGTTGTCAAGCTTTAAAGCAAATAAACTCACAGGAACAAAATGTGATTCAAGCAGAGGAGAGAAGTGGAAAGTCATCAGTCAACTCAGGAGAACTTGGACTCCCAGGACTTAGGAGGCAAAGACAAGGAGATCACTCTAAGGAGCTCCTTGGCTGGCCAGCCTCAAATAATTGGCAAACTCCAGAACAGCGAGAGACCCTGTCTCACAAATAATGTGGACAGATCTGTAGGCTCAACACCCAAGGTTGGCCTTTGGCTTACACACACACCACACACACACACACACAATGCATGTATGCATGAAAGAAAATATGAATGATACTATATAGGATGCATACAAGCCGGGCAGTGGTGGCACATGCCTTTAATCCCAGCACTTGGGAGGCAGAGGCAGGTGGATTTCTGAGTTCGAGGCCAGCCTGGTCTACAGAGTGAGTTCCAGGACAGCCAGGACTATACAGAGAAACCCTGTCTTGGAAAACAAACAAACAAACAAACAAACCACAAAAATCCAGCATCAAAGATGATTTGAAACTGATATATGTTCATCATCCACATAGCACAGTATTTATTACACTTATTACACTGCAGTAGGTTAGGACAAAGAAAGAGGTTTTGAATAGACCAGGACTAGTTATGATTTTTTTTAATGACATTATTCAAAAGCAGTGGCTACAAATGTGATCCAGTAAGCAAGCTGTTAAGGGACACACTCAACTGCCTGTGGAGTAGGAGAAGGGCCATGGCCAAAGGGCGTCTCAGGTCTCCTCAAATCATTAAATACCCATGAAGATAGAGACAGAACTTTCCAGAATCCTTTCTCCAGTTTCTTACCCCACCAGGGCATTAATAATGCTATAAATAACATTTCATGAGACTGGATAGTAATCCCTGTGGGTAGGCATTTTTAAAAACTACCTGGGGGATAAGAAAAATTCCAGTTACTTTCTTACATGGTCCAACAGTCTCTGCTGTAAAGCAGGAAATGTGGTCTTGGTGATGAGCAAACAAAAGTATCTTGGTGAAGAAACAGTGGGGCAGGGTGTTCATATTCTCCATAGAAAGCATTTGTAATTCATAGGAGCAGAGATTTCTAGTATGCTGGGTGGACAAGGGTGGCCAGTGAGTAAGCTCATAGGAAGTTTTAAAGGGGACAGTCCAGAAAACCATGTACAGGCCTGGGAAGGGTGAGGTTTCAGGTTTGCCTTATATTTTCACACTGACAAGGCTGCTGAGAGATTGTTTTAGGAAGCAGAGGAAGTAAGATTAACCAGAAGATGGAACCTAGACACTTTCCATTTTCTTGCCACAAATAATAAAGAAGCACAAGGGCAAGGGTGGGCAAGGAGTTGGGGAAAGAAGCAGAAGTATAGACAGGAGGTAAGGCGGCTCCTTACGCTTGGTTAGAACAAAGTCCTGCCCCTGTTTGAGTTTCATAATAGCACCCAGCTTACCTCAGAAGCATGTCTCAGGCTAGTCCTTGGAGATGAAGAGCCATGTTCTTCCTCCCTCTCCCATCTCCAGAGCAGTTCTTTGCATTTATTTTCCAGCACAGCAAACAGAAATAGACAGGTCTGGGATCCAGGCAGGCAACTCAGAATAGAGAGCACTCACTAGGACATGAATGTAGCAGACATTCTGTGAGGGGCTTCATCAATCCTCTGTTTTCTATAGTGCTTACTATTCAGAGACCTGCTTTTCAGTTATGGTTGTTACACAAAAGAGTTAATGACTGTGGGAGAGTCATGTAACTTCTATGCTTCTTATAGAAGAATATAAAGTGTGTCTAAAATGGCCCACTGCGAGTTCCACAACTACTCAGGAGTGTTGTTAGAATCAAAGAATAGAGAGCAAAACACAAAACAAAAACAAAATAAAAAAAAAGCTTACCTGATGAAATTTACAAAGCTTAGCGTGTAAAAGAGATTATTATTTACTTAATAAATAGCTTTGCAAGACACCAGTGTCTGAGATTTTCTTACTCAAGAAATCAATTTTTTTTTCATATATTTTAAACCATGTATTCTGATTCTATTCCAAAGTTGCTTGGAAATTATTCTCAAAAATCTGACCATATCTTTAACACCAAACAGCAAGATAAACCTCTTTTTTCTGCCCGTTGTCTTCATTTGCAACTTAGCTTTCAACATAGGAGAGGGTGTCAGCTGATCAAGAGACAAATACAAGTGCAGAGTGAAGGAGAGTTGCTTTAGGAGGAAGGCTATTCCTGACCACAGTGGAGGGATGCTCAAGGATGTCTTTTAGGAAGCATCTTTTCTAATGAACTTTCAGTAATGCCAAAGCATTCCGAGACACAAAGGAAGACATTAGAGAAAGAAGCTATGAGGAACTTGCAAGGCAAAATGTATGTGTCAAAGAAGCACACATGTATGTATGTACACACCAGAAGTCAACCTTAGTCTTTCTCAGGTGCCATCTATGGTTTTTGTTGTGGTGGTGGTAGTTGTTTTGAGTCAGGGTCTCTCTCTCTCTGTCTCTCTCTCTCTCTCTCTTGCTCTCTCTCTCTGTCTCTCTCTCTGTCTCTCTCTCTGTCTCTCTCTGTCTCTCTCTCTGTCTCTCTCTCTCTGTGTCTCTCTTTGTCTCTCTCTTCTCTCTCTCTCTCTCTCTCTCTCTCTCTCTCTCTCTCTCTCTTTCTCTCTCTCATTAGCCTGAAGCTCACTGAGTAGACTAGAATGGCTGGCCTCAGTTACAGGGACTCCTCTGTCTTTGCCTTCCCAACATTAGTGATTATAAGTGTGTATCACACCCAGCTTTTTAAACATCAGTTCTGGGAATCTAACTCAGATCCTCATGATTGTAAGGCAAGCACTTTACTGAATGAGCCATCTTCTCAAGTCAGGAAGAAGAATTCTAAGGAAGAGAAAATGGCAACTCACTTATCACCTGCTCTGTACAGAGGTTATAGACACAGTTATGTACTGTGACCTCATTTTCTCCTGTCTGTATCTGGCCCCTTTGCTGCTGGTGTGGATGTCACTGGGGAGGGGACATCGTTGGGTGGTTATGTTCTTATAGCACAAACCCTTCAGGAATCCAGACAGTACCCACCCATCGACTGCTAGAATTAAAAAAATCTGGGTCAGGATGTGAGTTAACACGGAGAAGGCAAGACGGATGGAGTTTAGGGTTGTTATGGTAGAATCGCATCTCTTAGGAAAAAATATGAAAAAACTCTCAGATCCCTCCATCTTCACCATGGCCCCTTTGCTTCCTTCTTCCCCAGCTCATGTCTCTAGTGAGAGTCTGACAGCTCTGGGCTCAACCAAGAATCATGGCCTTCTGTCAGAATAGAAAAAGTTGAGATAAGCTTGATTATTTCAGTTAACTGTAGTTCCCTGCTTACTAGCTGTCTGGCCTTGCTCTGTCTGTTACCCCTCAGCCTTTGTTCTTCTACTAAACAGAACAGCTATACTTTCAAGGTGTTTAGTAAAAATTAAGGAATCTGTTTAACATATCAGAAATCTGAGTTGGATTCAAAGAAAAAAATCAAAGTGTTGAGACTACTTGGAAATCATCAGATTAAATAGTTCTAAAATCTTTTATGATGCCATCCTTCTCCCCAGCATGTCTCAGAGCAGAGATACCTGGCATGTAAGCATCGTTAGCTTCCTGTTCATCTATAATATCTGTGCCTCCCTCAGCTAAGCTCATCAATCCCAGCAGACTCTTCACACCATATTTCCTATGACGTCTTTACTGCCCTGATCCTTCACTATTCTCACACCAATACAGCTCATTCTCACCAATGCAGAAATTACAGAAGAGGTCACTGAATCCAAAGGAAGGCCCACTCTGTTGCAGTGATTAGAGAGCCAGTTCTCTGTTTGCCAATTGCAAACAAGAAAGGTCAGACAACTGTGTCTTTATTTACATTGAACCCTATTTCATTAGCCGAAGTCTTGACCTCCAGGCTGCAGGTTAGGTTGTCAGAAAATCTCAAAGATGAGCCTCTGGGTTAGTGGGAGTCTGTTTTGCTATAAAGTGAAATTCCCAAGGTCTGGAAGGAGACACTCCCACTAAAAATAGAGACTGGTGTGAATTTTCTTATTATGTGAGAATGCTTCTAGATTAGATGGTGTTCCATATCAATGTGAAAATTTATTTAACACTGTCACTGCTTTATCACTTTGTGATAAAGGAAAAAGTCTTTTGTTTTTCAAACTGGAAGAAAAAGAAAATGACAAAGGGGCAAGGAGAAAAAGGGCAAGTGGAAAATTTAGAAAATGAAAATAAGAGACTCACATGCAGTAAGTGAATTCCAATGAACTCCCTCAACATAGCAGCCTGGGGTACAATCCTAGCTTTAGGACTTTTAAATGATTTTAGTAGGTCATACCTTGAAATAGAATGCAAAGTCGTCAAGACCTATTCCCAACCCTGCTTTAGAAACAGCTGACCCGTTGATTTAACCACTGTATACGTGTTCCAAGAGTTTCCATCCAAAATAGACCCATTGTGTCATATGTCACGGTCACATGTTAAGGGAAATACTCATCTTTCTGTGAAGGAGCCAGAGGCAACAACGTGAAACAATTATGTTGCAAACGTTTCTAATTTTAATGATCTGGTTTTGATTAAGCAAATGTCAAAACCCAATTTATACATTTATTCATCCATCTCCTTGAGTAGAATGGGCTGACATTAAAGTTTTATGATGCTCCACATGTTTGGAGAGAAGAGTCTTAACTCAGAATCTGAAGTCTCATTCCTGTATAAAGGAGTTTGTCTGATATTCAACCTGGATCTTTGGCCATATAACCCGCCTGGCTGGAAAGATGTGTGAAGCACCTTTACCAAAAGTGCAAAGTCCGGTGGTAGTGTGCAAACAAGCTGGTATGGAGCCTTAATTAAATAAAAAGCAAAGATCTGTAGATCCATAGAGCATCCTCTTCACCTTGGGGCTGACTTCTACTTGAAGCCTATACAGAGGAGAACCCTGGAATGTGACTGTCCTGTGTACGGATGATGTTGTATTCTGTTTGGTCAGTTCCCCATCATTTATTAAGGTCTGGGTGTTTATCATTGTCAACTGTTAAACTGGGTCTGCAAGTGGCTTCAGACTCAATTGTTATTAGCCACAGTCTGGTACAAAGACCCTTTTAGTATACAATAATGGCTGATATTCAGGCCAACTTTACACTCTCACTCTTCAGAGTACCACACTGAGATCTAGACCCAAGAATTCACTAGGGTCCATCAGATTAGATGCCTCTCCAATGGAGCTGGAGAGCATACTGGATCTAGTCAAGTAGATGGGATATCATACACTTTTCTGTTGAAACTGTGGGACCTTACTCTGAGTCTGGTTTGCAGAATCTATGCTTACTAAGTCAGACATAAGGGAAACTGCAGTTTTACTGTTTCCAAAGCAAAAAGATTTCTGGGCTACAGTGGGATAAACAATACGGCCTGTGTGTTCTGACCTTGAGCTTTACTGATAGCAATCAATCAAGAATGCAGAATAACGAATGATGAACCTCTTGTCTCTGGATCTCTTTTTAATCTTCGTCCTTTGGGAGGAGTCAAAAAGTAGGAAGTGAAGGGCAGAAACGTTATCTCCATAGCATACCTGTAGGGTAGAAGGTGCTCTTTTTCTGGTTGTAGGCAATGTGGAGGGAGGGACTCTTCACTGGGTCTGCACCCTTTTACTTCGGGATCACAGAGACTAGACCCCAGATGCTCACTGCCTGTTCAATTCTTCTTTCATTTCTGGCTGGGTGACCTTGTCAAAGTTTATGTAACATTACTATAAGCTTCATTCTCTTCAGATACAAATAGGGATATTTATAATTGTGATGGGCCACAATATAGTTTTTAATGAAGGCTTCAAGATGCCATGAATTGAAGTCTTTAGCACATTACCTGGGCAACGAAACAGCTGTGTGTTTGCTATTGGTCATATTTGAGTCAATTGGAGAGAAGGTTGGGTTTTGTTGATGTTTGCAGATCAACCATTATCTTTAACCAATGTTTAATTGTTACATATGTCTGTGTCATTGTTGTATTCCTTGGTTTATATATTATTATTATTGTTATTATTATTATTATTATTATTATTATTATTATTATTATATGAAAATGAGATACACTTATTTCATGTGTATCCTCTGATGAGTTTGGATGGGTGCATAGGAGTGAAGTCTGGTGGGAGATTTCTTTTTCATTTTGCATCCATTCATACATTTCTGGCTTTAAGGCAAAGATGAATTCCTGACTGTGATAGACTCACTCAAACACTAAATGCTCTTAGAAAGGAGCTTTGGAGAATCACCCAAACTTATGTACTAGAGAATGCTACTCACTTGTAATGGCCGTGTTCATCCACAACACCAAGGGCCCTAGTGTCAGAGAAAGACTTCCTGGTACAGATCTCAGAAACATCCCCACCATGATGAGCAGGCAAAGCTAAAAAAAAAAATCGGTTTATGAACACAATAATATACACCTTTCCCCTGATGGATCATATTCTTCTTTACTCTGTTCTCCATCAGCCTGCAGCTCATCCATCCCCTTTCCAACCTTCATCCTTTTTTGATCCATCTCAGACAGAACTGGAGAAAGCTCACAGCTGACTCCCACTGGAAGCAAGACACTAAAGGGTGTCTTCTGCTTCTCTGTGGACTGCTTTCTTCAGAGTCTTCTGCTTGGCACCCATGGGCCCAGTTTAAAGTGTAAGTGGATAGGAGAGGGATCAGAGATTTTGAATAACACCGAAGGGCAAATAATGAGAGTTTAAGTGAATGAAAACACACATACATGTGTTTACACACACACACACACACACAAATAATTAAATCAATGGTAATATTTTTTAAAAAAATGAAAATAAGTGACAGCAAGGAAAAGAAAAGAAGATGAAGAGGAGAAAACAAGCTTTCTTTGTTCTGTTGCAGAGTTCAGCCCATGGAGGGGTAGACCTAACTGTTAAGTCAGTCATTCAAGCCAGGCTTCCACTCTCTGGCCTCACCACTGGTCTCCCCACTCGGTTCATGTTGCTGAGAAAGACAGAATTATCATCTCTCCAATTTAACTCCATCCTGCTTCATGGATATCAGTCCATGGATACTGCCCCTGCAAGAAAAATCCTTATAATTTTTCCTCCCTAAATTGAAAATCACAGATAATAGGGGAGAGGAGTGTTTCCTTTCAGTCTTAGAGGTTCTGCACACAGAGGACAGAAGGACCTCATATCGTCCATGCAAGCTCGTGGTCTATAGCAGAACAGACTCCGTTGGCAGTTGGAACAAGTGTTTCCTCCCTGCTCAATCCACAGTTATCACACACACTACCACGGAATAAGGATAACTATGAGGGCTTGGGTTTGTTTTTGGTTCAATTCTGCCTCCTCTCAAGTAAAGAGCTTCCCTTCCAGCTTATCTGGTTACTTCATCTACGTGAACCTTCTCCGTTTTGCCCACCCTGCAGGAGCAGTCTTTTGCTGCCACTGGGATTTGCAATAAGACATAGGCTGTACGAATCAAGCTCCTGCAGACAAGCACACCACTGCTGCTTTGCTTTGCACAGGCTTATGGACTTCTGAAAGCACAGGGCTGGGGGTGGGGGCCTTGAGGACCAGGAGGCTCAGTTACAAGAGCATGCTGGCTACACTATGTAAGGTACCCATGTGTAAGATGAGCATAAGAGTTAAAATTCATGGTGGGCAGCGGAGGGTTAATGAATCTGCGTTTGGCATGAGGTTGGTGGCCCTATCAGTCTTCATAGTATTCTGTTTCCATAAGGGCTTGCTCTCTGATAATTCCTTCCCATCACTTTGCTTGTGCCTCCAGCTAAACCTGAAGTGCTGCTTAATAGGAGAGTCAGGTAACAGTGATCGCCTTCTGAGACATAACATTTGCCTTTGTTGTCTGACCTAAGAGAGGCAGTGATGGAGAGAGAGGCAAAGACTCACAGATTTGTGGCCCTTGCCAGACATGAGCTATCTGATACACAGAAGTCTTCAACTCTGCCTGTAGAGGAATCTCTCAGCACCTCCCCACGATTTGATCTCCTCGACATCTCCCCTACCAAAAAGGAATGCTGTCTCACCTAGTCTTTCATCAAGTCCATTAGCAGGCAGATGGATGTTACAATCCATCCCAGAGCATGGCAGTCTCCGGGTGCACTTCACTTAAACCCTAGTCTGGTGGGTGACAGTCACCCTGTGAAGAAAAGGACTAAGAAAGGAAGAGATGTTTACAGCAGAGGAAAGACCCCAAGAAACTGAAATCCAGCAAAATACAAGATGAAGTACGTGACACAGATGTATTACAGTGTCCTTGGGTCTAGGGGTCCCAGGTTGAAGGCCTTTCATCTTGGATGAGTTTCTGATATTTTGATGCTAAAGGAGGCATAAGGAGGAGGAGGTGAGAGTAAAGGGGTGAGCTGGATGAGGTCAGGCACGTGCTTTGAATGGTTTTCTCTTGAATCTGGGCTCATCTAAGCTAATTAAAAATTATTACACTTCATTATTTTGTGTGTGCACGCACAAATGCAGGTGTGCTCCATGATGTTAATGAATTTGTAGAAACCAGAGAACAATTTGTGAGAAATTATTCTTTCCTTCCACCATGTGTGTCCTAGGGAATCCAATTCACATTGTCAGCCTAGGCAATTGCCTTTACCCAGTGAGTAATCTTGCCAGCCTTTACAACACTAAATGTATTGAGTACATGTTATTTTCCTGGCATGGAGCAGATTAGAGATTGTCTCTCATTTAATATACATATACACATACATGCTACACATATAGTATATTACATATATAATTATATAAGACAATAATGTGACAATATAATAAGTTCCCACTTAAGGCATACATATATATATATATTTCTTGAGACAGAGTTTCTCTGTGTAACCCCTGCTGGCTTGAAATTCACTATGTAGATTAGGCTGGCCTTGAACTCACAGAAATCAGCCTGCCTCAGCCTTCCAAGTACTGGGATTAAAGGTATGGGCCAGTTTACTCATCTAATCTTAACAGCAAGCCTTGGTACTTTCTGTTGTAGAATGGGGAATGCAAGGCAGAGGTGTGGTGTGACCCTAAACTGACACGGCTGAGTCTGGACTCACCCACACCACAGAGCCTCTAGCTGCCAGTTCACAGGGTAAACTTCAGTGACATACTTTCTGACTCTCCTGCTCCTTCTCTACATAGGAAGAGAGTGAAGGAAATGTTCTCTAGTTCCCACTTAAGGTCTCTTTATTCTTCTCTACTGTGAAACAAAAGGCTTGTGTAACCCAACTTTTCAATTCCCAGAAAAACAGTGAGAGGCAAAATCAAATATCTAAAGGTTTGTGGGTATTTCCATTGTTACAAGCCATAACTTTCCCTACAAGTTATTGCCCATCCAAGCACCCCATTCCCCACTGTTCCCCCTTGGCATAAATTAAAGCTGTGTAATGCTTAACAGAAGTTAATCCTCTCTGCTATGACTCTCTGGAAGTTAAGGTCCTATCTGCAAGCTTCCAAATACATTCCTAGGATTCACCTTCCCTATGTGTCCTAGCTCTAGCATTCCTGATGTCCACAGATAGTCTTGGGCAAGAAACCACCACCACCACCACCACCACAACTACCACCACTGCCACCCCATGTCACCACCATCACCATACCACCCCTACCACTCTGCTGCTGCGCCACTGCTGCTGCACCACCATCACTGAGCCATGTTCATAAAGATGATATTCATTACTTACCTCAAATACAAAGAGAAAAATAAGGAAAACTACTTAGGTTAAATATGGAAAATAAAATTAAACGCAAATCTGCCAGCTCCAAAGCTCCAATCCAGCACTGCATGTTCTGTTGGGCTTGCATGAAGCTGAAAAGAAAGAGGAGGGAGACACTATTTTAAGTTTGTGTAAAGCATTGAGGAAAAGTGCAGAGATACATTGAGACCCTGAGGTTTGTGGGAAAAAAAATCCAATAGCTTTATTCAGTGGGATGGCAGGCTAATATTAGACCCTCAGCCTAAATAAGCGGCTATTTAATGGGAGAAAAGGCCCCTTATTATAGAGAGGGACTCTTTTCCTTGGGTTGACATGGAAAGAATACGGCTAGAAGTCTGCAGCCAACATACACAGCCCTAAATATTACTTGAAATTCAATTTTTAAAGCGGGGGATTTAGCAAGCTTGATGGATGTCCCTGGTCTCTGAATGTGTAAACCCAGAAATATGGGATTCAACATATATCATGGGCTTTAGACAGCTCCTAAACTTTCAGCTGCCTTTGGATGCTTAAAAGCTGGCTCCTTTTCCAAAATATATACTCTGGCTTTAACAGGCAGAAGACAGACATATTTTGGTACAGGTTCAGGAAGATGGGGGAAAATTAGCTTTAAAAGAAACTTTTTAGGGCTTCTTGTTATTGGCTCATGATTCAGTGAGGATTATAGGGCAGATTGAATTCTAAATGCCATTCATAAGGACACTTTACCATTACCATGTATTCAAAGTTAGCATTAATTTAATACTGATTTATTTAGCGACTCTAATATACTCTTATGCCCCACCTCCATTTCTGCTTTGTGACTCTTGGTCTGTTGCTTGGTCAGGGTCAGTCTGGCCACGAATCCATACATCACTTACAGAAATCACAGTTTCCAGAAGCAGTTCTGATGTATTTTCTTACCTGTTTTTTTTAATACTATAAGCTTCTCCTTTCCCTTCCTCCCTCTGAACCCTTCATACACCTCTCCTTCTTTTCCTTCAAACTCATAGCCTCTTTTTTCACTAATGTTATTGCATGCATATATGGATATGCATATGTGTATAAACATACACATATATACACACACATATACATATGCACACAAAACACAACAATATATATAATACATATATATATATATACACACATAATATATTATATATAATATATATATATATATATACACATATATTTCCTAAATATAACCCATTCGGTTTGTATAATGTTGCTTGTATGTATTATTTTCAGGGCTGACCATTTGTCACTGGATAACTAGTTGGTGTGTTCTTCCCTGGGGAAGATCACCTGTCCAGCTCCTGGCTTTCCTGGTTGCCTATAGTTCTTTGTGTAGGGTTGAAGCCTTGTGGACTTCATCCCATCCCCTTCAGCCTGTCCATTGGTATCCTTTTTCATCTTACATTTGGGTCATTACATTTGGACATATCTGAGAATAATCCTATATCTATGGCTTGGGGAACATTGTGGAAGAGGGGAAGGAAAGACGTAAGAGCCAGGAGATCAGGGAGTTGGCTATGAGATTGTTTCTTTTAGTAATGTCAGAAGCTATCCTCCTAAATTCTCCCCAACATGACTGCCTATGTATTTAAAAGCTAGGACATCTTTCTCAGTAGTCTCTGGTATATATTCCCCATGCTGTGTAAACCCAAGCTTCGTCATATGTCTACTACATGATTAAAGGCACAAGACCACTATGAACAACTTAAAGCTATAGAAATCTTCCTCATGAAGCGTATGATTTCACAGTGGAGGCTGGGGACCCCTGAAACATTCAGTGCTCTTGACAGTTGGAAATTAGGGTAAAAACTATTGAAAAGACAATTCATAGCATGCACAGTATTCCAAAATGAAATTTATTTCTCATCTTCTGAAGTCATGGTGCCACAGACCACATGCAGACTCTCCCTCAAGGTAGCTGCCAAGTTTGAGCACGTTCTTTCACTCCTTCATCTTATCACTGACTTTGTTCTGGGGACAGAGGAGCTGATATGAGTGCAGGGCTGATTAGAACAGCACTCACAAGGTAAAATGATTACCTTGATCACTGTCTGATAGAGGCCTTATCTCGCCACATAAAAACAAGTATTTTGGCAGCTACATCTCCAGAGCCAATGTGAGTTCATGAATATTTGCTGAACAAATAAAATGAATTTTAAAAAATTCTGCAACACTTTTTCATCTTTTAGCTGCATGTATTTATTTCAACAAAAAAAATAAAAATAGTTCTGGTTAGTTTATTAATATAGTAGTCTAGTGAAAATTTAAGCATATGTTTAAATAGACTATGTATATGTATAGATAGACTCTAGATTTCCGATGAGAATGAAAACCCCCACATCCTGCTCTACCTTTAGCTACTAGGCCTAAGTCTGGGACACACAGACACACGGCACTTCTTTTTGTTTTATGTAATCGAGTGATTCTAACATGCCCTAAGTTCTTTTTAGGTCAGTTATAATGGGGATAATTCAAACCACAGCCTGTTTTCTTCCAGAGGACCTTAGATTTCTCAGTGTTATCCATTAGCTCAAGCCTTATCAGCTACTATCTCTGTCCTCCAGCCTTCTTCGATCTGCCTGATTCCCAGAAAGTTTGAACTTGAGAAAACCTATAGCTGACCGACACTGACAGAAAATACTCAAGGATGTCTTTGACTTCTAACCATAAAGAATAAACCACACCTGTTTTCAGAGCTGACTGGCATCTATAAAATGGTGCTGAAGTCCTGACTATTATCCCCTCTGAATGTGTCCTAACTTAGGTGAGGTCTTTGCAGTGTGCTCTCATCCAACATGATTGACGGGCAACTGTGGAAGCAGGAATACTCATGGAATAAGCTGAAGCAAAAGTAGAGAGGTTTCCTTTCTGCAAGCCAAGGATGACCTGAGCTACCAGAAACAGGAAGAAGAGCAAGGAACAGATCCTTCCTCGTAGTCCTCAAAAGGAGTCAAGCATGCCTCCTCCTTCATCTTGACCTTCCAATGCCCAGAGCTGGAGGAGAACGTTTTGCCAGTGAAGCCACCCACTTTGCGCTGTGTTGTTATGGCAGTCCAGCAAATGGCAGTCCATCAGTGGAAATGCCATTAAGACTGGATGGAATATGGAAAGAACTGCTTTTAAGTATTTGGCAATGAGCAGTACCAGGTTGTGATTCTTGAGAGAAAAACAACTATGGCAAACATGAGGAAAGAAAGAAATATTCCTTCTCGGTTTGACTTAGGAGTTACCTTCAAGAGGGCCCCCTTGGCTTAACACACTTCTCAAACAAAACTGGAATCAAAAGGAAGACTGAAGCTCCAGGCATGATGGAACATGCCTATAATCTCTACACTGGGAGGCAGAAGGATCTTCAAAATTTTGGGGCTAATCTGAACTCCATAGAGAACTCAAGGTCAACTTGTGTGACCTTGTGAAAACTTTGTCTCAAGAACCCCAAAGTGAAAAGTACTAGAAAGAAGAAATCCAAAGACTTTACTTCAGTTATTTGAAAGACAACAAGCTTCTTGAACAAAAAATGCTACTTAATTATAGTGTTTCTTGTGTGGGTAGATGTGAAATAGACACTAAAAGTAGCTGAAAGAGAGGGATAGGACCCAAGGAATTTTATGGCTATGTTAATGAGCTCTTTACACTTCAAGTGAGGTGCATGTCAACTATAGACATTGTGATAAATCAGTTTCATATTATAATGCTTAAAAGTTGGCAGCAGTGGAAAAACACAAAAAGCCTACAGTTTATAATCTAATGGAGAACAACAACAACAACAACAACAAAATGTGTTTTTAAAAAAAAGTGTCAATTCTCTAGTAAAGAGAAGAAGCAATGAGTGATGCCAATGAGGGAAAGGAGGAATAGTGGGGCCAAAATGGTGGAATGTAAAAGAGAATCACAAGAGAGATATCAACTCAGGAACAGCAATCGTTACATTAATTATCAATGCATACATAATTCAATTAAAAGGTGAGATTATCAGTTGGTTAAGAAGACAAGGAATGTATGTTAGTGTAAAGGCGGATGTGTTGAACATTAAGACAGTGGAGAAAAGATTTACCATGTAAAGAACAGGCACAAATCACTGGGGAGGGGTGAATACTCAGGCTAGAGAGTGGTCTCTTTAGCACAAGAGGACTGTCAAAAGCAAAAACGAATTCATCCATTTTAGTATGGTGAGCCATATTCACAGAAGACAAAACTCCTCTAAAAGTTAGTGTTCCTTACAATGTCTCTTAAAATATAAGGGGAAAATAGGACAGAAGCAGGGGTAGAAATAAATGAATCTCTTACTGCAGTGTGGAATGTCTAACAGCTTTCTCATTAACTGGGAGATCAGCTAGATATGAGGTCATCATGCAACTAGATTGTGTTGAAGTTCACTGTCCTTTAGGCAACTATCACTGAAGCCTGTAGACCATTCCACCAACAGCAGCAGAGTGAATTACATTTAAGTGAATGCAGAAGTCAAGATGAACCAAACACAGGTCCATAAGTCTCCATAGCTTCCAAAGGATTTGAGTTTTACATAGGGAGTTCAGAGGCAACATATTTAAAAAAAAAAAAAACATTATAGTGATTAAACAAGCCATTTTTAGACCATCAATGAATGAAATTGGTAACTAAACTGGTGTGAGCTGGCAGTAAAATGCAACAAAAAGAGTTAGCAAAATGTTCAGCTGTTAAATGTCATGTCAAGACATGAGTTTGGATTGCCAGTACCCATGTAAAAAACTAGAGAGATGCCTGCAATCCAGTGCTGGGGAGATAGGGACAGCACAATCCCTGGTGCTTGCTGGCCAGCTAGCATTGCTGAGATAGCGTGTTTTGCATTTAATGAGAGGTCCTTTCTCAAAAAAGAAGGTAAAAAAGTGTGTGCACATATGTCCATGCATCCTGATAATGCACATGTGCAGGAATACACACACACAAACACAATGACTAAATAGGTACAAGATGACATTAACGTAGTCTCTATAGGCTCTTTTTAAGCATTAAATGCTCATTTGGAAAGAAGGAGGAAATTTTAAAAGTTAATATTTTAATTTTCCATCTTAAGAAGCTTGAGGAAAAGCCAACTTCATGCAAGCAGAGGAAATAAAATTTCTCATGTAGAGTAGTTAAATTGGTTAATTTAAGACAAAAATAGTCAGTAGTAGAAAGGCTAATAAATTATATCAGGAATGAAGAGAAGGTGACACAGGAAAGAAGTGGACAAGTGGAAATTTACAGAAAAAAAAAAACAGGCAAATACACTTAAATTAAAAATCTAGAAAAACTCACTGAAAAATGAAAAACTGAATTATGTTATGAAGATTAACAAAAAATGAATTAGAAAGATTGGATTGACCCTCCCTCTGTCTATTAAAAACACGAATTCATCATCAGAGTCCCTCCCCAAAATATAACATTGGGGTTGAATTGTTTTGCTGGGAATTCTATAAAATATTCTCCAAATCCTGTAAGACACAACACCAAAAAATATTTAGAGATAGCCCAAGAAAATGCATTTAATATAAGTAGTCCTCAAGAAAACGCAGATCAAAATCTTCTGATCTATACACTATTTCATGTACATAGACACATGCTACCAAACAAATATCCACCAGGATACAGAAGACCATGTGCTACCAACCAAATGTCCCAGTGGGAATCTTCATGCAGAACTGATGCACTGCTCATCTGGAAAATGGTCTGGCTCTATAAAGTCAAACACAAATTCACTATCCAGTGTCATCTTGGGTTTCCATCCAAGAGAAAAGAAAACATGATTGTGAAAATGCTTGCACAGAGATGCCTGTAAGAACTTTGAAAGTTGATAATTCTAAATTGGAAGTAAATCAGATATCCTCCATCAAAATAATAAATAAATAGATAGATAAATAAAAATTTAAAAATTAGACTAGTAACCCCTCCCCAAAGCAACCCAATGGAACTGAGTCACACACACACACACACACACACACACACACACACACACACACACAAGCAGACATGGAAGTAGAAGGCTGACTGGGAAGAGGAGGGATGAGTGGAAATGGGAGGGAGACAAGAGAGGGGAGAAGGCATGAAGATGCAATACATTTTGCACTGGGTTCAATTCCCAGCACCCACATGGCTGTAACTCCAGTTCCAGAGAATCCAACACCCTTGCACAGATATACATGCAAGCAAAACACCAATGCACATGAAATTTTTAAAAAATACATTTTGAGTATTATGAAAATGTCATAATAAAACCCATTAATATATATATAATTATATAAATTAACAAAAACATTAAAAATATACTCAAGCACAAGGCCAGGGCCTGGAAACTATGGGCTGGGTGAGGACCATGCAGGTGATGACTGCTTCTTGTTATGTGTATGTGTGCTAAGTATTTGGTTCTATTACCCTATGTAACGGTTATAATGGTTATAATATATTTCATTACTAGTGTAATGTTTTGTGTCAAAAGAGTATACAAATTTGTACATTATGACACATTTTATACATTTTAGTGTGCCTGGGATTTTTATTGTATTTTTTTTATTTTTAAAATAATTTTTAAATTTAAATATATTTTGATCATATCTTTCCCCTTTCCCAAATCCTTCCAGATCCTCTCTCCCTCCCTACCCACCCAACTTTAAGTTCTTTCTCAAAAGATTAAAGGCTCAGAATGGAGGCTACCTATGACTATTTATCCAATAAATAGAAGCATTCTGCCATGCTTGCAAACAGAAACCTAGCATAGCTGCCCTCTGAGAGGCTCCACCCAAAAGCCTATGGAAAGAGATGCAGAGATTCACACCTAAACATTAGATGGAGCTTGGGGAGTCTTACGAAAGAGTTAAGAGCAAGACTGAGGGACCCAAAGAGGACAGGGACTCCACAGGAAGACCAACAGAGCCAACTAACCTGGACCCTTGTGGGCTCCCAGAGACTAAATCATCAACCAAAGAGTATATACAGGTTGGACCTAGGCCCCCTGCATATATGTAGCAGATAAGCAGCTTTCATACAGGTCCCCAAACAACTGGAGCAGGGGCTGTCCTTCAGCCTGTTGCCTACTTGCCTGCCTGTGATCCTGCACCCCTAAAGCCTGTGGATCCTGCACCCCTAAATAGACACCCTTATCTTGCCTCAGTGGGAAAGGATATGCCTAGTCCAACAGCAACTTGCTGTGGGAGATGGGGTTAAGTGGGGTGTGGGGTGGACAAGGGTGTGGGGAGTGGTGACACCTAGATCAGGGCAGGATTCCCTTCTAAGAGGAATGGGGGAGGACTTACACGAGGGGTACTGAGAGGAGAAGAAGGGATGATATTGGATTGTAAAGTGAATAAATAAGTATAATTACAAAAAAAAAAAAAAACCTAACCCAAAGCTATGTTGTTTACTAGCATGATCATGTTTAACTGTGAACAAAGAATTACATTTTTCGGGTCTCTTTTTCCTGTTTGTGAAATGAAGTCTTGAATAATTCCTAGCTTAGGGAGTGTGGGGAGGCAAAGGAAAGATAGGTGAAGAGAGATGGTGGGGAAGTAAACAGAGGGGGAGGAGGGAGGGATGACAAAGGGAAAAAGGAGAGAAGAAGGGTAGGAAGGAGGGAGGGAGAATCACAGTAAAAAAGAGATGGCCATTCAGGCAAAAGTAAATCTCTGATGCTTCACCTCTGTGGGGTTCAGGAATTGATAAAACACCAACAGGGTTGTCCTTATACCTGGCTCTCCGTGACAGAGTGGGGGAGGATGTCTCATCAGCAATCATGCTGGTAATTTCTGATGAAGCCCCCAACATGGCATCATTGAGAAAAAGACATCAGAATAGATCCGCAGCAGTCTGGGCAGAAGCAGATGCAACACATAACTGGCCTGAAGGACCCTTCTGGGGAAGATGAGCATATTCAGCAGCTTTGTTGGTTAGTGGTTACCTTGATATATGTGTCTGCCAAAACCCTGCACTGGGTAATTAAGACCTACATGTTTCACTATCTATACATTTTGGCTCAATTAGAAAAATAAAACGTTCGAAGGGGAATCCCAAGATATATGGTATTTAAAACATTGAAACACATAAAAAACTATGGGATGCCTTTCTCTGCAAGACGGCATAGAAGTGCCCGAGGCTGCCGTGGGTTGACGATGCAAACACAGTGCCTCTGTGGGTGCCTGCTGCTTCCTGATTATAACCCCACCATTTTCATTGTAGACAGTCTGGAAAACTCAACTTAAAAATCAAGGTTGCCCCATCTCCATGCTGGAGAGGTGTGGGAGGGCAGGTCTCCAAGCCAACAAACAAGTCAGTGAGTGCCCTGGGACAATTCTTTATTCCCGTTTGACTGTCCTTGCATGGTTAACTGTTCTCTGGGTCTTCTCACCATGTGTTTTTACCTGGGTCTTTGTGTTCTAGGGGCAACAAGTTATGTTTAGCTGCGTTTATTTATTCATTGTTAATTCTTAAAACTTATACAGCATCAGTTTTGTTTCTGGACAGTTATAGGATGCCATGCGGAGCTCAGTCATCTGCACCCACTAAACATGGTGTCAATGACCAATAGCGCATGGTTAAATGCTCTTCCCTTGCTGAGTGATAGGATCTAAACCCTGTTCCTATTCTGTGAGGTCTCGCTGTTCTGGGTGAACCTCCTCTTGACACAGCAGCAGTGCTGGATGAAAGAAAACTCTCCTTTGTGAAGGGATTTGTGGCTGGACAGTATTTGGTATTTTATTTTGGGTCAGAGACTTCAAAGCCTCATTTCTCTTTTTCTCCCATCTGTAAAATCCCCATTATCTTTCCATATAGATCTGTCACTGATACGGGTCTACAGAAAGCCCATGGCTTTGTTTTTGTAGACATACAATACACACATCTGATTGCTATTCCTGCTGTGTGCACACCATGCTTATATTTAGAGAAAACTCCAGAGAATCAAATTTGATGTTGTATAGAGGCAGCTGGCCTTCTATGGCGAGAAGCTCCCCCTTTGGGGAGAAGGGGTCCCTGATAATCATTCTAGCAGAACTGATGGAGGCATAATATCTGATCGAGCTATAGGATCATAGAGGGGGTAAGGCTGAGGATGTAGGGAAGAAATGGGAAAAGAGAGGGAAAGAGAGAAAGACGCTCACATGCACATGTGTGCACACATACACAGCCTCATTTGTTTGGCTTTTGCTACGAGTAGGAACATGCTCAACACGAACATTCCTCTGCAAAGGGACCGCCGTCCCTTTGCCAGACAATTGTCTCCTGGCTGTCTGAGAGAGTCACTTGCACCCAAGAAAAGCCTAAAGACTAAGGGGGTTGGGGGAGAGGATAATTAAAGTAAATTAGAGGGTGACTGGGGGATGGGAGATCATGCCTGGTCCTGTTGCTTTGCCAGAGGCTCTGAGGCCTGAAAGGACAGGGCTGGGCAGGACTATTCTGAGAAGATAGTCTTTGTCAAACCCTGCCTCCTACCAACAGTGATACACACAGCGACCCCCACACCCCAAGATCCCCACTGCTGTCCCTGCAGTCTAAAACCATCAGCCCTAGTATCTTTGAGGGTAAGTAGCAACAGCCACCAGTGCAAGATTTTTTTTTTTTAAACAATTCCACATGGTTTTCTGAATCCTTCCAGTTTTATGTAAGTTTTTATTTGTTTAGATAGTTGATTTTCTGTGGTGGGTGGCTTCATCTCCAAGATGAAAAGGATGGCTTCAAAGTCTGCACACACATGCAAATACAATGCATGCCAGAAGAATGGACGCCCATCACACAATCACTAGCACACATGTTGTGTGTGCAGAAGCCACCCACAAAATGGGTGTTTATGGTAATCTAACCTATGGTTCTTAAAAATATCAAGTCTTTACTTCCAGCATCTATCAATGTTTTCTTATTTGCCCTTCCTTTCCTCCCTCCCTCCCCCTGTCTCTTCATTTCTGTGTATGTGTGTGTGCATGCACGCCTATTTGTCTGTATGTGTGTGTTTGCACTAATACACGAGTGCAGCTCTTGAGGAGGCTAGACGTTTTGCATCTCCTGCAGATGGATAGGCACTTGGGGACTGAATTCAGGTCCTCTGCAAAAGCAGTATGCACTTTTAACCTTTAAGCTGTCTCTATGGCCCATGTCTGGGATGAGACAGTGAATGGAAAGCAGACTGCCTATAGGAATCTCTGGGCTACTGAGATAGCTTAATTGCTAAAGTGCTTGCCTTGCGAGCATGAAGAGCTGAATTTGATTCTCAGACCCACTTACAACAACATGTGGTACGTATATTTCCTATGCTTGTAATCCCAGCACTGGAGAGGCTAAGACAGGCAGATCCCTGAGGCTCACTGGTCAGCCAGCCTCATTTACTCAGAGAGTTCCAGGCGAATGAGAAACTGTTTTAAAAACCAAGGAAGGAGATATGTGAGAAGCAAGATTATCCTCTATAGGCACGCACACACATAAATGCACACACATAAACACACATATACACAGCCATCCTTTCTGACATGCACATGAAGAAAAAGAGAGAAAACAGGCACAGAGAAGAGAATGGCAGAAACAGAGGGACATGGGTGGTATTGGCTTGATGAAGCCACACATCAAAGAATGGTGGCATCCACCAGAAGGAGCAAGTGACAAATCTTCTCCAGGAACCTCCATGGACAGTGTACCCTGCAGACAAGGTGACTTATGACCTCCAGAACTGCATGGGACAAACATCTGTTGTTTCATGCCAACACCAAAGCAATCACTTGCTATAACAGCCACCGGCATGAATGCTGTGATCTCCAAGGAGAGAAGTTAGAACCCACTCTGGCTTGCATGTGTACCAGGGGTTGACTTCCTGAGTCCAAGGGGAGAGAACCAGTGGCCAGAGGGAGCTAGTTGTGGATTTTGAGCTTTGTTATTGTTTGCAACTGGAAATCAGGTGCTCCTCAGATCCCTACTTCATGTGAAACAGAGACAAGTATATGTCCCGAGACATCTGAATTTTAGAAGGAGGTTTGGACAAGCCTGCCCCCCAACAACTGAGATTTCACCCAGCACTGCCTGGAGAGCTGACTCTTAGATGACCCAAAACTATGTGTCATGTGGTCTCATGGAGGGCCTAGGCCATGAGAACTAGGCAGATGAATTCTTGATTAAGAGGAGAAAATATCTTATTTCATCTGGTGTGTATGTGTTTTCTGGCAGGCTAGTCATTTGAATTTTGAAAATATCTTGTGAGATGAATCCCAGTGGGCTTTTGCTCATGTCTCCAAAAGCCCTGAGACATTTGGCTATGCTCTTGGGATGAGTTGCCAACTACAGGAAAAGTGCATGCTTTCCAAACAGGAAGACATGTGAAAGTACTGAGGTTGATAAGAAGTCTTTATCTATGGAGTGGCGAGAAAACATCCTGTGGTCATGACAAGGAACAAACAGTGCCTTGGGTTCTCTTTTGGGTCTCCAACTGGCAAAACCACATCTTTTCTATGGTTGAACCTTGAGTGTCAAAACAACCTACAAACTTTATGAACTTGACAGAGGACATCTCTGGACAGAGATGCCAATAACTCACTGTAGAGTCACATGAAGAGAACAGTGGTGATGGTGGAATGAGGGTGTGGGTATGTGTGTGTGTGAGTGTGAGTGTGAGTGTGTGTGTGTATGGCTGTGAAGGAACCAATACTCAGAGAAGCAAACCCTTCTGGGCCCAAGTATTCCTTTATCAACATGAACAGGGCTGGAGTCTAACGGTATCAGACTTATTTCCAAGAGGCAAGATGTTCAGTGGATAGCCCTGCTTCAGATGGCCTCTTGAGTTACTCATTGGTGTTGACTAGAAATAGACTCTAGGGGTCAAGTTCAGGAGTCTTGAGAGGAAAATTCATTCTTGGATTAAAATCTAGATGAAAAGGAATCACTATTTTAGATACATTAATGAAATGAACAACAGTCTTCCTGAGTATAAAACTGAAAGATAAAAAAGTTACTTTACCATGTATTTGAAGACTTTGTGAGAAAATACTTTTTAAAAAACCCAGTCCAGGGCTTAGGAGAGCTAAGTAGCTAAGTGCTCACTAAATAACAGCTGTAAATAGATGGTTTATTTGGGGCTTTGGAAGTGAGCAGGGAAGAGGTGGACACAGACCACTCTCCTAGTTCCGCCCTGCACTAAAGAGACTTCCATAAATATGTGTGTATACAAACCCACATAAAATACTGTCCCTAATAATAGAGACTACCACTTTTTCCAAGTTGGGCTGACATTATAGAGCAGATCATCATTGCAAGCAGCTGTCTATTGTTCATTTATAGGTCCTCCACCTGTTACAAGAAAGCCAAAGCATGTTGTGATATCAAATATGTGATATCATGTCCTGTGTGTGTGTGTTTGTGTGTGTGTGCGTGCACGTGCATGTGTATGTTTAAAATATCAACACACCACAGTTTTATATGAAAGTTAGCTAATACTTGAATCCAAAAATCTTTATGAGGCAAAATGATGATATACAGAAGCAAATTAAATAGTTATTTCACCTCATTTTTCCCAGTCTCAAATCTATAACCAATCAAGAAAAAGTGACACCTGTAAAGTCCCATGATAACCCTTTCATTCTGCTATCCGAACGCTGTTGAGGTTGAATCTGTAGCAGGGACACTGACTTGGAATTTGGAGATGCTTATGTCTCATCTCTTTCCTTTGTGAATGAAATAAATACGTCCTTCTATCCTGTTATCTTTCTAATACATTCTGCTACTTCAATCCAGAGTGACATTCCAAGCTGACTTGATTTGGCTACCCCAGTTTAGTGCGTCTCGCTGAGCTAGAGCAAGACTGGGCTTGTGAACCTTAGTATGGTGACCTTGGAGACATAACATTGAGGATGCTTTTGTGCATGTGGTAGGTAAACAGTGCCCTGGCTGCCATCCTTAGCTTAGATGGTAGTAGCAACTCTGATCTGTGGTACTACAAATTGATCTCTCCCTGAGGGACCATTGCATTTTGTTCCTGTCTTTAGGGTGCCCCATTATTCCTTGGCCACCCTTTTTGTGGTCTTCTCTCTGTATACCACTCCTCTGCTCTGTGAACAGCCATGTGAAAGTCATTCAGAGCCTTGAAGGTGGTTCTTTCCCTCTCTGTTCTGTCTGCATGGAGTTCTGGGTCTCCCTCTCCAATTCTGCTATTGTTTCTTGTCCTACAGCAGTCTTGTATCACAGGCCTAGAGATTTTTTCCTTTCATATCATTTACAATGGCTTGCATTTTGTTTTTTTGGGGGTTGTTTTTGTATTATGCTTCCTTCCCAACACCATCCCAGGTACCTGTGAATACTGTGAGGACAGAGATGCTGTCTCTCTTATTCAACTTTCTAGGCCATGGGCCTGCACAATGCTCAGCATAGCAAACATGTTCAATAAATATTTATTTAATGAACTGCTTAAAAAATTACTCTTTGGAAGAAAGGAATCTTTATTTGGAGCCCTTTAATTTGTGGAGACCAAAAGTGGGACTCCCTGACCTGTTGGGGCCATACATTAGTGGTCTTTAATTATAGGATGGGCGTCTTGGATTTTGAGGTTTATTTCATCAGTCCCCCAACTTGCAGCAAGTTCATGCTTGAGCCTTCCTAGCAGACAATTGTCGTTAGCTCTCAGCATATGATCATCAGAATAATTCTAAAGGGAAGCAAAGAGGACCTGGAGCCAATAAGTCCCATCTCTAGTGTCTTAGCTCTCAGAGGGAACAAAGCTGTGCTTTGGAGCAGGAAAAAGTGGCTGCTAGGTGCTGAAATGGTTAACACTGGCGCTATAGAGTTGAAAATATGCTGACAAAATCAGGCCTATTGAGTCTAGGGGAGAAGATTGAGAAGCAATCTGATAGTAGCACTTAAACTACCTGTAGCCCGGGGCCACTGCAAACAGTGTAGATGGATGGCCTGTTTGAGGTAAGTGGACAGGCCCAAACTTGTGTCTACAGAGAGGGGTTGCTTGTTAAAGGAATTTAAGGAGGCACTCTCCCGGGCTGTAATTTCAGCTAAGCTTTTGGAGCTAGTCTGAAAGTAAAAAGTAAAACAAACGCTGCTAAGGGACTGTCTCAAAGTTCCCGCTAATGGGTTGTTTGCCAGGGATCTCAGTGGGATAAGTGAAACTTGAAAATTATTTGCTCTCTCCTTTGGCTCTGGACATGGGAGTATTTAAACGAATGTAGAAGTTTGTTGCTTCTTAATTACACACCCCCGGATTTGCACACAGCTTTGCACACTGGCTCAAGACATCCCTGTTATCCATAAAGTTAGATTCCAACTTCTCCACAGTTCTTTTTTTAAACTGCTGTTTATCTTTTAAATATGTTTGTATGTGATGTGTGCACATTATGTGCGTGTGCATGTTTATGCATGTATCTTGTGAATGTGAGTACAAACACATGTGTCCGCAGCACACGTATGGTCAGATGACAATTTTGGGTGTCAGTCCTCATTTTGCACCTCGGTTAATATGAGGTCTCCTGTTCACTGCTGAGGACAGCAGGCCACCTGGCCTGTGAACCTCTGAGAATTTTATCTGCCTCTCAGCTTGCAGTAGGAAACCTGGGATTGCAGACACATGCTGCAGCATCCAACAGTCCTTGAGTTCTGGAGATCTGTGTGCAGATCTTGAACTTTGCAACAAGCACTTTATCCCCTGAGCCATTTCCCTAAGCCCCTATTTCACTAGTATTTATGTATCTGGTTGATTTTCTCTTCCTTTGGATGAGTTACTAATTATTGAAGAGAACTTTCAAATTCTAGCTCAATCTCTTTGTTGTGTGGTTGATGAAGCTGAGGCACACAAACAGAAACTTTCTAAGTCTCAGGGAGCTTTGGACACTATACAACCTCTTTTGTCAACTCCCAACAGCCTTCTCTATGTAAATATAATAAACAACCAATGTAGAGAAGCAGAAGGATCTAGAGAATTAGGCTAGAAAGCAATTTGGGGAGCATTTAAGATTCCTCAGCTTCAGTATTTCTCAACTGAAATTTCATGAAATATTAAGCCCTACAGAAAGTGTTATTTTCTAATTCTTCTACGAATCATATAATTCTAAATGTATAAAAATTAATTGCATACAATGGATATTTTAGAACATTGGGAACTCACTTTCTGGGTTGTCAGACTATTTTCTGTAAATGCTTTGAATTCTGAAAGTCAGGTGCTTGCTGATAAAACTTCTCCATTTTGCTACTGAAGCGGGAATGCTGTGTAGACATCACACAATGGATGAGTGGATCTGTTCTTCAGTAGAGCTTTCCATGCTGAAATAGTCCCTGAGTAGTGTCTGATGGTATAGTTTGCCCACTCCTGTTCCAGTTGAATCCTGAGCAAAGAAAGCCAGACATATTCAACAGATACATGTATTGACTCATTGACTAAGGAGGAAGTCTGACTTAAGGGCTCATTCAATGACTCGGGAAAAAGTCTTTTGGGGAGCTTTGGGGAATCTGTTTATAGTTTCCTCAGAGTGTCCAACTTGGTTATATCAGGAAATCCTAAAAGGCAGGTCCATAGGCCTAATTATTTCACATACCTGTGACTTGGTGGAAAGTCTCATCATAAAGACATGGCATAAAAGAGTGGCAACTCTTCGAATGCCAACCAAGATGCTCTAACAAGAAAGAAAAATACATGCCACTGTCGGGCCTTTCTGAATTAGAAGTAATAAGTTCTTTCTCAATCTTAGCATCAGAGCACTGTAGAAAACATCAGAAAACAAACCAACTCGACAATTCTAGAGTCAGTCCCTATTTCAGCTGTCAGACCTTTGAGGGTATCTTGCATATCAGATATTCACAGATTCATAACAGTTGCAAAATTACAGTTATGAAGGAGCAACAAAGTAATTTTATGGTTGGGGGTCAGCACAACATGAGGAACTGTGTTGAAGGGTCACAGCGTTAGGAAGGTTGAGATCCACTGGCTAACTATTTATCACCAGTAGCAAGATCAAGAGTCATGGAAGAGTTGGGAAGAATCTGTGTATAATGCTGATTATATGCTGATTTCCGAATCTTCATTCTTAGGCATAAATAGACTAGAAGATCTGCAAGGTAGAAAGTAGATTTAGGTTGATCACTTCTGTAAGGGCAAGGCTCAGTTCAGTGTTAAACATGTATAACATTTTTTTCAATTGCTGTTTTTCTCATTATTCATCTAACAAGTGTTTGACGGCTTCCCTGTATAAGCACTCGGCAGGGATTGGGAATTGGTTGCTTCGTTAAGAACCATACAAAAGCCTTATCTTCAAGCAACTTGGCAAAATGAGAGAAGTAAGGGAGAGGAGACAGACTAATTCAAACAAGTAAACACAATGTAAAGTAGGGGATACAAAGATAGCTTAGTTATGAAAATGTTTGACATACAAGCATGAGGAGGCGAGTTCAATCCCTAGAACCCACATGAAAAGGATCAGATATGGTAGAACTCATTTATAATTTTAGCTTCAGAGAGGTGGAGATAGGAGGTTTCCTTCAGCTAATGGCCAGCTAGCTTAGATAACACAGTGAGATCCGGGCTAATAAAAGACCTTGTCTCAACCTACAAGGTTGATGACACCTGAAGAAACACATCTGAAGTTGATCTCTGCTCCCCCCCCCACACACATGAGTATGCAGTGGGGATCATATCATAAGTACTTCAAAGCAGTAGAAAATGGACTGATGCAGATGTGTAAGTAACCGGTAACAGGTGTTAGAGATCTGGTGAGGAGAACTTCTCATGGAGGCTGAGTCCAGAAGAAGGGTGAGGTAACAGGAATAAACATCTCCAGTACGGGGGATAGTACATGAAAAGGACCTGGCACAGGAAGGAGCATATAAGAAATCTGACATGGCTGGACCATAGAGAGGACAAATCAGAGGCAAATGAAGCTGGGAATATGAGAAGGGCTCAACCCTTACAGAGGTTGGATAAAATTTCACCATTTACCATAAAATTCTTAAGACACAGAGTAGATGGTATGATTGTAATTTAGCATCAACATTACATCCCTAGTTGTAGAGGAGAAAATGGGTTGGCGGGTAGCAAGAGTGGTGGCAAGGGCTTGGTATGAGGTGGCCATGATGGAGATAAGAGGAAGGATTGGGAAGGCAGGGTAAAAGAGGTGGGTACTTCATGGATTACAGGAAGGGATTGGGAAGAAAGGGATTATAAATAATAATACCCTGGATTAGTGGGGCCTGGTGTCTATTTGTTGAAATAATTAATGAATATATGCTCCTAAGTCAAGATATAGAAACAGTCTTTTCATATTCCTTTATTAAATGGGACGATAATGATAGCATGCACATCTATATATATGTGTACGAATCAAATGAGAGATGCCTTTGCAATTGTGTGCTGTAGAAAAGTGAGCACCAGTGTATGTTTCAGCTGGGGTTTCCACAGCTAAAAAATAAAAATAAAAAAGTCACAGTCTCTTGGGGTGGAGTAATATAGCTGAAATTTTAAAAAATCCATGAGGTTAGTCTAATATGTCACCAGTTTGGGAAACCAGTCTCTAGGGGAAAAAAGATGGCCTGTGAGGTTGTTGTAAGAAATTGGAGGAAGGAGGTAGAGGTTTCCTTGGAAGGTTTTCATTCTTGTGGTGCCAGGGACTAAACCCAGGACCTCATACATGTTAGGTAAGAGCTCCAGCAACCAATCCCATCTCACTTATTCCTTCTCTTCTCTTCTCTTCTCTTCTCTTCTCTTCTCTTCTCTTTCTCTTCCTCTCCTCTCCTCTCCTCTCCTCTCCTCTCCTCTCCTCTCCTCTCTCCTCTCCTCTCCTCTCCTCCCCTCCCCTCCCCTCCCCTCCCCTCCCCTCCCCTCCTCTCCCCTCCCCTCCCTCCCAGCCCCTCCCCTCCCCTCTCCTCTCCTCTCCTCTGCTCTCCTCTCCTCTCTTTCTCTTCTCTTCTCTTCCTGATGGTTCAGTAGCCCCTCGTGGTAATGCTCTTTGATTGGAACCCTGTCTGCTCAGCACAGTCTCCTGTAGCAAATCAGACTCTCAGGAAATGACTAAAAAGTGAGTTTGTTATGGAGGGTGCCGAAAAGAGTAGAAAGAGCCTCCGACAATCTGGAGCTCCAGATTCAAACAGAAGTCCAATATGATGTGCTCCACCTTCACATACAAGGTCTGGGAAGAGGAGTATGGCATTGGGTGGAGAATTTCTAGAAATCAGTGGTGTTTTCTCAGGTACTAATGCTCAGTCTCAGAAATCAGAAACATCAGTACTTCGGCCCTCAAAAGAGTGGCAGACACCAGGGTCACACATTTCAAGCTGCATTATGACCTCAGGACCACAAAGAATCCTAAAAGGAAAGCCCCTTTCTACCTCTCAAAACTTCCTACAGTATCCCCACCATCCACTGAAGTAGTTGGTGTTAAGAAGTCAGTATAACCTACACTGAGCTGTGCCTACTTCTTTCTTGTATATTCCTTTTGTTCCAGACCAGTTGGCTGTATCACTTTTCATACCTCATTTACACTTCCCCTGTGTCTCCAATCAGTGGGAGCCTTACTCCCTCCACCATTAATTTCTCACTGTTCTTCAGAGAATATGTAATGAATAATTTAAACATTTCGGCAGTCTGTAAATTCTTTCCTGCTAATAACGTCTTCTTGTCAACTATTCCTTCTCTCTCTTCTCTATTCTTTTTGTATGTGTGTGTGTCTGTATGTCTGTCTGATCTCTATCTCTGTGTGTGTGTCTCTCTCTGCCTCTGTCTCTCTGTCTCTGTCTCTCTGTCTCTCTCTGTCTCTATCTCTGTCTCTCTGTCTCTCCATATCTCTCTCTCTCTCTCTCTCTCTCTCTCTCTCTCTCTCTCTCTCTCTCTCACACACACACACACACACACACACACTCAGAGCCTTCTGTTTTAAGCAGAGAATACCTTTGCCAGAGGCACTAACATATGACAGGGTTCTTACCAATTTGTGAAATATCAAAAGATGTATTTACCTAGAAGATAAACACTTTAAAATTGCTCACTAAGCCAAATCCTATGCAAACAATGCAAAGGTTGAGGGTATAAGACGGATGGTCTCTCAGCTCATGCTCCTCTTTCTTAACAGGTCTCTACCCCAGGAATACAAATGGTTTCAAATACTCTTAAAAGGAAAATAACTAGACTGTGACGAGAACACTAGACTTAGAGCCCATGACAGAATTCTTCTAGTTTGTGTGTACTCTTGTTTGAAAAGTTTAACTTTTGACATGTCACCTTTCACCTAATGACATATCAAAAGTTAAAGATGTCCCTTTCAAACTCAACAGTCTACAACTATAAGAACTGAAAGAGAAAAACAGGAGATACCCTATGCCTGTTACTCTCCAGTGTTTTATGCTCTGTGCTATCGTTTTGAACTTACTTAGTGTCTCAGATTACATGCATTCCCTTGTCCAGGCCTTGACTGCCCTCTCTCCTTCCTTTCCTTTCTTACATTCTCTCTCTCTCTCTCTCTTCTCTCTCTCTCTCTCTCTCTCTCTCTTTCACATACACACACACCAAACACACATATGGGCCTGTGTGTGGTGGGAAAGAGAGAGAGCATGCAGGCATTCATGCCTGTATGTAGGCATATAAGTCCAGAGATCAATGCTGTGTCTTCCTCTATAGCTCCCACCTTACCTTTGAGATAGGGTCTCCCACTAAACCCAGACCTGCTGTTTCAGCTAGACAGGTTAGCCAGCACATTTCCAGGATCCAGTGGTCTCTGTCCCTTCAACACTGGAGTTTCAGACACTTGCACACACCTGGATTTTTACCTGGGTGTTGGTAATCTGAATTTGGGTATCCATGCCCATACAATAAAGATTTTTCTTACTGAGCCATGACTTCATCCCCTTAAGCTCAGTTTCTTTTGAATTGATTGATTTGTCCCACTCCATATGTTTTAGATCATGTGCCTCTTTCTCTGAGAAAGTTCTCCAAATCTTTTGGACTGGGCTAGTAGTTTGTGCTACAACCCTATTACCTTCTGCACTTGGATAGTCACATACAACTCAATTTATGCACTGGTTCACTTAATTGTCTACATCTTCTGTTGCAACCCACAAGACAACAAGCTCCAGGAAAACAAACTCAAACACTGACATTGGATTGATTAATTTATATTTTGATGAACAGATATGACATAAACCACAGAAGCAGCAGCATGTGACTGATTTATTGCCTTGGTCTAGTTTTTTATTCAGATGATTATTTCATGTCTTTCCCACTGTGGGGGCAGATGTTCACATCCAAGCCGTGAACCAAGTGAGAGGGGTCGTTAACTCTGCTGGGAGAAATTGATACTCACTGCCGTCCTAACCTTCTCTGACTTTCAAGAACTGCTCTAAGGACATTCTGTTTTCGAAGATCATCTGCTCTTCTGCTTCCAAAAGCCTGGCCTGGCCTGCCTAGCTCATCCCCAGCTCTGGGCTTGGATAGGGGGGTGGTAGAGTCCAGCAACATCAGAGCCAGATCCAATGGAAAAGCAGATTCTTGGGGGTGGGTGTTGGAGAAAGCAGGACCTTAGCCTCTGCGTGACTCTCATGGTTTTATTTTTTAGTATTCTGAGAACAGATGAGTATGAAGCATATGAGGGTGAGGGGAGAGATAGGAGTGGTAACTGAGCTTCTCTCTGCCACAGGCATTCCCTTGAGGAGTGAATTTGGACAAACAGGGTCAGACTCAGGCCTACTGAGCATGGGAGGAATGAAACCAAATGCTGACAAGAATCAACATTTCTCTCCTCTTCATGCCCACAAGTTAATAAAAAGCATGGGCAGGGGCTGAGGAGAATGCTCAGCCAGTAGCTTGGTTACCACAAAAACATGAGGTGTAGGGTTTGAGCTCCAGACCCAGATGACAAAGCCTGGCCTGGTAGTGTTGGCTTGTAAGCCAGTGCTGAGAGGTGGGGGATGGGACTCCTCTGGGTCTCTAACCAGCAAAACCTAGGTAAATCAGTGAGTTCTAGGATAATTAGAAAAAAAATCTGTCTCAAAAACCAGGTAGGAGCTGGGGAGCAATGTGAAGGTTTGGTGGGAAAAGCCAACAATACTGAGGACTGCATCTGATCTGAAGATCCCACAGAACGGCAGGAGAGAACCTGTCCCCAAGACTTGTTGTCTAGCCTCCACATGCTCTCCATGGCATGTGCATGCCTGCACAACCACACAGACACAGAGAGACAGACAGACACCCACACTACACACACACACACACACACACACACACACCACACACACACACACACACAGGTTCTTTTCTACAATCATGAAAGATCCTCCATTTACCCCAAATTGGGGTTAATATCAACTTTTAAAATCTCAAATGAAGTTTTGAATTTGGGGACAGTGAAGGCTAAAACCCAATGCTTTAAAAAGACATCTTCTCTGCCTCATAAGATTTAGGTTAGTGTTAAACACGATCAGAGATGGAAAGAGCCTGACCTAGCTACTACGCATGGGTTCTTAGTGAAAACTTACCCATTCAAGCCATTTAAATAGACTAAAATGGGCAGGGTTGACGGAGAGCAGTTAAAATGAATATTCATAGTGTCCCATATAGATGATTGATTTTGTGATTACCTTTGCTATATGACTCATAATCCAAGAGAATACATTCCTGAGATGTTTGCTGGATAGTTCCTTTGAACCATAGATCTAGTGTAGGTATGTTTTCCAAGGACACTTAGTAGCTGTTCATCTTTGCCTTTCCCTCATATGGAGCTGTAAATATGAAAAGTCCATCTATGAAAAACCAAAAATAAATAATACATACATACATACATTTGTTCTTTGACTAATTCATATATCCACATAATATGCTATAGCCACATTCATCTCTAGACCATCTTATTCTCCTCCCCAGCCTAGCCTAGTCCCCATCCCACTTTCAGATCATCTTTGGTTCTGTTTTGTGACCCACTAGGCTTAACCAGGTCCAACTGTGTGGGTTGCATGTAGGCTATCTATTGTGGTTAAGTAACTCACCAGGGCTACATCACCTTTCATCTATGATTGGTTGTTCATGGGCTTTATCATGGACAACTTCTATGGAGTCTATAACCATAGCTATTATAAATTCCTGATTGTATAACAGCTATGCCATGGCCATAGGACAGTGAAGAAACATAAGGATGAGATGTAAGCACCACTCGAATCTATTGGCAGCTTCCAGTCAATTTTTGTTTCCCCTCATTTCTTCCAAAAGAAGTATTTAGATCCCTTAAGACAAAGACCAGGACATCGAAGAATATTTGGGAATATCCCAAGGAGAAGAAGCATGCAGATGGCATGTTCTTAGAGATCTCAACATAACACATCACGCAACATGATTTCATGATTACAAGTGTTTGGGGGAGAGATTCCCACTCTAGAGTAGCGTCTATGTGATCCAACCTGCTAGCAAAGGATGGTTGATGTGGGGAGAATTAGACTGAGTAGCAGAGCCAAGCATTGTGATCTTATAGAAGGGAGGGCATTGCCATCACCTTGGTGACTTTTAGACTCCATAGTTAGATAAGGAGTTGTAGCTTTTATTGTTTCTTTCCTATACAAAATGTGCTATATGTGAACTCAGATGCCAGGTAGATATGCAGACAAGCTATAAGCTTCCACAACAGTTTGATACCTTCTCTCTCTGTGTCTGTCTTTGTCTTTCTGTCTCTTCCTCTGTCTCTCTGTCTCTCTTTTGTGAGTGTGTGTGTGTGTGTGTGTGCGTGTGTGTGTGTTGTGTGGTACAGAGAACAACCTCAGGTGCTATTCCTCAAAAACCTACCTTCTTCATTTTAAAACAGGTTTCTTATTGACTTGAAACTCACCAAGCAGGTTAAATAAGCTAGCTGAACAGAGAGCCCCAGACATGAGCCTGTCTCCACCACCCCAAGGCTGAGAGTCCAGGCACATTCAGCCACTGAGACACACGCAGCTCACTCCCCTCCTCCCCCTCCCTCCCTCCCTCCCTCCCTCCCTCCCTCCCTCTCTTTCCCTCCTCCCTCTGTCCCTCCCTCCCTCCCTCTGTCCTCCCTCCCTCTGTCCCTCCCTCCTCCCCTCCCTCTCCCTCCCTCCCTCCCTCTGTCCTCCCCCTTCCCTCCCTCCCTCCTTCTTTCTTTCTTTCTTTCTTTCTTTCTTTCTTTCTTTCTTCTTTTTATTTTAATATATGTTTAGGAATTGAACTCAGGTTCTTGTTTTGAAGCAAAGTGCTTTACTTATTAAGTTATCTCTCCAGCTCTTCTCTATATTTTACTTGAACTCAGACATGAATGATCTGCCTGATGTACTTCAGAGTTCAGTCTCTATCAGTGAGTTACTCCTGCTATACAGGCTTGGACACACTTAACCTTGGACCATCTTCTGAGCAGTACACTGAGGGGAGCATCCAGAATACTGTCCCATCCTGAAGTCACTTTCCCTCTGCCACCTCTGTGAGATGGACACAAGTGCCTGGCTCCAGATGTTCAAAAGACACGAGGAGACAAGTAGCTACTCAAGATTAAAAGTATTAGTAATAATATAGAAACCTACCAAAATTATCTACAAAGAGCAGACCCAGTTCAGGGTGTGATTTTTTTTTTCTAAAAAAAAAGTGGAAGGGGAAAGGGGGATGAGAGGATTACACATCCAAGAATAACATCTGATTTGTTGCTACCAGCCCATTCCAGGTCTGGAATGAAAAATGGGAGCTGTATCCAATGTGGTTTCAGGAAGGCAGGCAAGCAGATCTGGGTATTTGCTTGTAGATGGAGTGGAAGTGTCTGCTGCCAAGGTGGTGGTCTGTGGCATTCCATGGGGGCAGTCATTTGAATGCATCCTGCAGCTGTGCTCTCCTGGGGAGTTAATGAAGGCAGAAAAATCACTCCCTGCAAACTAGGAGACTCCTTGGCAACTCAGTTGGGATGAGTAAATAAGAGTCTTGGAAGTAAGAGTCTAGGCTGATGATACTGAAGAGAGTCGGTGTTTGGCTGGACTTTGGCCATGAAGAAGTAGATCAAAGAAAGAAGAAAACACTCATCTGAATGTGCATGACACATAGGTCCAAAGGTCTGTGGACTCACAGGATGTGCCATAAAATCATCCAATTTTGACTTTCCTTGGAACTCTGCATTCATCTCGCACAGGCTCAACTCTCAAACTCAAAGGCATAACTCAGTTTCACATGGGTCAGGCCATTCTGCAGAGATGAACTTTTCTAGTACATAGGAGTAAAAGGATCCTCTCTTTGTCCAGTATCTATTTCTGAATACCTAGACCAGCAGTGGGGAAAATTGGTTGGTGCCTTCGATACTCTCAACATGTGTTTTTCTAATCCCCAGAACTAAGTGAACCATTCTGTTAACTGGAAGAAAACAAGAAGGAAGAACTATTACAGGTAGTAACTTGCAATCCAGGGAAAACAAGGCTTTAAAATTAGGATATCTCATTACTGGGGCACACTTGACCACTAAATGTTTTGTGACTTAGGACTAATTAATTAACATTTGAAATGCAGTTTCTGTGTGATAAAGATAAAATGCTCTAATTCTACTCCCTTACATATCAACTTTGCAGATCACACATAAATAATCTAAAAGTGACTTTGAAAGTATAGTGCATATTCAAGAGTTATGAGTTAAGGGTAGCATAAGTCTTGATTTATTCATTAAATTTAAAAGGTTACATTTTTAAATCAGTCACAAATAATAAGTAAATGAATCTTCCTCAACTCTTTTTTACCCACCCTCTCAGCCCTTCAAAATGTTTTATAGTAATTTCTTTAGCTCACATTCAGTTTTGCAGCCTCTTTGGAAATTAGGGGGTAGGGGGAAGGACAAAGAAGAAGTTAAATTTTTGTTGTGGGATAAACATCTTAATTCTATCTGGAAGGGGAAATGTCTATTTGCATTTAACAATCCAATTTCAAGGGCTTCATCTAAGACATAAGCATCGTTGTCTTCTTGAAGGCAGAGAAACAAACCCTGACACAGGATGGAAACTCAAGGAGCTGGCATTTACAAGATTTATTTTCAAAAGCTATGGTGAGAAGTGACAGCAAGTCGGAGTCATGTGCAAGTGTGTATCTTGTCTGTTATTCCATTTCAGTCTAAATACTACGATGGAAAAGAAAAAAAAAAAACAACTCTCAGTTCCCTAACAGGTTTCAAGCAAAGGTGGCCAATTTCAGAAAAGGAAACACAAAAGATGTAAAGGAAAACGGAAGGATGTGTACACTCTTGTATATACACACACAGTTGGGGTTTAGTGACTGGACATTCACTACTGGTACTTTTGTGGTTTCCTTTCCAGTTTTCACCCCTTCCTTTCCTTCCAACAGCACCAATTATGGATCTGCAGTCTGAGTTTCTCCTCCAAGCACACATCCTGCTGCCTTGCCACTGATTAGTTTTGAATAGGTATTACCCTTCCTGTTGAGATACTAACTATGGAGAGAGGTCTTTGGGAAGTTCATAGGAAAGAGCTCATTTCTTTCATGACACTGGAAGGTGTTGTGACTGAACAAAGCCAGCCTTCTCATGACCTTGAGGGAGCAAGCCTGAGGACGACAGTTAGGAGCTGTGATAAGCTTTATCTGTATATATGCAATTCATGGATGAAAAGTTGAGTTTCTAAACACCCTCCCTCTGAATGTCTTTTCACTTTCTCTATAAATAGCCTTATTGATGACTTCTTTTGAGTTGGGGTCTTTTACATGGACAATATTGTCTTAGCTGGTTTGTTGTCCCATTCACACTAACACCTGCTGTTGACATTGTTGTGACATTGAATGAACATGAAAATGCTAGGCTGAGATGGTACCTGGTACCATGTGAAGAAATCTTCACCAACCAGATGAACAGATTGCCAAAGGAATTAAACACATCCTTGTCCTAAGCACCATGCTAGGTTCTCTGAGTTGAAAACCCAAATGCTGATCTCTGGAGTCCGAGATGAAATATGCTCATAAAATCAGGCATATGGCACAGCAGTGAAGTTTACACACATTGCTCGAAGCCATCATTTCCCCTCAAAAGAACCACTGCTGCTTTGAGTAACAAGTTGTTTATTTGTGGCGAGTACTTGCTTGCCTATATAGTTTTCTCAAGCCACTTAAAATGAAAATGATTGTTTTAGAGTACTGCTATCTTGGCTCAATTATGACCCTCTGAATGGACTATTGCTTTGCATAAAGCACCTATGCAGTATGGTAATGGTTCAGGCGATATAAAAGTTTAAAAGACGATCTTCTCTTCAAAAGGACTGTAATTTAAGAGGAAGGATGAATAGTTAGCATCTAAGTGCACCTGTACCGAAACAACACAAATGATAAATCTGTGTGGAGTTGACCAAGGGTCAGAACACTTCTAGTGGCAGTTATGAGAGATACTGTTTCTCGACAGGCATAGGAAGCAATTGCACCTTGAAAAACTAACGGTTTTTGAAAGCAGGGGCAATGTAGCAGATGATACCATAGGTAGAAAAACCAGCATTACCCTAGGGTGGTATAAGTTCCATGTGGGATCCATATTGACAACCCATAAGAGGGAGTGGCTTGCTGGACTACTTAATGACAGGAACAAGACTCTGGACAGGCTGCAAGGATATCTTGAAGGCTGCAAGGATTAATTGTAGCTAATAGGATGAAAAGGTACCAGCTTCAACATACCATTTTGCATTTGTATAGTAAATGGGAAATTCACTCAGTCACAGTTGCTGATGTAAAAAATGTTTGTGTTTTGGTGAATATAAATTATATGGATCTGCAGTCCAGCTACCCAGGAAGCCAAGACTTACCCATTTCTCTCTGAAACCACAGTGCCTTATATTTCTGTACATGAGCAATCAGAACAGATCACTTTTATTTTCTATTGCAACCATACAAAATTGCCACAAACATGCAGAGTTTGAGATAAAGTGACTTTCTTGAAGTTCGGAGGTCATAAACGCAGCTTGGGTCTCCCTGGACTGAAATTCAAGCATTTAGCCAGTGATGTTTCCTGGTCTTTCTGGCTGTTGAGATTTTGTTCTTTGTGTTTAAGGTACTATGATTCTAGTTTTTCTTGCTGTGATATAAACTGAGGGTCACCCCAAGCTCCCAGAGGCCACCTCAGCCCTCAGTCCATGGACCCTTTTCTTCAAAGATGTCAGTGGCAGGTCTCATCCTTCCCACCGCACTTCTCTCTGCTGGAGGAGTCATGTTATCTCTTGAATGAGGCTTGATGTCTGTCTGGAGCCTGTCACCTTCTCTCACCTCAAACACATCTGCAAAGCCACTTTGCTATGTAACATTATACACACTTATACATGTTATCAACACACACACACACACACACACACACACACACACACACACACACACACGTATAGAGTATGCACTCATTCCAGGGATTAAGGTATGGACATCTTGCGGGCATTATTCCGCCCATTAGAAACCTTCCTCTTTTTCAAGGACTCAGCTGAGTATTAACAACATGGAAAGAGTCTTTCTAAGAATGATGATAGTGGTTGTAAAACTCAAAACTGTACCATTCCTCAATAAAAATGGAGTGAAAAGTAAAAGTATTTACACTGGATCTTCAGGATTAAGACCCAGCACACCCCTCCCCCGGGTTTACTCTGTGCTACGTTGAATATGCAGAGTGAAATTAAGAGAAAGGAAACATTATTTTTTTCAACACAGGAATCTTTAGTTTCCAAAACACAGCTCCAATACATTTTGGTGGGTATGGTCTTCTTTATGCAATGTTCACCTCCATAGCCCAAGCTTGGACTCACCCCAGTTTGCCTCCAAACAGTGAAATTGCCATAGACACAACATGAGATTTTAGAGTTCAGTCATCAAGAAGCCTCTCAGCTTCCATTATTATAATCCCTGAGCTACTGAGTTGGAAGTACAGCCATGCTTCTCTGAAAGACCACAGCAATCCTAGCAGTCTCATCTGGCTTTAGTGTAACAGAGATATTGACTCCAAGACTTGGGAGCTAAAGAAATGATTTTTTTTTAAACACCTAAGTATTGGGGTGATTTGTGATAACAAAAAGTAACTAATATTCCTGCCTCACTGATTTGTGTGTGTGTGTTTGTGTGTGTGTGTGTTGTGTGTGTGTCTGTGGTGTGTATGTACGTGTGTACAGGTCCACGCTAACTTATGTGTGTGACTTACTCATTGTACATATCTGTACACATGTCAAGATAAATGCTACAACTACTGATTATGTATGTGAGTGTTTGTGTATATGTCCAAGTACATTTTGAGTTACTTGCTATACAAACCAGAGTTCATTTTTCTTCACCTTTGAATGGGGAAAAAAAAAGGGACATGGACTTCACACACCTTTCCAGCTTTCCCTTCAGTATTGTGTTGTTGTGTTTGCTTTCCTGGGCTGTTCTGCAGGCGCTCCCACGAGTACTCCCTTTCCCTGACTTCACTGGATCCCTGATAATTCCAATGTGGGAAGAGCTTTAGCCACTTTGCTGTCATGATTCATCTGCCTTAAAAAATGTAAAGTACAGTTAAACCGATATTTAGATTAGTAATTAAAAACAGATGGTGTAAATTAAGAGCATGCTTGAAACAAGTGAAAACATACAAGACAGTGAAAATACACAAGAGAGTGAAAGAGAAGGGAGAAATCCCCCAAGCATCCCCAGGCTTCGATGGATACAGCAGAGCTTCAGGCCACAGGATGGAAGTTAACACAGAATATGCAGTAGTTTCCCGTGATGGGAAATCTTCATTGTCACCTTGATAGGATTTAGATTCATCATGGAAGCAAACAAAATATTATTGAAAATTTTTTGTTGAAAAAATGTTTTTGCATAAAAAATAAAGAATAGAAAGTTGCAAGTAAGCATTGAGCATCAGACTAGCAGACACAGAGAGGCTCAGATTTGTTTTGGAGGCTTGTTTTATGGCAATTCAAATGTGCAAGCCTATGGAGGCGTTTCTCACTCAAATCACTACTGTCCCTATAAAGAGTACTTTAATATACCATATCTTTTAAAATTGATAAATCTGTGAGATGTGACCTATTATTTCCCTCATTTTTAAAATAAGAAGGTAAATGAAAAAAATTATTATTAATTGATAAATAAAATTATGTATGTATTTATAATGTACCATATTATTCAGATTCCTGTGCAAATCATGGGATGGTAAGTAAACTAATTAGTCTATTTATTACCTCACATAAGTAGCAATTGTTATCGTTACGATTGCTTGTCTAATTAAAGTGAACACCTGTTCCGGAATTCTTGCGATTAGAAAAGTTGAAACAGTGAGAAACCTATGATGTCATTCTGTGCTGTGATAAATCATAAGCTATTTCGGATGAGAAGAGCTGTCTATGGTGATCAAAAAAAGGGTGTGTGTGTGTTTTTTTTTTTTTCAAACAACCCTGTTCAATATTCCAACAAGCCATGTTGAAAGAATTGAGAGGCAAGTAGTAACCTGTAGTGTCTTGTAAGTGTATGAGTCGTAGCGGGCTGCCTGTTCCATTCAAAGTTATTCTTTCTAGTGTGAATTCACTTAAAGTGAGCAAGTGTGTGAAAAAAATGAAATCTGTAGTGTGGGAAGTGGAGGGAAACTACCCGAACTCCTGTCTGAAGTTTGAAAATATCTTCTGAGACCTCAGATGGTCTCTGTCACCTTTTTTCTGGTCTGTCAGGAATTTTTCCGGATGCTGTCAAGCCCTTCATTTGATTTACTCCTCACAAATATCCTGCCTGATGGGTGGCATTGTTTTTTATAAATAAACAAAATGTGCTCTCAGAGGGTAGGTGGCATGCAGAAGTTGTCAGAGGTGGAATAAGGTGGAGCTGGCATTACAGTTTGCAGGTTTTTACACGTGTCAGCGCACCCTTCTGCTTCAAAGCTACTCAGAGGTACAAGCAGTCACAGCAAAAGAAAATTAAAAATGGCATCGAGTAACTCTCAGAATATAAGGGACTGTCAACCATAGCTAGCTGACACTCTGTCTTCAGTCTATGTTTGATCTCTATGCAATTAGACATTTGAGAAATACTATTTTGGACCATGTTTCTTCAGGCTTCCCTGTATTTTTTGGAGGGAACAGGATATGTTTAAAAGCTGGATTCCAGACAAACTGTCTTTCCATTCCTCCCCTGCTATTAGCTATCTATTCATCCTGACTCAGTTAATGGATCATTTTTGGCCACTGATTACCATACTGTTTCCTTTGTGGACAGCAGGAAAGACAGCCCCGGATACACACTGCAGCGAGGAATGAGGTGTGTGGCCTCACATAAAATCTCTTTTCTTAACCTTTCTAAGCTCCAGCTTCAGAAGTGAGAGAGGCAGACATAACTTGGACAATTGGGTACTGCAATTTTATCCCTCTTCTCCCAAGACAGAGTTCCAACAAGGGGCTGGCTTTACTTTCTAAATCAAAGTACTGCTTGAATGTGGGTGCTCTTTCCACCTCTGCCTCATTCTGCTAATAAGAGTGTCATGGAGGACATCAAACTCTTTGTACACTTCAGCCATTTAAATTCCTTTGCCAATTGCAACCCAGATGAGTGTACACAGTATCAATAATGTGGTGGATTGGTCAAATGGCTCAGCATGTAAAAGCAATTGCCTGACAGCCAGGGTTTGATCCCTGAAACCTAAAGTAAAAGATGAGAACCAACACCCCCAAATTGCCCTCTCACTTTCACAATCATGCTGTAAAATGTGGGTATCCTTTATACACACACTCACACACACACTACATATTTATCCCACACATATATACCCATATACACATCAGATATCACACATATATACACACACACACAAAAATACACATGCACTCACACATCACACACACCACCACATATGTATATCACACATATGCACACTCACAAACCCCCCACCAGACATGTACTCACACACTACACAAATCACACAGACACACACACAGTAAACATATACACACCATGTATACACATCACACATACACATACCAATATACACAAGTACATCCCCTCCCACACACACATACCTGTTGACATGTAGCTTTGACTGCTGTGGATATTCACTTTGATTAGCATGATTCCCCTGCCTGCCTCTATAGCCTTCCTCCTGCTTTCACGATCCATGGAAATAACTTGATAATATATAATTTTGGACAATTCATAGAGTATAGGCTTCCCAAAATCATGTTGTGGAGTATCACTAAAAAAGAAAATGTCTCAGTGAAGCAATCACTAAGTTTTAGTTACTCTCGAAAAAAAGAAAGAATTAAGCAACATATTTTGAGTGGTCACAGTGTTGAGAAGTGGGTAGCTATGATCTTGACATCAGGACTAAAATGTAGCTTAGATTTTCATAGACAGCAAAAGATAATCAAATTAAAGGTTTTGATAAGGAAGAGTTGCAAGCTACCTTCTCTGTCTAGGCTTGGTTCAGGAGCATGCCCCAGCTTGACAGTTTTTGATTCCATGGAAGGTTTCCATCTAAATAAATCTTTAGAAAATTCTATTTGCTTGAGGAAAACAGCAATGATGACTGTGTATCTACTCTTTCTCAACTACTTTGCGATTCTAGTTTTTGAGACTTTATAGTTTTGAACATGCTATGCAAGGTGCGAGAAAATTAATAGTCTACCCAGCTGGAAATCCTAGGAACCATAACAAGGACCGACCCTGCAAGACAGTACAATAGAGACACTTTAACTCCAGGATAGTCAACAACTGTCTAATTGGACTTAGTTCTGCTTAATAGAAGAGAATTTATGCCTGGTACTATAAACCCAGCCAACTACCCATAGCTAGAGAGGGCATAGACCACAGACATAACCTATTACAGTCATTTTCCCAAACCAATATAATTTCTAACTATATTCTAAATACTTATACCCATAGATAAGTGTAACTCTCACCCCTCAACAAAGAAGCTTCCTGGGGTTCTAGCCCAGTTGGTAACTCCACAATGCAACCCTTACACACAAGGCTTAGGGAACATCAAGAAAAGAGGGATAGAAAGATTTTGAGAACCAGAGGACCAGGATATTAGAAATGTCCCACAGGGCAACCAAGGAACAGACACAGATCATTTGCTCTAGAATCAGTTTTTCCTTTGTTAGCTTATGAAATGTTTCCTATAGCACTGATGAAGAATTTGGGATCAAGATGCAGGTTTTTGCTGCCTATTTGAGGCTTTGTTTCCCTGTCTCATACTCTAACTTCCATAGTGATGGATAAAGATATTTGCAGATAAAGGATAGTGAGGATGTGGATAGAAGTTTTCACTGAGGAAAGATGGCAAGGAAATCACAGTGATTCGTTCACTAAATTTGTGCACAAGGATGGGAATCCTAGCAATGACATGGTGGCAGATACATTGTAAAGGGAGCATCATGGAAAAGAATAGAGGGAAGGGCTGGGCTGCAACACACCTGAGTGCTGGCAAAGAAATCATCCTCTCTTTAAAGTTCAGTTTCTACATGAAAAGTGTGTGTGTGTTTTCAAGGTTGATTTCTAAGACTCTATTCAAACACTTTGTGCTTTATGTCTATGCCACATGAAGGCAGTTACAATCTATGTTCTCTCTAAAACTTCAAAAATATTTTTCTCTCTAAAGAAACTAGCATTCTGCATCTCTCCAGTGAGGCAGGGATGGTATGGTACAACATAATTTGTGTTATGATTCGTTGCACAGAGTTCATATCCAGTTCCCTAGCATGTTAAGCCAAGCTCATCTTCCCCTGTGTTTCAAGAAAGTCCAGGCATTTGGCTGAGACAGAGAGCAAATGCCTCCTATTAATGTGTGACAGATCCATATGGAGAAAAACACTTTCTGCTTCCCATATGGCACAGCTGAATAGGGCTGGAGTCCCTGGCTGTGAAATGCTTCTATGACCAGGTGGGTGGTTTATTTCACAGGTTGATGACAATCCTGTGTGACTCTCCCATAGAGAGGCAATGGAGTTAGAATTCTTCTGTTATAGCCAAGGGCTGTCTGCAGAGCTCTTGGACATGGGCTATTGATTCTTCTGCCAAGACAAAGGTAGGTGAGTTACTGAGAGGAAAATGAGCAAAAATGTAAACCAGTATTTCCTTAAGTCCACGTGTTAACTTTGTAAGGATGAATCAACTTTTACCAAAGAAGACTGTCATCTCCATCCCACCTCAGTCTGAAGGGAGGAAGTGTGGCATAGCTTTGTGTGAGGAGGCAAAGCAAAGAAACCAGTTTCTACATCCCATGGAAAACAGTAAGTGCAAAAATCAAGGCTAAGAGGTTTCGAGATTTAGATTAGTTTGGGTCCTCATAGTCGTGCTGGGTCAGCTGTTTCCTTCCAAGATTTATGATGGCATTCCCAAAGGAGAGAGATCATAGCACTGAAAAAAAATGTAAGAAACCCAGATCTGTCCCCAACTTTGACACCATTACACCTTCTGAAAAGAGTAGGATCAAACTGGAAAGCCATATGTGTCATCTCTAGCTATGGTTGAAACCAATGTCACAGTCCCTATAACTAGAGAGTAAGAAACTACTGTTCTTACTTTTCATGAATGCTCTTCTCAAATTTTGTTTTTTGATTCATTTGTCAATGCTGTGAGTAATGGATTTTAGAAAATGTGATCACATGCTTATTATATGTCATACAATCTGAATTGAGCAAACGCATAGGGCTCTTCAGTCTGTGAGCTGATGTTATATGCAGCTAGGCATGGAGGTATAAAAGGTTTGCTGTAATGAAAAGCAGTTAATAGACAGAATAGAAGAGCAGACAGATTGTGCCAAAGGTCCTATTACAATCTAGAAAGGCAGAAGCAGAAAAGTTATTAAAATGGGTTTGCATATGCCATGCAACTTCACACATACATGTGCACACATAAGCACACACATTATGATTTCCTGGAGGTGGTTATGATAGTTATGAATGAGAAATGCACCAGCAAGTTTCTGAATTGAATACCCAAGAGGACTTAACTACTAGGACTATTTGATCAGCAACAGAAAGATGTTCTTAAATAAACTTGTGAACCTGCTAAAAAATTTTATTAAAATTTAAAATTTTAAACTTTATAATAAACTTTATAATAAATTTTAAATAAAATTAAAATTTTATTAAATTTTATTTATCTTTATTAAAGATAACATATCCCAGTGGGGAAAAATGCCCCTGTACTATTTACATACCCAATCCAATCCACTTTTCTTGACTATCAAGGGACCTGAAGTCCCACTGTTGTACAATGTTGATCACCAATACACTCTTCTTTATAGTAAACCAACATCTCTAGCATCCATTTGTGGTTCACTGGAGCCATTTAGAATTTGTTCAAGTGAGAATTGTTTTTAGCTTTTGAAATCACTTGTCCTATTATCCTAATTTTCTTGCTTTGAGATTAAATATGGGAATTACTTGGAACAGAGTCAGACAGGGAACCATTGAACAAGCAAGTTCAGATGACAATGAATGGACAAACTAGGAGTTATTGTTAAGTTGGGGGCAGGAGGGGTTAAGCATTTATTTGGCTTATACTATGTATGTAGAGTCCAAAGGTCTATGAAACTCCTACTGATCTCTACACTCTAAAGAGTCCTTAGTGGCTCAGAGTACAGTGAATTTACCACCACTGGGTAAGCTCTATAAGACCATTGTCTTGTTCTTAATGGAAGAAGGCAAGCATTATTTGTGTGCTTTGTAGCAGCATTTTGAAATCTGTGATTCTACTAGTAGCTCCAAAGCTAGAACTCTCAGTTTGATATCCACAAGAGGGCACTAGACCACCATATGGGTCTCACTCTCCTTAGCACCTGAAGCACAAAGCAAGGCTTGGTGTTGGCATTGCCCTGAATTTGATAGCAGTAGACAGCTACATATGGAGTAGGTCTTCAAGTCTGAGTCAGAGATACTCTGTAATCATGGATGATGTACAAAGCTGACCATGAAACACACACTCAGTTTGCATGTGTAGGTTATGCTATTGTAGGTTGTGCATACATTAGTATGTGTAATGTAGTATGCATAAATTTCACATACTACTTGAAAAATAGTGAAATGGAGTAAGGTCCATTCCCAAAGTTCTAAGGAAAAGTAGAGTAGTACTTTAAGCTGCAAATTTAAAAACCACGGTGGAACAACAGGACAGTAGGGATCAACAGGGAGTTAGACAGATGGGAGCCTTTCACAGTGTAAAAGCCTCCTAGTCAGGGAGACTCTTGTTAGCCACAAGATTCTCCAAATCTGAGATTTACACTGGGAATCACTCAAGCTATTCATTTTCTCTACTCCTGAAGTGCTGTAACCTTACAAGCTTTCCAGAAAACTGGTCTCAGGCTAATGAACACATATGCACACTTACAAACCTCTTATAAACACAGACATAGGCTCTGTAATTAGCTTTCCACTTGAAAACAAGGGCAAGAAATCAAGTCAATAGATTAGTTTGAGTAAAATCAACAAAGATTATTTGGGTCAGTGAAGAAGTGTCTTTCCAAATTCAGAAGAGCCAATCATGTTAGCTCAGCCAAATGGGAACCAACATGGGGGAAAATAATCAGTCAAGAATGTTGCTAGGGATAATGGAAATCACATCTAGGAATGAAGACATGGGCTTTCTTTCATTTTTTTAATCAAGAGCTAATTTAATATCGCATAGAAGAAAAGACTCTTTCGATACCTTAATCATGGAGAAGATATTCCTTTCTCTAAAGACGGTGCATAGGTAATAGAGACTGATAGATAGACTTAGACTGGGGCTTAGAAAATAAGTTATTTAATAGGTAAAGCAGAGTCTCTTGCATCAAAAACAATGCAAAGGTGTCATTTGTTGAGACATTTTTTTCTGATTATCTCTTTTGAGACAATGAATGTATGAGTAATTTCATATAGTCAATTGAAATCGTTAAGAGACATGCTCTCCGTCCCTAGTTTTCAGTAAGGTATCATCGCTCTGAGTTCTTAGACAATGACTTTCAGGTTGTTTGGGGTTTGTTTGTTTTGATTTGTTTGTTCATTTTTTAAAAAATGCATATATTTTGCAGTGTGTTATTTTTCTGAGTTTACATTGAATGACTGAGTCCTGTGTCTGGCAGACATATCCTGGTTTTAATTTTAGAACCTCTTCTGTCTTTCTAACTGTGGACCCCAGGTTCTACAAGCTGTGACCCATCCCTTGTCCCACTTCAACTCTTGCTCTCTTGCTCCATCCACACCCTTCTTCCTAGGAGCTGATCTCCTTCTGGCATTGTCCCTGGGGGTAATGTTCTTTTGGTGTTAGTCTGCTGAGTCTGATAATAATATCGTGGACTGTTAACTTGGCTTCAGCCAATAGTCTTCACAATCATTTTCAGAATTCTTGTTTTTCCTGAGTTCCAGTTATCAGTTTTTTTATTTCTTATTTCTTGACACTTTTATTAGCTTAATAGTATGCTAATTTGTGACTCCTAGCTCTGTTTTCAAAGATGTGCCTGAGGTTACAGTGATGATGTACATCTTCTCTGAAAGTCACTTCAGCTTCTGCATCTCCAACCCTCCTGCCCCCCAAACACTTCAATGGAGGGAACCCAGGACCATCTCCCCTATGGCAGGACTCTGGAACTGCCTGGCTGGCTTGTCTTCCCTCTGTTGTCAAACAAGTTTGTTTTTTTAAAAAAAAAAAAAAATAGAAAATGAAAACAATAGTGTGGTCCCTGCCAGCAGTTCATCTAGTGTTCCAGGAAAACACGGTTAACAGAGTCTGTGACAGGGGCTGGCAGCTTATGTAAAGCTGCTGAGACACAGCAGGTGCCATGGCTTCAGAACAGGGGGTGCGTGGGGTGATAGATCTAACAAAAGCTCCTAAGAGAGGTAGGCCTAAAGTTAGCCACAGGCCTTGCCAGGAAATATATCCCTAATAGATGCATGGTAGACCCACAGGGTAAAAGGAACATGGAAGGTTTTCAAATCTTTGTTTTCATAGGGAACCAACCTAAATAACCCTGGTCCACAAAACCCTGTAGGCAGCTAGGCTAGGCAGATAATTGTCCCTGTCACCTGTTACAGCAACAAATCCCATTTCTAATCACCACAGAGACTGATGTCAAAGTCCTTTTGGGGTTTGTGGTCCAGAGCATAGTAGTCCTTCAAGATGGGGCAGAGGGATGGCTTTAAGAAAGGAAAGCATGAGAATCTGAGCCTTTCTTTGTCTAAGCTCAGAGCTGAAGCTAGGAAAATTCCGTAGGATCTTGGCTAACCAGTGGTCTTCTGCTTCTGTCAATGTTGAACTTAGTCTAATTGTGGGAAATATTTAAAAGTTGTAGGTGTGTAATTTTGTTTCATCTGCAGTTCAGATACCAAAGACTGACACTGAGCATGCTGTGTGCTGCTGTAATGTCAGCGAGACTTAGGGGCTCATGGGTGTGGCTCCTTACCTTGCCACCTTTAATCTACTGCTGTCTGCTGAAATCTCACACACTTCTAGACCCAACCCAAGACCACTGCTTCCATGATGTCTCCCTGATCCTTTCTCTTCCCTCTCTGTTGCTCTGAGTTCTTGATGTGGCTTCTTAGATGCAACTTGGCAAGTTTCCTCTCTCATTTAAGTCTATAACACTGCCACCAAGATTTGACATTGTCATAAGAAACCCACATTAAGATTGGACCTTTAACTTTCCACCATGCATAAAGAATGTGTCTGAACTCCACCTCCCTAGAAAGCTCTTATCTCTTCCTGAGGGGCTAATAACTACCAACAATCCTTGGAAGATGGGATGCTATTTTCTTTAATAGTATAGACACTGGAGCACCAGGTGGGAAAAAGAAAGGGCTCAAAGCTTAAAAGGGGGGGGGGCATAGAAGAGGGTAATATAGTAGATACATCATAATACATTATATGGATATGTATCAAACTGTCAAAACAAAGAGAATGTTCTTTACTAGCTACTTCTGGGAAATAGACAAAACAAAACAAAAATCCTCAAAACCCAAAGCTATGTTTTACACATTCAAAAAGGAGGACACACAGATGCTATGTGTCCCAGGTACAATAAGGACCCTGGAGAAATGAGGTTTGCATCCAAGTAATAAAATGTCTCACTTTCAGTCACGTGATCTCATTCGATCCCTGTATAAAATCCTTTTCTCCTTTGTAAAATGGAGACTGCTGTGCTCAGAGGCAGAGAGGTAGAATCACTCTGCATAGAAATGAGAGATCAGAATCGACGACCTGGATTTCATCTGTTCCTTTCTCTCTGCCATGTGGCCGCCCAGTATGCTCCTGCATCTTTCCTGAGAAAGAGCCCCAGGAAGCACAAAGGGACTTCTATTTTCATCTTTTAGTTCCAACAAGATGAGACTCAGCAGGCCAGCAGACACACTTGGGAATAATGGCTGTGCTCTCTCAACAGGCCCCCTGCCCCAGTGCCTTTATCCCCACTCAGAGTGACCTAGACAGAACAAGCTCGCTCTGTAATGACCACTTCGTCAGCAGGGGCTGTGTATTTAGTAGCAGGAAATATAAGCTTTTGTGGTCAGTGTGACGTCATCCCACCCACTAAACAGGCCTTTATAACTTGACCACAAAAAGGCTTGAAAGGGAGAGACACACACACAGGGAGAGAGGCCATGGGGCCATGAGCAGTTGTCTGCCCTGAAAGAAGCATTGTGTCTTCCAATTGTCTCCCCAAAGCCTGATGTTTGGGCCACTATAGACAAACATCTGGGTGTAGATGGTGTTTTTCTTACACCGTCTAATGCCTCAGCTCATCTTCTCCCTGTTTTGCTTTCTTCCTTCTTCGTTTCCTTATCAGTTGCTTCATTTTTTTTTTTAATTCTCCTTTAGTGTAAAAAAATTTGAAAGGGAACTACTAAATCTTTTTGTTTTTAAATTTGGAAGGGTACATGATACACATTCATGTACATTTGCTTTTTTTTCTCCTGGATTACTAACTGTTAGGAAGGAGAAAGAGAAATGTACAATGGAAGGATGGAAAAGAGAGAGAATAAAAGAGAGAGAGTGTAGGCAAGCTCACAAATATTTAAAAAAACACAGCTGACAACCAATGTAATGTAAGATAACTGTTTCTAAGTCAGGAGTATCCTAGCATGCTCGCTGGGTTTGGGGAGCTCAGCTAAATGACTCGGTAACTTTAGGGATTGTAATGTGCAAGTGTACAGCAATATTTATTCCACCCCAAATTTGGGCCTACCTCTTGTTTTACTTTTGGGTGAAAAAAGTATTTATTGGGCATGGATATGAGCATTCCCATTAAGTCCAAGAAAGAAAGAAGAAAATGAAGATTGGTTGATATGGGCAAGTTTGGTTTTGTTTCATTTTATTTTTATTTTAATTAGGGGCATTTGTTTACTATTGGCTTGTAAACGATGAGACCCAGGATATAGGGAAACTGCAAAGCTCTTACCAGTGGAAGATAAGTAGACAAAACAAAAAGAAGATAGAGTGAAGGCTGAAGGAGTTGAGAGGATTCGTGACACCATGAGGAAAGCAACAATCCCAACCAACCAGAGCCCCCAGGGTCTAAACCACCAGCCTGGGAGCGCTTAGGGAGGGACCCATGGCTCCAGCTATATATGCAAGGGAGCTATATATAAGGCGGAGAAGAGATCCTTGGTCCCATGAAGGCTGGACGTCGTGGGGGAGGGATACTCGAGGGTGGGGAGGTGAGGTACAGGGGAGGGTGGGTGGGGGTACACCAACGTGGAGGCAGGAGGAGCGGGGAAGGGATAGTGAGTTCCTGGGAGGGAGCGGGGGAAATGGGGTAAGGAGAGAACATCTGAAATGTAAAAAAAATTTTCCAATAAAAAATTTCCAATAAAAAAAAAAAAAAAAAAGAATTCTCAAAACCAGCTGGCCAGCGGTGGCACATTGCTGCAGTCACCGCGCTCTAGAATCTGAGGCAGCAGTCTGTCTGTATCTCCCGAGTTCGAATCCTGCCTGTGCTTGCTCACAGGGGAAAAAAAAAAGAATTCTCAAAACCAAAAGCTACCTTTTACACATTCAAGAAGAAGAACCCACAGTTGCTATGTGTTCTAGGTGCAGGAAGGTGCAGGAAGGACCCCAGAGGAAGGAGGTTTCACTTGTCTCTCATACCTCTGAGGCTAAGAGACAGGGAGAGAGAGGATAAAAAGCTGTGCTGGTGACTGTGAGTCTGACCACTAAATTAGGCTGATGGAAAAGTATGGCTTCCTCAATTTTCAGGGTGTGGAAAACTCCCTCCCAGGGCTGAGTGTCTCTCTGAGGACTGGACAGCAGGAAACGCCTGCTTCACTCTCCCCTGGCTTTTTTCCCTTTTAGAATTCTGGGTCCCCCACTTTTAACTCTCTGTGTTGCACAATGGACAAGCAGATTTCCACACATTCCCCCTTTAAGAGAGGAAGTCTGGAATCATCTATTAGCAATAAACACACTTTGATGACTTCCCTACCCCCGCCCTCATTCTCCTGTCTTCCAATTGACTTCTACAATTGCTTCCTCAAGCTGTCTCCCCTGACCCTTAGGCTAAGAATATTTTTCTCCTAGGATAAATCAAAAATTAGAAGCCAACCTGAAACATCGAGGGACAAGTGTACGTTCTGTTCATTGGGATTCCTAATTTTAGATTTTGCCCTTCCCCTTCTTGCACCAACAGGGAAGCAAATGCAATTCCTGTTTTGGAAAGGCATGAAAAACAGATGTGAGTCCGAATCACACGGAGATAGCAGCTTTCAAATGTCCTCTCAAAAGAGGGGCTCAGAGCCCTTAGCAGCTTCTTGGAGGAGCCCTCATCCACCATGGCTAACATCAGCCTTTAAACCACGTGCACAGTCAAACACAGGATGGAGAAGTGCTCTTGGCACACAAAAGCATCCAAGAGACCCAGAAAACTGCTATTAGGTTTATGAAGACTATCAAAAGTTTCCAGATCCAACATCCTCCCTCTAATGAGATGAACATCCCCAGTGATGTTTGTGAAACTAGCTTCCCCCCACCACTCCCAACTTATGTTCTCTTTGGAAACAAAGAAAAACTTGCACAGAAAAGGCAGGGGGAAAAAAGCAACAGAAAGCACCACTTTTAGGAAGAGTTCTATGCTACACATACATGATCAATGGAAAGAGTTATTTTTGCCTTTTAAGAGGTTTATATTAGACATATATATTAGACATTACACCTTAAGAAATCACTGTAAAATTCAAGACTGTAACCTTGACACATGCTGAGCTACCTCATCTCTCTAACAACCAGTAGGGTTGGGGATGAGGATAGAAGACCTTTGAGGTTGCTTCTGTCCATAGGTTGCAATGTATCTGGCAATACAGAGCTGGATGTCTTATTCAAATTGCTCTAGAAACCAAGAAAGAAATAAGGAAAATAAAGGAATGAAATCTTAGAAAGGAATACTAAACACTAGTCAATGAAGAGATAACAAATTCAACCTATTTGTTGATCAAAGAAACAGAAATGAAAACCTAGACTATGAAGGTACATCTAAGCTTAGTCAGAATGGAAAAAATTTTCATAATTAAAAAATTGTATCAATGATTACAATAGCAACACTTTGGAATATATATATTCCTATGTGTGTGTGTGTGTGTGTGTGTGTGTGTGTGTGGTGTGGGTGTGTGTGTATATATATATAACATTTATCCTGTTATGATCTGGTAGTCCCCTTGTCTATAATTTCACTTTCTCCAGTTTCAGTTTGACCTACAATATGAATGGAAAATTCTGAAAAAGAAGTAGCTCACAAGTTTTAATGTGTATTGTTCCAACTGTCAAGATGAGATCTCATGTCACCTCTCTCTAGCCCACCCAGGATGTCAATCACTGTTTTGTTCAGAGCATCTCTGCTGTACATGATTCCCAGACCTCAGTCACTTAGGCATCTCAGGTATCAAGGTGCTTATGGTCCATTAACCTTACTTTATTTAATAATGACCCTGAAGCATAACAGTAGTGATGCTGGCAACTCAGATATGCCAAGAGTCTATAAAGTGCATCCTTTAGATAAAAAGATAAAATGTGTTAACTTAATAAAAAGTGGAGAGGAAATGTATGCTGAGGTTGTTGATATCGATGTGAAGGACAAATCTTCTACCCATGAAATCATGAAGGAGGAGCAAGGAATTCATGTTAGCTTTGCCATCACACCTCACAGTATACAAGTGAAAGCCACAGAGTTTATTATGTAGAAAAGGCACTGACTTATATAGTGTTCCATGATTTCAGAAATCCACCGGGAGGTCCTGGGAAGTCTTCTTTATGAAGGAACTGCATATCTAGTCATTTGAATACTACTAACCATTAAAAGTGATCTGAGTTCTAAAATGCTTTAACACTGAAAATAAGACTATTTTATGTTCTAGTTTTATTTGCTGTGATAAAAGTATTCTTATCAAAACCATCTTGGGGGGTAGGGGTTATTTGGCTTATAATTCGAAGTCATAGTCCATCATGTGATTAAGTCACAGAGGTTTGAGATAACTGGTTACTTTACACTCATAATCAAGAACAAAGGGAAAAAAATATACCCATGTTACTTAGCATGATTCTTTGCTAGTTTTCTTCATTTTTATATAGATCAAGGTCCAGCCTAGGGATGGTGCCACCCACAATGGGATGGGTCTTCCTACATCAATTAGTGGTCAAGAAAATCCTCCACAGACATGCCCACAGGTAAACTGATGTAGATAATTCCTTAATTGAAATTATGTACCTAGGTGACTCTAGATTGTGCCAAGTTGGCTAACCAGTACAGATACATTAAAAAAAAAAAAAAAAAGGTAATGAAATACATACACCAGTACATCCCTTAATGAAAGTATGGATATGCGTGTATGCTTATGCATAGAAAAAATATCTTAATGGGATACTCACCCCAACAATAGCAGTGATTATTTTGAGGTTCTGAAACAGTTTGGAACAGTTTTACTTTTCAACAGTGTTGAACTGTTTCACAGTGAACATAATAGTTAAATGGTCAATGAACTTCATCTCCGTGTGGAAATAATATACAAGTAAATACGATGCTGTGAGTATTCTGCACAGAGAGAAACACTGCATTAGAGATAGGACTCAGCCTGACAGTTAGTCTATGCTAAGGGTTACCTAGGAACCCAATCCATACCTCAGAGCCCTGTTATATTAGATATTACCAGTTGTCTTTGCTCAGACTTATCACTTTTGTGAGACTCTTATATTTGTTGAGTATCCATTTCTCCATCTATAAAAACAGGATAATTTCCACCTTGTGAGTTGGAAGAATCCAGTGCAATAATCTGAATACATTGCTTAGAATGACTCCAATGAATATACTATATGTTATATGTGGTATATTCATATTCTAACAATCATATAGTATAGATTGTTACTAGACATACCACACCAGAATGGCATGCTATTTGCCATTTAAGACTTCTTTATCATTAATAATACTAGTAGTTAATCAGATACTGTGAACAGTATGCTGAAGAAGGTTTTTCTTACCCATGAATGGTCTTGTTTCTTTTCAGTGAAGTGTATTGTCTCCGGTTCTCTGTGGTTTTGCATCCCCCTTTCCTTTCAGACAGAACTGTGTCTGTATGGGGAAACATACATAATATATAAAATTAGTGGTACACATGGGAAATAGCACAAGTGTTATGCAAGGAATGTAACATTACTATTGTGCATGGAATATAACATCACTGTTATGTGTGGTGAGGGGATTCATATCACCACAACTTCACCTAGAAACAACAAAGGAATACAGTATGAGAAAACAGAAGATGAAAATTCTGCATTTAAGTTGTAGTCAATTAGATGAGGAAAACAAGTCAATGCATTCCAAACTATGCTGTGGTCAAATACTTTAGGTATGAAGAAAGCTAAGTACTTAAAAAGCTAGAGTTTACAGCCCGGTATGGTGGCTCACACCTTTAATCTCATCACTAAAGAGGCAGAGGCACATGGATCTCTGTGAGTTTGAGACCAGCCATAAAGCGAGTTCCAGGACAGGACAGCCAGGGCAACAGAAAAAAAAATGTTAAAGTTTATCTGATTCACTTGGGTGAGGGCTTCAGAAGAGCTGTGATTCCAGACTAAAGCAGCAGAGGTAAATCTTCTTAGGAGTGCCAGAACGGTATAAAGATTCAAGGCTAGGAGCCATCAGGATATTATGGCCATGACCTATCAGGTGACTTCACATAGAAGTGGGAAGGGGGATGAGATAGAGACTGAGGAGGGAGTGGGCAGTCTCTACTAGTTTTCCCTGTAACTGCCTGTTAGAGGTTGGGTGGGGCTCCCCTAATGAGCCTGGGTCTATAACGCTCTCACTCTAAAATAGAGAATGTGGGCTGTTGGGCTCCTTTAACCCACCAACCACATTCAGTTATGGGACGAGCTTCCAAGTTTGGTGGATGCGGTGAGATGCAGTCTCTAAGTTGTACAGAATTTAGATAACATAGATGCTTAGGGAAGGCGGTATTGGACTCTGCGGTGAACTCATTTCAGTGACCTGAGAAAGGGTCACTGAGCACCAGGAGGGTCAGTAAGATGAGTTTAAGTACAAGCTGAGAAAATATGACACCATGGGAGAGTGCTGGGAAAGAGCAGTCACCAGCAAAAACCTCTGGCACCTAATTTCCACCAGCAAACAGCCAACTTGGAAGCAAGCAGTGGCCTTCTGTGCTGAGCTCAAAGCAAGAACTGGCCAGGACAAAGAGGTCCTGGGGTGCAGGGCTGAGAGGAGGAGGTGGAGGGGCCCAGCCTGGCCAACAGCACTCAGGATTGCAGAATCATGCTGCCTAGACTCCTTCCCTGCACATAGCCTGACATGTCCTTACCTCCCTCCTGCCTGAATGCCAGGGCTTATGAGGGCACCAGTTCTGCCATATAAGGGAGCTGCATCACTAGCTGGACCAGAGAACCATCATATATAAAAAGAGATAATCCATGCCCTGCCTCACTCACACAGTGTTAGGGGGAGCAAATTAATGTGTAAATGCTTTAGAATGTCCAAAAGTGCTCTATGTACTGAAACCATAAATGTTGCCATGCCAAAGCCTCATTAATCATAGCTTTCAAGTTCACTCCTAGGCCACAGTACACTGGAACCTAAAACTAAAAAGACCAGAATATTTGGTTTCATTATGCTTTCTCACTAGTATCCATTGGATGTCTTAACTGATATTCTTTTTTACATAGTGCAAAAACGTTAGGAAATGGGAGCCAGTAAAATGGCTCAACAGGTAAAAGCACTTGCCGCACAAACTGATGACCTGAGTTTAATCCCCAGCCCTCACTGTACCCGTCCCAAAACAACTGTGGGATATAGCACAGAGCATCTGTAATCCTAGAACTCATGTGGTAAGATGGGAGATAGAGACAGGAGAACTGCCCAAAAGCTGAAGGGACTGGAGTGTGCAACACCACAGAAACAAGAACAACCAGAGAGACCTTTTCTCAACCCTGTGAAAGGTGCATACTGCCTCTAGAAAGCTAAGCTCAGAACTCCTGCTGATGCCAAAGCACAAATTATACCCAGTTTCACACGCAGACCATATAGTTACAGAGAGGGGTGGGGGAGAGGGAGAGGAAGAGGTTGGGGAAAGGGGAATGGGAGCGGGGGAAAGGGAGAGGGTGAGGGAGGAAAGGAGAATGGGGGAGAGAGGGGGAAAGGGTCATAGAAAATAAATAAAATTTAAATTTAAGACATATATTAGAAATGCGCTTAAATGTGTATAAAAGATATACTCAGAGCAAGGAGCCATCACATCTGAAAACATGTGTATCCCTATTCACCTTGGATCTGTTGTCTCAAAAATATCCTATGAGGTGAAATAGCTGTCAAGGGCTCTACCCCAGCCTCCCTGTCCTGGATCTCAATACAACTTTGCTTTCTAGGGTGAGGATGCTCTGAAGGCCTCCTCCACATGTCATCTCTGAGAACGCTCAGCATTGTGAGTACTTCATGCTTTCAGTAAACTATAGGAAGACTGGGAAGAAGAAAGCGATGGAAAAATGTGTACGTTACAGGCTTTCCTTTAAGCATCTTGGGTAGTTGAGAAAGTGAGATGTCTGTAGAGGTATAAATAGCAAGCCAATCTTCCTGTCATCTCTTGTTCCCAGCAGGTGCTTGATTCATTTGCATACATCTGAGCACACAGGTCCAGGAGTGGGCTGTGGGGTGGGAAGAGACCGGAGATGCCGGGTGGATTTTCATGTACATTTTATAAATGCTAAGGCACTGTAAGAGGTATGTGGTAATGGGGTAGGGTAAGGAATCCTGGTTCAGGATCTCTGGGTACATGAAGCCGATTTAGCTTAGGAAGATGTGTGGCTCTGGAGGAAGGGCTGTTTAAGCATTTCCCCTCTGTTCCAGTCCAAGTGACATGTCACCTAGTACTCCCATTCTGCACGTCTGTCAGTGGGTTCGGATGAGGTTGTGGTGAGTATTTTAAAGAAAGGCCAAGTGGATGTACGAAGAGCAATGTTCCTGGCATTTGGTAGGTGGAAGGAAGGGAGCTAGCAGCTGCTCAGCTACTCTGGCAGACTCAAGTCTAAAGCCTTCTGGGAAAGAAAGCTCTAGCATTCTCTAGTGCGTTATTCTTTTTCTCCATCTTTGCAATGTTGTTTGTATGTTACTGGTGAGTTCAGCAAGCCTGGCCTGTCCAGAAACATTCAACTGTAGGTAGCAGTGATGCTCTACTGACTGTTGGGTGTGGCTGGGGAAGGATCAGTGCAGGGCCTGGGTTTCATGACTCTATTAGTCTGTGTCAGTTTCTCCACTGTGCAGAGGAAATGGGAAGAGGAGGGAAGGGAGAAATTTCCTCTTGTCTTGCCCTTCTCAATCTTGAATGCACAGTCAGGCTTCAACTGAGCACATCTGTACCAAGCTGCATCCTCTTTGCTGCTCCACCAGCCCACCAACATTCATTTTGTACCCTCCGAATGTATATGTTGTAACAAGTCTCTGGTGAGGAACATAACATGGTCAAACCAGGGAAGCTGACTGACATGACTTGGGGTCAGCTACATTGTTTCAATGAGCTCTAGGGTTTTTTTTTTTTTTAAATAAACTACAAAATAAATAATAGTAATTCATACCTTGTAATATTAATAGGTATACTAAAGTAGAAACATATGGCTAGAATATAATAAGAGCTGAATAAGTGATAGTTGTAGTTGCAATTATTATTATTATGTGATGAAATTAGGGGTAAGTTACAAGGCAAACTGTGTTTCCAGCTCAGGTAAGGGAGCCATTAGGACTGCAAATTGTCTTACTATTTCCTGCTCACTATGAGGTAAGCAGATTTTTTTTTGTCTCCACACACTGCCACAGCAATGTTCTGCCTCATCACAGAGTGACTGGTGGGTACATTCTTTGGATGCTTCAAGTAGATGATTGAGATCCAGAGAGGACCCCTGTAGAAGGTGTTACAGATGCAGAGGGGAGAACCTGAGCCAGTGAGGTCAAGGATACTTAAATGCAGGAGCCTCCAAAAGAAAGGGATGGGGACTGTGGTTGGAGGGGTGAGAGCGAGCAGAAGGGTCCTGGCGAAGATAAGAGTCCATGGAGAGTGTTCTCACTGGTGTGACCTAAATCATGTCCTGAGATCTTCTCTGTTGAGAAATGACATAGCTATGAAATGGCATAACTAACTTATTTGGAAGTTCATAAACTATAAAGAGAACTGTTTTTGAATATTTACAATGTGCCATACTTTATGCTAAGCATTTTAAAGTAAGAGTTCAGTTAAAAGGCAATAAAATTTGAAGAAAGGATTATCATTGCAGGAGGTGTTTGAGGAAACAGGGTTAGAAAGTTTACAAAAGTCATCTATAGATGCACATCCCACGAATGATAGGAAAAGATGCTATTATAATGTTAGGGTCTGGGTATATAGTGTTCCTGGAAAAGGCTCCTTTGCTTAAGGCCTAGTCTCCAGCTGCTTGCTCTACTGACAGATGATCCTCAGGGCCATGATTTCATCCATGCGTTAATCCAATGAGGCCATAGAGAAAGGGGCTGATGGGAGTTAAAGCTTAGTTGAAAGAAATGGATCATTGAGAACACAGCTCTGATACCTTGTTCCTGGCACCTTCCAGTGTCTCTCTTTCTCTCTTATTCCTGGCTACCACAATGTAGGCAACTGGACCTCTATTTACTTCTGGCCATGATGCCCTGCCTCATAACCATTCCACACCAATGGAGCAAACTATGAAGTGAAACCTCAGAAACCATGAGCCAAAGCAAAGCCTTACTACTTTAAAGCTATTTTTCTCAGGCATTTGTTGCAACAACAAAAAGCTGGCATTGCAGCAGGCAAGTGATCAGAGGAGACTCGTGTTCCACTGAGTCCTGAGCACCCTGCACCAGCTTGGGTTTGTTTTGTTCTCTCAAAATCCATCTCAATTCTTGGAAACCAAAACTTGGAGAGAGCCTGAAGAGGTCTCTGGCAGACTCTCTGTAATTAACTAGGATTATTTTCAAAATGCTTGATGAGTGGAATGGGCAAATGAAAGCCTAATTGGGTGATTTGTTTATCTGAGTCATGCAGGGGGTTTATGGATCAAGTATATCCCAGAGGTTAGACCTTTGCGCTCACAGATCCTGGAAGGAATACTGGAGTGTTTCCACATGAACACAGGTTCCCGAGTAACAGTGGACACAGAAGGATGGGTTGGCCCTCGTCGTTGGCAGACAGGTTATTACGAACTCCAACCACAAAACAGAATCAACCAAGCTTGCCTCTGCAACCTGTAGGCTATACTGGACAATAGACAGAGATTCCTTAAGTGGAAATAATTTCTTGTTTAAATTTTATATTGATCAGACTGGCGTTGGTCACTTGGCAATCAGTCTTGGTGGAGAGATAAATTCTTTGAGTGAAATTGTCCCTGTAGATTAAGATCCACGGGAAGTTTTGTTGCTGTGAGGAAAAATAAAAGATGCAAAGAAAATTAAAAACGGGAAAGTACAGAGTATTAACTAAAACAAACAGAGGAAATCCTTAGTAAAGCTTCCATACTAGAGGCCAGTGCGGTAGCTTTAACTAATCTAACACAGTTGCTTTTACCTCTGCTTTAGAATTAAATGTAGCTCAATATTTAAATATCTCCACTTCTGCAAATGTAGCTCTTCCTTAAAAAAAAAAAAACAGAGGCACTCAAATGTGTGAGGAGGAGCAAAAAAGTGACACCTATCAAGCCCTGGAAGCTCTGGCTCAGGACCCATTCTCTCCTCCATCTCTCCTCCATCTCTGATAGGAAACTGTGTTTTGGTTCCTAGGGGCTGCTGCCAGCTGGTACCTCCTTGTGATGGTTTAAAGGCAGTCATTTTTTGCCTTTCCCCTCTAAGCTCAACGTTTCTCCACAGTTCTGCCATCTTGTTTCACGTTTAATCCTTGTCCACCTCCACTGAACCCCCTGCTCTTGTACCCCGAGGTTTATCCCATCTCTCTGTGACTCAGTTTCCTGATCCACTGGATGATTCTCAAGATACTTTCAAGTCATCACAGTTGATAATTCTGAGTCAGTTTTCTTGGAACGCATCCCCTTGGCTTATCATTAAAATGTGTTGAAGGACAAATCAACACTGCCCACATCACACTGACTTTACGAGGGTCAATTGTCATTCTTTCTAATGTAAACATTTATGCCTGTATTCTTGGTGTTTATGTGAATATCTGAAATAGGAAACACTGGTCTCCCTCTTTTAAGAAAACACACTGCCATCCCTGTCCAGGAGAATTAAGTGAAAAGGAAATGATACCATTAAAATCACACTGAGAAACCTGAATGTACTTGGTCAGGAATGGGGTTTAAACTAAATATTGCCGGCTGGAATGCAAGAGTCAAGCATGAATTTGCCCATTCTTCTCCTTCTGGGTCACACTACATTTATACTTGGTCAGACAGATGTGTCTGGTGGCCTCCAGAGAAGGGCATGTCACCCCACTCACAGAGCACTTGGTCAATAGTTCCAGTGTCCAAGGAGCTTGTCAGTGGTGAAATTCATTGTGTGCCCTGATCCTCTCTGCCACATTATTAACCATCGTCCCTTGCCCATTCCCCAGCTGACATGGAGAACAGATGGCCATTATCTTCTCAAGGTCGGACCATGCAGAAGCATAGGAGTCTGAGGCAAAACTCGTCAGTGACTTCCTCCCATCCGTCATCACTCCTCATAATATCCACCCCTGCCCCCATCCTGTATCCACACTCTATAAATCCCCATTGAAACACTAGATAAAAGACATAATGGAAATAAACCATAGAGCCAGCTAGGTCTCTCTAAAGCTTGCTGCTGCTTAATATGGGAAACGATCCTTGCTGTTATCACTACTAATCCATACACTCTCATTGTCCTCAGAAATAACAGGTGACATGTCCAGACAAAGTGACAGATGACAGCAGCAGAGATTATGTGTGTGTGTGATCACAAGTAAAGCCGATATGAAAGCCAGAAATTGTCTTGCAGTATAAGGCATCCCTCAGTGACATCAGTGTAGATTCATCTAGATTGTTTTAAGAAACAACTTCCTCCTGAGTTCACACAATTCCGTAAACTTCTAGGGTCCTAAAATTTCAGCAAACAAAGGATCAAGTTTGCTACAACTGATGCTAAACATCTCTGCAAGAAGGTAGAGTAAATGATTTTGCTTCTGCCTGTGTGGATGCTCTTTAGGTTTGATGACACAAAGCAGGGAGTCACATGAACAGAGACTCAAAAGAACAGAATATACCCTTTGCTTTCCTGATTATCCTGGAAGACAGTCTTTAGGGAACAGATATCTCTTTTTGAAAGTATCTAGAATTATAGAAGGTGTCAGACTTTAGAGAGAAAAGACAGAACATATACTTGTCTGTCCAGAAACAGTTTAAAGCATGGTTCTCAACCTGTGGGTCACAACCCCTAACAGAAGTCACATATCAGATATCCTGGATATTATATATTTACATTGTGATTCATAACAGTGGTAAAACTATAGTTATGAAGTAGCAACGAAATAATGTTATGGTTGGGAGGGGTCACCACAACACGAGGAACTATATTAAAGGGTCGCAGCATTGGGAAGGTTGAGAACCACTGGTTTAAAGAGAGAAGTAGATGCTGAGCTGGAAAATTGGGTACAGGCACTTTCAAGTAGCGGAGATGAAATGATAGTGACTGCAGCTGCGGGTTGATGGCAGAGGCTGACCACGATGACTTTATTGGTAGGGGCCAGTTTCTTATTCAGTTTACAACTCTGAGCTCCTGGATTCCAAATCAGAACACAAGAATGTGGAGGTAAACAAGTGCCCCAAACCTAACTTTTTTATCTCCCAATAGATGCTTCTATCATCTTTTCAGTAGCCCAATCAAGTCTGCCCCAACCCACCTTGAACACTACCACTTTCAGAAACTGGAGCTTCCAATAGGCCATTCCCCATAAAGATGACAGTGCTTCAAATTCATAGCCTTGATTTCTTTAATTTTTGTGTCACACACACTTGGGGCCAGGGCAGACACGTAGATTTCTGTGACTTCCACATAGTGAGTTTCAGGCCAGCCAGAAGTGCACAATGAGGACATGACTACCCACCGAACAAACAAAAATTATGTTTAGACCCAGGGAGATTTTGAAATGCATTTGTTTCTGAATTGGAGAAAAGTTTAAAATATTGACTTAAAAAGAGTAGGACAACCTTTTTCATATTCTCCTTAGCAGGGTAAGGATGAAGAGGGTGTGGAAGGGAGAGAGGGACAAAAATGGAGAGAGAAAGAAAGAGGCAGAGAAGGGAAGAGAGATGGAGTCATAAAGTCTTGAAAGCCTGTCTTACCTTGGTACCCAGGCTTGGGTGTCTTCCTCCCTTTTGCTGTGACTCACACAATCTTCACAAAACTGAGATTCCCTATGACCTCACTCCACAGGCATCCTGAGGGGTGTGAGCATCTCAGCTGCTGCACAATGGCTGTGAAAACTGGGCAGGGACCCAGAAGTCTCTCTGTGCTATGGAAGGAGAAGGTAGAGTCACTTTAAGACCATCTTAAAGTCCAAGAAAAGTCTTGGCTTGAGAGGGCTGGTAAACCAAATCGTTTCTGATAGTGGAAGTTGCTAAGGATGAAGCAAGAGCCATTTTTCTTTAATAAAAATTTCATTTATTACATTTTTTTCTGTATGTGCTGACATGATGTGGGGGGTAAGGGGTTGGTGGAAATCAGAGGACAACTTTATGGGGTCAGTTCTCTCTTTATACTTTGATGTGAGTTCCAGGGGTAAAATATAAGAAGCACTTTTACCCACTGAGCAGTCTTGTCAACCCTGTGATAAATCTTAGCATATGCAATCTAGAAGGTCTAGGAAGAACCCTACTGTCCACACATATATTCTACTAAGTCTGTCTGAGACAGATGGCTAGGTCTCTACATTCAAACCTGTCCTAAGAAACTCCCAGGTGTCTGTACATTTTAATACTGGAACTGTTTTAGTTGTTATTTGTTTTTCTGCAAGATCATTTGCTGTATAGTCTATTCTTTTGTGTTCAATTCATACTGCTTAATGCCCCAATTCTCTCTTTCAGGCAGTAGTGATCTGAAGACATAGCTCAGACAGAAGGTTGGCTCTGATTCCTATGTATATGTTTACTACAGCAAGCTACAACCACGTCAGCAATCCCCTGAAAGTTGTTCTTCTTTTATTGTGATCTAAGGATGGAGATTGCATAACAAGTCTGTAGCTGGCCCCCATCAAGTGCTGTGTTTCCTACCTCTGCAAATGAAGAGTCTTGCTTTCACAAATTAATAAGTGGCATGTGGAGGAGCACAGAAAGAACTGATACACCAGATTTATAAATGCCAAAGAAAGAACATAAAAATCGATGGCCCTGATGGATCTTGATTATAAAATCCTCAACAAAATGCTAGAAAATAGAATACAGATGTGTACAAAAGGAATAATATACCACAGCCAAACAGGATTGATCCCACAATTCGAGTTTGATGTAGCATATGAAAGTCAATGTACCACAGAACAGTAGTAGAATTAAGGACCAAACTTATATATCATTGTGCTAAATGTAGACAACCATTTGACATAGTCCACACACTTTCATGATACAAACACTTGAGCTAAGAGTAGAAGAGTACTAATAAGAAGTCAAAGCTAACATCACTTCTAACAATGAAAGATTGCAAGCTTTTCAATACTCTAGTAACAGATACGGATTCAATTCTTGCTGCCTCTAAACCATATTGTTTTGGAGGGTCTACTCAGTAAATTCTGCAGCAAAGAGAACAGACTTTTATACTGAATAAAAAAAGTAAAATTGCACATATATTTCACATAATTCTTCTATCTAACCTCCTAAGCAGTACTACCCCCAATACACACACACACACACACACACACACACACACACACATTTGTGCTTGTTCATACTCATGCATGCACACACACAGGATTATGTTGTAAGATCAATGTGTAAAACTCAATAAAAATAAGCAATAAGTATTCTGAAATAAAATCAAGAAGTTCAATGCATGATAACATCAGCAAATTGTAGGATGTTATGTTGTGTTTATGTGTATGTGCATGTATCTGTGTGAGCATGCACCATATGTGTGACAATCTTCACAGAGAGCATTGGACACCTTACAGCTGAAAATATAGAGGTTTTAAATACCTGAAATGGGTGTATAAAACCAAATTTTAGTCCTCTAGGAGAGAAGGAAGCACTATTAACCACTGAGCCATATCTCCAGGCCCCTTGTATATTCATATATAAACCAGGTATGTGAAGAACTCTTGCAATGACTCAATAATTAAGAGATAAAAATAAACAGTGAGTTGAACAGACATTTCTCTGAAGAAGGCCTATGAATGGCCAGTTAGCACTTAACAAGGGGTCCCTCAGGGAATAGTAAAACCTAAGCAAGGAGATACCACTTCTCACTCAGTAGGTTGACTCAGGTAACAATGAGACTTGATAAACATGGAGTGATACCACCATCCATCGCTAACAGAAGTGAAAAATGATGTGGTTGCTTTCAAATTTTCAGTTCCTCCAAAATATTAAACAGAAATCATACTCTCAGTCATACATCTAAGATCAATGAAAATATTTATTAATCCCAAAATCTTGTGAATAAATATAGATAGCAATATTCTTCATAATTGCCAAGTATAATAGAACCAACCAAAATGTCCACGCCACAAGTGATAAATATGGCACATGCATACAGTGGAATATTATTTGGTGACTAAAATGGATGGAGTAACCATATCCATGGCAGCATGGATGAACTAGAAAGCACTATCTTAGTAAAGAACACATAGAGAAAAAAGACCATATACTTTATCATTCCAGTTGTATAAAATGTTCAGAAGTGGCAAATATATAGAGGGGGAAGATAGACTGCATTTGCTGACGACTATGGTTAAATGAAAGGCATGGAGCTTCCTTTACCTCTGATGCGACCCTCATGGAATTAGGCAGGTAAACAAACTAGGGAAGTGTTCGATTTGGAACCACAAAATTCTCTGAAGCAATCAATCCCTTTGTATTCCTAACAGCAATATCTAAGGGCTCTAGCTTTCCCTTAACCCTTTCTGCTGTTCATCTTTTTGGTAAAAGTCAGTTTACTGGGTATTAAGTGGTATCGTCCTGTATTTTTTGGACTTGCATTTTCTTAGTGACTAAGAGTTATATGCGTGAAATGATACAGAATTTACGGATATTGGTTCTCAGTACGGATCTGTTAAAACCCTACAGTCTCTGAGTAATGAACCCTGAGACAGAGCTTTTGTTTCAGTAGGTTCCAGGATGGGACCTGTCTGGAAGCTATGATTAAAAGCTTGGGATTTTTTTAGTTCCTTTCCTACCCTCCATGGTGATGACAGCAACTACAGATTTTAAAAAAATCCACAGTGAACACATCCTGTGTCTGTGAGTAGTGTGCCCCAACTCCAGGGGAAGCAAGCTGCTGTGCTTTGGACCCTTCCAGACCTCACCCTAAGTACCTTTACCCCTTCACCTTGAGTGTTCATCTGTATCCTTTATCATGTCCTTTATAATAAGCCAATAGGCATTAGTGTTTTCTTGAGTTCAGCAAATTACTGAAGCTAAGGCATAAAGCTTGGTAGCCACCAATGTATGGCAAAATCATATACACTGTGGATAACCTAAGGACCTGCCATTATGATTGATGCTTAAAATGTGGGAGGGACAGTTTTATGGGCTAGAGACCTTAACCCATAGGGTCTGCACTAATTACAAGTAATGTAATAACTGAATTGCAGGATGTCTAGCTTGTGTTGGAGAACTGGTCGATGTTATAAAACACCCATCCACCCGACCACCCTCAAGCCTGGTGTGAATAGTGAAAAGTCTAAGAAAGGGTCTTTTTCTCATCAGTACATGTATTGTATCTGAAACAAAATGTACACTCTCCTAAACGTGGAAGTACCAAGCTCGTATATTTATCCAAAAGAAATAAAACAAACATCTGCAGAGAGATTTCTATAGGGTCAGCTTTGAATTTGAAGTGGTTCAAATGTTCATGAACAGAATGAATAAACAAATCATAGGTTATTCATACGACAGTAGGCTCTGCCTCTGCACAAACGCATCAATGTTAGGAACTCAATTGACTCAGAATCAGCAAGCTCAATGGGGGACACAGGCCCAAAGGGACCTACTGTATGCTTCAACTTTTTGATGTTTTATAACAAGAAAAACTAGGACACACATTGGTAAAAATCAGAAAAAAGAAAAAAATTTAAACTCACAATTGTCTGTAACTCCAGTTCCAGGGATCTGATACTCTTACACAGATGCCAATGCAGATAAAATGCCAATGCACATAAGATAAAGTTAAATAATTTTTAAATGCTAAGGTGATTGAGATCTCTTACACTGAGCAGTATGAATGAATGCATTTAGTAAAACTTAAGTCGATTTTACTATGAAACAAGCTGTGTGTCTCGTTGGTTAGATATTAAAATCCCAAGGAGTGGGCTGGAGAAATGACACCGTGAATAAAGACTTGGCATAAGAGGGTCTCTGAAACTCAATGGTCAGAAACTGTCTCTGGATCATCAAGTTCTAGGTGGAGATTGATTGAGGAAGATACCTCTGGCTTCCATATACATGTGCACATAACCACCCAAGCATATACACACACATATCGCCCTCACCTGTCAGAAGTCTGTGACTAAGCATAAGACCATAATAAAAAGTTAAAACTTTTGTCTTAGAACCAGCTCTATTGAGGTTTAATTGACATACAACAGAGAAGATATTTAAGGTATACAGGTCTGATAATGTTTCTGGTAAGGGAGAGCTCCAGAGCCAAAGGAGACATCAGAGAAAAATAACAACCTTTTGAAGCAAAGTCCAATCCGGGTAACTGGGGACTTGTTGCCATTGAAGTGTGTAAGCACAGATGCAGTGGCTTTAGCAGAGATCATTCTAGAAGGGAAGAAGCAGCATTAGTAACTGACTGACCATCTTGTTTTTATTTTCCTGGTATTCCTTTACCCCAGGAGAAGCTGTGCTTCACTTCTCCATTTTCAAGGACTCCTTGTTGGTGACAATGGGGCAAAGTTGATGATGGAGCAGGAGAGGGAGAGGTCTTTCCAAAATGAGATCTGTAACCAACCCCTGGTCCCTTAGCTGCTTCCTAAGAGAGGGTCAACGGGTTCGTTTGCCTCGACTCTTTCAGGACTTTCTCCCCACACCACCTCTTCACAGTCCCTGAATCCAGTATGTTTACTCTATACTGTAAGTGTGGCATATAATAAGGACTAATGTGTGGGTTGAAAACCATCTGGCAAGCTGGGCACTTGGGTTTTATGGCATAGCCACAGAACTGATCTGGAGCCTGGACATTGTGGTCCTGGGAGACGCACCAAAGATCCAGAAGTCAGCCTCACCCTGAGTTCACTGAAGCATCCACGCGACCCTTTGCTCAGCATGGACTATTCTTTCAGTAGCAGCTTTGGCGTCTGTCTTTGAGCTGACAATGACCAATCAGATGATTTAATAGTGCATTTCCCACTGCCTCTGCTCTAGTAGCCAACACTCCCCTCCCGCTCCGCACTGTTCTTAGCAGAAGGTAATACAAAATGAAAAGCACCAGAAAGCATAAAGTGAAAAAGGGATGTGCTGCCTTTGGGCTTCGAATTCCATTTTCCCAACAGCTCCGCCCGTCACCTCAGTCCCAAACCAACACGTTTATTCCAGTTCTCACCACATCGGCTGCAAGGAGGACCCTCCCTCAAGAAGCTGCCCGAGTTTCTTTGAGGCCCTGCTCCTACCCCAGGGGAATATATCCACTCCCCCACCCCACCGCCTTGCTCCAGAAGAAGCCATTATGAAATTAACTGGCGATAAAACCAGCCACAGGGGACTGTGGGGCATTTATCTTTTTCAAACGCCTTGTTGTTTTTGCCCATCTGGTTGCAGTTAGTACAGAGGTATAATTTTCAGTGCTGTTCTTTTCTGGTAGACCATACAATTAAGGTATTTGAAAAACAAACAGCTCTTAACCACCGCACGGTGAGGAGCCCCTTCAGCAATCTGTGACCCATTTTCCCTGAGCAAACACAGTCCCGTAACCAAGGCAGTCAGAAAGCAAGAGCCGAACGTCAGGAATTATTATTTAATGTAATAACCTAACCTCTTCTGGCACTCCTTGGAGGAGAGAAGAGGGGTGTGGGGAGGACAGAAAAGAGACTGGGGAGATAGCCCTTCAACAAGTCCTTGACTTGTGAGCCCTTAGTATCTTCTTGAGGTCTTTCAAGACAGGATTTTGTATGTAGAGACTTTCAGAAAGGAGAGGCTCCATGCAGTCAAGCAGATTTTTTTTTAAAGGGAAAGATGCTGGTTATGTTCCAAAGAGGCCTTTTTCTCAATGCTTCTAGATACATCCAGGTGACAACATGCAAATGTACATGTCTCCCTTAAGTGGGAAAAAAATATTGGCACTATGGTCAATCTGGGCCATAAGACGAATTTCATCTTTAATAATGTATTCATACAAATAAAACTTACATTCCACTCTTATGAGGAAAAGCCCCAGGCATCCTTCGGCATGGCTGCCATGTTTCAACTCAGTCTTTAACTTTTTTTCCTGAAGATTTTACTAGTGTGTGAAATAACTAGTTTTGTTTTGTTATTCTAAAAAATTGCTTCACACAGTTCTGTCATTCATGGTATTCAGCACCTTTGATTCTCGATGCCAGCTTGCTTCAAAAAAAGAATAAAATTAAATAAATAAAATTAAATTGAGCCCAAACAAAATGAAGGTATTCCACTCATGAAGAAAGTCTAAACACTTGATTTAGAGAAAGAATATAATTTCTAAATCAGAATTCAGACATGGAAGAAGTCACAACCATCTTATGGTACCATCTCAAACCCCAAAGGAAGTCACCTACATAAGGCTGTGTCTCTTTTTTAATTGGTCTGTCCTGACTTGCCCTGAAAGGATCTGTCATTCTGAGTCTGCCCCAAACTCAGTGAAAAGAGACAAATTTCCTGCTTCCTCTTCAAAAACAGGAGGGAAATCCCTCTTGACAAATCCCTCTATGCTAGGAAGGCATGTGAACAGGTTAGAGGTTGGAAGTTCTTAAGACCAGAGAATGTGTACTTAGGATTCACTTGTATGGGCCCCTTATCTTGTCTTGGTTATTTGGGTGTGGGTTATTCTTTATTGGGACGGTTGTTTTTTTTCTGCTGAGTGAATTACATTTGGAGAGTCCACATGAGGGAGAATGAATGAGATAATCTATGTAGAAAATTGTGAAAAGAAAGAAGTATGAAACAAACAATACAATAACTGTGTTCTCTAATCTCGAATCTACCTTCCAGCCCCATTCACTCATTCCTCATAACATACTCATGGAGCGCAAATAGCTGAGTTCTGGGTAAGCAATAACCCCTGCCTTCATTGGGCCTCTGTTCTATTATCCCTTCTGAATCTTAATGTTCACCCTCAGCTACTGCCTGTATCACATAAGCCATGAAAAATTCAATATGAACATCTATGTAAAAAAAGTGATTTGGAGAACATGATTCATCTCCCGCTTTCCAGAAAGAATATTTATTATCATGAAAGGAAAAATCAAACTACTATGATAATAGCAATGGGAAATAGACCTGTCTGTAACTAAAAAAATGAAAATCCTATGAAGTTAATTATGAAAATCATGGGAACAAAATCAACTTTCTCCACCTGCGAGCCTTCATTTTCATCTTCTTTTCCATCTTGGATGTGGCTTAAGGAGAGGTGCAAAAAAAAAGTGATCTAGAGACTGGGTTTGCCAGAAATGGTAATGCATAGCTGTAACTCTAGCATTCCAGAGGCTGAAGCAGGAAGGTAGCAAGTAGGAAGCTAGCCTGGGCTATCTAGTAAAATCCTGTCTCAACTCAAACACAAACAAAAACTATTTCCAGGCTTTGCTTACCTCTCTCCCTCTCCATAGTTACTGTTCCTCCTCTTACAACACAGAAGTAATTCTAAGGTCCCCTCCCCAGCCTTCTAAGCCACCTGTGCAGCTGAGTTCCTCACACCTCAGCCAGCTGCTGAGTGAAGTCACAAGGTATTTTGGTCTCGATGACAGAGGTGTGAATGGCAGCTTCCATCCAGCTCAGATGAGCTCATGCATGTGATTGCTCTTTGCAATTTATAAATTCCTGATTAGAGACGTGCAAAGGGTGGTTGTTTACAATTGAAACCCAGGGACCCATGTGCATGGGAAGGGAAGAACCCTGCAAAACCTTTCCAGATATGATCCGTTCCCTTCTCCTGTTGACAGCAATCCTATTCCCTACACATCTTTCTGTTAGAATAAATTAAGTTCACAGCCTGAGGAGACAGAGGCAGGTAGGTGTATTTATTGATCAGTCTCTGTTGCACGATATAAAGGGCTATAGCTTCTTGCTCTTAGAAAGCTATGGCATATCTCAGAGCAACAAGGGTTCCCATTAGTCCTCTCTGATGAGTGAGTGTATGTATAGTCATATGATATGTAACAATACATCAGCCTACAATAGACGACAAATATGCCAGTGGTGATATAAAATAATGTGGATCTAGACATTCCTATCCCCCAGTGACCTCTCAGCCATTATGACATCTTAGCATGGTATACCAGTTGATGTGTCCATAGCGATGCAGGGATAAATAAGACCACAGTGTTGCCAGCCAAATAAAAGTCTAGTACAACTAGTCATGTGTTTTTAACATGAAAAGACAAACTGACTGTATGCTTGAAAGTGATATACTGCTTGCAAGTGATAAACAGCTACACCATTTCTCTAACAGTTTAGTGAACGCATGATGTCATCATTCACTGTAGCCTTCCTAGTAAAAGTTTACCATAAAGCAGCACATCATAGCATACTGGCAGAAGCTTCTACCATGCTCATGCAGACTGCATCTCTCCACTGCACTGCAGGCCATTTGGACTGACTGACCTATGTCACAGAGGAATGCATGTGTATGCACTTCATGAATTTACATGGTAGTAATTTTCCAGGATGGATCCTTATTGTTAAGCAACATGGACTATATTCAGGCAATCCACAAGATGTCTGCGGTGGTAACTTGAAGAAAACTTTGAATGCACAAAGCTGTCTAATTGAGGAAAAGGTAGAAAGTGAGAAAGGCATTTTATTTTGGTTCCCCAATTTACTCTAGGTTTGCTTGTCCTAATGGGCATAGATACAGACTCACAAAACCAATAGCCAGAGTCATCTTGCCTCTGATGTTTTCTTGAACAATTTACTCCCCTCCTATCAAGCAAATAATATGGTTTAGAGTCCAATTTGAACACTTATTCCCCTATGTAAAATCTTTGCCAGGATATAACTTCCAAAGTCTAGATCCCTGCTCATGGAGACAGATTTTCTTTTCTACCTCTGTCTCTGCTGTTGCGTTCTTACCACCATCCCTCCTCAGCCTCACTGCCTATGATGCTGTGTGCTCCTCTCATCTTTTAAATGACTCTTCCTTAGTTTATTAATACACAGACTCTAGAAAATTCTTTAACTTTCTACACTTCTTCCTTCTTCCTTGTTTCTTCATATGGGATTCCCATTGTTTCCTCAAAACCACACCAAGACATCATCTGTTCTTTCGCATTGGATCATTTTCATTGCTGACATCTTTGATGAACTTGACATATTTAATTAAAGCACAATAACAGTAATTAACTCTTGAGTTCTGGGTTCAGGCTTCCTTTACTAAAATTTCATCTCAGCTCTGCTGCATAGGGTGCTATACCACATTCTCTATTCCTTACTTTACTGATCTGTAAATTACGACCTATGTTATTAAGTGTGGTGGCATACACCTTAATCCCAGCGCTCAGGAAACAGAGGCAGGCAGATATCTGAGTTTGAGGCCAGTCTGGTCTACAGAATGAGTTCCAAGATAGCCAAAGCTACACAGGGAAACCCTGTCTCAAAAAACACACAATGTGTGTGTGTGTGTGTGTGTTGTGTGTCTATGTGTCTGTTTGTCCCTCTCTCTCCTCTCTCTCTCTCTTTCTCTCTCTCTGTGTGTGTGTGTGTCTGTGTGTGTATGTGTGTGTGTGTCTGTGTGTGTATGTGTGTCTGTGTCTATGTGTCTGTATCTCTCTCTCTCTCTCTCTCTCTCTCTCTCTCTCTCTCTCTCTCTGTGTGTGTGTCTGTGTGTGTATGGTGTGTATGTGTCTATGTGTCTGTATCTCTCTCTCTCTCTCTCTCTCTCTCTCTCTTTCTCTCTCTCTCTCTCTGTGTGTGTGTGTGTGTGTGTATGCATGCTCGTTATCACAGAGAATTGAGAAGCCTTTACATTTCAGGATTTAACCATTCTTGCTTTCTGTACCCCATGACCTCTATGGTTCAAGTCTTCTACCAACTTGGGCAGTATGATTTACCATCTTTCTTGGGTATGTCATACTCCTAATGTGCACAGGGCAAGGATGAAGAAATCACTGTGATGTTTCCCGTAAGACACAGTTGATGGTAAAGTGCATCTCCTCCTGCCTCTCTAGCCAGCACTATATTATATTTCCATCCTGTAAACAACAGGGCTTGTCAAAGTTGAGAGAAGAATAAAATCAGACCATAATTAAGCCTAAAATGAGACCTTGATGAATACTCCATTGGCAACGAGTTTATAGGAAACAGCAGGGAGCAAAGGAGAAGTAAAAGGAAGAAAAACAGATTGCCATGTGGTAACTGTTCATCATTTTAAATTCTGTCCACACAGAGACTGGCAGGATGACAGGAAGCATCCTTGGGCGCTCAGGTGACACCAGGGAAGATGCTATGCTCAAAGTGAACCAAACACAGGCCTGAAAACAAATATACTCAAGAGGGCTGCTCAAGAGGAGTTTGACAGTTGCTACATAGCACAGATGCTTCCTAGGCCATGGAATCTGTAAGTACTGCTATTCATTCTCTGCTGGTAAAGAACTGGAAGGGGACTCTCCTTGAGAAAGGAAGGATGAATGACAAGGGCTTGTCCTCAGTGCTGCAGTGCTGACTGCAGGGTAGAGAGATGATTGCTCTTACAGGACCTAACTAGCTAGGACATGAGCATTAAGAAGGAGTCATGCTAGTACTTTTCTCAGCTGAAATCACAAGGTTAAGGCTAAAGACAAGACTTGGTTATCTAGTAGACTATCAGGAAGGAAACGATACCTAAAAGGCAGCAGGGTAGGAATAAAAAAAAAGTGAATTCAGACGAGAGTGGTGGCGCACACCTTTAATCCCAGCACTTGGGAGGCAGAGGCAGACGGATTTCTGAGTTCGAGGCCAGCCTGGTCTACAGAGTGAGTTCAGGACAGCCAGGGCTACACAGAGAAACCCTGTCTCGAAAAACCAAAAGAAAAAAACCAAAGAAAAAAGTGAATTCAAAAAGTGTGTGTGTGGTGTGTGTGTGTGTGTGTGTGTGTGGTTGGTGTATGAAGCAATGTCCTCTCAATGCCCATTGGATAAAATGTAAGAAAAGTGAATCTTGGATGAAGAGAAAACAGTGATATTTTCAAAACCATGCTCTCCTTCCCTAGAGATGACAGCTATTTGCTGACAGAACTTCCTGCACCACATAAGGCTGGGTAGCCTGCGTCATTCTTCCTTTGCCGGTTAAACAATGCTGGTTAGCTCATGCCTTCCCTGAGTACCTGGCCAACATAGCCCAGTGAACACCAAACACCCTACTTTTTAACGTAACCTACTGTGGCCTCCTACCCTGTGTGCCTTCAACATGTGATCGGGATAGAATAAATCTCCAATGGGGAACACAAATGTGGAGACACAGAGACAGGGAGTTGCAAGAATGATCTCGGTAGCTGTGTGATGTCATTCAGTATGCAGAGAAAAATATTACACTGACCAAGAAAGTGGGAGAATCCACCAGGCCTGATAGCTGGCCTCCATCTCCAGAGGAAGAAGTCAGATTTAGAATGACCCTATTTCAATTTACTATGAGATCTACAGAAAAGACCCTACAATTTGGTTTTAATTTTTCAATCTCTTTTTATTGGGCAAGTGCAAAGGGAGAATTAGGATACACATAACATTATCACAGTCTATGTTTAGACATGCAAGATGCATGTGCTCCTGCTGCCTATGAAGGGGTAAGCACAGAAGGAAAATAACTAATGCCTTTGAGCCAAGGAATCCCCTGGGCTGCAGAAACTCTGTGAAGTAGAAAGGAAGGGGCCTCCTCGAACAATCAGAAAGCATGGTCTGAGCAAGATTTTACTTCTGCGTCTCTAGCCTTCTAAATGATGGGATGGTTCAGTTATGGGTTTGTTTTCATTAAGACTTATTTATTTTCATTTTGGTATATGTGTTTTGCCCACATGTGTGTGCATACACTGTTTGTATACTTTGTGCCCACAGAGGACAGAAAGTGTGTCAGATCCTCTAGAACTGTAGTTAAAGATGATTGTGAGCTGCCATGTGGCGCTGCAAATGAACCTGGGTCTTCTGCAAGAACAGCCAATGCTTGTAACCTCTGAGTGATCTCTCCAGTCTCCCTTTGTATTGTTTTAACCACTCAATTTTGGATAATTGGTCATGGACTCTCCTAAGGCAATTTGGAAAAACTACCTTTCTTCTGCATCCTATGGGACTCTCTCAAAAACCAGAGCACTGTCAGCCTTGCATGTACTTACCTAAATGTGTTTGATATTGAGTGAGTGATATCGAGGCAGGACCAGGCATAAGGCTGGGAAGAAGGTTCTAGTGGAAGGGCCTTCCTCAGTTAGACACATAGGCCACTCTGTGTTTTAACAACCTTGAAACTTCTCCATGAAAACCAGAGCCAGGCCCTTCTCAACAAACTAGAAACAGAAAGGCAAGGGTGTATTATATATATATATATAACATTCACTAAGAACATCTCTGATGTGTAACCACCAGTCAACCCATTTCATGTGTGATAGCTCACCTCCTCTGAAAGAGAGATGATTGGTATGCCCATTTCATAAGTAAAGTTATCTCAAGGAAATTACATACTTAATGATCACTAAGCTATTTAGGGGTAAAACAAGAATTTGCCTCCAGATTCACTACCAAATTCAGAGACTGGAAGATTGAGAAGATTCTTGGTCCTCTTTGGCATCTCCTTAGGAAGGCTTCCATTAGACCCTGAACATATGGTGGGCCAAGAGCTGGACAGACCTCGACCTCGCAAGTCTTCCTTCAATGGGAAGAACCAGGCTGGTGGGCCTCAACTCAATGCCTTCAGAAATCAGGTAGACATTATTAGCGTGGGATATAGAGAGGGTGGCTTGTAGCTGGAGAGAACAGCTGTCAGGAGGAAGCCACAATCAAATTAACCAAAAATCGAACTCTGGTAGAAACAAGGATTTCAGATTCTGAACTGGCCTGGTCTGGGATGAGATATGGAGGTTGGCAGTGGAGAGGTGGGCTTTATTAACATTCAGTCTTGAAGGATCAAGATCCAGAGCAGGAACCAAATACTGAACAAGTGGTACTATTGGAAACAGACAACTGGGAGTTGAAGCAGTCAAGGTGACTTATTCTGAATGGCCAGAAAAGCCCCAGGAAAACGGAAAGAGAGGAGGGAGAGCAGATATTGGAAAACACCATCTGGTCGTTCATGGGGCAACTTGTGGTTGGATAACACCATGCTAAGTGTCCCTCTCTGGTCATTCTATGTAATGGCATGAGGCAGCCTTGGATGTAATTTTTCTGGTCTTGTTGGTCCTCTAAACATTTCTGTCCATAAAGGATATTGTGGGCATCTGTTTTTAGAAGATTATCCTGTAGAATTTCCATGCTGTTGTCCCTAGAAGCTAGATCCATAGGGTTTGAGGGTAGAGAGAGGAAGGCTATAAAAAAAAAAAGAATATGAAAGAGGTAAAGGATTGCTTTGTCATCATCAATGGGGATTGCTGGGAGCAGGAGGATAGGATGAGATCCAAGAGTTGCCAAGAGCAGAAGGAAGTGCTGAAGGGAGGACCCTGCCCTTGAAGACTGGACAGCTGCCTGAGACTTATAGGTACATATCAAGACGCAATGTAAGGCCATGAACATTTAGTGTATCCTTGATGAGAGCTTTAGCAAATGTAGGGAGTAAGATTAAATTTCCTGACACACCAGACTAAAATGTAACATGATTGATGAAAAAATAGACATAAAATATCTCTTTTACTTTTGAGCTCATATATTTGGGTGACATCTACAGTAGACAGCAGTGAATCAGATCTGCAGTGAATTAAAATCCTCCATTTAAAACGTGTTTGATCTCTAGGAGCTTGATTTACTCGACTGTCACAGAAAGAGCTGATTGTACCAGGCACAAGAAGTGTCAGCACCGTGCTGGTGTCATCTGTAGTCTAGTTCTGGTGGCTAGACTGCCTGTGGTCTTTGGCATAATGAAAATGTTCTTGCTTTCTCCTCTAGAGTCTGGACCATGACCATCTTTCACCAAGAAAGATGTTATATTTATGTTTTGTGATCTGGAGCCAACAATAAACTGCATCATCTCTTATGAATATCTGTTTCAGGAGCTCCTGGTCAGGATAATGGGAACCCTGCCAGGAGGATTAGCAAGAATGTTTCAGAGAGGCAGGGTATAGAAAGGAGCCCTGATGTCTCTGTCTGGCATATGTTGGACACACAACATGAACAACTTCACTAAATATTCAGAACAGGAAGAATTGGAGCTATGAACTTGGACCCTAGCCTTTGTTTTATGACAATATAAAGAAAAAAATGGAATCTCTGAGGAAGGAAAGTGGGAACTTAGAGCATTCACTGGAACCTACTTCCTAGAGGTTGTGTAATCAGCATAGTGAGAAATTAAGTAGTAGACTGTACTTTGAGACCAAGTTTCAGTGTGTTACCTAGGCTGGTGCCAAACTGCCTTTGCCTCCCAGCAACTGGGATTATGTGCATGAGCCATCACATCCAGCATTGATGAGACTTGTATTTATGGGAGAATGGATGACAATAATGAAGATTTCTGCATGTAAGTGCAAATTTATAAAGGAGATGAAGAAAATAGTTTTTGTCAGAGATCACCAGAGTTTCTGCCTCACTTGGTTTTTTTGAGAACACTCCATTTGCTGGTCTTCCTGGTAGATTCCACCCCGGCCCCTCCCTAAAGGAGTTAGAAGGACAAACCAAGGCCATCTCAAACTCCCTCTCGGGAGGTGGGTGGGTGGTTAGGAGGTGGGTGGTGACATTACAGGAAAGGCAATCCCCAGATGGCATTAAGGAACTTGTCCCCAGAATAAATGCATTTATCACCAGGGATGCTATTATATAAGCAAGAGGTATATTAAATTATGCACAAGAGTTGCCAATCATCTCTTTACTCTCAAATTTTTGCTTTTTCCTTTACTCCAGCAGGATTACAAAGGACTCACCCAGTGGTCTGTGGCCTCGTGGGAAGAATTCTAGAGTGAGCAAAACAAAAAAGCCCAGATTCTTGTGTCAGATCTGCCACTGTTTGGTCTCTGCGTTGGCAAAAGTCAGAACTGAGGTGACCACTGAGCTTCTGTCTACCTCTGACGATGACCCCTGGATCTGAATCCACCTCCAATACTCTATAATTCCACAGTTGATTGCAGGGCACCATTCCGGGTGTGACCATGGCTGGATGTTTGGTTGACAGGGTCCCACTCTCTTCTCTGTCATATCCATAACAAAATATAAGATAAACTACAGGCAGGCACCCTCCTACTTAGAGACTTTTTTTTTTTTTAAATAGCACTTCTGAACAGACCTTACCAATCACATCTGTGGAACAGATTTTTCTAGACCCATATTTCCTATAGAGTGTTTAGTTTTCCTGGAGGGGTGGCAATGAGGGAGAAATCCCTAATTCTCAGAGCAATCTCTTTATGAAACTTGATCTGGACCCAGCAGTTAGCCATCATAAGGCTCAAACCCAAAGAAGCCTAGCAAGAAAATGAGAGGAAATCATACGAACAAAAATATATGTCTTTTACCACTATTTATGCCTGCCACAAAGACCCGTTTGATTGTCATAACTTATCACATGTGCTCCAGAGAGCGAATGCCACAAGAACCAAAATCCATGATTTTGTTCAACCACCAAGCGCCAGCTGTAAACCAAGACACCCTTGTTCAGCATTATTGCTCCTCACAGTGGGCAGCTGTTCTCAGGGATGTATCTGGGTTTGCACCATAAGTCTGAGTGTGGAAAGTGTGCAGCTGGTGGGTTGGTTTGGCTCCCATTCAGGGCTCAATTCCACGATCACCTCCCCAAATGATGTGCCTCGCTGAGGTTGGGTTTAGCAAACCTGATGCTGCAGTTTGCTGTTGTAATGAGAAAGATTCTGAAGAAACCCATGAACTCCATGAGGTCTGGACTCTTATGTTACATATCCTTATCCCCAATAAGCAGCCTGGCTGCCCCATATTCACATTACCCTGATCCATCTGTGGTCTTATTCCAATGTGTATTCAAAGCAAGGGGGAAAATGGTAGCGTCACATCGGAACACAATGAAACGACTGTTATATTATGCACCCTGCCATCCATCTTCTCTTAAAATGGGAGCTTTGATGAAAACGGTAAGGTCTTTTTAAAACTCATTGCATAGCTGGGGGCTCAGCTCAGTGCTTGCCTGGTATGCATGAAGCTCTGGGTTTGAGCCCCAGAATTGAAAATAGACAAACAAATTCAATATCATATTTTTCCTTTGTTCTTTTCTTGCTAGACTAGGACTCTTAAAAAATCTTCCCACTGAGATATAGTCTAAATGTAAAAGTTTAAGTGAAGTCTACAAGAAAGGAGCAAAGACCGAGGATACACGACAGGACCTGAAAGGAAGGCGTAGAGGCTGAGAAAGCCTCAAGATTTTGTTGTTGTCCAGCCAAACTCACGGGGTATGGGACAGAATTTTGACATGGGCAGATGAGATTTTTCTAGGTATCTACTCACAGGAATCCAGCGCAATCTGGATGAGGTACCACGTTCCAGATAGCTGGAAACTGTATGGGAAACTGTATGGGGGCCTGTGAGCCTTGTGCACAAGTTCACAATGCTTTGAAGAAGCAAAATTCTGTGAGTCTTCTCTAAACTTCAGAATTTATGGAAGCCTTACTCATCTGTGGACAAGAGACCACTAAAGAAGATGATGCCATGCATTTAATCCCAGCACAAGGGAGGCAGAGAAAAGCAGATCTCTGTGAATTCAAGGCCAACCTGGTCTAGAGAGAGTTCCAGGAAAACAAAGGCTACACAGAGAAACCCTGTCTCAAATTAAAAAAACAAAACACCAAACAAAGCAAAACAAAAGAAGATGTCCACATGTTCAGCCCAGGAGAGTTCAACTTTAAGCTTATTGCCCTAGGGTCATATGTGGTTTTAGTTTTACTCATGGGTTTTCCCTTTTCTTCACAAGAACCATCCTTAACAGTTGCATTAAGATACACTAGAAGGGATGTTACCAATAATACTTCATTTCTATTTTCCCAACGCTCTATAGGTAACACAACATTTTCTTTTTGTTTATTTCATTTATTTATCTGTTTATCAATTTATAATTTATTTTTTATTTTAGCTCAACATATGAAGCATTAAATGTTACTATATCCTTTTCAAACAAACTATGTGTTCATAGGTTATCCTACCTCTCCCCCTCCTCCTGCTCCCTAGTCCCCTCACCTTGTAACTTTCTCCAAGTCTCCTTTCAGCTTATGGCTCACATGGTCCTCTTGCCCTTTCCCCCACATTTTTCTTTAAGTGCGTATGCGAGGTATGCTCTGATAAAATGAAATGTTTGTATGTGGGCAGGTTGGGGTACATAGGTGGATTCCTCAAGTCTCTGGCAGTAGTATTAGAAGATTCCAGTTATTTGGAGTATCAGTTAGATTTCTGTGGTCTGTGATACATACTATAAGAAGTTGCCAGGTAGTTAGTTTGGGAGGAACAATGGGAAAATTTGGACCTTATGTTGTGTGTGTGTGTGTGTGTGTGTTGTGTGTGTGTGTATGTGTATACATACATGTACATAAATCATATACAGCCTAAAATATATATGGGTTCAAAATACATATATATAACATAGACACACAGACATACACAGACACACACACACACACACACAGAGAGAGAGAGAGAGAGAGAGAGAGAGAGAGAGAGAGAGAGAGAGAGAGAGAGAGAGAATAGGAGGACAGCAGAAATCCTGGACCAAAGCAAAACTGAAATCAAGGAAGCCAGCTGCTAAACCTTCTAATTCCTTCCCTGCATTAGCAATTGTGATGGCAACATACATGTTCCAACAGGCTTGGGAATACATATTCCTCTGCTTTCTGCAGCACATATAGCACATGGCTTTCCTTCATGGAAATCCCATGGTCCTGGCACTCTAATATCTTGGAGTCTCAGTTGCAACTTAGGCTTTCCCTCCCCAGCCTCACCCACAGCCCACTTGGGAGTTTCCCACAGAGAAGTCAATCCTTCCTTGCAGAGCCCGGCCTCAGATCTTTCCTGAAACCTTGGTGCAAGCCTTCATGATCTTGTTACCCTTGCACTTTGTTTGCCTTCAAAATCGGCATGTGGGTGATGCCTCCAGGTTTGGCTGCCAGCTGATGATATAGCCTAACCCCAGGTCACCACCTTGGAGTACCTGAGTGGCTGAGCCTAGGAAAACATTTCTTTAGGAGGTTGTCTTCCAGCAAGAAACCCTGCAGTAGAAATCTCGGTGCTTGGGTACTCTCCTTTCAGATGAATTTGCCCCTTTTTGCTCTGGAAAAACATGTTTATAGTTGCATCATCTGAAATGATGTCTTGCCTATATTTGTCCTCCTATAGAGTAAGGGATTTCTTTTCCCCCAATCCCTTTAACAATTACAGCTGCTATGTCAGCCTCTTCCCTGACCGTAATTTGAATTATGTTTACACTCAATTCCTTGCTACTTCTCTATTTTTTCTATCTCCCCTCCTCTCTTTTCCCATTTTCATGTAAAATGTGACTAAAAGCAGTGAGTACTAACCATATTAAGGCCTGTGTGTTATGTTGTCTTGAAATTCCTCTGCCAAGCAACCTAATCCAACACTTCAGAATTCAGCTTTTCTCACGTTCTCAGAGCATGAACAATACACAGCCAGATTCTTTGCCAGAATCAAACATGAATACCCGCTAGCTAGCTTTGTTACTTTTAGAGTCCTCATTCTGCTCTGAAAACATGTTTATAGTTGCATCAGTAATTTGGTCTTCCACGTCCTTACCTGAATGCCCCATTAAATTCTGCTCCTCTAGCCCACAGTTCCAATCTTTCAAATTCATCTTGCAAATCAGTTCCAAACCATCTGCTCCAATTTTTCACAGTGATATCCCAACTTTGAAATATTAATTTTCTATCTTTCATTTTGATCTGATCAACTAACTGGCAAGAACCAATATAAGGAAAGCAGGATTTATTTTGATCTACTGTGTGACAGGATACAGTCTATCATATTATGGAAGGCATGGCAGTAGGTCTCTCCAGTGGTGGCAATGTATGGCAACTAGCTGCTTAGCATAGCAGGAAGCAATGAAAAACAATGTTGCTACTTAGCTTTCACTTTTTCTTCTGTTACTCCACTTAAGCCTCAGGCAAAGATATGGTGGTACCCACAGTCAGAGCTGCTCTCTGAAATGTCCTCCCAGGCATACATAAGGGTGTGATTCATTCTCCTACGTGATTCTGAATTCAGCTAAATTGATAATAAATATTGACCATCACACCAAGGGTAATATCACTTCTGTGTGAAAAGCACAAGTCCCAAATCTGCTGAAGAATCACTATCATCTCTCTTGAGATTTAGGGGGTGTTAGAGAAAATACATGCCTGAAAATGAGAATTTGGCACATGCAGCTGCACTGTACCTACCTATCATTTGATATAGCACAGGTTTTCCTTTAGATTACACGGACTTTCTAAACTAATGGTGTTCAAGTTCTATTACAGTTTTTCTTGAGAGCGTATGAAACACTGACTCTAAGACCCCCTGTTTTAGCCATTCTCACAAAGGGAAAAACTAGCCAACAGCTAAATGAAGACAATGTATATAAATGCCAGATGCCATAGGTGCTTCAAACAGGAAGTCTCTTGTAAGCAAACTGACTGTTGTTCTTTGCCTCCATTGATTCTATTAAAAGTGGCATACAATATAACATTATAAATTCAGTTGAAGCCAAAGTAAGGTAATAAAATTAATTTCATACTGACTAAATAAATAAAAGTCACATGTGAGAAAGGATAAAAGTCAACAGAGTGAACAAGTTCAGACAGCTCGAAATCACGTAGCAAACAAATTTTAATGTTCTGGCATATAGAGTGATCGTTATAGCTTGGACAATCCTTTGGTACCAAAATGTAAGAAAGTTCTAAGAATAAATAACCCAAGCTGATGGGAGTACAGCCAAAGGATACAGGAGCCAAAACAGGAGTTTCCGATATCGATATCCTATAACAAAATAATTTGAGCACAAAAATAAAAAAAAAACCATAGTATTAGGTTATAGCCTAGAGTATAAAATAAACATCCAAGGATCTATACCAATATAAATAATGATTGGATAAATGAATAATAATGAAAGAGGCTAAAATTCCTTGTAGTATTTACTTTGTCTATTCTCTTCTCCAGTAGGTTAGTGCCCACACTTCTGCTCTCCAGTGTGGGCTGCACCTTATGATCGACTTCCAAAAGTTAGAGTATGGAAATGAGAAACGCAAAGTCTGGCGAATACTGAATCCAACCAGGTGAACAAGATCGACATCAGCATAGTTGATAGCATTAGCATATGAGCTATTGACAAGGGATGTCATTTCAGTGATATTGGAATACTGAGGCAGGGGAAGAGGCATAAGTTTAGGGTAGTGTTGGCTACATAAGTGTAAGACCCTATGTCAAAACAAAAATTGCAGCTCAAAATACGCTACCTGACTACCAGTCCCTGGAAATTGGGGATACCCCAGCTCCTTCTTATTACCCAGTATCTGATGGAAAACCTTCAGCAGAGTGGCCACAAGGATCCCTGCCACAGACTAGGGTGGGGGTAGAAAGCAGTACCTGCTATGTTGTCCTTGGCTTCTGCACTCTCTGATGCCCCTACAGCAGAGGCAATAGCAGCCTCTGTCATTAACACCACACAAACATGTGCACCCTCTGATCTATACTTTCCACTGAGCCAGGAAAACTGGACTGGCATAAGGTGATAGCTTGCTATCAGAGCCTGCCCTCTCATCTCTGATGTGACCTGTCTAGACAGAGATTCCAAACCTGAGGCAGATCCATTATAACAGCCTAGGAAGGGGAACTATCTCCCTGGAGGGTTGAGTGACATCAGAATGGACAAGCAAGGGGAGTCATATCACCTTCTTTCCAGAGGAAATTTAAAAATAGCATCAACCTCCTTCTGTTGGCAGGATGTAACCATGTATCTAGGCCACCTCAGGATGCAATCCATCTATTGTGACTTGTCCTGTAGGAAGTCGCAATATTTTATACTGAGTGTGCAGAACACAAAAGCAATTGGCGATTGTCAACCTGCCTGGTAGGTTTTGACAAGAAGTTTGTATTTAATTGGAATCATAGGCTCTGATTATTTGGCTCAGTTGTCAAGACTGAGCAATTCAAATGTAGCGTCAGAGTTGGCCATGCTCCACTTTATCCTGAGCTGCAGAAAGAACAGAGTGTTGTGTACTCATTTGTTCATTCATTCACTCATTCATTCATCCATTCATTCATTCGATACTTGTTACTTTCCAGACATGACACTGGGCTCTGGAGTCTCAGGATCCACATGACACACTGACTTTTTGAATAGCTCATAGGCCTGAGATCCAGATCCAGATGTAACCTGAAGAGCAGCACATGCTATACTGATGCCTTGGCCATTTTCTAGGACTGACACTTATTCCATACATGAGATGAGACTATGTGATTTTGCCAGGGATCAATACCAGTTTATATCATTATGCAATGCTGGCATCTCCCAATATAACATAGATGTGCTAGCATCTTCCAAGAAAACAGATGCTGTGTTTTGTAGAAACAATATGAACAGACATTGTCTCTTCCTTCTTGGAGCTTCTGGTCCTGTGGAGGTAAGATCACTGGGATCTGAGACCTAATGTATTACAGTGGTAAACAGTGGATGAGGGGACAGGATGGCTCCTTGGAGGAAAACTTGAGTTGATTCTTTGAGGCTAAGGAGGAGGAATCATCAGACTGAGGTACTGAAAGAAGAAATTCCAGGAAAATGGGAGATTATAAAGAAAAAAACAGGACAGGAGGCAGGAAAAACTCTACTTATATTAGAAAATCATATGCAGGCTAACTTCACTGAGAGGATGGGAAGGAAAGACAGAAATGACAGGATAGAAAAGGAAGTAACAGGCAGGAGGAGATAGGCAGAGGAAAGGGAGGGAGACACGGCAATAGGGCAAGAGTTACAAACAGAACAGGGTAAGAACTCTGTAGCATGCACAAAGTTGTGGCTCTGATCTCCAGCACTGCATAAAACAATGAGTGGCTGCCACAGGTCTCTAAGTCAAGCACTCACGAGGCAGAGATGAGAGGATCAAAAGTTCAAGGTCGTCCTTGGCTAAAGAGTGATTCAAGGGCACAGAGAATGACGAGCTTTGTGCCCCATGCCTAAATGTTTGAAGCCAAGGGCTCCAGCGACCACAGAATATTGTAAAGAGCAGGAAGGTGAAGTTGGAAGTGAGCAATATGGAGTGAGCATCATATATTTCTGAGTGTTCAAAGAAAACAGTGTAGAGGTCGGTTGACAAGGTCTAGACAGAGGGTCGTCTTCCTTCTTCCCCTGCTCGCTGCACTCCTTCGCTTTTCTTTTCCACTTTTTTGGGACTGTGAGGAATTTGTGGGACATTTGCAGGCAGGAAGGAATGTAGTGCTGGTGGCCCATGGCTAGGCAACAGGCAGATGTGGTTTTGTGACTCTAAGGAGCTGGTGGCATCTATTCCTGTCGGAATTCCTCACAGTTAAGACCACAGTGTAGCCGTAAGAAGGCTGAGACTGCCTGGAAGTGACTCCTCAAGGATGGCATGATGATACTAGACCCTAAGAATCTAAACTACATAGTTAGCCAAATACCATCTTTAAGAAAGTGCTTTCTTCTTTTCTTGTGTGGCTTTGACTAAATGGGAAGGGCCAGACTTATTCGTAGACAGCACCAGTCTATGTAGAATAGCTGTTCAGGGTCTTGTGATCTCCTTACATTCTTGTGACTCTTAGTACATGGACCTGAGCTAAAAGTGTTTCCAACATAGGCCAATGAGAATGAAATGGGGCTGTGGGCCACTAGATAAAGGAAAGGGTGGCCTTAAACTTTCTCAATGAGTAGACTTCTCACCATGACAGATATTAAAAGGCACACTATAAAAGAAGAAGGTATTTACTTTGACTCACAGTTTCTGAGGTTGCTTTTAGTCCATGATAATGGAGGGATATGACCAAGGCTGGGCTTGGTGAGAGAAGCTGTTCACCTCACAGCAAGCAGGAAACAGAGAAGAAAAACAGAAAAGAGCCAGGGTCAAGATTTACCTCCCATAGTTCCATCACCTCTCAATAAACTATTCAGGTTCTGAATTGGTCATTAGATTAAAATATTGACTTGGTCAAGTTACTTTCCAAAATCCCAAGGACTGGAACCCAAGTGGCCAAAACTTGAAACTTCAGAGGACATCTTAGATGCAAATCCCAGTCATCTCCACATGCATAAGAAGCCTACCAACTGTCAAGGTGCTACGACAAGACCGGGGAGTGAATATTAGCCTGAGTAACCTTCCATGTGGGACTTAACGTCCTAAGCCAGATTGTCTGGGAGTGAGGAGACACAACCATTCCATCACCAATAAACTTTGCATCCCTCAAGCTATGATCCAGTCATGTCTCTCTGGACTTAGTTTTCCTCATCTGCAAAGTGAGATATAAAGTACCTGTGCCTGAGGATACATAGCCACAGTGAGTAGGTGAGGAGACTCTTCATTGGGTTATCATAAAAATCTATCCAGTATAAATGAAACTTGAAAGATCACATAGCAGCTCATAAAGAACTACAAGTATTACACATCAATCTTTTAGGGGAAAAATTAATGGAAAAATGAAAAAGCAAAGATAAAAAGATCTTTTTTTGAACCCCATAAAACTCAAGCTTAATTTTTTAAGTTAACTGAATACAGAACAAAGTTTCTAAAAGTAAACTTAAGGAGGAATTCTTAAGAGAGCTGGTGTGAGTAGCTCAGAGAGGAGAAAAGCAGTGTACCCCACAGACACTCAGTTTTGTCCAGATAGAGGCCATGGGCTGTGGCTGCACTGGCCTGTTACAGTTTAAAGACTGCCAAGCATATCTCAGTGTTCTGACTTAATCCTCCAAACTCTTTACAGAGGAGTGGCTGTTCTTTATGCCCTACCCAGGTCTTTTTATTTAAGACTGAGTTCCCCTGGGCTCCAGGCCTAGGCTTCCAGCAGCGGTAAACAGCAGTCTGTTCCAGGTTTCTGAATTCTGTTCCTCACCTGGGTTCTGTCCCTGCTAAGTTTGATATCTTTGTGCTTTCTTGGTTTTGCTTTGTTTGGAACTTCCTTTAAACCACAACTGTCAGGGACCTACAGATTTCTGTTCTTTTCTGGACAAACTAGATGATATTGCAAGTCTGTAAAGTTATCTATTCTCATAACCATCATGGCCCATTTGATTAAATCCCTTGTTACAGGAACCTTCATATCTCAAAAGCCATGTCCATGATGAACTCCTGGTGACAGGGTGGATGGCCTCAAAACTACGTCACTCCTGCTTATACACCAGTGCATGTGTACAGCCTCCCCACCTCCCCGGTGCACACAACACTCACATACTTCTTCACTTCAAATTTTAACAAGTGGAAGAAAATAATATCTGACTTGACATAGTTTACTTATGTATAAATTGAGTAACTACCAGTCAGTAGTTACATAATATTTTCTACCATATGCTATAAAGAATGTAGCTCATGTCAACTAACCATCAAGCCCATCACAAGGACAAAGACCTAAGTAGGTCAGTGAGGAGATGAGTCAAGACAGGAAATTTTATAGTGACACATGAAGGTTTTGATCCAGTCCACAAGAAAAGAACTCTGGCATTTTAGACTCAATCCCTTAGGTCTTGGTTAATAGACAATGAATAGGGTTTAGAGATGCTTGAATCAGCAAAGTACTTGTCATGCAGGCATGAAGACTTTAATTCTGATGCCCAGAAACTACATAAAAGCTAAGTGCAATAGTATCTGTCATCATAGGACTGGGGGAGGCAAGGCAGGAGGATCTTTGGGGCTTGCTAGCCAGCTACTATCCTAGGTGAATCGGTGAGATTTGTATTCAGAAAGAGACTCTGCTCAAAAAAGAAAGAAAGGAAGGAATTAAAGAGAGAGAGAACTGAATGAGGAACACCCCAGCCTTTCTATCTCTGACCTACATATGTAAACATACACACAAACATACACATATACTCGCATACACACACACATACACACACTTGCATAGGTGCACACAGGAACACAAACACTCATACAAAGAGACTATGAGTAAACATTGCAGATAAATAGCAGGATCTGACTCTAGTCCTCAATAATAACACTGACCTGAAGAGAGAATCTGCATGCATGTTATGTTGCTTTTGTTTTGATTTCTCTTGAAACTCTACACCCACACATACACACATACTAGTTCCTATTGCAAATGATGCCCTTCGGAGCCCGAGAGCGGTCTGTGCATTGCAAAATGGGGAGATAAGGAAGTGACTATTTTAAAATTGCAGTTGGAAAAAAATAGAACTCCAGATGAAATTTGAGATAAAGTTCCAAATAAAGTCCTATGATTTGTGGGTCCTACATAAAATAAAAGAACCCCTAAAATAGCATGGTATTGACAAAAAACAGACACATGAGCCAGTGGAAAAGAATCTAGGTAGAAACCTGTACCTCCCCAACCTCAACAATGCTGCTAACAGCACATCAGAGATAGTGGCCTTTGGAAAATTGGGTAACCTCTTAGGAGGAATGAAAGCAGACTCCTTTCTCACCTACTACAGAAACTACACAAAATGGATAAAAGACTTAAATGTAAAACCGAAAACTACAAATCTACTAGATGGAAACATAGGGGAAACTCTTCAGGACACTGAAATCAGCAAGAGGTCTTGGGATACTATCAGTGTATAGGAAACAAAACAAAAGGTAAAAAAAAAAAAAAAAAAAGAGGATCACATCAGACCAAAACCCTTTTACACAAGAGAGAGCAAACGAGGGAAGAGACAAACAGCACAATGGGAGAGCTGACAAAAGGGGAACATGCAGGATATATAAAGCACTCAAAAATCTAAGAGAAAATAAGGAGAAAGATGGTTTTAAAATGGTCTGAACAAGCATTTCTTTTCAAAATAAGACATACAAATATCCAACAGGTATATGGAAAAAAATGCTTAATATCACTAATCATTAGGAAAGCACAAATAAAACCTGCAGTGAGAGGCTGGGAAGATGGATCACTGGATAGAATACTCAAACATGAGGACCTGAGTTTGGGATCCTTACCACCCACCTAAAGAGACAGGACAGATGCACACATGCTCAATCCTGGAAGCAAGATGCAGAGGTAGAGGATCTTGGGAGTCTGCCAACTAGTGAGTGTCAGGTTCAGAAAGAGTCCCTGCTTTAAATAATAAGGTGGAGATCAAAACAAAACAAGCACTAACCTCTGACTTCCATGTGTGCATACATGGGCACATACACCTACATACAAACAAACACACATGTCTATGTAACACACACACGTAGCTGGATATTTTACAATAAACTTGGTAATGTAGGAGGAATTGGGACGAGTGAAGAAAGGAAGGAGAAGGAAGAAGAGGAGCAAAGAGAGAGAGGACTGGAGAGAGCGGAAGGTGGCGGCGGATATATGCGTGTCTCTGGCAATCTAAAGTAGTTGCAATATTTAGGTTAGGTATTGGGTAACACCTCTAATTGTGTGGGCATTTTGTTAATTGAGCATTACCAAACATATAAAGCCTTTGGATAATCTTTAACCATTAGAGTCTTATTTCTACCAGGTACTGCATAGATGGCAGGATGGTCTGGGTTCAGCCCAGCCTTGTGGAGACAGAGTGGTAGATTGGCAGAGCCATCTTCCACACTGGTATCTTGGGGGTGTCAGGGCTGGTGTTTTCTGGCTGGCTCTTTCTAGCTGTGGAGTGTGAGCACGTGACCTCTGGCTGGGGAACATGGCAGCAAAGCTAAGCACAGCCGCTGCCGCTTAGATAGTCGGCCCAAGAAATAGCCTTTTTAAATATTACCACAACACACACACACACAGAGATGCACATGTACATACAAATAAATCTTTTAGAAAATAATACATATTTTCAATGAAACAACATAAAAGTGCTAATGAGGATAGAGAGAAAAGGGCCCTTTGCGCCCTGTTGTTACAAAGAAAAATTAGTGCATGCATCATGGGAAACAATATGGAGGCCTCACTATGGAGGGAGTGCATGTTCCCACTGTGGTGTCTATGCTTATTCTTGTCTGTTGCATCCAGTTATTACAGTGCTGCCCTATCACAGGTGGTGATAGATATAGGAGCCTATAGATATAGACCTCTGAAACGGTAAACCAAAATAACGCTCCTCTTTACTGGTTGATGAGTATATATTTGTTACAATAACTGAGAGCTGGTCATAGTAACTAATGATTGAGAGTTTATTCTGCTACTTTAGTGACAGATAAAAGGATGTTATGCCTGCAAAGTATTTGATATCAGTTCTTCTTCATGGAAGTACTCAGTAAATACAAGCCTATGATAATTTCGGTGGTAATGACTGAACTGTGCATCACTGCAGAGGGAAATATTTGGAAGGAGGAGGTAAGAGCAGATGTTGAAGATAAAAATGTGTCTAAAGTGAGTGTCTTGGGGTCTTTCTCCAGATCAACCTCTCTTTCTTGTACATTCACTAAAATTCCTGAGAAAAATCAAGAGCCCTGATTGTCTTTTCAATAGATTAATCATCAGCAATTTTAAAAATTAAATTGCAAGCCATCAAGATGATCCAGTGGGTAAAGGCATATGCCACTAAGCCTGATAGATTGAGTTTGATCCCAAGAACTCATTTCAAGAAAGAACTGAGTGTCACAGGTTGTCCTCTGACCTGCACAGACATGAATGCCTTGGCACATACACAAAACCACATTACATTAATTAATGTAAAAATTATAAAAACTGTATTATTTTAAATAATAGATGGTTTGTATATTTTCAGAGGTTTACCATCAATTTGAGAGCTGAGTCCTAAGACTACTGGGGTGATTTTAGTCAAATAAAAGCCAGAAAGACAATGGAAAGGAAGGAAGAAAACTTAACTTGAAATCATCATCTGTTAAGGTAAAAAAAAAATTTTTTTTAATTATCCTTGTTCTTAAACACCAAAGGCTGACTGGTTGGCAAGGGTAGAGAGATAAGAAAAGAGAAAAGAATTGAAGTTTTAGATGTAAAATATGTTTATACACAAGGAATTAGTGTAGAGACATTGTTAAGGGAACAGTCCAGTGGCCCAGAGTTTGCTAAAGAATGAATCCTACATCATAAAGAAGGCAGGAAGCTGATGGCCCAAAGTCTACCTGCTGCTATGGTTACTTCTCCCACTTTAAAATCTTAACCTTTTAGTAATTAATAATTGGAGAAATCTACTTCCACTTTTGAATTTCTGACTTCTTAAAATCCAGAGGGTGAGATAGAATAGGGTCTGCTATCTCACAGAAAAACTCCATCTCTGTTCCCCCCCCACAACTCCCCTGGCCCTTGCTCCCTTTCCTCCATCCCTCCCTTCCTTTCCTCCCCTGATTTTCATAATATGAATTAGCTACTAGCACTTCAAAAGCTTGGTTTGGGGGATAGTATGATTTTTTTTTCATTGTTGTGCTGTGTCACATGTTTACAGTACTTTAAAATAACTATGTGACCATGATAAACTGATTCTAAAACCAGTGTGAAGAAGAAAACATACAGAATAATCAGCACAATATTGAAAGAGAAGGGTAAAGCTGAGAACTGAGCTGACTTCAAGGCCAAGTATAAAGCTACAAGAATAAAAACAGTGTAGAAATGCTTTAAAATTGATTAGAAATACAAAGGAGAATGTTTAGGGTTAATCAATCCTTCATAAGTACAGTCAATTGATATTGACAAAAGAGCAAAGGCAATACAATAGAGAAGAGAGCTTTTACATCAACTGATGCTGGAACAACTAGATATCTACAGGCAATAAACAACAAAAGAACAACTGAGATTCAGATCTTTGACCAGCACAAGATGGACATTCAAAAATAGATCATTCATCTAAAGAAAGACAAAGCTATAAACCACTGGAAACAGCCTGAGACAATCTAGAAGACACTGCTAGGCTCATGGTGTTTCAGATTCAATACCACAGGTATAGTTCATTAACAGGTTGGTTATGAACTAGATTCCACGAAAATTTAAAATATTCTACAGAAGTCACATTCAATAGGAAGATATATAAACCATCAACTCAAAAAAATACTTGCAGAAGATTATCAGATAAAAGGGTGGTGTCCAAGTTGAACAATAAGAATGCAAACAATCCAATTAAGATGACAAAATAGTCTGAACAAACAACTCATCAAAGGAGAAACCAAGATGGAAATAAACATGGGAAAAGATGCTCACTATCACGTCACTAGGTAATTTAATAAAACAATAGTGAATGCTCCTACACAGCTATTAGAATAGCCAAACCCCAAACACAAATGGCAAAGGGCAGTTTAGGGCACAGAGCAGTCAGAAAGACTATTCACCAATACTATGAGTGTAAAGTGGAACAGATACTTTATAAGACAGTTTGATAGTTTCTTGAATAAACTAATAAACCCTAATTTCTGTTCCATCAGTTGTGCTTCTTGGTGCTTATGCAGTAAATTAAAAATTCAAGTCCACCCAAAACATACAAAAAAGCTCTGTTGATAATTGGCAAAACTTGAGAGCAGCCATGTTACCCCTGAAGGAAATGAACAGAAATAATGTAGTAAACTCAGACAACAAAGTATTACTCGGCATGCACGAACTACACACACAGACACAGACACAAAAGCTCATAGACATTTGAAAAGATATGGAAGAAACTTAAGTGTGTATGAATACAGGAAGAAGCTAGTATGAAATGAATCTACTGTGTATTATTCCAATTATAGGAAATTCTAGATAAGGAGTATCACAGAAATAGCACAGGATGCAACCAAAAGATCATACCCAGAGAATATGCACTGAGAGTGAGGTCTAATAAAAACATTGACTTAGGATAAGGATGTGATAGCCACAAATGTGTCACTCTGGCATAGAAGGTGGAAGGTGGAAGAGTCTGTCCTGTGCGTCAGGAGGTACCTGGGAGCACTTTCATCCAATTTGTTCAGAACCTAACCCTTCTCTGAAAAAGAAAATTTGATATTTAAAATTGGTAGTATATGCTGGGTATGACAGTAGACAGCACAAAGATGACAAAGTAAGTGATCCTACCCCAGACCTAAAGGAATGTGTAAGAAATTGCAAACAACAGATGAAATGCCCATAAAAGAGGACACTAGAGAAACATATAATTCAGCGAGATGGTTGCGCTCTGATTATTTTTTGTATCATCATCTCTAGAGCATAAATCTCAATACCCAGTACACAGCAAGAAGACCCCAGTTAAAATCCCCAAAGCCAAACACAATTGCTGTTACCAAGGATTATGTCTTAGGGACTGAAATCACCTCTTTTAATGTAGGAGGCAATAATCTGTGGAGCCCCAGTTATGACCCCGACAACTGTTCCCGTCAGGCTGTTACACAACCACTCTGTGCCGGTAAAGCAATTTGCACAGGGCCTGGCATTGAGCAGCATCCCATAAACAGCGCTTCTGCTTGTTATGACAGAAGGTGGAAGTATCTACTGTTCATTATGAGGTACAAGAGGCATCTGGCATAGAGCAAACACCACCCAGCCGTGTTATTTTTCAGATTATGAAACTAAATATGGTGCAAAGTGTGTTCCACACACAGGCAGGTTCAGCAGCTTTTGACAGAAATTCAAGGCTTTGGGCCCTACCCTAGACCTGTGCAATAAAAATCCCTAAGGGTGAGCAGGAACCTGTTGAAATGCAGGTAAATGGTACATAAAGCAGAATAATGAGTAGAATCCATTCTCATCAGTACACACACATACACACACACACACAATTATAGATAGCTAAAATCAAAATATATTATCTTGCCTCTTTTCCATTTTCAAATTAACCCTGGGCATCAGTTCCTTAGACAAAGGGAATTAACAGAATTGCTCTCCAAACACAAAGAAAAGCAAAGACCTATTTACTGGATTTGGGGCAACCACAATCTGGTATTTTAAGGTGCTGGTCAACAAATGAATGATAGAGCTGAGCATGTCACATGACTTACCATATAAAGGAATGGCATTCCAGTACATACTGCAACAAGAATGGAACATGAAGCTTGAAGAAATGCTGAGAAAACTATCTGCAGGAGATCACAAACTGTCTGGCTGCAACTATAAGAAAGGTTCCTAAGAGATAAACCATAAGCCCATAGATTAATGATAACTAAGTTGTGAATTAGGGGAGTTTGGAAGATGATCATTGATTGACACAAGGTTTCCTTTGGGGAAGTAGAAAATATCCGGAAATTGATTTGGTGACCATTCCATGATTCTAGGACTGCAAAAGAGCATTGAATTTCCCATGGTCTGATAGATGGCCCTACACCCAGACAGTTTAACAACACTGACCGGGCTCACTGGGCTATCAAAACAGCAACAAAATGATATGAAATTGGGAATGGAGGGACGTGTTGGGGAGACTATGGAGAGTGGGGTGGGTTGGATGTTGAAACTGACCGGGGGTGTGTTATGATTCTATTTGATTATATACATGTATAACATTCTCCAGAAAAAATAAAATTACAATAAGAAGGTAAATTATAACCCATTGTAAGGAAGTCTAAACCCAGGTGATGATATCTTCAGGTCAACAGCACTCCTTATTCATTGCCACACAACAAAAGTTCCTGCCTGCTTCTAGAACTATTGGGTTGCTTGCAAAAATGGCAGGAAGTAGATGCAGATTCTGTGATCTTAGTGCAGCTCCTTGTCCTTCCAAGCTAACTCTATCAGTGGTCACTGTCATCACCAGGGTCCACAGACCACACACACATACCAACAGATGACTGTAGAGGATAGCAGGGTGCTGTAGATTCCACAGCCAATCCTCACTCATGAGCAATTCTGAGGAATCTGTGTTCTTTTCCAAAACAATGAAAAGGAGGCCACTGGCTTGAGTTCATTTCTCAGAAAAGCCCCCCAACCAGTTTCCTGTTACCTGGAGCTCCTTGGATGATTTTCAACCTGTCGAGTATCTGAGACATAGGAGGAGTGGGTTGGGATGTAGTGGAACTGGTAGATTCAATCACCAAGTAAAAGAATAAATGCTGACATAGTAACTTAAAACTGAAGTCATGGCAACTCAATCCTGTAATTCCAGCACCTGGGACACAGAAGCAAGTGGATTTCTGCAAGACTGAGGTCAGCCTAGGCTACAGAGCGAAACCCTGTTGCCAAATCAAGACAAGATAAAACCAAAGCAAACACAACTTGATTGAGCAGTTCCTTCTCTGTCCCTGGGTATAATTAGAATTAAATATGGTGTGCAGGTGTGCCTTTGCCTTGGCATGGGTCTTACAAGCTCATGTCTTTAGAGGACAGTACTCCCAAAAGCACTCTACATGTCAAGGAACACATCCACATGTGAGCTGTAGTTTGCAGCCATGAGAATGTTCAACCCTTTCAATAAGGTGGCTCTGCCATATTAAATTGTTAAACTATAATTCAACTAAATGAATGTAATTGTAGTGACTATAGAGATGGCCACTAATACCCCTTAGTGGCTATTAGCTACTATACTGAACAGTTCATTTCAATAATAATAATAATAATAATAATAAATAATAATAATAATAAAAACAAAGACATCTAAGTTTAAAAATATACACGTTTAGTATGTATTCAGCCCACATGGCTAAGCTTGTAATCTTAATATATTATATAATCTAGTTATCAAAATTCCTTGATATTATTATTTTATGTTTCAGATGTGTTTAATGGATAGACTGTGTCTTCAAGGACTTACTCAAAATATTGTTGATATGTGTCTCTGAAATAGAGTTACAGCTTTTTTTGTGTGTTGCTTTTCTGTCTTCTCTACTTTTTCTAAAATAAATGATTTTCTAGGAAAGCTTTCAAGTGATCATTTCTTCATTCAGCTGCAAATGCTACAGCTCCCCTAAGTAACACACATCATTTGCAAAAGCTTCCCACTCCATTCATTTCTAATTGCAACATTACTGTGTGATTGCGCTTTTCCTGTGGCTAGAAGTATACACAATTACCCAACAGTTGGATGATAAGAGAGACACAAATGAATTGGAATATGTCACATGCAGATTTGAAGGGTGGTATCAGAGAGCACATACCCTTTCAAGCCCTGAGGGCTCATCACAGACAACCAATCACAGTCCATGATTTCAAAGACTCTATCTGAGGGTGAGTCACCACAGTCCTGGTGGAGTGGTCCTATCTTAGGAAGCAACCAGTAGGAAGGCCAGATGAAGGGAGCCCACCCTCTAATAACAGGGACAGACCCAAGTGCAGACCAAAACAAATGCATTACCTCATGCCAGGGCTATTATCCTCAATCAAAGCCTCTCTCCCTTGGGAATACAAATTGGTGGAGGTGGAGGAGGGGGAAACAGGAAGCAGGCTGTAAATACAAACACTGCCAGTCTCGGAGAGATTAATCCCTGAGCTCATAAAGTTATTGAATACCCATACAGAAAAATCTTGAGACGGGTCATTGCATCTATTCTCCTGCCTCTACTGCTGAAACCTACATCATCTCTAGTCGTGACAAAGCTTTTATTTCAAAGGCTACAAAGACAGTGATAAGAACTGGAAATAATAGATTGAATCTGTTTCCCCCAGGATATTGTTTGATAACTATCTATGATTTTGCTAGAGTCTGGCCATGTGTGTGCACCCCCATTCCTAAATGTCCTCGCTTATCTCTTCACACAGAAACACCTCCTCCCTTCACGTATACATCATCAAGGTGCTATTTAGAAAACATTTCTTCATCTTAGGGAGATAAAGTAAAATAAGGGAGAAAAGGAAAATACATATGATACATATATGATACTATTGGTGACCATCCAATTTCCTATTGATGGTGGAGTTAACGGATGGAATGTAACTGTCTAGTCCTAGATTTGTGACAGACTTGTGATCAGATCAATGTCATATTAGCAAGGAAGGCCGTGGTGACCATTCCCCTGTCTCAACTTCCCCTTTTCCATTCATGGCACAAGCTATACATCAGACTGGGATGTTTTCCTTATTTTTGGAGACATGTCTCCCGCATTTTCATTCCCCTCTTACATCTGTCCTCTTCCCCCATAATCAAACCAAGAAATCTTCACAGCTATAAAAACACAAAATTTTCCATTTTCCAGTTGAGATCTGGTGGATTTTTCCATTCTAGGCTTCCTGAAGTTGAAGCTTTGGAATTTCACTAATGAAGATATGATGACAGAAAAGGGGCAGTGGTACAGCTCTTCAGTGGAAGGAGAGACTATCACCTCAGAGTCCTGAGTTCAATCACCAGTACCACTGAAAGAAAAAATGAGGGCCTATAAGTTGGCATGGTGGACAAAGGTATTTGCTGCCAGGTCAAGTAGCCTGAGTTTGATCTCCAGAACATACATGGTAGAAGTCGAGACCTGGTTTCCACAAGTTGTCCTCCAACTTCCACACATGTGTCATGGGATGGGTATCTTCCTCACATAGACAAACATGTATAAATAAATGTAATAAAAATATAAAGACTAGACACAGAGATAAAATAGAACTAGAATAAACTGATCCAATAATAAAATATGTGTATTTATCATTCCTCTCAGAACTTCACTTATTGTATTGATAAATATTACACTGTTTTGATCAGAGCAATGTCTTACCCTGTATTCTAATGGCTTCTGCAAGCAAAAGAGTCTTAAGGTTCTATAGCTAGAGCTGTGTACATTAAGTGGAGAAAAGAAAGAGGAAGAGAGATGTTGGAAGGAGGGGTAGAAGAAGTAGCTTGAGGTGTCTCAGCTATGCTGAAGTTGCATGATGGGTCATAGTATTAGGAACGTGATAGCCTTGGGTACTAGTCTAAGCAATCTCAAGTCAGTAGCAGGCAATCAGGAATCATCAGATGCTTTTGATAATTCACTGAAAAATTGTACTTACAGACTATTAATGGATCTCAAAGAAGCATGGACAGTAATAATAATACTGGTGTATAACCTGTGCTATCCTCTGGACTAAGAGTTTTATTTGTAGCAACATACATCTTTGGGGAGAAGAACAGGATATCTTCACAACTTGTGTGGGACACAGTGATACTGGTTTCCCTGATGAGCAGAGAAATTCTGTAGGAAGAGTTTGTTTTAGTGGAACAATGGCATATGCCACTTCTTACTTGAGTACTCAGGAGGCTAAGGAAAAGGATCATAAGTCTGAGGCTAGCCTGGGCTGCAGAGCAAGACTTAAAAAAAAAAAAAAAAAAAAAAAGCTTAAGGAAACAGTCACAAAAATTTTGTTTGGGGGCAGGTTGGATTAATAAATTACCTTTTCCTTTCAAATTTCAGAGTGCTTTCATTTCACTTCTCAGAATATATTCTCTATGCCAGTTTCCTTCTGTACTGTGGGAGATGCCTCATATAGAAACCGGAGTCCCTCAGGGACCAGTCAACAGTGAGCCTGATAAAGAATGGCAATCTGGGAAGATGGACTTTGTCCTTTGCTCTATGGACCTGGAGTCCCCAGGTTGGCATAATTCTGGCTCAAGGCTCTGCTTCTTCCTGTTTCTTTGTCACAACCAAGTTTCAACCATCATGACCTACTGGGTGGTTGGAACTGTCTGCATCTCTGTGTGCCATTCTTAGAATTCTGATCCCCTAGAGTCTGGGAGACAGGGACAGGGTGACAGGATGAGAGCCATAAAACTGTCTCTTTGAAGGATGGGACTTCCAAGGGGGTCTGTGAGCAGGGGTCTGTCAAAGGCCAGTAGGGGGAGGAGCAAGCGGCTCTGACGTCAAAGAGCCTCTGAGGTCTTGACACAGAATGAGATAATGTCTTTCTGTCCGGAGGGAGTGAAGTTCCTTTCTCCCCAGGGTCTTGTGTAACTCCAAACCGCAGGAGGTCAGATGCAGATGGAAGTTCTGGGCTAACACTGGGGATCTGCTCTCCGTGAAGTTTGCCATGAAACATGTTGCGCGTGACACACACACATACACACGTATATTCTTGCTGCAGCTCACATGTGACTAGCTATCACTCCCTTATCCTCTGTCCTACTCAGCAACTGCCCTATGTCTTCTCATTCTATTCCCTTTCTCTCCTCACACCAGTATGCTAGAGAAACCAGGGACTGCATGACTTCTCTGAGATGAAGAGTGTAAGTTAGAGTTCTGTTCTCCTGTAGATGCGCAAACTGAAGTCACACTGACTCCATAATCCAGTAGAAGAGCTATCATGGAGATTGTCCCAGTTGTTCAATGAAGAGGACTGCAGATCACTTAAGGAAATAACAAACTAACCAGTCTTGAAGTATGGCACCCTTACCAGACTTTACAGAGACTCTGCCAGAGTCCCCTCATGCCAGTTCCAGTCTGCTGGTAGGACCTCCGTTATGGAAAGGGTGAAATCTACAGTTTTCTAGACTGGGGTTTTTCAGAGCAGCCAACACTCCATCCTGTCCTTTCAGCTCAAGAAACACACTTCCCCCTGGCTTCAGAACCTTCCCATGTACCATTGCTTTGCTCTCCGGGACAAACCACAGCATCTTTCATTAGAACAGGAGTACAGCATCTGATGTCTGTTCATTTCAAACCAGATTCAACATTTTGTATAAGATATGATCAGAAACCAACCAATCAGTCAACAAGTTAACATTTTTTTTCCCAACCAAAATTGAGTCTCCAGTTCTTTTCTGCTACTCAAACACTCAAATATATGGCCATAATCTTAGTAATTTCTGCTCATCTAATTATTCCCTGGGTACCACCACTAAAAGGCTTGCTGTGCTACCTGGAAGGTGACTGGCTGTTTTATTTAATTCTTCATCATTTTGTCTAGAATCTTGATTGGATAGCTTTTAGGAGGAAAAAGAAAGACTTTTTTGACTCATAGTTTCCAAGTTTAGCCCATGCTTTCTTGGCCCCATATTTGAGGAAAGCATCACTGTGGTAAATGAACCTCTTTACCTCCAGACAGACAAGAAAGGAGAAAGGAAAAGCAAAAAAAAAAAAAGTGGCCAGGTGAGATACTACTTCAAAAAAACACCATCCCCAGTGGTCTGCTCCCTTCTAGATATATTATGCATCCTCAAGTTTCTGCAGCCTCGCCAATTACTGCCACCAGCAGGGTCCCAAGACTCCAACACATGAACCTTGGAAAAGGAGAGGACATTTCATCCAAAGCCACATCAGAGGTACATGGTGTACCACTTTCCTCTGACTCATGTGTACTCACAGTGTGTCTGACACACTCTGGTCTTCAGAGGAGTCCCTGGGAAAGTCTGGCTGAGTCAGCAGATCCCATTGCTGCTGTACAGTGCCTCCTGTAACTGCTATGGCAGTTCCTGACTACTGGACGGTATACACAGTCCATATGGAGTTATGTACCCTCCCAAGGCCAGGCCTGTCCCCACCCCTGAACATCACATCTATGTTTTCTGCATTTACAAAGTTCTTTCGACTTCTTGACATTTTGCATTCTAGTCTCAGTTAAAAAGCAAAATGCAACAAATTATTTCATAGTGGCTAGTGTTCTATGCCCAGGAATGGACTGCGGTCTCATCATTTAGCCCCCTGCGTTTATAAATATAAGGGTCAGTTTTACCCGTGTCCCTTGTTCACTCTTCAACAGAAGGAGTTAAGCCCTGTGGCATTCTGGGACTCTGGGTCTCCTTTTTGCGGCTGTGGGTGATGGAAAATATCACTCACATTGGAGCATAGGCAACATGGACCCAGAGAATGGACAAGACATGAGCCCGTGTGTGATCACAGATATGGTAGCAATTACTCCTAAATGATACCAGCAGCCCTGTCTAAATTACCATGTCTGTGGAGGGTGCTCACACCCTTATGTTTCCTCTTGTCCACCCACCCTTTAGTGCAGTTCCTCCCTGCTGCGTCACTCGGGCTTCAAGTCAAAGTGGGATGATATTCACAAGAACTTCCCACAGGTTTTCCTGGCATGCACCTGCTGCATCTTTCTCCTTCTTTCTAGTTTCCATCTTAGCTTTCAGGCCTTTAGAAATTTTCCACTGACCCCCTTCCTCTACATCCATTAAAAAATTTACAAAAACAGAAATCACCTCAGACAATAGGAGGCACGTAGACCACAGCCACCCGGACCTTGCTGTCCACTCAGACTTGTCCCCTGCTCTGACAATGACTTGCTTGAGGTTCTAGCACCAAGCCATTGCTTTTTCTCTGATGGGAACAGAAGCATCCATATAATCCAACACAATATTTACCTCCTTTTCCCTACACTTCCCCCAATAGTATACCTCTCAAAGAGATAAGAACAGACATGTTGATTTTCCTGAAGCACCAGTATTGGTGATGACTCCCCTAGATCAATCTGAGCAAACAAGGCCAGAGCAAGCAGGCCAGAGTTGCTCTAAACCTCAGGCTACAGCCTGCAGGAGATGAGATGTGTGAGTTCTTGTCCCTAAGCTGTGATAGGGATATTGCTCCCATGGGTCCTTCTCTCTTCTGTGCTTCGTAGTGAAATCCTCAGTCATGACTAGGCCTGGGTGAGAGTGGAGGGAGAGAGAGGTGGAGCTACCAACCTGACGTGCCACTAACACAGTGCCACTGAGTAACACTAACAGCTCCCTGGTGCCTTGCTCCCTGAGAAATTCAATTATCACCTCCGAGACACATAGCCCAAGGGACTCACAGATGCCAGAAATCAGAGAAAGAGAAAGGAAATAAAGAAAAACTCCTGATTCTGCAAAGCATTTGCCTGATAGATGCAAACCTGAAACTTAACAATTCTCTGTGAACAGAGCAGAGCATGAAGGCACACACACACACGCACACCACACGCACATGCCACACCAAAACACAGACAATAAACAGCAGCAATGACCGAAAATGTATATACTGCATATATTTTTTATTTGTCAGGTTTATGTGGAAGAGCACAAAGCATGAAAAGTAGATTAAGTTATTCTGGGCTTCACTAAGCAGATACTAGGAAGCTTCTCTGAGACTTTATTTCAACATCTATGTCAAGCTTCAGAAACACAGAAGAAATCCAGGCAGTTCAGAGAGTGGTTTTAAATTTAAGAAAATCTTTCAGGACTGGGGAGATGGCTCCATTAACAAACACGCTTGCTGTATAAGTATGAAGACCTGAGTTTGAGTCACAGCATCAAAGTTTTAAAAAGCCAGAGTTCACAGTAAACACACACACACACACACACACACACACACACACACAATCCCAGCATCCTGGGAGGCAGAGACAAGTGGATCTCCAGAGCGGTGAGTAATTGTGTCCCCAAGTAAGGTGGAGACTATGGGAGGCTTCTTGGCATTTCCAGGAGACACCAGCTACACTGAACTCTCTTCCTCTGGCTTCTACATTCTCTCTGCAGTGATCCCTGAGCCTCAGGTGCAAGAACTGTGTTGAAGGTGTTTTAGCTGGGACTAGATACCCTTATCCTCCCTGAGATCATATACATGAGGGTGACATTATACAGACAAAGCAGATTGTATTTATGTAGTTAGGAATATATATATATTATTGCATATATATATATTATAGTATGCAATAAAAGAAAAAGAGGATATGAATTCGAGAGCAGAAGAATGCATGGGGAGGAGTTAGAGAGAAGAAAGGGAAGGGAAAATGATGTAGTTTTATTATTATCTTAAAAATTAAAATATCAACATCATCTCTTAAAAAAGAAATAAAACTAAATATGGTGGATGGGTCCTGAGGAATGACAGACCTCAGGCCTTCACATTACTTGCCTTATGCAAATAGTTACACACACACACACACACACACACACACACACACCTGAATCACACAGACCTGAATACACACAGACATAGACACACATGAGAAAGAAGTACCATTGCAAAACTCAAAGTAACTTGGACTGAGGACTGTTCATTACTCCTGCTGCTCGGCAGACATTAAAGGTAATGGAACGTTCTGTTTTCAGAAATATACTCAGGTTCTGTTCTTGGCAGCCTCCTTATCCTAGCTGCTGGGGCTCTGATCTCCTGGGGGCAGGGATGAAAAGCTCTCTCCTTTACTTCCCACTCAGACAGCTTTCTGTCTTTTTCTTATTTCTTTCCCACCCTCCTGAGTGCTGTAATATGCAAATCAGCTTGACTCTTCTTCCAGTTAAGAATATTATCCCTCTAGTGGAACAGAGGAAATCAAAATTAGACTAGTACTTACAGGAAGTGTGTGTGTGTGTGTGTGTGTGTGTGTGTGTGTGTGTGTGTGTGTGTAGAAGAAACACATTCATAACACACCATTAATTGCTGGCTTTCTATTCGCTCCTTGCTTACCACACCAGCTTGTCATATGTAGATAAAATAAAATATTACATATTACATATTCCTTTGGGAGTCATAAGTTACTATAATTACATATGGTTGGTTATATGAATCTGTGAAGAAAGGACCAACAGAATTTTTATTTCCAGGGTACCAAAGCACAAAATCAAGTTTATGATGCACAGTACGATGTAACCATGGAGCACACTTCTGTAGCTGAGTGGAGCCCTGTCTTTCCATCCACCATCTTTTCTAGAAGCGGCACTCCTAATAACCCGTTTCTGCTTTGCTTTGCTGTGCTTTGCTTTCCTTTGGCCTCTCTCTCTCTCTCTCTCTCTCCTCTCTCTCTCTCTCTCTCTCTCTTCTCTTCTCTTCTCTTCTCTCTCTCATAATATTGTGTCCTTGCTAATAGAATGCCATATCAGTCAATTCATATAACAATTATTTGTCAGTGAATAAGAAAATCCTCCTCCCATAAAATCATGTTCCTGGATCTGGCTCTGAGTGTTAACTAAACCATTGCCCTTTTGTTCAAGAAACTCAGTATCTAGTAGTAAAGGTGAAAAGCAGCAGGTAGTTAGGTCATTTATCCCTGATGGCCTTACTGAGAACTCTAAAGGGAAAATGAGTTTGATAGATGAGGGATGTCTACAAAGGCAGGAGAGGCCAGAAAGGCTGTTGCTGCAGTGTTGGTAAGCAGGCTTGGCTAAGGCTCCTGGGTGTGATGTCTGGGTGTCCTTCAAAGTGAAGACAGGCTAACTGAGGATAGACACTTATATTGTGGAAGTCTGGAGCATTCTCCTTCGCAGTAGCAAGAAAGTCTCCCAGGACAATCTGCCCACTCAAACAGTGCCAGCTTCAAGGTGAATAGGCATAAAATTATGGTGCTGTGGGCACTCTGGCAATATCAAACAGTCCTGAAACCTGATTCCTGTTGGTTGTGGCCTTTATACTCAATTGTTGTAGTAATTCATTTAAAACGGCCTCTGGCTCAGGCCAACTATCTAAGCTGCAGTGCCTCTGCCTAGCCCTGCCATCATGTTTCTCTGTCAATCTTCCACGCTGTCTCCGCAAGGCAGGGCATTGCCCAGACCATTCTGCCATCCATGTGGGCCCAGTAATAGAATGAGACTCTAATTCTTATAGATTAATCAAAGCTTATATATTTGGCAATGATCAGTAACAAGATACCCATACAACCAGAAGTGTAACCCAATACTCAACCTAGGCATACCAACTACCTTTGACTGCTACAGAACATCCGTCTCCGTCCTCCTACATCTCTGCCCTCTTTCACTCCTCCTCTTCCTTTTATCTCTTTCTCTCCTAACTCCTCCCACCTTAGCTCCTCCAACACTCCGTAGGTGTGTGTGTGTGTGTGTTGTGTGTGTTATACATATATTATATAGTGTATATATATATTATATATATATATATATAGAGAGAGAAGAGAGAGAGAGAGAGAGAGAGAGAGGAGAGAGGAGAATCTAAGAATATTGGTTTTTTATTTAAAATAAAAATCTCCTCCTTTTTATATCCCTTCAGCTTTTATCACCAGCAACTAAAACCACCTGTACATACTGGATACAGCATCTGGGCTTGCATTTTGAAACTTCTGCGTGGATGCATACGGTGTTTGAGGAAAACATATCAGGCATCTAAACTGTTGATTCGAGGACCATAACTGAGAGAACATTATCAAGAACATTGATCTAAGAGAGCTTGAGTCTGATGCAGCTGCTGACAAGCCTCATGGCCTCCAAGATGTCCCTTAACCTATTTCCTCATCTACACTGGAAGAGACATAACTGATGAACCTCAAGACTTGCCCTGACCAAAGACTGGATTCTCTGCATCCTTCCTATGTATCTGACCTTATCAGTGGAATGTACCCAAGTGTGGACTGACATTTGAAGATGCATACCAGCTGGTTCTCAGTGCTATATTTTAAATAGTGGTCCAAATACATTCATGAACTCAGCAAAGTAGATCCCAGACTGAATTTTCTTGAGGGCCTAGAATTTTCTTGAGGTCCTGTGCCAAGATCATGACAAATGGCAGCTGTCACACTTGTTTTGTGTGTCTGGGAGAAGGTGTTAGGGAAGTATTACTCTGAACATCTGGGATGGGCATCAGGCCAAACCCTAAGCATGATAGAGTGTGTCCATACAACTACCGGGAAAATGACTGGTGGAAAGAGCCACTTCTTCCTATTAGCTAGTGAAGTGCAGGTACTCAGGATGTGGGACAGATGGAACTGAGGTGACTCTTCACTGGTATGACTAAGACAAAGCGTGTAGTTACATCTTTTAGGGGCCCAAGTATGGTACTACATGAGGGGGAAAGGTGAGAAGGACTGGGGAGGGGGAAACTAGAAGGCTTGGGTGGAGGACAAAAAAGGGGGTGTTATATTTTAACTAATTTGGTTTTTAAAAGAAACCGCTTCCATTATTTTATCCTCACAGAGTTAAGTCTGTTCTTGATAAATACATATGAAAGAGTAAGTGAAAAATTCCCCTACATTTTCATCCACACCAGCACACTGCTTGTTAAACATGCTACATTTTTGTTTGTTTGTTCTGAAACAGAATCTCACACAACCTGTCGTACTGAATGTCTGCCTCTTCCCATGGGGGTACCCAGGCTCTCCGGCATGCTGCCAGGGGAAGCAGAGCAAAGTCTGGAACCATGAGTCCACAGTGATTCCCAATCTCCTGTCTAAGTACTCGGGCACTACAGGTATGCCACTGGGAGGGGAAGTCAGGAACAAGGCCCTTGGACTATGTTTCTCCTCAGGGCATCGACATGCCAGGCAGGAAGGGGAAGGTGAAGCCTGGGATAAACAGGATCCTGCCAGATAGAAGTCAATGCCAAGCATTCCAGAAGAGAGAAAGCTGGAGGAGAGAGAGCCTTCCTCTGGAGTTTTTAGACATGGCTCTTTAAGGTGAAGGCCTTTTCTCATGGCAGTCATTAATGAAGCAGTTCTCTGAGACAAGCAAATCCTTGCTCGTTCATATTGCTTTATTTGGTGGAAGATGTAAACGCATACTCTATATTCAGGGTGAACCAGGAATTATATATCTGTTGTGGGAAGGAATACTCAGAAAGGGAAGGTCATTGGCCAAAGGCTCAAGGCTATCTAGACACTTCATTAGCAAGGAGAAGAACTCCAGGTGTTATGCCACGTAATTGAGTGCCCATGGTCCTCTCTATGGGGTTACGTGCTCCAGAGCAGGTACAGAGACAGGTAAAGAGCAGCTTGACTCCTTCCATTCTCAAATCTCTAAGATTCCCAGGGTATGAGCTCACTCAACCTTACCTGTTCTTATGCCTGTCTGGTAGCATGGTCCCACCTACCCTACAACAGTCCAAAATGGCTTTGAACTCCCTGTGCCTCTGAGGCAGTCCTTGAACTTCTGCTCCCTCCACCGTTTCTTCCCACATGCTGGCATGACAAGAGTGCACCACCTCAACCAGCTCAAATGCACTGACTTGAAGAGGTAAACTGGGATCCGAAGAGGCTGGTTTTGTTCATTATGCGGTATTTGCATTGCCCTTGATAGCTATGACTCAAACTTACATGTAGCACTCCCACCTGCTACTGTTGTGTGTCTACGCTCAACAAAGCACAGAAGCTGGAAAGTCTACATCCAAAGCAACACTGTTGAGGCATGAATCTGAATTGATTGATGTTAATATTGTAGAAGTGAGGTCATCACCATGAGAGGGAGTTTGTTAGGAAAATAAAGCAAGTCCTCTCTGGGTCCCTCACACAATATGATGCCTTCTGCCATGCCAAAATTCAGCAAGACCTTCACCCAATACAGTTCCTTAAACATGAATGTTCTGTTTTTCATAGTAAATTTCTATTCATTGTAAAGTACCTACTCTTAGGGTTTCTAATATATTTCCACAAAACAGATTGTGATACTTTCATCTAAAGTCAAGGCCTATTCTCTCTTTCTGGAGACATCTCCTCAGCTGAGTCACTGTTCAACTAGAGTTATCAACTCAAAATTTAATATTTACCTTAAAAAGTGCAAAGTGCCGATTCTTTCCATCAGTAGTCAAATTTCCATTAATTTGATACACATGGTGATTGCCCAATATTTATTGTTCCTTCAGCAGTCTGGTAATTGGCAGCTGGCCTGCCCAGAAAGCCCAAGCTGCATTCTCTTTGCTGTTCTTGGCTGTTTCTGTCCTTACTCTGATACAAATTGGAGAGACTGAAGATGGCTCTGCACTGGTTGCACACAATTTGGCTTGATTAAGATATATCTTTCCCTTCAAATTATGGACCCTGTTGAGATGAGGAAGCCAAATATCTTTCTCTGTATCTCTCTGTCTTCTCACCCAGATGCCCATACTGCATAGCTATCAAATTATCAGAACTCCTGAGTTCTGGCTTCTCTCTCTGATCCTATTCTCCTAGATTGTGGTAGTTCTGGGGTTGAAAAAAAAAAACATAGTAAATGTATAGGAAGGTCTCACTCACTGAACTAGTTCATGTGGTAAGGGATCCGAGGCCAGAAGACTATGGGGATTTATGGACAGAGCACCTCTGCCAGCCAATTTTCTTCACAGGTAAGAAGGGATTCCTGAGACACCCATAGTACCACCTCACTGCCCATTCAGACCACCCTGTCTGTGATGTACATTATTCATCTCAGTGGTTATATAAGTATGTGTTAAAGGATTCTCACGGTAGAAACATACTCCTTCTCAAACTTCCTGACTTCTTCATTAGAAATCTCCCAATCTGCCATATCCTATCTATCTGAGCCTCAAATCGGAGGTTCATGGAGCATCCTTTGGGTCATGTACACTAAGTGTTACCAGTCAATCTTGTCTCCCATTCTCAGCAAGAGCTACAGAGCAGGGAAGGGAGAACAAGTGGGAGTTCTCACATCTAGACAGGCTAGTGAATAAAAACCACTCCTTCTGGATATTCATGAACAGAACAATTACATCAAAGAATGATGATGTATTCCAATCAGCCCAAGTCTTCATGGACACCCTGCCTAGCCTCTGTTCTGAGACAGGCCATACCTGGGATCCTCTTCCAACATGTTTAAAGGACCAGGGTTTCCTGTGGAAGGATTAGTGGAGAGATAAGTCTTAGAAATGGGTATACAATATGGCCCTTAGCAGGTAAGAATTGAGAAGGGCCATGATGTACCATCCCTCATAATTTCTCTTTACATTTTTGAATGGTTCCCCTTATTCCATAAAAACACAGAATCCCTTGATCCAGGAGGAGACAAGTCATCTTGCCTCCCTTTCTGTAGTGCTCCACCTGCAGAAGTTCCTCAGCTTGTGCTGGCAGGTTCTAGGTATGGTAGCTTAGTATTTCTCTTTCTACCCTGGTCAGTTCTATTAGAATGCTCTTCATGCTAGTTGAGATGACATGCCTGTACTGTGATAACCTCCTAGAGATTTTGGAAGACACAAAAAAAGAATGTAGAGGAAGTTTAGTTTAGTGCTTTTGTTTTCCAGGAAGCCCCTTGCAGAGCTTGTAGTTGATACCACAGTCATGCCAGTGCTGTGGGCAGGATTCAAATCCCAGCTCCTGACTTGGTCCAAGTGACCAGATCACCATACTTGTATTTCCCTTCTCTCCTGGACCAAATAATATCACAAATGCTATGGTCCATTGAAAATTAATCTTCTAAATTATAGAATACTTAACCTTAAAGTAGTTCCAAACTATCCCCCGAAATCTTAGGGTTTATTTGTTTGTTTCTTATACAGGATCTTACTCTATGGCCCAGGCTGGTCTGGAACTTGTGGCAATTCTCACCCCTCAGACTCCCAAGCACCACGAGTATAGGCATGTGCCACTCTGTCAAGCTCTAAGTGTCAGAATTTTTAAGACCGCAATAAAAGAGCCAAGCTGAAGAGTAGGAGGTAAAGAAGACAAGCAGGATACCCTCCCTGTACTCCTACCCTAACTCCCTCAGGGGAAGAGTATTACCCCAGAGGTTCTCTGGTCTGGTAGCTCTGCACATAAAGATGAGACAGGGAGTGAGGAAGTCCCACCAAAACCCAAATAACATTGAGGAAGGGGTCATGATCCACTAGTTGAGAACCACTGCTTCATTAGTTTAGGGAGGAAAGTGTTGTCTCATCCACATTTACGGTTGATCTTTATATGACAGAGTGGGCTAAGCTCATCATAATTGTATGGATAAGCAAATGAAGGCTGATAGGAGTTAAATATGTCTTGCCAGGGTCTGACCAGCATCAACATTTCTATGTGTTGCTCTGACATATTAGCTCAGGAATGATGAAGAAAGGAACTTGTATTAGTTACTTTATGTGTTGCTGAAACAAAATTCCCAATGAAAGCAACTTAACAGAAGAAGGGTTAGTTCTGGGTCATAGTTCAAGAGTACCATCCATCGCAGTGGGAAGTTATGGTTGCAGAAGATAAGGCACTGGTCACATTGCATCCACAATTAGGAAGCAGAGAGCAGTGGAGGCTGGTGCTCAATTTACTTTCTCTTTTTCACACAGCTCAAGACCCCAGCTTGTGGAATGATGTCACCCACATTTAGACTGGGTGGCACCACCTCAGCCTAGCCTAGAAACTCCTTCATTTGTCTCCAGAAGTTTCTTTCCATTGTCACTCTACATCGTATCAAGTTGACAATCAATGTTAAGCATCACAGAGTGACTGCTAGACTATAAGGTAGTGCAGTAGCTGAGAATTACTGAATATCAACTATTACATCTCACATGTTTCTGGGTAACCTTGTGCTTCAATACAGTTCAGCTATCACCACAGCCCTGGTATAAGGACGCCACTTTAATTTCCATTTACAAATCTTAGGTCCGGGGCTGCTGAAGATATCCAGCTAGGGAAACAAGTCAGATTTCAAATCCAGGAAAGAAAGCTGAATCACTGCAGTGTGCTGCTTCTCTATGCTGAATCAGCAGCCAGGGACTTTACAAAGAGTTCCTCAAACCTCACAGGGTAGGAGCAGATTCGGATTATGCGATCTAAGAGTATGCCTTTGTTTTTAACTTCTGATAAAATAAGTTTTCTATCTAGATGAAAATGGCAATGAGTCAGTGTCAAAGCTTTGGTCTCAGCTGTATCTACAGCTGAAATATCATGAACTTGAAAAGTTAAAAAAATATTTTTTCCTCTCCTCTCTTTCTTTTCCTTCTTCATTTCCTAGTCTACCCTTTCTGAACTTCAGAGTGGAGCAAGTCAAGCTGCCAAGTCAAACCTAGCAATGGACAATAGCCTAGCAATGGCCTAATTTGGGGGCAGCTCTTTCCTGTGGCCCTTTGGGTTTAACCAGATCCACAATCAAATGTTCACATTTAAGCTGATCACCATGGAAAATTCCAGACAGAATTCCAGGTGTCTCAGTAGCTCCTATATAACTTGTCAGTTGTGACCCAAACATCAGCTTTATAGTGGGGCATCACTACAAAGCAGCCTCCATGGGATGAACAGGTGAGCCCTGTCATTAATAAGACACCAAGGAGGGATGGGGCGTCTGTGGGTCAATATCATCTCTCATTGACTCTTCATCTTATGCTCCACATTTCTGCTGAAGTCAATAGCATTTGGGCCAATGCTGTTCTTTAAGATGTCCAGCTTTGAAAACTTACCTAATCTCACTCATGATTCGGTTGATGAGATGGAGAGAGGAGGTGAAAGGTCAAAAGCTTTACCCAGTGCAGCTATATTTGCTCCCTACATGCTTTGAATATGTTTACTGCTGCTTCCTCCTTGGCTACCTATTTTGTTTTACTGATGACTCTAGGTTGGATAGAACACTGATCAGAGGGATAACTGCTTAGGGAAAAAATAAAGGGATTTAGCTGTGAAGCACTGGAGAAGAAATACCTTGGGAAGCTTCAAGTTGTAGGTCTTGAATCTGGGTCTTGGTTTTAAGAACACACCCCAGGTAATTCCACCATTTGATTGCCCCCACCAAGATTCTAACTTAATTAATCTAGAACACAGCTTAGTCATTGGGATTTTTAACAGCTCTCTGCAAAACTCTAACATTCCATAGTTTGAGAACAGCACCATAAGTAAAGGGGAGTTGACATGATGTTTGTAAAATTGAGATTTTCGGCTGTAGAGTTCAGACAGACAGTTCAGAGGAGACAACCCATGAAGTGATCTCCCAACCCTGCAATGCCCCCAGCCAGTGATGAATATTCTCATAGGATAGTATGATGTTAATACTGGTTGGCAATTTGATCAGATCTACAAGCAAGTAGGGGAAAAACCTCTTGGCATGTCTGTGAGTGAATTCTAGATAAAATTAACTGGGGTCAGAAAACCCAGCCAAGATCAGGTAGCACCATTCCCTGGGATGATGTTATGAGTGAATTAAAAATGAGAAATCAAGTTGAACACTACCATTCCTCCCTCTCTGCTTTGTGACTGCAGATACAATGTAACAAGCTATCTTTCGCTGGGCGATGGTGGCGCACGCCTTTAATCCCAGCACTTGGGAGGCAGAGGCAGGCGGATTTCTGAGTACGAGGCCAGCCTGGTCTACAGAGTGAGTTCCAGGACAGCCAGGGCTACACAGAGAAACCCTGTCTCGAAAAACCGAAAAAAAAAAAAAAAAAAAAAAAACAAGCTATCTTTCACCCTTCCACTGTGTCTTCCCACCATGATGGACTTCCATCTGCAAGCCAAACAACTCCTTTCTTTTTTGAGCCTCTTTTGTTGGTTATTTTGTCACAGCAAGACAAGAGCTAACAACTCATTGCCTCATACCAGCTCTGTTGAGTCCATTCCAAAGGCCACTTTTGAAAGGCCACTTCTGTAGCATGACTAACTTGCAGAAACTCTGTCCTCCCCATCCACTGTGCCTGGCTTGGGTGGAAAAGCTATAGTTTCTGCTGTAACATGAAGGCTGATAACATTGCTCCAACGTAGGCTCAAATCTTTGCAAGCTGTGTCCTCCTGCCTCACCCTGAAAGCGTGTTTATTTGTAGCCTTGATGTTGTCCCATCTAAGTGAGAAGGTAGTGCTATCAATGAGGGTGGGAAACTTTACTTCCTACACACTGTCCCCAGTGAACTATGAGTGACATGAGGAAAACAAGCTGACTGATGGGAGCTGCTGATCGGGGCCTCTCCCACACACCCTTATCCAATCCCTCAACAGAACAACAGCCAGCCCAGCTCCAGGTCTGGCATCAGTCAATTATTACTGGTCAGAAGAGGCCCTGACTAGAAAATGGGGTCATTCTAGGGTAGTATGATTCTAAAAAGGAGGTTTAAGTCAGTTAGTGAGGTCATATCAGAGTTGGAAGGCATCAATTCGGTAGGCTCAGCCTAGGAAATGGGAATCAAACTAGACAGTCAGTAGTCAATAAGACAGAAAAAGAACCTAGCGAGTCAGGTGAAATTCATGTATTTCACCTCACTACAAATGTCTCAAATTAAAATTTTCCACAGATTCCCAAGCAATCGAATTTTAATATGTGAAGAAAAAAAAAGGCAGAGACAACATCAACCCATTGATGTAGAACAAACTCCTGATTGTTGCATCTCTTTATACCTTCCATACATGCTCTCCAGAATTTAACATGTCTGCCTTACAGTGTGTGAAATACACCTACCGTTTCCCCTCCATACACACCACTCCTTTTCTGCCCTGCTTTATGTATCCTCAGCTGCTCCGATTGCCTCAGGCATCTCATGTTTACTAATCTCTGCTTGAATTTAACCTGTGGGGTGCACCAAAAGATGAGAAACACAGAGAGGATGCTATGCTGTTGTAGGTGCTTGGCTTTCTCCACAAAGAGCAGGACTGTAGTAAGAGTGATTTTATTTCCTCCTTTCAGGGATTACTACACTCTCTTATGCCTTCGAGGCAGGTATACCTAACCGAAAGGATATTGTATCTCCCCTCATTAAGTTTTCCTAAATTGTTGCCATATTTCTGTAACTAGTCCCATTGCTACATATTTCATTTACTACAGTCTCCTACATAGACTACAAGAAGAGTCTCCTTCTCTCTCTCTCTTCTTCCCTCCCTGAGTGTGTGTGTGTGTGTGTGTGTGTGTGTGTGTGTGTGTATGACTTTGCTAACAAACTTGCTTAGTTTGCAGTACAAATGAGTTCCCTGAGAAAACGTTCTGGTTGGTAGAGGCAGACAGTCCAAGACACTGGCTTCCCATGCCCCTTTCCTCTAGAGCCTCCATCATGATTGGCACTGTCGTTGTCATGCTAATCCTCAAACCCTCCCCCCGACACACACACCCTTTTAGAGTTTTCTCCAAATGAGAACTAAAAAGTTTCCTTCCCTATTTCTCTTTACCATTGTTAAGCTAGACTAGTCTTCCATTGCTAAACACTAACTTACAAACAGAAACAACCCTACAGTGGCCTGTATTTTTGTTCTGGATCCCCTGGCCCCCTGCCTCCCTGACGCAAGGATTAGCTGCCATGATGGGATTAAACTCCTAAGAGTTTTATAAGGGGAATAACCTTCCTGATATAGAAAGGAAGCAGAAAGGACCTAGAGAAGCTTGGGTGGAGCCTTAGACCCAAAGCAAATGCAAGGCAAACACTGATTCCAAGTGCCTACTCTGCCCTGCAGCCTAAGAAAGGCTTGGCAAAGTCATTGAGCCAAAATGAGCTGGCAAAGCAGTCACATGACCTTCAGTTGGCATTGGCCTACTGAATCTCTAGTGATGTCAGTCATGAGGGGAAGCAGAGAGAGTAGCATGATGGTCTTATAAAAACACAAAGATAGAGTACAGCATCCAAGGTTCTCCTTCATTTATGTTGTCTAAAGTAGGAGAGTGGCAAGGGCCAATCTCAGATTCATGGCAATTGCATGAAAATGTGTTGAAGAGAGCTATCACAGTTTGCTATAGAGGTCTGCTACTCTATGATGCCAAAACTCCCCCATATAACTCTCAAGAGATTCAGCACACACTATTGATGTCAGCTTTCCCACAATTCTGATTTCCTTTGGGATGTCCTAGTGACAAAACTAGTTTATGGCAATCCTAGTCCTTGTGTTAGCTGTAGATAATATACAGTATCATCTCTGATAAGAAAACTGAAGTCTTGAGAAAAGAAACATTCATTCACCTCTGTTTGTTTCCTTATTAAAAAGCATGAGGTGTCTATAGTATCTCAGCATTGTGCCAACTACTATAGCTATCACAATAAATAAAAACTTGTTTCTTCCTCTATGTGCCTTTTTATCTAGAAAAAAAACAAAGACACAAAAAAGATTATATGTATATCATAGAAGATTAGAAGACTGTAATATCTCTAGATGACTGAACATCATGGCATGAAGTATATGCTAGATCACATCAGCTTGCCTCATGGCAGAGGAGAGGGAGGAAAAAACTTCATAATATACAGCCTACAAGAATATGCTCACAGTGTTCTGCTTCCTCCAGCTAGACCTTACTTCTAAAACTTTATACTTCTTCCCAATAACAATGTCAGATTATGAACCCATCAAGGGATAAATCCACACTTGATTATATAGGAAACTTCTGAGCTCAGTTCACTCTCAGTACAGTGACGTAGCCTGTTTGGGGAGTTGTACCACTTAGAGCAATTGGGATATGACAAATGACAGTTACCTAGAGAGAAGAGAATACAATGGAGGCTGGGGTAAGGGGAATTTAGAGACAAGACAGGGCTCCTGAGAAGAACACTCAAAGAGGTCAGAAATACATCCATCAGAAGCCAGATGTGGTGATGCATAGTTGTAATCCTAGCATTTAAGAAGCAGAAGCTGGAAGAGCACAAGTTTCAGGCTGACCTGGACTACATCATGAGTTTCTAGCCAGCTAGGGCTAGATAGTTAGGCCTGGTCTCAAGAAATGAGAGAGAGAGACAGAGAGACACACACAGAGAGAGAAACAGAGACAGAGACATAGAGACAGACAGAGAGAGAGAAGAGAGAAGAGAAGGGAGAAGAGAGAAGAGAGACGGTAGGAGTAAGAGGTTGGCTGTGGGTAGGAAGTGTTGGGCCATGGGGGTGAAGTAGTAGGCTGAGGGAGGAAGTGGTAGACTGTGGAGTCTTTGTGAAAGGAAGAAAGAAGAAACTGCTTCTGAGTTAGGCAGAGTTTAAACATCGTCATTCTTAGTGGACACCCTCTATGATGATTCCCTCCACTTGAACATGGATGGAATCTGTGAAAATCATGGAATGTCACTCTTGTGATTAGGTTCTGATATATGGCAATAATAAAAGATTTTCATAGATGTAATTAAGACTTTTACATAGCTGACAGTGAGTAAGTGCATAGATCACTGTCATGGGAGAGCCACCAGATGAACTTTAGAGAGGATCTGGATCCAGAGATGCTTTCCTCTGCTGACCTTGAAGAAGCAAGCCTTGTGTAACATGGAAGGAGAGTGTCAGATGAGCCCTGAGTCCTGATCTCATTTAATTGTAGCCCTGTCAAATTCTGAGCTGAGGATAAGACCAGATCAGAGCCTGGGCTACTGATCCCTGAAAACTGTGACATAATAAATCATGAATATTCATTAATAGATATTCATGTACATTCAAATTATCATTCTGGATTTGTGATAAGATTTGTTCTAAAATGTATAGGAAGCAAATGCATTAACAATTGTGATCCAAAAAAATCTCCCAATGGAATGTCTTCTACATTTTCTGGTTGTATATTTATGAGCAGGAAACATGATCTGTGGTCACAGAAAAAATTAATTTTAAATCAACATTTTCTTAATTCAAGTTTCATATCCAAAAATGTAGATTACCTATTTTGGAATGATGGGATGGTTTGGGATGGTTTAGAATGGTTTAGAGTGGTTTGGGATGGTTTGGAATGCAACTGCAGACAAGTAATAAATGATCCTTCAAAGGCTCACTAAGTATATTATTACTTCTCAGCTTTAAGGGCACCCATGACCTGCCTCCTCACCCTCTATGTGGTCCCCATTCCTGACCCCCCCCAAAAAGAAGGAAAAGAAAGGAAGAAAGAAAGAAAGAAAGAAAGAAAGGAAGGAAGGAAGAAAGGAAGGAAGGAAGGAAGAAAGGAAGGAAGGAGAAGAAAACAGAGGAAATATGAAATGAGAGACAGAATGAAGTGGAACTTCTTTGGTGACTCATTGTGTCCAAACAATGGCTTCCACCATCTACAGTAAGAGAATTCATTATAAACAAGATATATATATATATATATATATATATATATATATATATATATAGAGAGAGAGAGAGAGAGAGAGAGAGAGGAGAGAGAGAGAGAGACTCCTTTTAATTTCTACATTCTTTATATTCACCAAATATATTGTAAATCGCCCCTGGTGCCACTGAGTGCTGACAGGATCTTCAACTTCTGAAAGGGAAAGGAAGGGTGGGAGAGAGTCTAGGGACAGGAAAGGGATGTTTGGAGAGGCTCCTCACCCCAAGACATTTGGAACTTGATGGGAAAGGAAACTGTTTCTGGATGATGGGGAAGGGTTCTCTAAAAATACTATGACTGTAGCCTGATCAATAGTCGCAAAAGATTTAATCCTCCGTTTTCACCACCTTTGGTATCCAGCACCTGTTAGAGGTGGGAAACTACCCCAAAAACCTCACAAGATCTGTTCACTTTTCATCTCTGTACCCTAACCCAGGCAATGAGGGAAGTGAACCCAGAGCTCCTTTGGGCTCCTTCAGATGGCAGTTCCCACAGTCCTCCACCATGAAACGTGACACGCCTACCCTTTTATTTTATTGACTCTTCTAGCAAATGTCTACTCTCCCTTCAATACGATAAATGATTACAGTGGAAAGGAGGCAGAAGGAAAGCTATGGGTGGGGCCTTCCTTTCTTGATGGTGTCCCTGGTACCATGACCTAGAGAGGAAGAGGCAGGTCCTTCAGAGTGTGGCCTACAGGGACCTGGAAGCAGCAAGATAATCTGCGGGTTCCCATCAGTGTGGGAGAGGAAAGGAGGCAGGTGGAGCCTAGGCTGCAACAGGAAGTGACACAAACAGGACAAGCAGCTGAGATAACAAGAAGCTATGGAGGAAACCTGTCAGAGGAAAGGACAGGCCAGCCCTAAGTGAGAAAGTTGGAGAGGGTGACAAGATTAAGTTGGTAGACAAAATCCTTCTCAGTGGTGAAGAAGAGTAAGGAATAAGAAGCCTTAGAGCACCCCCACCCCAAATCCTTGCAAGCATACGAAAAGGGATAGACTGAGAAATACAGTTTCACATAGTGGCGATGGATAATGAAACTGAGGATTGGTAGATAGGGACCCAAGGAAAGCAGTGCAGGTAGTCAGGTGGAGGTTAAAGAGAATCAGAGTAACAGAGCCTTGTCTTGGGTTTCCTCTACAGACTAGTCCTGCAAGATGAAGTCATGACATTCTAGACATATCAATTTAAAATCATAATTGTGATTTATGGTCTTCCTGGTGCTTTATGCTTTATAGCCCATTTCATTTTATCTTTATAGTCGCTTTGGGAAATCAGAAGGGCGAGTGTCATCGACCTCATTTACTGATGAGGGAATGAGGTTCTAAACTGACTAAGGGACTCACCAAGGACACGTAGCAGCCAGGGTCACTAGAAAATACAAAGTATAGTCACAAACCAACATAACCCGACCTCAGTATCTGCACTGGGATCTACACACCAATCCATTGTTATGAAAAAATTATCACCCTTTCCATACACTGAAGTAAATGTGTTCAGACAACCTGCCTTTATTGTTACCATTTCTCATGTCATCAAAGTGTGTACAGTATTTACAAGTGTGACTACTAAATGCTTTAAACCACTGAGGAAGAGAACATAGTAAGAACATATCTATAAGAAGGGTTTGAAAATGTCTTGTGCAACTTAAAAATAATGTTTAACAAATTATATTAAATATATAAAATGTATTAATAAAAAGTAGTTCTTTACTCCCTGGCCTGTTTCCTTGAAAAAAAGTTAATGTATAATTGGGTGTTGTGGAAATTATTTTAATTCTAGCCCTATCTTAAATGGCTTCCGTTATAAGACTGGATGAGAACTGTGCCATCCTAGAATCACAGAAATTTTGAGTTTGATCTTAATTGATGTAGGGATTTCATTTGTCCTTCTATCTGGCTGCCTGTCAGCATTTCCATCAAGAACTGAGTTTGGAGCTGTAGTCTGGGCCTCAGCATGCATACAACTGTGGCAGCATGAAATACGAAGAAGACAGCGGAGCAAGGGCCTGCTGCCACTCTGGCTCTGCAGGAGTGGGGGGAGGCTACACAGGCAGGTTGTTGAGCCCTTTTGGAGCTCAGGAGAAAGCTGTCAACAGGAGAAGGTAAAGGTCAGTATTTATGTCCAAAATGAGGCTCTGCCTTGGGGAGCTCTTGACAGCAGGGGTGACATTTACCATGCAAAGATGACTCAAGGTCACCTACGGTAATTTCCAAAGAACAGACAACAAAGAACTAGAGGATGCAGATGAGCTGAGCATCAGAGACATCTGGGAAATGGCCACAGAGCCAGGCCGGCTTGGAGCTGTTCCCTGAACGTAATACAGAAACATGTAGGAAGGAAATCCAGGTAGAGCTGGGGAGGCAGAATGCTGGGTGTGTGGAGGAAAGCCTGAGAAGGGCAGCCCTGCTGACAGCAGCAAGTCCTGCACTAGGGAGGGAAGCATATAGTTAGGAAAAGCATGTGAAGTATGATACCAGAAACCCAGGGAGGAGTCATCACTTTCAGGGCCAGCACGTAGTAGGGATAACTAATCATTGTTTACCCAGGTTTGCCACCCATGCTCATAAATGAACGATAAACTTTTCTTCTCCCTCCTCCCCTGTCCTCTCCTCTCTCTAATCTCCTCTCTCTCCCTTCTGCAAACCACCCTCCCCCTCTCCTTCAGTAATGTGTATTATTAAAACAAGAAAGAAGTTAAGGACATCAATACCATATCTAAGATGGTTTCTGATAGTCATTTTCTAATTGTCACGCAAAGTCAAGCTCTAAAATGATGTGCATAATTAATGCATTTTCTTGTTCTCGTACATTCTTTCTGTTGATCCTTCTACCTCACTCCCCTCTTCTGTGCCCTGCCCTCCTTCTAATGGCTTCCTTTCTCCCTTTCTCCTAATGCTTTCATGTCACATGTATTCTATCAACATCTGCCCCACACCCAAGACCTCTTTTTCTCCTTTAAGCTACCATATGACCTGGCTACACGGCCTAATACTCAAAGTATTCTAAGTCCTTCCCAGAGATACCCACACAACCATGTTTATTGCTGCCCTCTTTGCTGTAGCAAAGAAATGGAGTCAAGCTACATTGCTGGTGACTTTCCTGGCATCTGTAGGGTTTCCAGGTCTGGAAGGCAGTGAATGGAAGAGCAGCATTGGTGATGGGGGTCATGCTGATAGTCTATGGGCCTGGTGACAGTGAACGGGCGATTTATGGGGTCAATACTACTGATGGAACAAAACTTATCTGGGGCTGAAAGAAATCCCAGCAAAACTCTGAACTCTTTTAACTCTTAAGTGTGCATAGTATAGACAGACAGAATACATTTATATGTACATACATTCTGTGGGACCTGATTACCTGTTTCATCTACTCTATAAGTTTCATGCATGCTTAGATAACATATACCTACACAGGTACATATAAACAAGCAGACATATATATATTTGGATGGATGGATAGGTCAGAGCCCCCCAAGCCACCCCATCATCTTAATTTCTTTTCTCTGGCCTTCTTATATACAAAAATTCTTAGAAAATTACTTCATAAATAAAATGTTACACAAAAGGGGAGTTACAAAAGGATGCTGATATTAAGTTCAAAATAGTGTCTCATTCTATAAGCTCATTATAAATTCAAAGCAATAGTTTCATATGGCCTTGTCTTATCATTGTGCACATCTGTGGTTTCATCCTGGGATATGACCTAGAATGAGTGTCTTTCCTTAATCACAAATTTGTCCAAATCATATTTCTCTTTTTAGTATAATTATGAAAACTCATTGTATTTCTAATTATGCAGCTTTTACTTACTATTATGAGGAATGGCACATTCTAATTTATTACATCTTTCTAGGAAAACAACCAAAACCATCTCTTGAAACGTCCTTCTCCTCCTGCACCTAGGTGAGCCATAAAAATGTGGACCTGAGGACTGGTCAATTGGAGTTAAGAGCAGCCCAGATGAAACATAAAATTTTGATTCTAAGCATCAAGGATGGACTTGCCTAAGGGTAGGAAGTGGGACAGTCAGTGACTATCACTGCTTTAACCCCTGTAGAATTGCAGTTGTTGTAATAATTGCTTATAATATGCCCAGCTGCTGTCCTTGTCATGACTGTGTGTTCTAATCACTGTGATCTGAGGAATAATCAAAAGTTATTATTAATATGAATGAAGGTGACGTAATAAAAATAATGATGGAAGAGCCCTTCAACAAAAAGAGGAGTCACAGAACACAGAATTATATAGTACTATGGTCCAAAGGTTGTCTTTTGATCATCCATCCAAGACCACTATATTACAGAAGAAACTGGCCTAAAAGAGGCCAAGTCCCTCACCTGGAGTCACTTAGCTAATAGTTACTCAGCTAATAGTCCCACAGCTGGGACACAAACCATACTTCCTGAGTCAATTCAGGATCAAAACATGTTCTGTGAATGTTTAAAAATATCATAATGAGACTCTTTTGCACAATCGATACACACTAATTCTTTTTAATTCTGCTGAACAAATGCACGTGTGTTCTTTGTCAGTTCTATAGGATAACCCTGGATTCCAGGGAGCCTTCCATGATTTCTCGTAGACAGGATAGCTGAGATAAGGAGAAATCTAGAACCACCAGCTTCAGGAATCTAGAAGAATCCCACATTTTATACCTCTGTTGCATATGTCCTTCAGCCTGCTTTCCATAGATGATTACAAAGTTACACATCCTTAGCTTTGAATACTGGTTCTTGCTCAGAGTTTAGGACTGCTCCTAGTTCTGTCTTTCATCTCCTGAGAGATAAGTCCTCCCCCGCCCCAGAGTCTTGAGGACTTCAGGTTCTCAATCTTAAGAAACTCCAAACTTCAGAAGGAGCTTTCAGGACATGTATCAAGTCAGAAGATCCATTATGTCAAGCGCAAAAAAGCCTTCTCCACACACATGACCACTGTGATTTCCCCTGAATCCACTAGTAACTAAATCCACTTAGCTGTCTGGTCTCTGCTTTTTAGGACTGTGCAATAAATGCCAGACCTTGCCTGCTCTGCCCTCATAGTCCTCATGCCTTCCCTGCTGAATACCTTTCATCTGCCACTGTCATCCCAGGGGAATACCACCACAAACAAAAGCTAGAAGTCCCCTAGAAAGCATATACGGTTCATTGAAAGTGCCGTCAATTAGTCTTCTTGCCTCCCTAGTGTCCACATTTTTGCAGCCCAGTTTTGCCATTGGCATCCTGAGCAAGAGCTGCTGTGCTGGTTGGTTTATCCATGTCACTCTGAGTACGTTCATTTAAATTAAATGGGCAGTGCCAAGGTATGCATAGACTAAAGGAAGTGTTTCCAGAAATCCAAGCCATATATAAACATCTCAGTGAGGCCAGAGCATAGAGGTGTTTGCTGAGGACAAATGTGTTCCGTTTATATCCTGCCTAGCCCTTGGGGGAGGTTCTGGTACTATCTTTTTTCCTGTATTTCCTCCCATAGATAATCACTTCCCCATATTCATGGGTCCACATCTGTGACTTCAACAAACTGAAGATCAAAACAAACTTTCATTTGCACATATACTGAATATGCCCAAATATTTTTGTGTGTCATTTTCTCATATGTATAATATTCATTTAAGCATTTATTTCCTATTGGCTATTGTAAGTGACCTACAAGTGGTTTAAAGAATAAGGGCAGACATCCATAGATTACATGCAAATGCCACACCATTTTATAGGAAGGATTTAAGCACCATTGACTTTGATATCCCAGAGATACTTGAACCAGATTGCCAGGGTTAGTGAAGGAAACTGCACATTCCAAACCTGGTCTTATCCCAAAAGAAAAGGATCCCCATTCCATTTCCTGGAAACTGCCCCACGATGTCCCCAGTGTATATGTATGTATGTCAGGGAACTCAAACTGCCCTGGAACCCTCAAACTTCCTCATCTACCCAATGCTCACCATTTCTCCAGTTCTCCTCCCTTCCATCCAGACGTTGCCCATCTCTCCATCATTCTGTTTCAAATGACTTAACTGTAGGGTCACATTACAATCCTATATTGTACCCCTGGATTAAATCAATCATATTTTCCAGGAATACAGAGTCCAGTGGCATTGAAACAATGTACTTCAAAAGAACATCCCAAAGCCAGTCCTATCCCTAATCCATCTTTACCTGTAGTCCTTTCTTCCCTCTCACCACGATACCGACTGAATTTTCATTGTGTTTGAAAAAAAAAAAAAGCCCTTCAATTACTTTTCTTCACAGTGGAGATGGTGTAGAGTGCCTAGCTTGTTTAGCAAAACCATTTGGAAGAACTACACTTACAGCTTGTCTACAGGGGCCAATATTTCTCATAGAACAATCCAGTGGCTGGAAGGAAGTGGGAGAAACAGCTCTTGCCCAGGGCAAGTATTCTCTGTCAGACAACTAGGTCCTTCTTCCTGAAGATCCTTTAGAGAAGAACCCTGGGTAATTTTCCTTTGTCCTCCGTCACAGGCTTTCCCAATAGTGATGGCAGGAAAGATTTCTTAACAACCAGTTTTAATTCCTTGAATCAACAACCTGGGCCTGTGACCTGCCTCTGATTTCCACATTGCCCATCACTTACTCTGGATAAATGTCCCCATTTACCTCATCCAGCAGGCCAGAGGGCCTCAGGTTCCCACAGGGGCCAGGATTATTCCAAAGAAGAGAAAAACCAGCCAGGTCAGAGACTGGAGGGTGAGGACCGAGGCAGACCAAAAGCTACCATTTTCTGTAGATGGAAAAGCCATACAGCAGTTGTGAGTGGGAACACCAGTCCCAGTGGGGTGTGATTTTGTGCAAAGCCTCCACCCTAGTGCTCTGGCCTAGGCAGGCTTTGAACCTCTTATTTCCACCTCTTCTCCAGACCATAACTTGTGGCCAGTGTGTCATTCAATGCTTAATTCTTCCCCTAAGTATTCTTAAATAAATCAAATAGCAACTGAGTCTCCTATTCCTAACAGATAGAGGATGGCTTCTTAGACACCTTTGCTAGCTCAGTGTGTGTGTGGGGGGTGTCCACTAAGTGTCCTTCAATGCCTTAAACCCCTGAACTTGAAGTTCATAAAGGTCATAATGAAGGTCCTTAAGTCTTTATCATTTTATATTAAGCATGTTTTGGATTTGGCTTTCCCCAGTATACCTACTAAGTACAGGAATCCCCTTAATTGATTATTTTCAGCACAACACACACACACACACACACACACACACACACACACACACACACACACACTGTACTGGCTGGTTTTGTGTGTAAACTTGACACAAGCTGGAATTATCACAGAGAAAGGAGCCTCAGTTGAGAAATGCTTCCATGAGATCCAGATGTAAGGCATTTTCTCAATTAGAGATCAAGGGGAAGAGGCAGGCCATTGTGGGTGGTGCCATCCCTGGGTTCTATAAGAACGAAGCAAGAAGCAGAGCAAGGCAGGGGAAGCAAGACAGTAAGCAGCACCCCTTCATGGCCTCTGCATCAGCTCCTGCCCCTAGGTTCCTGCCCTGTATGAGTTCCTGTCCTGACTTCCTTTGGTGATGAACAGTGAGGTGAAGTGTAAGCTGAATAAACCCTTTCCTCTTCAACTTGCTTCTTGGTCATAATGTTTTTTGCAGGAATACAAACCCTGACTACACACACACACACACACACACACACACACACACAACACCGATCATTTTTAAATTATAAGGCTTCATATGAGTCCAGATGACAATAGGATTCAAACCTGCAAAGTTCCCATCACTTGCACTCATAGCTCTGTGTACATTGTGTGTGGAAAAAGTATGCACAAATAAGGAATAGCTGTAGAGTGGTTGTGAAAACAAAAGCACACAAACCAGAGCCCCAGGAAAGGAAAATGATACAATGGGACCCAAGCAGAGAAAGCCTAGACTATCTGAGGCTGGCCAGCATCCCTGGTGGAGAGATCCTTCACTCTCAATAAGAGTTGTAATTGCTTCCAAGTGTTACCCTGCTGCCAAGGTCTTGAATTGAGGTCTCCCTTTGGCTGGCCTCCAGGGAGAAGGCCTGTGTGAGGTTACACAGCCACAGCACATTAATTGTTCTTGAGAAAACAACACACTTTCTAGCTCTCCTCTTCAAGAGACTTAACCTTCTCAGTCTTCCCAGGGAACAACAACAAATAACGTGGTCTATGGAGGGACTGCCCAGAGCTGTGAGCCATTGGGCACAAGGAGGAGAGTTAACAGACAAGGATGCCCTGGCAAAGTATATTTTGTTTGCCACTGGAAGTAGAAAGTTCAGAAGTATGGAAGAGACTGAGAGGGACCTGACTGGGTAAGGAATCAATGGACTGAGTGATAAAGAGATTGCCACAGACTCTAAAGTATGCTCACCCTGGTCTCTACATTACCATGGCTGCCCACTGGGTCAGTGCTCATGTCCCTGGGCTGATGGATCACACTTCACAAACTCAGGCTGAAAGAGGATGGATGTGTGATTTGTTTATTTCCAATTAGAGGTCATAGGGATAAATTATCAAGGAAAAACAGTATATCACAGAAAGAGGTTCAACCAGAGAACTGATTCTGATTGGAAAGTTCCCTCTAATTAGCTCCAGGCCTGTGGGGTATTCCCATATCTTCAATAAGAGAGATCTGTCTGGATTAATTGCTCAACTCCCACTTTTGAAATCTTCCCTAAAAGTTTTTTTTTTTCTGCAGCGCTTATTCATTATTAACATCCTACACACACACACACACACCCCACACACCATACAGTCCCATACATACACACACACTCACACCATACCACATACCACACATATACATGTGCTTCTCAGGCCATACATACATAGATCATAAGCCATACGCATACACAGTGTTCAACATATCACATGCCACCTATGATACAAACACTCCCCACACATTACCTATATACATATAGAATACTCACTATATACCAGTTCTCAAAGAACAAATAAAAATGAGGAAACAATGGAAGTATTAGGTAAATTAAAAGGTTAGATAAATAATAGCTAGATAGGGTAGGAACATGGTGGAGCAAAGAAACTGGGCTACAGATCACTGGTACTAAAAAGTTTGTACAGGCCAACCAGGACTGCTTGAACAATAAGAACACCCGTCCTCCATGAAGCTGAATTGACCTCAGCTGTCTTCTACCACAGTGCACAGGTCTGACCTCCCACTGGTTCTTCATGAGTTCCAGGAAAGGACCACGACACCCAGCCACCCATCCCTCCATTCTTAGCCTTCCTGAGTATCTTCAGTGTAGCAGAGAGCCTAATGCCCAGCTGGCCTGCCTCTGTCTGCCCATGTCTCACAACTATATATGACCAGAACTGTATCTTGTCTCACTTTGCTGGTTACATGGTTCAAGTTGGTGGTACAGAAGCTGTTCCTGCCATCTCAGCCCTTGGGCTACAGCCATGTTCAGGGAGTTTACAGTCCAGATCAATTACACTTATGGGCTGCCAACAGAAGCACATGATTACGGAAAGCAGTGTAAAAGAATTTTAAGGAGGAGGACTGGATTCTAAATTACACAGGAGGCGTTGGGTCTGGACTGTTTTCATCAGGAGCCGTGTCCTAGAGGTAACAGGCCATAAATAGTCATTTAAAGAGAAATAGGAATGTGTTAGGGTGGGCCCAGGAATGAGTCAGGCCAAAACAGGCTCGTGAGGGAATGGGCCAGCCAGCAAGCAGGAGCTGAAGCTTTGTCAATGGAAAGGAGACAGGTAGGCAACAAGTGCAGAGTGGCAAAGCATGAAGCCCAGGCACAGCACAATGGCTTTAATGGAGCATCACTGTGCAGAGTTTTCAAGGCTGATGATATGGAGGTACCACTTGGACCAGTTGATACAGAATGTCTGCATAAGTGTTGGTACTTTTTGTTTGTTTTGCTGTTGGTAATGGTGGTGGTGATATGTGTAAGTGGTCAGTGTTGAGGTAGGGTGTGTGGTGTGTGTGTGTGTGTGTGTGTGTGTGTGTGGTGTAAAAGGAAGGGGTGAGGGAAAGATTTTCTTGTTATTAATTCCCTTAGTGGTTTAATATGCAGCTAGACTTGCCCTATGCTGTTGTAGAATGTACAATGCTGGATGCAGAATGAAAGCTGAGTGAACCAACTACATGTGATTCTTACCCCCACAGAGCCTTAGAGCCGTGGAGTGGAGAAAAACACAAACACATAATTATACACTGTGAATCGGCTACAAAGGAAAAGTAGAGAGTGGAACTTGTGTGTGTCACACCCAGTGGCTCATCTTTCCAGTTTCTGAGAGGTCAGTGGTGATGGGTGCCATAGTTCCATAACAGGAAATCAGTTAGGTGAACTAGGAGGGATACATGCTTCCATGTGTTGTACGCCAATCCAAACTCCGTAAAGGGTAATCAAGATTTTTTTTTAAATAGAAAAATAGAAAAACTTAATGCTATCTGTGCCCAACATACAGAACTAGAGAAAGTATTCCCCCCTAAGCCAACGACAACATTTGACCCTGAACATCAGAGAAGATCAAGTGGCTAGGGCCGGAGCCTTGCCGTGAACATGAGTGTTAGGACTGATCAGCAAGAGTCCCTGTGATAGGCGAAGTGATGGCTCCTTCAGCCTGAGGAGAAAAAGGGAGGCAGAAAGAGGGTGGGGAGTTCAAGCTGGTGCTGTATTTTCTGTCATTATATCAACAACTTCAACAACAGTGCAGCAGCCAGAATAGCTTCTAATAATTGAGAGTCATGACTTAGACCATGTAACTTTGTGCATTTGGAAAAGGTGGATGAAGGAAGCAATCTGGGGAACAGAATAGGGGCTAATGCATAGGAAACACCACAGTGTACCTTGGAAAGAGTTCTTCCCACTTTGTCTCCTGAGGGAAGGGCAAAACCATCAGGGAAACACTAGGATGCTCTGTGCACTGTGTGTAGAATTGTACAGATGTTATCTGTTCGGATATTCTCAACTAGTTTCATATCTAGAATGAATTTCTTTAGAACTCTGAAGCCCAGGGACTCCCTACACCAAAAGTTGAGCACATGGTGGAATTCAAATTTAAAACAAATGTAAGACTCCTGGGTTCCATGAAATAATACTGGGATAATTAGAGACATGTACAACCTTTTGGTATTGCCATACAATGTTGCCCTCTACAAGGTTCATGCTCATGAATTATTCAGTTGAGTTAGTATACACACACACACACATTTCATCTCACATTTTTAAATATGTTTGTATGGGTGTGCATTCATACTATCTTTGGCCACATGCAGGTGCATGCAACCCATGGGCCACAGGTCACACATTAGTGACTGGAAGTGGGAGATGAAGATGAGAGGAAGAAAAAGATGGAGTGAAAGAAGCAAACAGGAAAGCTAGAATGAGAGGGGATGGGGGGAGAGAGGTGATAGTGAAGCAAAGGACAGAGGGAGAAAAAGTTAGAAGAGAAAAAGACAAGCAGAGAGGAAGAAGGTACTGGGGGAAGGGAGAGAAACCTGACTAGGTCATGAGCAAAGTCTGCTATTTCTCCAGCCTGCAGCTGCAGTGAAATGCCCTACTCTGTCTCCAGTTTCTGCTGCTTCCACAGTGCAGGGTGTTCGGTTTCCTGACCTTCTATCCTGGATTCCCTCAGATACTTCTTCCTTTCCCAGCCTCTCCCTAGTCCTAGAGTTTGAACAAAGCTCCCGGATGCCTCTGCTTTGCTCACACAATGGCTTCCTTGCCATTTAAGACAATCTGTGCTACTGACCTTTAACATCTGCTGGCTCGTTACACCAAGAGGAGACAGGAAAGACTTCCTCTTGGCACAGGGATGTTTTCCTCACAGTGGTTAGTGCAAAAGGATCCTAAGTAGAATGGGGCTCAGCTACCAACAGAAAGGACTAGGACAGTTTAGTGAATTGCCTTCCTTCAGGGGCCATCAGAATCTATAGCGTCTAGTGTAGACAATTCTTCCACACGTACTAACCTAGGAAGGGCAAGATATACCTACAGGAGCTTCCCTTCCAAAAGTGTTAAGTAGCTAGGCATGTCTTAGCCTTAGGTGCATGAGAATGCATTCCTGACTCATGAGAGGCTTTGGGTGCCATCTCCCATTTCTTTGATAACACTTAAAAAGGTAAATACCATCTTTGCCAATTTTCAGCCCTTCTCTCAGATTAGTGAAATAATTCTGGACTTAAGAGAAAACATGACATTTCTGATCTGCTTCAAAGATTAGGACATATCAAACTATTGCCTTAAGAGTTAATACAGTGGGCCTGCCAATCACCTGGCCAAGAGTCTACTGCACAGGACATATATCCATTTGAAGACATACTAAGGAGGTGGGAGAAATAATTATCCCCTTAATGAGATAATGTGCATAGCCTTTCTAGGAAACTTCCTCCATGTAGCTGTTTTCAGAGGCATGTAGCATGCCCAATTTTGTCTGGTTATTTATTTATTTTTTATTAATAGGCATGCTAACCTGGAAATTCTGGGATTTCTTACCTGCTCTCTGAAGCTTTCCTGTTTGCCAACCTTCACTACTGACTCTGTCTGCTTTCTTGGACTTTAAGAGCTCCAGCTTTCTCCCTTCCTCCTCTCGTCTCTTCTCTAGACAGCTGCTGAGATTCACAGCTCACCTGCCCTGTTGTTTTCCTTATGATTTTTGACAAAATCTTTGTCCTTGGACTTCCTTCTGAGACCATTTCTAAATTCTTTTACCAATGAGACAGAAAAGGGAGCCCAGTTTCCCTGGTAACTAAAGGTTTGTACAAGCCCTCATGCTAGCTACTGCTCCCTGGATCTGTCTTTGGCAGCAGGTCCCACTTTTCTGCTCTTCTGAAGGATGTGTGATGGGTCTTGTCAGCCCCACTCAAAGAGTGCTTGAGCATCAGCATCATATAATTCATGGTTGGTTTCCCACATTCACAGACAATCTTCATATTGTCTCCATTCACCTTCATCTCCCACCTTACTGAATTGCTGTCCAAGTCAATCATCTCAGCAACAGAAGCCGAAAACGCTGCCATTCCATTTCCAAGATATGCAACAGCACATGCTGGTAATTTTGATGAGTCAAGTCTTGACCTAATCTCCTCCTCTCAAAAAATGTTATTCCCAATGACCCCCCTAAGATGACTTCCATCCACTCCTCCCTCAAGGCTCTGTGTAGGATGTCAACATGCTTATTTTCATTACAGCACTTGCCCTGACATTTGTGTGATCCAAGCTATAGAACTGAAATCCTGAGGCTCTCAGGATTTACTGTATGTCCTACAACAGTTCAGCTCATGTATGTTCAATACATGTGAATATAATATATGGAGTAGGTGTGGCTTAGAGGTAAAAGCACTTGTCCACCATGCATGAGACCACAAGTTAGTTGATCATCAGCATCATAAAGTCTTTTTCAAAACAACAAAATGAACTCAATAACAATGGGCAGAGGAGCCTGAATCACCCAAGCCCTGTTCTCCCCTGCCCACAGTTCTCTCTCTCTCTCTCTCTCTCTCTCTCTCTCTCTCTCTCTCTCTCTCTCTCTATCTCTATCCCCTTCCTCCCTTCCTCCCTCCATCCTTCCTCCCTCCACCCTTCCATCCCTCCCTCCTTCCACCACTCTCTCTGCCCTTCACCTGTCATCAAGTAGCTTTTCTCTTTGCCTTCTCCTGTTTGAGTAGAAAGGACCAGGTCCTATCAGTCTTTACCCCAGATGTAATTTCTTTTCTGCTACTTCTGGCTATATGCTTGTCTTAAGTTATTCAAGGATGACAGTAGGACTATTTTGAAAATTAAACAAAATAGCTATGGTGATGTGACCTGCTATGTATTAAACTAGAATCAATTGCTTTGCGTTCTTCTCCCCCTTTCGCCTCATTTTTTGTCCTGTAATATACTTTCTTGGCTTGCTCTGGTCCTTTCTTCCCATCCTATAAATTAGAGGAAAAGAAGATGGTTGGATCACCTGAGAAGTATCGCCAACAATGAGACCCAAGAAAAGCCAAAGAGAGCAGCAAATGTTGGTGACAGGAATAGGGAAGTTTAGGATCCCAAAGACTCTGACCTCTTATTCTAAACTCTACCCTTTTGTTAGGCCAGCTGTGCAGGTAAATTAGGGAACATTTCATTGCACCCGGTGTGGGTTGAAAGAAAGAACCCTTAAACTGGAAATAGAAGATCTATTCCCTTGAACTCAACTAACCTCAGGTCCTGGGGAAAATCAACTCACCCTTATAGTATCAGCTCATCTCCAGTGGCCTTAGCTCACCCCTGGACAGATAAAGAGACACAGGAGGTCTCATGGCTAAACCAGAGCAAGCTATTTGTAGCAGTGATTTTCAAACAAGGGCTAAGAGAAAAGAAGCTCCAAGAAGTATTATTTGTCAGCTTTTGGTTTTCTTTGTAGTAATCCAACTCAGCCCCGCACAGACGCCTTAGTCTTCATCTTATGTTTTGGTAGCCCTGAGTTGAAAGACTTATTCTCACCAGGATAGCCATCTGGATTCCCTCCCTCACCTCTCCTGGAGCCTTGTCTTCTCTAGGGAGGACATTCTTCTCAAGCTGACAAGAGTAGAGGCTTTTCAAAAGATTTTGGAGATGGACTGGCCTCTTTTCTGCTATGCCCACCTGAAGCCAAGGCCAATTGTGGGTCCAAACCACTTGCTAATTAATACTCACAGGGTAAATGGAGAGTTGATGCCACTGCCAGCTCCAGGCAATTCCCAAAGCCACAGTTCTCATCCAATACCCAGAAAGTCCTGCCTGAAGACTGAGTGCCATGTTCCTCTGTGCAAGCATCTCACATTTCTCATTAGAATGAGCTGCCAGCACCCACACCATGTAGCTGTCATTATACCCTTCATTCCCAGGGAAACAGAGTTACAATAATGGCGTATCTAGGGTTTTTTTTTTTTTCCTCTTTTTATGGAAGAAAATGGTGGCTCTATGCCGGAAAAAATAAAGAAAGGCTGGACCATCTTGCATTTCAGTCCTGCCTGAGCGATGCTAAGGGATGAAAGAGGACATGCTAGACAGGATCACAAAATCTCACATGGAGAGACTAAAAGCCATTTGGTCATGTGGCTATCTTTATAAAGCATCATGTTTATTTGGACCTTTGTCCTAAGACTTGGGAGAAAAGATGAAAGATTGGGAACACTCAGTACCTAGTCCCCTTCCTCCATCTACCCTACTGGAAAATATTTTACAACTTCTTCAATGGCAATCTGTTTAACACATGCCTCCACCTATGATGGACCAGCACACCCTTCCTTGAACTCTGAGACCCTTCCTCATCTAGTTCTAGTCTAGTCAGCCATCAACTCCATCCAGGGCTTTCCAGTAAGGTACCAGTGGGAAACTGACATAGAAATTGAAGAATAGGTCCATGTATTGGTTTGCCTTGGGCAAGACTTGATGTTTTGACCTCTGGAGGTTGGGTGATTCGGTCTGACATGGCTATTGTTCAACTTGTCCTCCTAAATAAAGACTAGACAGGACACACACCCAGCCCAGTCTCCTGTGGCAGAACAATCACCTTCATGCCCTTTTAATCCCATGTAATTGTAGTTACCAGTGGTCTACTTATCCTCAAAGACCAGCCAAAATAGAACTCCCTCCAGGAACCAGGTTGTACCTATGGTCTCCTTTATTTTCTGTTCACCACAATATTTTTTTTTCAAGTTAATGAACATCTGGCTTAGTTGACATTTAATCTTTTCATCTGCTATGAAGACTGCCCAGCTTCTCTCCATGTTCCATGTGCCTCTATATCCCCCATAGTGTCTAGAGCTGAGCTAGCCAGAGCCTAAATTATTATTGACGACTTCCAATTATTCCAAGACACAAATAATGCCTTGCTTTGTCATTACACTTCTTCATGAAAATAAAACCGACTCTCTTCTCCAAATTAGCCTTATTCAGTCAGAGGACAAACAGCTGTTGGGTGGGTAATCCAAGGCTAAGAAAAAGCCCAGGCTCCAACTGGGAGAACCTTGGATCAGTCAATCAGGTGCTTCAGGATTAGCAGTGTGACAGAGAGACAAATAGTGGAGAGCATGTGTCATAACACAGTATAACAGAACTCCCTACCTGACTAGCCAGAAGTTTAAGGCAAGTTCTCCATATTCACATGCCTAGAAGTTATTTTCTTCCTCTGAACCCCAGAATCATGTTGGTAAAATGAGAGGAAGTCTTGAGCTTCAAGAGTCTCAAATAGTACAGGTGGCTTTACGAAAGACCAGATTCAGGGTGGAGTAGAAATGGAGACACTGTTGTGTGTGCACTGCCTCTCTCACCCAGCCCTACTTTTTGCTTAGTCAGGCGAATGAATCTTCAGGTTCATTTCCTGGCAGCCTTTTCCTCTACAGTGACGCTTCAACAGAACAATCAGTGACTATGCAAGCCCTCCTTTGGGTGGTGCCATGCATACAGACCCCTGTGACTTGTGACCACCCTTTTCCCCTCAAAGTTTCTGGAATCGGGAACTCAGCGGGGAAAGGAGAAATTGCACATAGCGCTGCAGATCTCCTAGGAATGATAACAAAAGGCAAGCATGCCAGGCAGAGGGCGGTAGCACAGAGAAACTGTGACTATATGAGCTATCCTTGAAGGCTGAGTTTTCAAGAAGTGGGCTTTCTATGTGTGTCTCGGTTCCTTGGTGTGGAGCACAGCAGACCCTTAACAAACACTATCAAAGAGACCATGACGCTTGAGAGATAAGCTGATCTCTCTAACCTGTGTGAACATAACCTAGCTTAGAAACTAGAGCTTAAGCAGTCATCTGTGGAGCAGCACAAGTGATTTGTTGTAGAGCAGAGGCAGGAGCCACCCACATCCACAGCAAAACAAAGGTCCAGTCTCCATCTTAGTAGCATTATATGACTTAGACAGTAGACTCGAATGACCCAGGGGACATTTTCCCACGTAAAGTGGCCACTCCTGCTTTTACAAGTTGAAAGTGTTATGCTCTTGTGGGGCTCCCACCGTGGAACAAGACAGCTCTCTCTGCCCTTCCTGCCCGCAGGACAGAATGGTTAATGAGAAATGTTTTGTTGAGTCCTGTGACCCCCATCAAGGCTTCCTTCAGCAATAGGAGAATGGCAGCAGGGCCTATTCCAAGTTGAGACAATTGAGGGGCATTTTAACCTACAACCTTAAGACAGTGATAATGACTGGTGAAAAGCAATTCAAATCAGAGGAGAGAAAAGGAAGGTGGAGGTCACCTTACAGGGTAAAAAGGACCCTTGTTAGAGTCCTGTCACCAGAGCCTCTGAGTGGAAAGAGTGAAGTGCCTTTTCTAAGCTCAGGTTTTCCCCACAAATCTGTGACTCCAAGCTTTCTCAGGAATCCTCTATCCCTGGATCTTACATTGGATGATGATCACAGTGGAGGTGATCTGTAAAAAGATAAGATCCCTACATTTTCTTCACAGTTTAAGTCTGAATGCAGGGACAGCTGGCTTTAGACTGGGATATCCTGACATCTTTCACTGGGGATTACAGACTCTTCTGCTCTACACATTGACCTTTCCCAGGAAGAAAGGAGGAAAGGGTAGGGGTCTTTTGAGTGATTCTGAAATAAATTTCAAACTGTATTGGATTTTTGTTGGGAGTTCTCTTGAACAAAGATTACATTTTCCCCTCAATTGCCCCAGGCTCTGGCTCACTCTCTTCACCATAATAATGCAACCTCACCCTACTATGTGCAGATGGGATTGTTTTCAAGAGCAGCCTGAAAGTCTAAAGGCTGGAAATAGGCTTGAAGACCCATCAGTGTCCCTGAGGTTCTGAAGGCTCTGTGTATGACACTTAGCAGTCTTGAGTCTTTGGATTTCCAGTTTAGAGCACTACACCTAATCAAATATGTTTTACTGGAATTTTCTCTTTTGTGTCTCTGATGTCTTCTGGAGAATTTCTATCTCAGATCACATTCTCTAAGTTTGTATGCTTTTGAACCCATTCCCAAATATAACCAAGTGGACCAGAGTGTACTCCTTGAACCAAAGGCAGTCCATCCATGAGTTGAGAGGGGCTTGTGATCTGACTAGGAATAGTAGGTGGGCCAACCCTAAACTTGGCCTCATAATTGGTGTTCAGGACTACAGAGAGAAGGTAGCACAGAGCTCCAGACCAAAACTGAACAGTCCTATAGGAAGGGGGCTTATAGAAAATGAATTAGCCAAGAAGCCTGTCAGAAAATGAAGGTTCTGAGGAAACAGCCAGAGGTGAGAGTGGCTTTTTCCTTGTCTACTTGAGATTGGTCGCATTTCTGAGTACCTTCACCTTGAAAGTCTCTAATTGTCTGAATTCCTCTCTGGGACTGGTATAGGTCCCTATCTAATGAGTTCTCACTTGCTTTCCCAGCATGCCTAGCTTTCAAGGTGTTAGCCTTTTTGTTATTATATTATAAGAAATCGTTGCCTAAGAGACAGTATTCTCACCAAACTCAGAAAGAATGCAATTTTAAAAACATGGTGTATGTCTGCTTCTGTGACATTGAGTATATAGGGCGCTTCTGATGGACTGTTCCTGGGTCTTCAGATTGCTCCCACCTCTTTCTGAAGCCACTGCTCTGGCAATAAACAGTATAGTAACTTTTAGCAATTGAGCTCTGTCTCAGCTTAACCCAGCATTTGGTACCTCTCACATCCAGTCACGATGCTGTGGGGTAAGATGACAAAGAAGGTCTCCTCACTACTGGAAGCAAGGGAGAGCTAATGGATGTATGGTCCCTTTGGACCAAAAAATAAATAAAAAATAAATTGGTTCTTCCTCATTGTACCCAGGGATATATTCTTAAGACATGTTGCCTAAGATTCTTAAGGGTTCCACAAGTATTTAACACCGGTTCCCAGTAATGGTGGACAACCCAAAGTGTCTGTGAACTGCTTCCCAGTCACCCTCTGATTCTGTTTGCCACTTCTCTGGGACCACACTCCAGAAGAAAGCACTCGTCTCAGGCAAACACAGTGAGGAAGGTTAAGTTTTGACCCTTGTGGCCATCGCGTTCTTCACAGAGACAGTTGCATGCTCTTTATAATAGTCTCCTAGAGTCAACAGAGGTCTGATACGATCTATAAATCTCAACATTTTCACTCAGCCTGAAGTTCAAATGTTCTTCTCTAGAGTTAATTAGACTCAAGCTGAATCCTAAGAGACTTCATGAACTAAGATGCTATGACCTCAGAGCCCAGAGTGGACAGTCCCATAACATGATGCTCATTATCTTCCCTGAGTCTAGTGCATAGCCAAAATATGGAACACATCAAGAAAAACTGGGTAGGAAGAAACTACATATCATCTGGTTCTGATTTTACATCACCCATTCCTCCTGTACTAGACGTTCATGGGAATCAGTGATGGTTGCTATATTGGCTTCTTGAGTTTGCTGAATAAGTCTTCAGTAAATAGGTGGTTTGAAAGAATAGAAGTTTACTTTGTTTCAATTTTAGAGTCAAAAAGTTAAAAATTCAGTTGTTGGCAAGTCTATGCTCCCCAGAAGACTACAAAGGAAGATTTCTCCCACTTCCTCCTAGCTGCTGGTGAGCTCTGGCAATTCTAAACACTCTAGCTTGGGAGAGTATAACTGCAGCTCCTGCCTTCATCTTTCCGTGGCATTCTTCTTTGTGTGCCTCTAAATCCAAGTTATTTTTTTTTCCAAAAGACAGCTACTTTCAGTTCAATATGACTTCATTTTAACTTGATTATTTCTGAAAGGCATCATTTTCAAAGAAAGTTCTGAATGGAAATAAATTTGGAAAGAAATATTCATCCTAATATAATTGGTGTATAGACTGCAAAACTATATATTATTTGGTCTTAGTGGGACGAATAAAGGCTCAGGGATGTACAGACAGAATCAGAGATCATTTAGCAATGATGGTGTTCGTGATCCAGGATGAGAAGAGATTAAAGGCTTTCCGTAGCCTAGGCATGCTCCATATGAGGTGGTCAGTAGAGCCACTGATTTAAAGGAATCATGTCCACCCAGGATTTAGAGATCCTTTGATCCCACCCAGCATGTCCTGATCCTCCCCTGTAGGATGCCTATTACATCAGCCACTTAACAAGCAAGATTAACCATGACTTTCTACAGATAGCCAAGAAGGAAATACTCCCAAATAAATGAAAAGATGAGTAAACAGAAAAACAGACATCTCTTAAGAATGGGCCTTGACTAAGTCCCAGTGAAGCCCCTAGCCAATGTTGGAAAACCTTTCACTGAAAAGGAGAAGCTGGCTAGGAGCCAACATGACATCAAGGATCAACTCTTGGTAATATTGGGGTGATGTTGTTCCTCTCACTCCAAGGGTTATGAGAAAGTCCCTCTAACTCTTTAAACGAGAGTTTAACTTAGTTATTTCATAGCGGTTGTCCAGTATTCTGTGACTTGAAACTTCATATTCTTAAGGATAGAGATGAGATCTCTCTCAGGTTGTCTGGGGTGGTGGGTCCCCTGGTACTAGATGGCATGCAATCCTTAGGAACTATTTAGCAATTATTGATTGAATGAATGTTGAAGATGGACTGCTTATAATATTCATTCTTAAGCCAGAAGTTGAAACCTAGGAGCTGTGTGTTCCAAAGTAAGGGAAAGGATATAAATAATAGGCTATCTGCTACTCACTGATATAACCACAGCACCTACTATGTGGAGAGCACACTGAGAGGTAGAATAATATGTGTCTTGTGGCCTAAGCTTTAAGTTAACCTACTATGAGATAAATACATCAAATACTAACATTTAGTATAATTACTATGTATAAGAATATAGTATATAATATATGTAATATTTATATATTAAAAAATAAAACAACTCAATGCTATAGATTGGATTCTGAATATCCCCCAAAGACCAATGTATTAAATGTTTGCAATAAGCCTGAAGGTACTGGGAGGTAATGAAACCTTTAAGAGTTGATCTTTATTTTTACAACACCTACCATGGTAGCCTTTACCACCATATACCAGAGCACCAAAAATGTTATTAAAAATTAAAACTCTGAAACCACAACCCAGAAATAAGCCTCTTTTTCTCCCATGGTTAAGCTCAGGGACTTACTTACAGTGATGTGAAACTCACTCTCACATCCTATTGCTCTCTAAAGATATGTATATCCTTGAGGCATATACAAGGGATAAAATGTTAATGTAGAGGCCAGCATGATGGCTCAATAGATAAAGGCTCTTGCCACCAAGGATGATGACCTGATATTCCAAAGTGTAATCTTTGGAACCCACATGATAGAAAGAGAGTACTGACTGACATGACTCCTAAAAGTTGTCTTCTGAACTCCATATGAGCACACACAGAGACACAAACAACAGATAGATGACTGACTGACAGACTGACTGACTGATTGATTGATTTACTGATTGATAGAAAGACAGATGATAGATAATAGACAGATGATAGATGGATAATACAATAATTTTTTAAAGTTACTGTTGATTAGGGTGTTACTATTGATTAGGGTGATTAGAGAAGGCTTTGGTGAGATAGATTTATTATATTGGAGAGCTAATGACCTTTTATACCCCAGGACAGCTTAGAATTCATTATCTTACAGAAACACTCAGACTTAGGCGTGATCTTTGGAACATGACTTTGAGTTTAAGACCTCCTAGATTCTCTCATTTAGAGTCCAAGGTTAAATGCCCTAGGGACTGTTTACTCCAATAGGTTTAAAAAGTTACATAAAGTTAAAATATGTATCATACCCTACCCTCCAAAAATAAAACTGACAAGGCCACCCATTTATCCCAACCCTGGGTTCATTGGTCACAGTGTAAACTTAGTCTCTAAGTAATAAAAAAATGTTTTGGTGTGAATTGCTTCCATCCAATGTCTTCAGTAGCATTCAGAAAAAAATGGTGGCCTTCTCTAATTCAATTGCCTGTTTGGCTGTACATTCTGAAACCAATTCTCAAAGGGAATTCCCACAGAGAACTTCCAGGGACCACCCACCCTCCCTTAAACCCAAAAGAGATCATGTAATATCTGGAACTCTCCCTCAAATGTTACAATTAAATCAGAGTTTAGACAGATCTGGATTCCACTTCCTAGGCTGCTGCCAGAACAAAGTCAGTGGAACCAGTAATATTGTGGTCCAGCTATTAACCACTGGACCTTCTATTCTTGAGCATTTGCCCTTATATGTATCTTCTCTTTGGAGCACTAACCATCTTCTCAATCCTAATAAGAGAAAGACCACAAGCCTGGAGGAGGGATAGACTACATCTGTGATCCGCACTGAATGTAACCACAGGTTCCTCTTTTAATTATAATGAATAGATCAACCCAAGCTTACCTAAATGAATAATGAAGTTCACTAGGTGACAGAAAGATTCTGGAAGAGGTAGACTTAGGCACATGAATGGTATTATCAAGAATCGCTTGCCTTTATATCATTAAAATCCAAACTATCTGAATAATTTTCTTATCCTTATTGCTAAGTCAGTTAGAATAGACACAAAAATGGGATTGACTGCTTGGCCAGATCTGGATCATGTGATGTCATCTGGCCATTCTATGTTCCAATACCAAGAAAAGAACAGTTTCATTAAGGAAAATATGGATGTTAATCCAGAAAAAAAAATAAGGAAATGCTTGCAGGAGGCAAGGAACACAGATGTCCCTTGTGGTTAGTCCTGGTGCTCTGAGCAGAGCCACTCTCCCATCTCCTTGAGGACTCCATCATGGCTGTAACTGAGGCTCCCACAGCTTCATCTTGTTCAACATCATTGTGACCAAACTGCATATCACACCTCAGTTCTGAGTTTACATTAAGAAAGCCAGTTTCACCAATAAGATTCCTGAAGTGCTGACCCACCTCCAGGAAGCAAGGTAAGCACTGTTCTAGAAAGGGCTTCCACCACCACAAAAACCTTGAATCCAGCATGAAGACGCCAGTCAAACAAGACCTTCGATATACCATATTATAGGTCTTTGCTGGACCTGGCCTCACAACTTTTCTTGTTCAGTAAACACACACTAAACTATCCTAATACTCTACTATCCCTTGCATGAGATGCTAAAATGGTTTTCTGCGCTCAGGCCCTTATCCGACTTGTCCAACATAAGCAGGTTCTTCTTTGTAGTTCCTCTTGGTACAATCGCAGGTTTCCATCCAGAAAGTGAAGTGATTTGTTGTCATTACTCTTGCTTTTTCCCAGGCAGTTACTTCAGCTGCAATTTGATGTCATCAAGTATAAAGGATGAGAAAGACATATATTATTAGAAACACAAGTGATGGTTACAAAGGTCTTATTACCAAGGTTTTCTGGATTGTTCAAGTCAGAAAAACAGTCATGCTCTGAAGACGGAAATGATCCCACGCATTGGAAAACAGAGACAAGGAACTGAAATCATAGCACAAGGCAAAGCCAACTCAAACAGCAGGATGCAGGGTCTTGCTCACATGAGACTGACAGGCACTCGGGTGGGACAAGGGCCAGAGATGGCAATGCTGAGAACCCTCACCTATCTGTAACCTCTACTTCTCCAAGACAATCTTTAACAAACAAAGCTGGCTTGTGGGCCACATGAAGCCTGTGCATTGAGCAACAGCAAGAATTTCTTGAATTTGCCTCTCCTACCACTATCTTCAGCCTCCACACATCTTAGGAAAGATTTTGAAGATACAGCATAGAATTCTGTGAGCATTCTGAGCCTGCATGGAAAATTTCCTCAACTTGGCATTTTTCTAGTTTTTCTATCAATTATGGAAAAAATAAGTTTATTTGCAAAAGGTGCATTTCAAAAGGTTTCATAGTTCAATATTTTAGATAGCTAGAGTCATACTGTCCCTAGATCTTTCCTCCCACAGGGAGGAACAGAGCAAAATGCATAATGTAAGCAAATCTCCCACTGACTAGTGACCAAGCAGGCTTAGATCTCAGGTGACCTCGAAGATGTACTTCTTAAAGGTCACTGTGTTCGGAAAGGTTGTCTCTACATGATCCCAACATGGGCAGTTTAAATACTGGAAATTCAACCCAACCTCCTGATTGTTTTAGCACAGAAAGCATAGCTCTAAAGATAGGCTCCAGTCACTCAGTTCAAGAAAATTCCATTTGATTCAACAAGGACTTATTCTGTGTGTGAGGAGAGCCGTGCTAGGCTGATTTCTGTGGGAAGCACAGGGCTTTTGTGTTCTGATCCCTACCTACAAATGGCTCCTCGTGTAGTCATTGAGATCAACAAAAGATATGGGAGATGCAGGGAGTCACCAGTGAGACAGGCCTACAGAACCATGTGTACCCCAACAAACTAGCATGAATCAAGTAGGTGAAGGGAGCAATCTGGGCATGGGGCAGCTTCTATTTTAACCAGAAAGTATGTGGGTTGAGACTGGCTTTACGTCCTGACTTATTTATGACACAGAAACCATGTTCTACCAAGCATGAGTACGTCTATCCCATGGGAGCTGAGGTAGGGTAGGGAAATGTAGGCAGATTAGGAAAATCTTGAAAGAAAACAGCATCTATTCTAAGAACTAATATAAGTCCAAGCTAGATGTAGGATGTACAGGGAGGGAGCTTTGTGGGTGGTATGGTGGAGGCGAGGGGAAATTAAAAGAGAAGGTTTGCGAAGATTCATGGAAAAGCCCAAAGGAAAGCTACATGTTTGAGTCCAGTGGGGAATGCAACTGGATAGAACAGGCAAGATTTTTCCCAGGCAGGAGAATAGCTAATAAAGAAGTAGAATAGGAGGCATGGATCTTCATATGTTCCTATCACCACATCTCTGGTGGTTTGAATGAGAATGGCCCTTATAGGCTCATATATTTGAATGCCTAGTCACCAGCACTGTTTGAGAAGGATTAGAAGGATTAGGAGGTGTGTTCTTGCTGGATTAGGTATGGCCTTGTTGGAGGAAGCATGTCACTGGGAGGGCTTTGAGGTTTCAAAAGGTCGTGCCAGGCTCAGGCTTTCTCTGTCTCTCTTCTTACAGATCAAGATGCATCTCTCAGCTCCTTCTCCATGCCTTCCTTCCACCATGGTCTCTGTCATGATGATAAAAGCAAAGCTCTGAAACTGTAATCAAGCCCCCAATTAAATGCTTTCTTTTATGAGAGTTACCTTGGCCATAGTGTTTCTTTAAAGCAAAAGAATGGTGATTAAAAACAACATCCCTTCTTCCCAAGGTTGTTTTGACTTTGTGTCCTTTTTCTCACCCTACCCTGTACAAGGAAAAGGGCAACAAAGGCTTGGAAGTCAGGCCCCAAATTCATGCTGAAGTTCAGTTGAAAGGAGGAAATCATAAAAACCTAATGGCCTCTCTGAACAGCATTTGTAGGATTTTCCCAAGAGGTATCAGAGAAAATTGAATGCAATTGGTCACAGGGTCTTTGAGTTTTATGTCCAGCCTGGCTCTGGGTTCCCACATGACTCTACTCCTGGCAAGTAAAACTGTCTGACCTCAACTGGTAGTCTCAGCCCCATGCCAAACCCAGGCACCAGTCTTTGTTTCTGGCATTGGAGAGCTTTGGGTCAGTTCTTGCTTTCTTGCTACTGGATGAAGATCTCCTGGTCCCCAATAACCAGTCTCTTTCCTGTCTCTTCATTAAGCCAGTCTAAAAGCCAAGTTTCTTCCAAGTCTTATCTCCTAATTTCCCCCAAAAACCCTTCTTTGGAGCAGCAAGCAGTAATGCTCTGGTCTTGACCTCTGACCTAGTATCCATCATATCATCTGGATGCCACAGTTTTGCCATTTTGACTTACTGATTTTTCCCCCCTAGTTTTGAAGGTGTCATTCTTGCCTGAAGTGATGCTCTGGACCTTGGTGTCACTGCCCTTCCCTGCCAGTGGTGATACTGCCATTTGGTCTTTATGATAACCTCATGTCTTTGAAGTCATATCTCTGACATTTCTTCCCTTACTCTCTATTCAGATCTGTTGATATATATAGCAAATCCCATTGTGATAGCACCAAGATTGGCTTCATCACCATAGATCCAAGTCCTCTGACCTGGCTAGCAGACAGAAATGCTGCATGCTCCATTGACTCAAAATCTATTGTTACTACCCAGAAATATAATCTTTCTTGTGCGTCCTCCAAAACCTTCCAGTCATTGACTTTAATTTTTTTCTTTCATATTGAAATGAGGTGATTTTGCTTTTGCTTTATGTTTTGGTTTTGTTGGTTTGTTGGTTTGGTTGGTTTGGTTTGGTTTTAGTTTGGGTTTTCAATACAAGGTTTCTCTGTGTAACAGCCATGGCTGACCTGGAACTTGATTTGTACACCAGGCTGACTTTGAACTCACAGAGATCTGCCTGCCCCTGCCTCCTGAAAACTAAGATTCATCATCATGCCTGGCCCTAATTTTTTTAATCCCTACAATTTATGTTATATCTTGGACAGAGATGAGACAAGGACTCTTAGGGCCTCATAGCTTTTCTTCATCAGAAAGGAAGTCTGAGAAATATATAGAAAAGCAGGCTCAAGTCATCACCCAATGACTCTGTCATCATAAGCACCATCAAGTAGCCTATACAACTCTATCATCTTGGCTGTGATGAAGCCAGTTTCTTGAGATCACTAGGATATGAAAACAGTGATGAGACATGACTTCTGAAATTAGTTCACAAAAAGGCTGTGGCCATATTGCATGCTGCTATCTTCTCCATTATTCCCTTATGTGCTCATAAAAACCAGATTCTACCATTGAAGATGTCCTATTGACATGTCTATGTAACAAAGAACTGAAGGTAGCCTGTGACCACTGGTCAGTGAAAGAATGGCAGTCCTGGCCAAACACACCATGAAGAACTGGGTGCTTCCAACAGCTTGGGGAAGAAGTTTGGAGTGGATCCTTAGGTAAGTCTTCATCTCTGCCCAGCATCTAATTTGCACCTTATGGGAGATTTTAAAAAGAGGCACCAAATAATACAAACTCAAATTCCTGGCCCACAGATGAGTAAACAATAAACATGTATGCTGTTTTAAGCACATTGTTTTCAGAACCATGGGTTAAATATCAACATATATCAAATACAAGCCTCAGAAAATTAGAGACAACGAACTTAGCTGTGATTCAGATCATTTTTTGCCTCAGTTCTAAAAGTTGCAGTTTTTTTTACTTAGATTGAAAGGGAAGACACATTGGTTTTATCAACATAAACCTAGTGTGGGTCCTTCTCTTTGCCCAGTATGACAGATGCCATGGGGGAAACCCAGAAAAATTGAGGAACTTTAGAGAATTAGCAGCAACCATAAGCAGAAGAAAATATCTCAGCATCACCCTTGTACCACTACTTTCTTTGTTCCTCTAACCCATGCAAGTCTCTCTTATATGCTATAGCAAATAATATAAATAAAATAATTTGTGTAGTCAGTGGATTATTATGGGCAACCCAACTTCAATTAGGACAAAGGCCAAAAATCAAACAAACAAACGATCGGGAAGGATCCTGTCCTGGAGCTGCTTTTTATTTTGTCAACTTCATTAACTCTTTAATTAGTCCTCAACATATAAAATCAAGAAAGTTCACATAAACATCAACTTTCTGGCTCACCATAAATATAGGACGATACGGCCATTCTGAGCCCATATTACCAAATGTTCACATCCTGACTGCTGCCTGGCATACAGTACGCTCTTTCTCCATTTCTTGCTCAGACATGAGCTGCTCAGTCTACTTGGTTTCCAGCCAACCTCTTTCACAATTTTAACCCCAGAGCATAGAATCTCATTCTTGAGTCCAGACTCTGACATTCTGCTAAATTGGCTTTTCTTGTTCACTTTTATCTTCAGAGGTGATTCTGTCCCCTCTCTTATCTTGGGCACTGGGCTCATTTAGGGATGCAACAGGGAACAGGAGAAACTAAGACAGCTCCCCCACCCTCGCTCCAGGGTTCAGAGTAACCTGATAAGTTCAGAAAAAACACTTGAGAAAATGTAGCAACTGGTCAGTGTGATAGTTTTAGTCCTTTCTAGACACAGGAATCTATAATCTACCCACATCAAGAAATCCCTCTTCTTTTTCCTTATGCTCCTTCTTGTCCTTGCTCTTAGTTTCAGAAGTCACACGTAATGAATAATGACCAATGAATGCTTGGCCCACCAGAGGTCTAGCAGTGGTCCACTGCTTCAGGGATGGTTTGTCTCCTCTGCTTCTCTAATGAGATCTCCTGCAATTTTCCCCAGAATAATTTAACACCAAGCTCTTAGGGGTCATAGGAAGTGAGAGAGAAAGGGTGAGAGGTCAGCTTCTCCAAGAAGATACTGAAAGCTAAGTTCTCAGAGGATAATACATGCTGTCCTCATGCATGGATGACTTGCTCATGACCTGGCTTTGGCCACTGAAAGATGGCTCTCAATTAATGGACTCTAGAGGAAACAGAGTTTGCAGCCTGGGAGGGTCTTGGCTAGGGCCTCAGCCATGACCTCAGGCCCTTTAGCTGCACCTGAGTACACATTTCCAAGGGAAAATATGTTCTCCATGGAAGAATGGTTGCTCTGCCCCTCCCCTGGGGGAGGGCTCTTATGAGATCATCCCAGCTGTTCTAAATTAGACAAGCAAGTGAGAGTGTGTGCACATGCACGTTCTCGAGTGTGTGCGCGCGCACGCACGCCACACACACACACTACACACCCACACACATTTTGCAAACCAACATAGGATTTTTTTTTCCATTGAGTCTATCCTTTGACCTTCTGCCTAATGGACTTTGCCTATGCAATTTTTCCCTTCGCTCACCTAAAATGTTGCCACTCTGAATTTGCTGAGGAGCCTGACACATTCGTGAAAACAGACAAGCAAGCTAAGCTCACCCCTGCTAAGCCAACTTCACACTGGAACACAAAGGGAGCACCCACCGAAGGCTCCAAACCAACTGCTTGCCAAAGAAAGGAAGAAGAGTCCCTGTTGCTAAGGGAGGACCTCTCCTCTCCCTCCCTCTTCACCTTCTGTTTCTTTCTCTCTCTCTCTGACTATGGAACTGCAGTGAAGTCAGATCTCAGAATCCAATATGAAGTAGAAAGAAGCCTTCCTAGTTTTCTTAGCAGAACAATTCCACTTCGGCAGAGCTCAATGTTCCTGTGCCAGGCTTACCTACCCAGGGCCTGCTGAATGTTAGGATCAAAGTCTCTCTCCCCTTCCCCTCTTCTTCCATCTCTTCTGTCCTCTCCTCCCCTCCTTGTCTCTCTCCCCTTCTCCTATATTCTTTGTTTCTTTAATCCATCACTGAAAGTAAAAATGCAGTAGTTTGACTCAACTCTGACTGTACAGTAAAATTTGCTGATTTCAGTGAAAAGAGGGAAAACAGGAAGATATCCAATCATCTTGTTTTATTTTTGTACTTTTGCTCTTAAATTTTGTTTTCATTTTTAAAAGCCCTTTACTTATAAAGAATTTTTTTTGACGTTTTGCTAAATGAAATCTCAGTGTGGGAGAAAAAAAAAACCCTAAAGATCCCACATGTATGTAACCATGTGACCCTCTGCTGAGGCCCGCCTGCTTATCTTGCCATGTCACTTCATGATTAATGAAAAACAAAAACTTGGCCAGAGAAAACGCTCATCCAGCTTTAGATCTGAACACAAATCTCTCCGTGCCAATCGTGTCTGACTGAATAGGATGAAAGCTGTACTTGAGAGTCTAAAGCAGGATTGCAGTGCAGGGAATTAGTTTCCCAGGCAATGGAGTTGCTAAGAAGCGGAACAGTAGACAATAAGGCAAATCAGAGGCAACCAACAGCAGGACCCAGCTGCAGAGACAAAGGGAAGATGAAGATATCAGAACCCAGTGGGTAGGTGGGGTCATCAGGCAGGAGCTGAAGCACAGACACCTGTCTAGAAAGATCTTGAAGCCAGGAAGCAGCTGCTGCTACTGGAGACCCAAGTAAGGCTGGGAAAATGAAGGAGAAATAATGTGGACCTGGCTGAACTTTGCTGGGAGCCCTCCATTCAGGAGCCTTGGAAAGGTTTGAAAGTGGTCAGTCCAGAAGACCACAGCAAAGAAGTACAAGATACTGCTGAAGACAGACTCCAACTCACACATGCTCCTCTTGCCTCTGTCTCCATTATGTTCTGCCAGACAGCATTCTCCTCCAGTCCATGGAAACAAAGGATGTGAACTCTAGAGGAATGGGCAGTTGGAAGTGCAAAGAAAGGTCCAATAGGTTCACAGATCAAATCTCATCCAAATTCATTTCTATCACTAGCGCTGCCACTAGTTCGAGACCAATCCAAGGAGTCAGAAAATGCACTGAGCCCCAGGCAGAGCATCAGGCAGAGCAACCCAAATCAGGCAGTGCATAAACTGAAGCCCCACTGGAAGCCTGACAGATGTGGTGGCCAAAGGTATTGGATCCCCACTAGTACCAGGGAAGAGGATGTGGATAAAGAGATGTGTAATATTACTGTATCAGCCTGAAGGCTCCTTTTAAAGTATTCTTCTTAGACAGATGCTCCTTGTGTCCACTTTACATTCCTCAGAGCTGGCACTTACTCCTATAGAGACAGAAGCCACTGAGGATTGCTGTTTGGGGAGGCCTGGGAAAGGTTCACACATTTATTTTTTTAAGACTCCACTCATGATGAAACCCAACACATCACAGTTAAATCCTCCATTTGGTAACATGTTTCCTATGCAATTATAACTGTATTACTACTGGTGTTACCAAACACGTCTTGGACCGCCCTTAAAGATCAAAAAGGGGGAAACCCATGAGGAAGAGGCAAAAGTATAATACAAACAGAAGAATGGAAAATTGCCTCAATGAAGCGTAAAGGTTAAACAATGACTAAGGAGACTGTGATATGCATCAACACAGATCTGCAAGTGTAAACAGTTTGGCGGGAAGGGGAATGATTGGGATGACCTAGACAAAGAGGGCAAATTAAGCAAAAGCCATTTCCTCTCCCTGGGAAAGGACAAAGGCAGAAATCTGGATCTTTCTAGGTTGGTCTGGGAAGCCTAGCTGGGGAAGGCAAGATGAAGGACATGTCCCTATGGCCAGAGAATCCTGAGACAGAAAGCCAGGGAGAACTTAAGATTTGTCACCTAAAACCCATGATTTGCTGTCTTAGGCTCAGTTTCTTCACTCGTAAAAGGAGATCCACCGCAAATAATTGTGGAATATGTGCTGAGGACCAGACATTGTTCTGAGTGCTGGGGATGTTGTAGGGAAGAAATGCCAACTTTGTTCCAAAGGAGTTTATATCCTGGTGAAATAGCAGATTAACAAGTGAATCAAGCAATCTAGTGACCAGGAGGGCCAGAATTAAAAAGGAAGCTGGTAAGAGTGTTAAGGCTTCATTGTGCAATGTGTTACCCTCTCCCCACTCCATAAGCCTGAGTCTCGGAGCACTTCTTCCACATCTGGCGACTGTTTTGGAAGACTGTAGATCATTTAGGTCAGTGAGTCTCAACCTTTCTAATGCTTCAACCTTTTAAGACAGTTATTCCTCATGTTGTGCTCCCCCAACTATAAACTTATTTCTCTTGCTACTTCAATCACTGAAATTTTGCTGTTATGAAATGTAATGTGAATATTTTTGGAGACAGAGATTTACCAAAGGGGTTGTGTCCCTCGGGTTGAGAACAGTCACTGCTTCAGGTAGTGGAACCTTGGTGGGAGGATACAGGTTACAGGGGACTGGCTGCTGGAGTTTGATAGTCACATTAACTTTCTGTCTAATCTCCATTTGCAATCGGCCAAGGTAACAGAGCTAGCCACCTCACTCTCCTGCCACCATGCCTTCCTTACAATGATGGACTGTATCCCCTTAAACTATGAGACAAAAATAACTCCTTCAGATAAGTTTCATTGTGTCAGAGATGAAGTCACAGCAGTGAGAAAAGCAACCAATACCAATAATGATGACAAAGGAGGATGAATTACTTCACACAGAGGAAGGAAAGAACTTCTAAAATGTATGTCTGGGGAAGTATTCCAGGAGAGGACTTGACAAGACAAATGTCCTGAGGCTTCCAAACTTGTTTTGTAGGCATAAATAAAGCACTGGTACAGCTTCTGGATGCAGTAAGCAGTCAATTGGTGCACGCTCTCATTTTTTAAAAAATTATAAAGAAAGTGTTTACACAGCACTTTTGCTAAGAATTGATTAGCAACAATAGTGATCTGTAACTCCCCTCAACTCCAGTCCTTTGTTGTTCACCTCCTTGAGATCACCTTTAGTTTGTCGAGCTAGTGCTTTAGCTCTCACTTAAACATGAAATACAAGAGGACACAAAATAACTCAAACTAGTAGCTCACCCAAAATGCCTGGCCGTATTTTAATCAGAGGATATTTTGCACAAATGTTTCTATGTTTACACAAGCTGCTCTTATTCCAGTTCGACAGAGTGACAGTGTCGTATGGAAGTTGGCATTCGACACCATGCTTTATGCCCTAAAGTTTGTGGGGTTGCTGGGAGGATCCCATGAAAGGCTTACTCTGGGCGCCTTTGTGAACCATCACAGAACACTGAATCACTGCTGACCAAGAAACATGAAGTGAGTCTTCTGAGCTCACCCGTGGCTCTGGTGGGACTAGGCCCACCCACGTTTTGGATAACTAGGAAATACAAGCTGGAGACCAATGTTTGCCCCAAGGAAGACACAAAGCCAGTCAGAATCCCAGGGGGGGACTCTTCTGTTTTCAATATTCTTTGAGATGCAAGTTGATGGTATTTGTTTGGGTTGGCATTGAAAAGGAATCATTCTGTTGTGAATCCAAGATGCTTAGAAAAAGCTGATGATGTCTACAAGAGGATGATTAAACTAGGCACACATCACAGGAGGGAGAACAAGAGAGATTTCTCAGTCCTCTAAAGATGTGCAATTAAAGCTATATGCATGGTGTAGCTTCAAAGGACAAACATTTCAGTGTCAAGACCAGTGGGGCTTTAGGGTGCTTCAATTCATACTCTCAAGGTCTATTCAATTACTGAATTTTAGACCAGAAAGAAATAGAGTTCCTTAAGTGATTGAAAAGACCACATAAAGTTATAGAAAGGACTGTTGTGACTATAGCCATAGCACAGCCACAGCTATCACTGACCACAAAGGCAGAGAGACACTGAACCTGAAATGCAGTTTCTTATTATTATCATTACTGATTGGTGGCAGAAAGAGGACAGTGGGGGAGAGAGGGCTTATTTAAAGTTCCTAGGTCAGGTTGAATCAGCTTGGCCACCCACATGCTTGTCACTTTCAGTTCAAAGACTAGTTCCACTAGTACTGAGAGTGTAACACCCCTCCCAGGTATAATTGTTTGCCTATAGGGCCCAGAAGGAACATTGAAATTGTCAAGATATGTTCAAGTCCTCCAAGAGTAAGCTTCTACACTGCCTCTAAAGATGTATGTTCTTAGATCAAATACCATTCCCCCTTTAAATAGGTCATTCAAGATGTTTCTGATTGCACAATTCTAAATTTTATCCTAACTTGAAGTAAACATTGGTCACTGTTCATAAAATAAGAAGGCTATGGAGCCATGGATATGCTACCATGCTCACTGAAGATCAAATACAATCAAGACAAGGTGCACTGGACAGAACACATGGTCATAATGTACTTTGCCATGCTTTATATACACTGTCATCTAGCTCCTTCCTATGTCCCACCTTTCTACCATCCAAAGAACATGCCTATAACCTAACAGATGGGCAAGTGGCAGTTTTAGTAAATCTGAGATCTCTAAATTATTTTCTAATTAAAGAAAAAGAATCACGATAAGAAAGAGGACTGAAGAGAAAGAAGGATGTCATGAGAAGAGAAAGGTTAGGATCAAAGGAGTGAGAGAGATGCTGCATGATTTATATAAAATATGATCTGAACAAGCTGCAATTTCCAACTTAATTTTCCTAGACATTTTCTTTTCTTTGACTCCAGGTATAAATAGGAAAGACTAGATAGGGAAGAGATGAGAGGAAGGTGAGAAGGAGAGAAGAAAGAAAGGGGATCTCCATAGTCAAGTGAACAATTAAAACTGAGTAACTTCTTAATTCCTCATCACCCTTCTGGGGACTGTCACTTTCTTTCCTCTGTTGTTGTCTACTTATCTTGTTCTAGTTATGTTCTCAAGCCCAAGAGAAACTTGTCATCCACCTCTTGGACTTTCATCTCTAGAGCCCTTTGAAGCTCAAGACCGGCAGTTTTTAACTGTTGGAAGATGAACTGGGGAAGGAGGCAGGAAAGCATTCTCAATAGGCTTGTACTATAACACAACCCTTGGCTTTGAAGACTGTGCTGGAGTTATTGTGAGGAGGGAAGAAGGTAAACTTTTGGATAAGCATGGCTTCCTGAGATGTCTAACCTCAGAATTAACCTGAAGGTCTAACCTTCCTGAGATTGTAACCTTGGTTGGACTTAATCTTTATGCCATTGGTGAAGCAAAATGTTGGATATGTCTATGAGAACCTTTCCATAGCAGCAAAACTGAAGAACCACCCAGAGTGTAGTGTGGCACCATCCCATCAACAAAGATAGAAAAGGACCAAGTGAGCTGAGCTGAACTGAGCACCAACATTCACTTCTCTGCTTCTTGGTTGCAAGAACAATGTGACCATCTACTTCATATTTATGCCATGACTTCTCCACCATGATAAATGACATCTTCAAACTATGAGCCCAAATAAACCCTTCCTTCTTTACATTGTTATATATATACATTGTTTTATATAATATATATGTGTATATATATATACACACACACACACACACACACACACACACATACATACAACATGGTTGATGTATATTTTTGTCACAGCAAAGAGAAACTAATATACGTATTCAAAACACCCTTCTTCTTGAGCCCTATCTTGAGACCATAAGGACTTCCTTCTTTGGATGGGTTTGCATATCAACATTACTCAAGGGCCCCCATCCAGTGTCTTCTGGCAAACCAGAGGCATCATTCCAAGAAGCACACAATAACAACACTGGGTCCTTGGTTAACTAACACAGATAATAAAGAATTTTTGAAAGGGTGGGTCAAGGAAAGAAAGTTGCTCATTGAGATAATATTGTCAACTAATATCCTAGCTTAAATGTATGAAACAGCCAATGCATGTTATTTAAATGAGTAAATCAAATGGTGCTCACTGATTAATCAAAATTATTTCATTTTCAAAGTAATTATTTACCTTGGAAACTAAAGACTAAGTATGGACAAAATACCCTGTAATTTGAGATTCAACTCTAGACTACGGTTTTGCAGAGAAGGAAAGACCACAGTGAGTTGATGGATAATTGTTATACAATTAGACTTTGGGGTCCATGGTCTGTGGAGTACTTCCTACTACTTGAGTGAAGCCTCACAAAATCAGTTTTACTTGGGTGACTGAATGAGGATATAACTTCAGGGCAAGTGCCTGTATTGTATTGATGACCGCTCATCTTGCATCAGGAATTGGGTGAAGTGCTTAGTCCTGCCATGCGGGAATGACAGTACTTTCTATACAGACATGCTGTGTGTTGTTTAAATAAAGTTACCCACACTATGTGTTGGAATGAATGTCTAGCACGTGGAACACACTGAATCAAACTTAGACATCTATTTGATATTAATGGCCTAACTTTTAACCAGGCTGTGGCTAAGAGAATGGATCTGGAGTTTTACAATATGGTTTATTTTCATCTAAGTTTCTTGGAGGTGCTATATTATGAGTCAAGTTGATTTTATGAGTCAAGTTGATTTTGTGAGTCCACAAGATTACCTGTGTCCTAGGATGAGTTCAAGGAACAATAGTACAATGAGAAATCATGGTATTGATCATACTGGGGACTTATGGTCTAGTCATCTGACAATGCGATCTGATTAGGTGACATGGTATTAAGATTCTTTCATTTTTATAAGAGGGTCATGGCATCCAATTTCCCAGTTACTGGAGAATGATGAGAGAACCAGGTGAATGTTTTGGCTCACAGCTGGAACACATTTCTGGAATTGGTTTTATTAGGAAGACTCTGGTAACTGGCATCAGTGGAATTCCAGGAAGGAAGTGGCCAGGAAGAAATGCCAGTGAATGGAAAGAACACAAGCTCTCTCCACTGTGTGCACAGGAGGTGAGCTGGCAAGGAGAATGAATTGAGCTTTGGGTGTATATCCTGTACTTGTTGCTTAAGCTGTATTGACTACCTACTTCTTTTCAGAGCAATCCCTGTATATACAGCTATCTATTGATTAAAAATACACAAAACACCATTAGCCTCCATCCCACAGGCAGATTGCATTGGGTGATGAAGGAAATTCAATTCTGCCATGGAAATCCTTGATCTCACACGCCTGCTTCCACGTCTCCTTTTTAATTTTCTGGTTCAGCAACCATCCATGTATCCATTACAATATGACAGTGAATGTCATATGCTCCTCACTTCTTAGACAGGGAACAAAATCTCCGAGAGACTGAGATATGAGCCCCAAATGTCAAAACTGCTGAGCATGAGCATTTTGATGGGAAGTGATTGATACCTTCGATGTAGCACTCTGGTTTCTTCCACTAACCTCAGTGGCCTTGTGTTCTTCTATTCAGTAACAAATAGTGAGGTTATGTGTCCAGAAATGTATAGGACTTTTAGTTCTTTCCCAAATTAATTCCAAAAAGAGTTGAAATAGGAAAATGGAGGGCTGCCTGGCCATGTCTGAGTTCTGAAAGTTAAACTTTACTTGAAGCATAAGAGTTCTCACAAAAGAAAAATCTAGAAGTCTGCTCTAAAGGGACTTAGCCCCTTTGTTGGTATTTTCTGGGAAGCTGGTAATGAACCCATAAATGCTAATGAAGAATATGTTGTGGCTCCCCAGCAGGACTGAGTCAAACCAGCTTCGTTAGAGGACAGAATTACAGGCCTTGGAATGATCGCACTTACTCCGCCACACTGGACTGGGCACCGCATCAGGAAGGGTACTGTCTGCTTTGTCAGCGCAGACTGCACCCTTTCCACCCCAACCTCTCTGACCTAGATTATTTCCCCAGGAGTGTAGTTTCAAAGGCTTCTTTTCAAAGTCAAGCTGGAGCTTTTAGTTCTCCATAGGCTTGATCACTTGCTATGAGCTGAGTACCAAGACTGTATCATGCCAAGACTGCCAGGAGCTAGAAGTGACTCCCTGTAGGCTCCTTCCTGGTCTATCATCTAGTAGCCTTCATCCTATGGATCTGAATCATCTACATGAGCCACAGTCTGTGAATAACGAGTCCATAAGTTGGGACACTGCTCAAGTACAAGAAGGGGCTCTTGACAATTCGAGATAAAAATAAAGAATATCAAAGACTCCTAATGTCTGGAAACCCATAAGAAGCCATTGCCAGTCTTAGCTCAGATAGGCAAAAAAAAAGGAGGGCAGCAAGCACTGGAATGTAAGAGTAGCCACTGAAGCTATAGCCTGACAGGAGAGAACTTATGGAAAACAACCCCTATAGTCATTCTCCTTGATGGAAGCCCATCAGTAGAGCCCAGAGGCACCCTCTGGGACACAAAGTCAGACAAAAAGAGGTGAGTGGCTTGAGGAGTTGTACAAACTTGTTTCCCAAGACATAGTATGAGAGCCGTAAGAAAATTAGGCCAGTACAATAACAGTTTCCTCAGCCAGCTGTTTTCCCCAAACTTCTGCCTCCTCAGATATACCTATCCATGCAGCTAATAGCACGCTGCCCTTCTGCACTTACTGATGGTCACCATACTTACTAAAATCAAACGCGATTATACCCTCTGTGTTGTTGTAACTCAGAGCCTTCCTCCATGTCCATGGCCAGCAGGTCCACGTTGATTGACAACTTTATTTGTTGGTGAAAATGATGAGCTACAGGAAGCTTACTGGTACAGCACTTCTCTGTGCATGACCTGGGTATCAAACAACAACAACAGGGCCATGGCCTGAACTTCCTGTGTTTTGCATGGAATGGTTCTCCTTGCAACGTGTTTGACAAGGGTGGGTCTGGTCATCTCCTGACCTTGAAGCCCTTAGAAAGTCTATCTGTGTAGTTAACAGACAGGAACACAGATGATTCAAATCAGCACAAAGATGGATTCGTGATGCATTTATGGCGGAACTTAATATCTCCCACTGTTTGCTTGGTGGATGAAGAAATGGGGGAATATGAAGGCTTGAAACACAGGAATGGATCTAAGTGCCTAGGGATCTAGAACCACATGCTTTGTTCATTGGCCAGTATGAATTTTCCACACAGTGTTCATAGCTAAACATTCATCACAGAACACTATTCAGAAGCCTTTGACAGAATTGATCCTCTCCCTGTAGCCACTTCAACAGCTGTTCAGCAAGGAAAAGGTGGGAGGGAGATGCAGGTAGTTAAAGAATCTTATACACAACTGGTCCTCCTATACAAAAAAAAAAAAATCTCATTTAGATGTAATGCTCAAAAGCCTGTGATAAAGAGTTGACAACTTAGAAGTGAAGAAATTGAGATGCAAGAAGCGTTAGTGGGGGAAAAAGTGGAAGGGGAAGGGGAAGGGGAAAGGGAAGGGGAAGGGGAAGGAGAAGGGGAAGGGGAAGGGAAGGGGAAGGGGGAAAGTGAATGGAACCAAGATACATTTTAGACATGTATGAAAATGTTATAGTGAAACCCATTATTATGTAAAATGAATATATGGTAATAAAAACCTTAAATGCAAGAAAGATAACTTCTCAAGATCACCCATGAGCTTAGCTGCCCTTAAGTTCCCTTGTGAGGGCTGGCTCTCAGTCTTCTGGAAAGGTTTCTGTTCTCTAAATCTGCAGAATGGCTCTCCAGCACTCCCTGACAGTCACCACATGATGGTCCTCTTAGTTTCTGCAGATCAGAGCTTTTCCAACAGCAGGAATCATTCTGATGACCAGAGCTAGATGATGAGGAGTCCAGCATGTGTGGTAGAGGCAGCCTTGGAGTTCAGCGTGTGTGCTGTCACCTCAAGGGTCCAGGCACCCTTGAGGTGCCCTGAGTCTGTGGACAGCAGGACTCCCAGAAACACATGTTAGCTACATCAGGAACAGAACATAGGGTTTTGAGAGCTGTGCCTGCTGGGAGGGCTGGAAACTACCCAGAGCTGCTTCGAAGAAACTCCCACACACTGGTATCTTGTTCCCTCAAGCACCTTCATTTCTAGCAAAACCACTCTCCTCTGGGGAAGTCTGGCAGACAAAACAGGTTAGCAAAGAAGAGTCATATTAACTGTAGACAAATGAAATGGTCCATATATATCTAACACTGAATGGCCCATCTAGGCAGAGCATATGTAAAAGGTTTCCCTCCTGGGATCTGATCCCTTCATCTTGTTCAACCCCTGGGAACTTGACTTTGGAATAACTCCTACATAGGGGCAAGTTAGTTTGCCAGCACAAAGATCAAAGCCAAAAACTTTAAAAAGAATGAAGGAGTTAAAGTGATGCAACTAACCCATCTTGTAGAGATGAGTTAGTAAGATTAAAAAAAATAAAGTTAAGCATATAGAAGAAGCCAATTGAAGCACTTCTGGAAGAGATAGATACATGTGAGCTAGTGTCTGACGTGTATTTCTCACCTATGTGTGTATGTGTGTGTGTGTGTCTACATATGCATTCTATACATATACGTATGTGTGCATCCTAGCAAGAGGTTGCTAGGGGAGGTTTGCATTTGCCTAGTAAGAACTTCTGACAAATGGAAGCACAGGACCATTGACGTCAAGGAAGGGGTGTTCTCTAAAGGACCCCTGGCCCCCTTCCACGGAGCTTTCTCCTAAGTTGTCTTCATTTCAGGCTTAGGTTTCCATAAACACTGCAGTTATTTATTTTATTTGCGTTTGAAATGTTAAACAAGTCCGGAAAGCAAAAGCTATGAGGGCGATGTGTAGCCTCTCCAGAGAGGAGCTGCACCACAAGAATCTTCTGCATGGGCTTGGCAATGCTGTCTCTCCCTAACACATGTAACCTCTGGGTCTCTGTGGAAGACCCCCAGCACCCCTGCCCTGCCTTCAGAGCCCTGACAACCCCAGGCTCCCTAATCTCATTCACTGTTGTCTGGAGTCTCCTCTGGCCCGTTCTGAGGAGAGCTTCCCCTTGGGATGTTCTCTCTCCAGGCAGAGAAATGGTTAATAGCACGAACAATAGCAGCAGTACCAAGAGTGATGGATGGTGTTCACTCAGTACTCACAGGAGGAGTAGCTGCTGCACCCAGAGATGAGACATTAACACGCAGCAGTCTTAGCGCCTTCTTACAACTAACTCCCACACACTGTTATCTTCTTACAAATGAGAAGCCCGAGTCATGGAAAATTAAAATACATGATTATAAAAGACAAAGAAGACTCTAGGGAAAAAGGATCATTAAAGACCTTATTGGAAAAAATTATGTAATCAGGAGGGAAACTATTTCAATGTAGTATTTATTTTAAAACTAAAAAACTTAGGGGACTGGAAAGGGCATAAGAATTTTTGCTGCTCTGGCAGAGAACCTGGGTTCAGTACCAGGTAGCCACATCATGAGGTTTACAACCACCCATAACTGCAGCTCTGTAGGTTCAGACTCCCTCTTCTGGTCATCATAAGTACTTACACACACACACACCACACACACACACACACACACAACCACAACTTGGACACACACACATGCATGTACATTAAAATAAATAAATATTTAAAATTAACAAAATTATAAAAAATAAAAGAACAACAATTCATGATAAAAGAAAAAAAAAACATTGCTGAGATTTTAAATGAAGGCAGCTCAGTGGACTTAGCTCTAATCCATGTGGTGACAGCCTCTCAGCTCAGGCCACACCACCTCCCTGAGCATTCACTGGCACCTATGGTGTGCAATGTAGGGTTGCTGCCCTCTGTTCGAGTGTTCTCTGTCATCCTTGGAGCCTGATGTGATGGGTGTTGTAACACTCATTGACATGGGAAACTAACCCAGGCAAATTCTTCTCCTCAGCCATTGTTTATGTCTACTTCTGTCTCCAATGGACAACCCAAATTGACTCCCAACCAGGACTTGAGCCCAAGTTTCTGAGTCCTGTGCTCTCTCCAGAAACTCAAGATTGTCCCAGTCAGCTTGTGTCCAGGCTCTCTCTCCAGCTGAGAGAGTAATTTAACCAAGAGGAATGCAGTAAGAACTCGGCCCCAGTGTTGTATAGAAGCCATAGAGATGCTGTACAGGCAGCCAAATCTGTTCTAAACAAGTATTCTTCACAGCCTCAGCCAAACCTAACCCTGAGACCCTCATGGCTCATCTCTCTTCAACTCACAACTCTCCTCTTCCTCAGAGTCTATGTAGATACATGATACACCCTGGGCTTTCAAAGTTGTCACCAGACTGCCCAGAGCCACTTCCTTCTTTAAGCCTCTCCAACCTACTCATTCCTAACACAGCAACACTGGGCACAGATGTGTGTAGCCACAAATGGACACAGCTTGCTCCCCAATCCCTGCCTCAGCTCCTCAGAAGAAAAAGGGGGCATTGGAAGTGGGAGACAATGAGGAGAGGGGTGGAGACTACAGTCAGAATCCAGATCATGAGGAAGAGCAAGCAGCTGCCAATGCTGACATTCCAAAATTCACATGGTGTAACATTCAGGGGTAGCTGTGGGGAAGCTAGTACAGGCAGTGTGAGTGTGCCCTCCTGGTTTACAATGAGCAGCATTTGGGCATATTTAGAGGGGATTCTAAGTCAGGGGCTAGCCAACTTGGTCTCTATCCACCCTGATTCTAAGAGTCTCAGCTATATAGGTCTAGATAATATGGCTTCTTTGCCACTCCTCAGACTCAGACGTAATAGGCACTCCCATTTCTAACTGTTCCCTCTCAAGAACATGGGTTTGGGAGTCAGACAATGGTGGCTTAAAATCCATTTACTCATTGTTTATTTATTGTCATCTATTCATGGACATGTTCTTCTCTTTCTCATTGAAATAGATTGTTTTTCGATAAATATATTCCGATTATGGTTTTCCCTTCCCCCACCTTCTCCAAGATCCTCCACCTCTTCTCTTTTTTGATCTATACCTTTCCACTCAAACTTATGTCCTTTCTTTTTCCTCTCTCATTAGTAACCAGACATCTGGAAAATAACAATAATACAAAATAAAAATACTCTTAGTTTCAAATGTGATAATGGTGAGTACACAAAAGGTCTGGTAACATCCTCACAAAATTGATGTCTTCTGTCCTCCTCCATGGCTTTGTGTCCTTCACTATAACCTCACCAGAAACCTGGGAGAAACCTGGCATTACTAGTTAGACTTCGGAATTAATTTCAGAGATTTCCTGGATGTGAATCTAATAATGTTCCTAATCCTGGGTTCTAGAGAGAGTCTAATGGCCAAGGTGACTGTGAGATGCCTTGAAGTATGTGATTAGGCAAAGGACTGGGAATGAGGAGAGTCTGGTTGGGATGAGGTAGCCTAGTTTCAAAGGCAGCAGTGGGATGGCAGATCACTCATTTGTACCTACACCTCAACATACTCTGCAGGTTTTGGTACCATCCTCACCTACTGGGGAAACTAAGGTGAGATGAATTTGAAAAACATTTCAGATGAGGCAGTGAACATAAACACCCTTTGGAGACACTTTCCCTCATGCCAGGGTTCCGTGGCCTACATAGCACACTATCCAGAGTTGACTTCATTTGTGTCCAGCTCTAGCACCTCTCTGCTTCTGCCCATCCCATAGTGGACACTCCTGCTTTCCAACTGGTTTGTCCATTAGGCAGTTTCCCTCCGCTTTATGTTTTCCTTAGCTCTTCTCTGATCTTGTCTTTGCCGGACACAGTAACAATCTAGCCCTGCCTCTAGAGTCAAGACCGTGTCACGTGCTGGTACCTTTCCACCAGGACACATCTTCAGGTGTTGTCAGTAGATGGCTTCCACCTCTCCTCCCAAGCCAGTCCCTCCAGCCTGAGCACATAGTATGTCTCTATTGACATTCTTCCATTTCTCAGTGTATTCTTGGTCTTAGGTGAGTCTTGTCTCATTCTCCTGGAGACATGTGTGTATTCTCTTAGCCTACGTGCAACATCTCTTCCCCCCGTAGCAGAAATTGTAGCAACGGGATTGTGAAAAGTTGCAGGCCAATCAACAGCAAGTACCTCATGCTACCTTCAGGAGTCAGTGGTGCATGGTCCCTTTGAAGATCCTAGATCCCATAGAGGACAGATATTGAACATCCAGTGCTGAAACATAGCTAAAGGTTGAAGACTCAAATTTAGTTTTTCATTCTTGCTATTGCCTGGAAGATGTGTTAACAGATGTCTTTGACTCTTCTTAGAGTCGTTACCAGCACCCCCACCCTTGCAGTTGTAACATAGAATTTTTTCATCAATACCTTGGCTCAGATCATCAGTGCTCTTCATGTAGCTGGGAGAGCAAGTTGAACTTTGCATTTGCTCTAGGGGTGACAGGACCTTATTTGTATTCAAGGACTCTACATTGTGGCTAATTTGTGTTTGCTCAAAAGCAATGAAGTTCTTTCTCTCTATCAGCAAAGAACTCAAAACAGCAAAACCTGAAGCCAGGTTTATCTGCTTGGCTTTAGTTCATAAATAATTTAGTTATATTTAGTTCATAAATAATTTTAATTTTTATTTATCCTCTTAAAGAATAGACTCTAGCTGGGATATAGAGCTCCCACTTTTCCTTGAAGTGCAATGTATCTCTGCTCCCTGCGATAAACATGAAGACATAGTCAGTTCCGTGACCGACACATTATTGGTCAAATCCCATCTCCCTGTGATGTCTCTCTTTCCATAGAGACATCCTTATTCTTCATATTGTATTCTGTCTGTTCACTAATAACCATTAGAATTGACTGAGCCGACTGAACCAGCATCTCTTTCTGATGGGACCTCAGTTTTCCCACACTCCATTCACATGATAGGCACCTGCTCCAGCAAGACCAATATGACATTCATTCTCCAAAGAGAGAGGATTGCCCTGTATCTGGCGCTGTAGCAATGCCAGAGCAAGCAGTGTCTTCTTAGAAATATGCTAGGAGAGCTGGAGAAGGAGGCCATGGGCTAGGCACCTGACTTCCAGAATCCGTTTGTCTTCTAGCTCCATTCCAGGTTCTCTCTCTCTCTCTCTCTCTCTCTCTCTCTCTCTCTCTCTCTCTCTCTCTCTCTCTCTCATGTGTCTATGTGTCTGTGTCTGACTGTATCCAAAGTCACTGAATTTACTAGTTGTGTGAAGTAATAATCCCCCAATTACTTTTAATAAATAATTCCTTTTACTTTAATAAGTATTTCCCATTTTGCTTATGTTAGAAATGTGCTTTCACCAGTGATAAGGTAAAAGAGACTTTATGTGGACACACACCACACTGTGAAATGTGGACAAGACATGCATGTGCTCTACCCTGACTAATTTATGAGTGTGTAAATATTGCTCTTAGGTACCTCCCCATAAATTGCTTGAGGGAAGTTTATCTGAAGTACATTTCTATTTTTTATGCTATCTCACATATAATATGGTTTAAAAATTGCTTACTTGGCAGAGTGAATGAAAAGTAAATATTAGAAATAATAAGCTGTTCACCGGCACTAGGAATCTTCCTGGCTACCTCCATCCATATGGTCTGGAAATAGAGGTAAATATTCATTATACTTCCATGGTCATTTTCAGTCAGCAAAAGTAAAATAGGATTGTGTTTCTGGATTCCACAGGTATCCAGTAGAAATGTTAGAAGTCTTCTGTATAATTCCAGGCTCTGCAAACTCACAGGGACCGAACTGAATTTGCTGGGGAATGCCATCACATGCCCTGCTGAAACTCAGTCTCCATTGGATTCCATAATATAAATAACTGCTAAAGAGGATTTAGAGATGAGAAAGCAGAGGATGGACTTCTTAAGGCTCCACTATAGTTAATTCCACTGAACATGAAGCTTCAGCCAAATGACCACAACGAATAGTCCGGTACTGAGAGTCTTTCTGCCATGTTTGTCAGAAACTGGGGCAATATTGGAATAGCTTTCCATCTTGTCCTGGAGAAGACAATCTGTTTATCTAAGGGGTAATTCTGTATGGAATGCTTATGTCATAGTTGTGCTGCTTAATTTCCTGTTTCTTCTCCCCTTATTTAGTACGAGTGTCAAGGCTTCCAGACAAGGCTTCTTTGGTACTTAGAACTATTGGGCCATGAGGCCTAAATTTGTGTCTGATTTTTTTGCCCAACCAACCAGTCCCTAGCCCCACCTACCCCAAACCACTGTTCTTCATTGTTCTTCGGAAAGAACTCAGCGGCCCAGTGAACAGCTGTTTCCAGTGGACTGGCCAAGTGGAAACTGGGAAAGAGCCCAGACTGCTCTTTTGTATGCACTCAGATGGTGGGCCTCTGGCAAATCCAACTGTTACTTGCCAGTGCACCCTCAGCTGGAGCACCCTCAGCTGGAGCACTCTCACCTGGAGCTCCTCAAATGTTGCTCTAAAACACCACCTTTCATACCCATCCACGTTATTCTGTTAAGAAATCAAGAAGCCTGTGCTACACCTAGCCAGATCTACTCTCTCATTTCATGGCAGGGAAGAGACATCTCTTGTTCTAGGCACATACTATTCCACACACACACACACACACACACACACACACACACACACACACACACCTTTCTCCTCTTCCTACAAGAATGTTCTTCCTATCTCTCAGCAAAGTCTGCAATCCATGAAGTGATTTGAGGATGAACCTCTCCCACAAATGCAGAGTAAGAACTTGAATATATGGGCAGGACCCATGTACACATGGACAGATGGAGAGACAAAGCGGAAGAGAACATTTTCTTAAATATTTTCTTCCTCTTACTTTGCCTTTGGTTGCTATTTTTGACTTTTTCACTCTGTATATAAATATTCTTAAGTCTTATTCTCCAAAAATGGTAGAAAAAGAAGTGAGATAACAAAAAAGAACAAAGAAAGAAAAAGGAAGAAGTAGAGAGGGGAAGGGAAGGAAGGAGGAAGGGAGGAGCAGCTCCAGACAGACCCCATTTCTGCACACATAGTCATCCCCTGAACATCACCACCGAATGATGTAAGATCTAATTTATGCCAAATTCCAAGCACATTGTGCTCACCACTGCCACTTCCAGTGCTTCCTCTACTTTCATGGCTACCCACCAGAGGTTTTCACCCTGTGTGTCACAACCTCTTTGGGGGGGTTGCATAGCAGATATTTACATTATGATTCTAAATAGTAGCAAAATTACAGTTATAAAGAAGCAACAAACTAATTTTATGGCTGGAGGTCAGGGCATTAGGAAGGTTGAGAACCACTGCTACACACAGTAGGTTCATGTACACCAAAGGAAAACTTACAGCTACCTTAAACTGCCCTCTTAATGCCCCAATGTAACCAGTAACTAAATCTCTTCTCACCTGCCTCTTAGATGTCTCACCTAATTTTCTCAAGGGTAGGAGGTGAGGTGCCAGAAGATCAAGCCCAAGCCCTTCCTCATACTCGGTAACCACTCCATTACTGAATTGTATCTTTAGCTCCTTGTTCTTTATTATCTTGAGACAGGATCCCATTAGGTCTCCACTTAACCTTGAACTGTTAAGCCTCCTGCTCCAGCTACAGGACAGGTGGGATGACAGATCTACACCTCTGGATTTGAACTACCCTTTTTATTACTCTGCAGAAACTCATGACTTTTTAAGCGAATAAAGCCTGTAAATTCTGTTCCCCCAAAGTGAATGTTTGAAGACATAAATCTAGTACTGCCTATAGGTTGCTTAAGCTCGTCACTACTCTTCAGGTCCTCTGGAATAAAGTTTAACAACAACCTAACAGTCAGATCACTATAGGAATGGGCCTCTGTATGCACCCAAGGTTCTCACCAGAACCTCATTTTTCTTCCATACTTGACTCTTCAAAATACTTCAACCTGCAGTGTTCTTTTGTGCCTGACACCTCAGGACTTCACATATGAAGTTTGTCTCCCATGCATGTCCCATCTTCACTGTCTCTAAAACATCTTAGCCACAAGCATGACTTCATCTGTAAAGATCAGCCCAATCTTCCTTGTGCCAGACTTGAAGGATGCTATTTTGTGGTGCTTAACATTTCACACGAAATTTTGTTATATTATAAAAGTGTGTGTGCACATGTGTGTGTCCTCCAAATTCAATGCCATTTTTTATCTTTCCCTCTGTGTCTCTTCATGGCTAGTCCGAAGTTTGCTACCCAGTAGGTCTAAAACTCAAGATAAATATTTGTTAAGAAAAGAGACAACCAGAGAGGCAGAAACGAAAAGAAAGGGGCCACAAAACAGAGAGTATGTGATGTGCTATGGCTCAGGGATAAATTAATCAGAAAACATAAAAATCACCAGGTTGTATAGCTTCAATAATTAGCATAGAATTCCTATGCAACTTATGAAGAAAGGGCAGTGACTAGAGGAGATATTTAGTGCAGACCCACAATTGTGATCAAATACTGGCAGCCTACAATACAGCTGAAGTGGGGGATTGCTAACTGCTTAGTTAACTGCATTCAATTGAACTCAGTCATTGATTTTTCAAGTAGGAGGAGACTTTGTCTTTGTGGCTTGGTGAAAGTGGAATTAATTCTAAGTGGAAACTAAAAGGACATAAAGTCAAGTATACCGTGAAGATCTTTCTAACAATAAATCTACTTTGATATGGACTGTGTCAAGACAGAAACCTGTCCTACAGATTACTAGTTCCGTCACCTTGAAGAGGTTACTTAACCTCTCTGAGCTTCAGTTCTCTTCAATGGCTATGATAGTGGCATACACCTGAATATAAATAGCATGATGAACTGTGTTCAGTGTACAATGGGCACTAGATCCATATAGGCTTTTTATTAGTGATTTTTAGTGCTTTGTTATCAAACCATTGAGAGCAAGGGTAGGATATTGTGCACATAGATTCCTTTCCATTTTACCTTCTCTTTACTATGATAGACATTTGTGTATCTAATTGTCAACGTGGACTATCCCTTTTTGTGGGAATGGTCCAAATATGTTCTACCTGATTATTTTGAGTTATTAATTTTATTTCATGTGAATGTGTGCCTACATGTATGTATATGTATCACATGTGTGCCTGGTGACTGTGAAGGCCAGAGAGGGCACTGAATCATCTGGAATCTAGATTGTAGATAGCTCTCAGCCACCATGTAGTTTCTGGGAACCGAATCTAGATCCAGTGCAAGATCTACCACAGTGCTATCTCTCCAACTCAGTGTTTTACTTCAATAAACTCCTGAGACCTTGTACCTAGGGAAGGGTTCTTTGTTTTTTGGTTTTTTTTGTTTTGTTTTTTTGTTTGGGTTTTGGGGATTTTATTTGGTTGTTTGTTTGTTGTTTTTGTTTTTGTTTTGGTCTATGTTGGATTGGGAGATGTGGCCTCTTTAAGCATCAGAAGCTTGATTGGACAGCAAAACTTGAAACTTATAGTCCAGTGATTCGATGGTTCTGGTGCATTTAGATGATGCAGTCTGATTCACCCACCCCTTCTTCCAGCTACTTAATCAACTGGAATGACTGATGTGTGGATTATTTATCTCCTTGCTGTGACAGAATATCTAACAAACAGAACATAAAGAAAGAAGGGGAATTTTTCCTCCCAGTTTGAGGGTCCTGTCCAACGTTCGATGCAAAGTTTTGGCAGCAGATAGCACCACGATGGCAGATTTGTTCAGCTGAGACACCTCACCTCCTCACATTGGGCATAGCACCAAGCAGGGAGCAGCAGGAAGTTGAGTTAGATAATAAAATCTTAAGCGCATCCTCAGTGACCCAATTCTTCTAACCAAGCTTTGCCTCCTAAAGGTTCTTCGATGTTCCAGTGAGGAACAAAGTGTTCAAATACATGAGTCTAGGAGAATAGTTCATGATCAAACCACAACAGGCAGCAACTGTGTACCACACAATAGCTAGTTGTGGCAGATGGACGATAAAGACCTATTTGGTCTCTGACCACATGGAACTTGTGGTCCAGTGATTCCAAGGTCCTGGTGCATTAAGGAGCTGTGTGCAACCCAAGTTACCTTGAGAGACTCCAGATGTCAATGTTTGTGTTGCTCCTGTTTGCTGACCTTTAGCTTATCGTGTCTAGGAAAGAATGCAAGTGTAGGTTAAAAAGTACGAACTGCTCTTCATGTTTGATGCTTTAACTTCCACGACTTGAGGAGCTTCCCACACTAGTTCTGAGTCTTTTTTCCTTTTCCTTTTCTTTTTATTTAACTTTTTATGGATTCCTTGTGAGTCTCACATCTTGGTTCTTACCCATCACTTTTCTGACCACTCATCTCTCTAAATTAGCACAATAAGACAGTGCAGGCTCATCTAGAATGGTGGGCTTCTACTGCCACCAGCGTGGTTCCTCTTTCTGTAATAATGATACTTAGAAACCAAGGTCTTAGACTTGATGTGCTCATACTTACTGGAGGGTTACTGTTTTCAGTCTCTTCTGTGAACAACACTCTACATTAAGATAAAAATACAAATGCCTAGATGTACATATATTTCAGAGCAAGTTATTAATTGTTTTGTGGTATTTTGTTCTCTTCCACTCTCTTTGGAAAAGCAGATATTTTAATTGAAAACTCAAACAAGAAGTTTATAGTGATGGATCTGTGGATAAAGGACTGGCTGTGCAAGCGTGACTGAGTTTGGGACCCCAGGATCCACACATAAAAGCTTGGTGTGGTAGCATTCTCCTGTAACCCCTATACTGGGAGGTGGAGACAAGTGGATCCCAGGGGCTCACTGGCAAGCCATTTGAGTTCTAGGTTCAGTAGAGAGGTGGAAAGTGACAGAGGAAGGTAACCAACATTAACCTCTAGACTCCACAGGCATACTTACAGGCAAGCATACCAACATGCTCATGTACACACACATGTGCAAGCCCTCCCTACACATATAAGGTCAAACCAGGAGGTAACCTAGATGTAAGGACTCTCAACCCTGGGTTTTATATCTGGGAATATAAAGAAAAACGTTGGACAACATCAACATTGTCTTTCAAGTCTTCTTAGCAACCACTTGTAATAAATTGAGGATGACTCAATCAAATGGTGCAGATATTTCTCTTTCTCACTGACTTTATGATTAGGACTCAGATAATTGGTAAATTCCTTCTGAAAGATAATTGTTGCCCTGAATGTTTCCCCATCTATCAGTTAATCTCTCACTTCCCTCTTTCCGTCCATCTTCTCTTCTCTTTCCTTCTACTATTGTTTTTACTCTCCTTCTCCTCCTCCTTCTCCTCTTCCTTCTCTTCTCCTCCTCCTCCTCTTCTTCTTCCTTTGAGGAGGATGCTGTTATTTGAAAACATCTAACCCAGAATTTCTATATTGGTATAATTTACTTGATTCATTGAGATCATTTATAAATAAACATTCCAGGGAAATTTTTATTGCTTGGAACCCATGATGGTTGAGTTCACCTATTTTTGGTGGTCTGATACCATAAGGAACATAATTGTTCCCAAAGAGAGCTATTTTGTGTGTGTGGGGGGGGGAGTGATTGAAGGATGAGACAAGAATATCACAGTCCTGTGGTGGGTGTGTTTCTCTTCCCATACCCCAGTAACTCACAGGAATATACAGGAATCCTGGGAAGGGTTGGAGTAGAAAAATACGAATAGTTTTCCCCTGTTGTGAAAGTAATGGCCTTGGGTTTTTTGTTTTGTGTAACAGTGTAATAACTATGAGTAACATCTCAGGTGAAATGGGACATCTCTCTTTTCATCCCCTTCACTCCTGAAACCATTCAGAAGCAAAGGAGTGTTGTCATTAGGTTCCAGAACCAGTCAGCAGGTTTCTTCATTCTTTCTGGAGACACTGAGCCTCTGATAAATCTCTAAAGAACCCCGTCTTCACAGTAGACAAGAAACACAATTTGGAAAATTGTGCTAATGATCCAAATGATATTATACCTCCCTCAATTCATGTTCTGATACAAAAAGAAAATTCTAGTGGCACAGATAAGTGTTTAACCCCCACCAGTGACTTCAGACATGCGACACTCCTGGCTAATGGAAAGATGATGTGCCAATTCCAAGACTAGATGCCAAGAGCCACATGTGCTGGGATGGCTTTCTTAGGATTCCCCCATTGCTCTGAGGACCTATTTGGTTCAATCCTAGGAAAAGGCTGAGAAACACGTGGAGCTACAGTGCTTCAGCCAAGCCCAGCATGTTCAGCTAAACTCCAGAACCCTTGACATGTGCAAGCAAGGGCAGCTTGGAATAGCTCACCTCTACAGATGTGTAGAAAATCAATGCTGATTGTTATGTGACACAGATTGTGTGGTTCATTGTTTGCTCCACATTAAAAATTAAATGATCACAGACCTAAATCTTAAAGCTCCTTAGAGCTCCTAATAATAACAATGCCTTTTATTTATAGAGCTTTTATATAGGGTTTTCTATATACTTTGCACAGTGTGCATTGTTGAGCTTTCTGATACACCTATAAAATATGTGTGGGGGAGATATTATTTCTTTTTTACAACTGACAGCACTGAAGGTACAAAAGGGGAACCAGTTTGCCCATAGCAACCAGCTAAAGTGAAATGGGAGATATATTGCCCTCATTGCTGGCTCAATACCTTCTTCAAACTAGAAATTTGTAGGTGTGGGGAAAGTGAGCAGATGGACATAAGTCACATAATCATAAGTTTGATAAATCTTTGGGTGACTGAAAACTACTGGCTATTTATTAAATGGACTAGATTTCTCTAGAAAAGAAGTCTAGGACAAGGGGGACATACATAACATTTGAAAAACGGGGAATGTTATGGAGATAAGCCTCTGAACTGTGCAATGTTACAAGGACAGTACATGTGTAACTTATTGGTGTTCGCAATATACACAGAAATCTGTTAGCAATCTCATAGGCATTATCTCATCTACCTTCATAATAACACCATGAATAACATCATATCATAACATCATATAATACAATGTAACACAGCATAACAGTGTTGCATGTGATGTGAAATAATTCAGGCCCCCAAAATTAAGCAATAACTCACCAGACTTCACAGAGAAAGGATGACTTCACTGAGGTCCAAATCTATTTGATTCTTTCATTGGCACCTCTGTCTTAGGTTGCAACTAAAACCCCTGGAGATGGAAGTCATCCCAAATAAGGTGAGAGACGGAAGCAAGTAACAGTGCCAGAGTGAAGAGTGGCTAGAACTGCCCAGTGTTCTGAAGACAATGGACTTCAAAGGAAACTAATTTTCACTGGGGGGTGGGCCTTGAGACTTTATAACCTAGCCCTACTTCCTGTTCTCAGCTTCCTCAGGTGGTTACAGTGTAAACAGACAGCCTCTTGCTCCTGCCACCATGCATTCTCTGTGTGCTACAGTGGCTTGCTTGCAGCCAAGGACTGTACCCCTCTGGAACTGTAAGCTAAAATCTTTTCTCTCTTACTTGCCTTTATCAGGGTTTTCTGTTAGAGTGATAAGAAAGTAACTAGGACACAGTGAAAAAACTGAAAGCTCTGTCAGAGCAAGGCAGAGGTGTCTGAGTCATAGGAGACAGACTGCCACAGGTCACTCTACCAGGACTATTAACCCTAGGTCCTCACTATCACACACTCCCCTCACACACACAATGGGGATATACTTTATCTTCTCATATAGACCTTAGTACTCATGGTATCTTCTCCATGTTTCTGTGGTCCTTGTCTCTGTACAAATGAACTCCCTTGCTTCCCTGCTCCTTCTTCCAGATGCAACTGGATCTCATGTGTCTTCCTCTTATACAAGGAGGGTTGGGATCTGTAGGTATGTGCTTACTGCAAGAATCAAAAGCCCAGTTGCTGAGGTATGACGTGGAGTCCCTTTGAGTCCCTGTAGCTTCTGATGCCCAGGGAGGGTTGGGGGTAGAGGTACTGCTTTGGTCACCAGACAATATCTGCAAAACTATCAGACTGTGTCAATGGTTAATGAGAAAACCATCTACTTTCTTTGACCACTCATGTCTAATAAAAGGACCCCTTCCAGCAGCCTCTTCCTAGCATTTGGATAATATATATGAGATGTCTTCTATTTCCCATCAGACACCCCAAAGAACCTGACAGTCCCTCCTGGACTTAATGGTCTTCACATTTCTGCACCTATGGAGGGAGAGGGAGAAGAGACAGGTAGACATCATAGGAAGATGTGGCAACTGACAAGAACTCACTTTCCTGCCTAACTCAGGGTTGTCTGTCTTTTGAGGCTATGGAAAGAAAATAAAGACATGGCAACACCAGGATGTGAGATGTAGGAGACCCCAGGAGGCAGATGCAGGACCTGGAACTATCAGAGCCCCATGTAGCTGTCACTCAAATCCACACATGACTCTTACTCTCTGCAGGATCTCCACATGCTCTGTGCTACAGAACACTAAAAGGATTTCTCTCATTCTTATATTTGGAGAAGGCTGTGGCATTTCTTGAAGAAGTATGGCAAATAGCTTTGCTCCTTCTTCCAAGAAAGAGTGTGCTTCAACCACACACACATGATCTAAAGTAGACTTCAAAATAGTTCTAAAGCTGAGAATGTAGCTCAGTTAGTGGAGTGCTTACCTAGGAAGCATGAAGCCCTGAGTTCAATCCCCAGCACTGGCTGTGGAGGCACATGCTTTAATCCCATTTTCAGGAAGGGAATTCTAGTCTCTCTTATCCAAGGTTACATAGCCTCTAGGCTAGTCAGGGATATCATGAGATCCTGTATTCTCATAAAAAATATTATAATAAAGACAATATGGTGTTATAATAACTGCTATTACTTGAGTATGCCCCTGCATAACCTGCATTATGCAGTTCTTTCATATCAGTTATTTTATAACATCTCTTCCTCAACTCTTTGGTATGGTTCCACATAATCTAGGCTCCCAGGGTCATCTCCTACCATCCAGCAATCTCATTTATAAATATGCTGTAGGCCTTAGTCCATGCTGTTCACTCCACTAGGTCTTTTCCTTAAGACCTAATGTAACATGCAAAGGGAAGACATACTCTGGGGCAAAGGTTGGCTACTACTTTAAGGGATTACCTTAAAGGTGCATCCATAATTTCTATGGAGCATTAATTAATTAATCATTGCATTCTCTCCTTTTAGACTGTAACTCTTTGGCCGCATGAGATTCTTATGCATCAAGCAGACCCATGATGAATGAATATTTACAAAAAGAAGTTTTAAAAAATGGAATTGTACTGGCTACTCTTGTTGTGTATCTTGACCACATCATTTTAGAGAAATGGAAACACAGTATCCTATGGAGTAGCTAAGGGAAGACACATAGAGGGGATGAGACATAGATATGTGGAGAGAATTCCAGACAACAACAACAACGACAAAGCAAAAATAAAAGCACACATTGTTCAGATTCCCCACTAGAAAATTTATCTTTTGTTTCCTATTTCCAAACTGCAAGAGTAAATTACAGCATGCAGCACACCCTTGCAAGACAGGGAAGGGTAACTGCAAACAGTATTTGGACTTCGTAGGCATGAAGTCTTGTTTTTCCTTTATTCATTCAAGCTTTGAATTATGTCAACAAGGAAATCCTGGGACGATTGATTTCTTATACTTCAGTAATACTACTACTGTGCATGTTTTATCATTCAAATTGTCTCAACTTTGGCCATGTGGAGCTCTTTCGGTTGTTCCTGGCATTCTTTCAATACACTTCTCACACTTTATTAATTGAGCATTGGCTTATTTCCTGGCAGTGTGAGTTGCTCCAGCTCCTCTTCTATATTACCCGAGTGAGTCTGAAATTGGCCTTTTCTTCAAGGAATTTCTCTAGCACTTATTAGAAATGTCCTTAAACAGTGAGATCTAGGGAGCAGCTGTGCTCACTGGTATTTGGGTGATGTGACTTGTAGACTCTGTCAGCACATTGAGTTAGAGAAGGTATGTTTATAAGGTGTGATAACCTGGTTCACCTGCCTGGCTATCTGGCCAAACATGAATCCATGCTGATGGTGCCAGCTTTGATTCAAACCTCATGATTTATTCTAATCTTCCTTCTTGCTCTGTGTACTAATCCTCTCTAGCAGTGTGGTCCTCAGAACTCATATCCATTACTGATTTGTTTCAGCTTGTTATACCAGTGCACTGGCTTGAACATTTTACCACCCAGACTGTGGTAGTCATGTACTACTCCTTGCCTAGTCTTACATCTACGTCTACTTCCAAAGTTGCCCATGTCAGCTCCATCTTCCTACCCCTTCAGTGGGGTTATGTCACACACTTGTAATGCACTTAGATTCCTTTCATACACTCTGCATTTCATCCTGGAATCTCTTGGTCTCCTAATTGAATTTCTCTAATTTGCATGCATTAAGATTTCACTCTCTGGGCTCTAAAATTCCATGTGGTTGGATAAATACATAGTGTCCTGAATCCATGAGTGACATAGCTCAGAGAATGGCTTTTCTGCCCAAAAATGTAACCCTCTGCACCTCATCGAGTCAACCTCTACCCCCACCCTTGGCAGCCACTGATCTACTTTTTATCTCTATGGTTTTATCTTTCCAGAATGTCATATAAATGGAATCACATGAGGCAACTGTGAAGCAGGTGGCATGTTTCTCTTACTTAGCAATATGCATTTTTAGATTCACAGGCTAACTATGAATGATAACTCACTCTCTTCTGCAAATAGATAGTCGTCCATTATACAGAGGGTCTTAACTGGTTTACCCAGTAGTCTATTAAAAGATATCTCTAGTGGTATTATAGATAAAGCTGCTAAAAGAAATGCTCATATTGGTTTCTGTGTGCATGTTTTCAGGTCAGTTGGATGAATACCTACCAATACAAATACTGGAGTGTGTATGTGTGTGTGTTGTATGTGTGTTTTATTTTTGGATAGAATCTTACCATGGCTAGCTTAGAACTTGCTCTGCAGAACAAGCTGGCCTCAAACTTACATAATCCTGACTGCTGCCTCTGCCTCTGCCTCTGCCTCTGCCTCTGCCTCTGCCTCTTGCCTCTGCCTCTGCCTCTGCCTCTGCCTCTGCCTCTGCCTCTGCCTCTGCCTCTGCCTCTGTCCTCTGCCTCTGCCTCTGCCTCTGCCTCTGCCATGTTCTGACATTTAAGGTATGTATCATACCACACCTATATTGCATATGAACTTACAAACTCCATTCTGATGTTACCTTAGCACCCTGTCTTGCTACAGCCAGTGAATAAGAATTAGCATTGTACACTGTCCCCACTGATGATGTCAGACTTCAGTTATTGTAAATGCTGGTATCTTATTATTTACACTTGAAATTGCCTTGGTGGCAAATGATGGTGTCTTTTCATATGTATGTTTTCCATCTTCAGTGTTCCCCATAAACTGTTTGCTCAGGTCTTTTGATCCTGCTAAAAGTTGATTATTTTCTTATTACTGACTTAAGAATGTATTCTAAACTCAGGGTAAGGTGCCTCGGCATGTAAATTTTTTCCTCCAGTCTGTGGCTTATTTCTATTTTTCTCATTATTTTTCAAAAGAGTAGTTAATCTTAATTTAATTAATTGTTTATTGTCCTTAAATTTTGTGTCTTTTCTTTTTCATTCTAAGTTTCATTTTTTTGTCCTGTCTTTCCTTATAGAAGCACTATAGTTCTTAACTTACTTAGCCCTGTGTCTAGATTCAGATGTGGTTGGGGTCCCAACAGTGTCCAGGGAGTTATAGCCACACACTGCTAACCTTATTGTTTGAAGCTTATGACACAGTGATAAGGACCAGTCACCAGACACCTGAGCCAAAGATATCCCCATAGAAAGGCCCTCTGACTCCCATTAAGGCTTAACCTCCCCCCCCCATTTTCTTTCTCACTTTTTCACCTACCAGCCCATATGCCACTCTCGCATGCTCATCTCCCCTTCTTCACACTGCTTTGTCCTTCCTTTTCCCCTTTGGTTACTTATGCTACTTCCCATTCTACTTTCCAAAGATGTCTGCTCTCTCTCACCTCTCTCTTTCCTAGCTTGTGGAATGTCACCCCACTTCTCTTTCCACAGCTGGTTTCCTTCTGTTTTACTGCCCCACCCAGGGCAGTACCAATACTTAATGTCATAATCACTCTGTTGTTCTCTCTCAACCCTCTTGGCAGTACCTTTCAGCTGCTGGGCAGTTAAGAGAAAGTGTTTTGCCCACTCTATGTCAAGATCCCTACCCGACCTTGTGAGCTTAAGTCTCATTAACATGAGTCAATCTCGGATGCCCTCAACCAGTCTTCTTTAAGCCCTGCTGCTCTAATCACCTAAGGAAGGGATTCTCAAATTTTAAGGACCCTGAGGGATCCATTATGTCTTTGGATGGAGCCCAGGAATCTACTTACTTAAGGATTATCCTCCATCACTGGTGATCTGTTGGATACTGGATATAGACCAGTTGCTGAGGAATACAGACATGGGAACCATTGGAGGGGGAGTGATTGAGTGTTCTTTCCACCTGACACAAAATAAGCTCCAGGGCCTAGATTTTAGTCTCAAGTCCATTCAACCAGGCACAAGAATCAGATTACTTAATTACACCTCTGATCCTCATATGGGAAATGTGGCTCACAATATCAACTTTGTATATTTCATGGAGTTACTAAGAAGTTATTCTGAAAGAGTCTTGAAAAATATAAATTATTTGACATATGTAATGCTAACACAAAATTGTTAATGCACAACAATTTCTAAACATCCTCTAATGCATAGAAAATGCCTCTATGCCACTGTAACATGGCCAGAGCTGTGAATATTGCCTTCTCAAACCTTCATACATAGGATTCACTGGGGAATCTTGCAAAACATGGATTTAGCTCAGCAGACATACAGGCTGCAGCTGAGACTGCATTCCCAGCATGTCCCCAGGGGATGCTGCTGTTGTAGTAATGCACCATACTTTGAGTAGAGAAGAGGCTGATGGGCTTAAGGAGGTAAGTCAATGAGAACGGAATAGGTTGACAGTAATATAACAGATTGTGGCTCAATTCACCTCTTGAGAGATCGGATAGCAGCAGGGAACAAAGTGTCCATAGGCTCTCTCTAGAGTCCCACGCTGGAAGAGATCACAGCAAAATTGTCATAAGGCAGGACTTCCAGGAAACACAGCTAGAGACTAAGGTAAAGTGCTCTGCTTTTCCACCTTTGTGAGATAAAGCAACATTGACAGACAAGGTTGGGTTAGAACTTATGGAGCTGTATTTCATCTTTATGAAATTTGTCCTTCTTGTTTGTGAAAAACTGATCTTTATGTGACTTATCTTGAATAGTTACTATAAAAATATATTATTTCAATTCACGCACAATACCTGGTGAATAAAGGGCATCTAGAAAACACGCAGTAGACATCAGCTACCATCTGCGTTACGTCTGTGTGATCAAGATCAGCACCATTTCCAGGAGATGTTGTTGATGGTAAGGATGAAGGCAGATCAGCTTCTACAAATCCCTCCTAGACAGTACAACCCCATTTATTCATTCTGTCAAAATTGGAAATATCTTGGTTCTGTTCAGCCTCTGGCCATGGCTACAGAAAAGACAAAAAAGAATCTTACATTTCCTAGAAGAAAACTATGAAGTCGGTATAAGAAGAAGTAACCAATGGATATGAAAGATAGGGGTTGGGAAAACATTTTACATGGACAATAAGCACTTACTCTTCTTTCCAGAACAAAACCATATATTTTCTCTTGTTTATATCTTCCATGTTCACTCCCTGGCTTTTTGAGTTGGACCCAGACCTTGGAGTTTTCAAGTACATTCTCCACCCCTATCTCAAAGTAAGTAGGTGCAAGGAAATTTGTTTCAGGGACTGGCTGTGGGGCACGAATTCTTCCAATACGCTGGGCCAGCTGACTTGCATAGGCCTGAGCTCATCCTTCTGGCTGTTTGCACATCTGTATATCTGGGAAACACAGAAAAGAGCTAAAGTGAAACAAGGAGACTCTGCAAGGAGTGGGTCTTCTAGGAAGCTGTCCCTGCAGACTAGTGGAAATAGTTCCTTTGGACAGAAGACAAGAAAGCTCTGAGGATTCTCCCTGAAGAACATTCTCTGACATGGTTCCAGTATTTAATGAGAAGAATTAACTTTTTACAATACTTCACACTTGATGGAACTGCCAAGAGAATTAATAAGTACAATTCAGTTGGAAAATGTATTACAAAGCACGCATTTGGGACGTCATTACACATGTCAGCTGAAAGCTGAGCCTTTGTGAAGTAAAATAGAGTGACCAGTGCAAGTGGTCAATCCATGATCTGAATATGTCTGCTTTTCCTCATTGAAATCCTATGATGTTCCCTCTGCCTCGTAGGCCAAAAGGTCCCAGCATAGCTGCCCTGTACATAGCTGGAGACATTTTGTGTGCATCCCTAGGTACTCATGAATCACATGGCCTAAAGTTCCCACTTATATTTCCCACTGCTCTTCTTTTTTTTTTTTTTTTAATAATCTCTTCATCTAGTTACAAGAGTCAACACATTTCTTTCTGTGGCATTCCGACAAGTCAGAGTGACTTGGCAGCTGTGGACTGTCTATCTTAGCCAATGTAGACAGTGACAGAAGTCAGATCATGAGTAAAGTTCTCTTCACCTATGATTAGATTCTTCTTTCTTTCCTTCCTTCTTCCTTCTTGTTTCATTCCTTCCTTCCTTTCTCTTTTTCTCTCTCTTTCTTCCTTTCTTTCTTCCCTTCTCTTTTTGCTTATGTAACCCTGGAATGGAATTCATAACCATTTAATTTCTTTGCCATCAAATATACCCCTCTGTGTCTCCTATACTACCAGTAGAAGGGAAGTAGAAGCAAGACAGCGTAAGTCAACAGACCTCCAAGCAGGGAGTGGCTGGGGTGCTGGATGTCTACAGACTGGCTGGAGTGGTCTAAGTTCAGAAAGGTTCCTGCTGAAGTTGGGTTGTGAGAGTCATAAAGCACAGCCCACCTGAGAACTCAGAGCCCAGGGACCTCAGACTGAAACAGACCTAGTTTGGAGGAAGCTCCTGAGCTGAGGACTAACAACGTTAACTGAAGAGAGGATATGAGACCCAAGAGAATAGTTTTTGGACACATAGATAAGGATTGTTGAATTGATGTGGAAAATTAGAAAAAGGCCCAAAGAATGAAAAATTAGAACACCAATTTCTCCAATTTTTAACTTGGTTCCAGAAATCAAAACGTGTGAGCTTAACATTAATAACTCCTGCTTTGAATTTCTTTTCTTGACACTAAATATGTGATTAATTTGTTTTACTGGTAGATGTCAAAGTGTGTTAACTGAGAAAAAAATTAAGTCATACTAATGTTTTGGTTTTTAATACATTTATTTTATTTCGTATGTATTGGGGTTTTGCCTGCATGCATGCCTATATCAGGGTGCCAGATCCCCTAGAACTGGAGTTACAAACGGCTGTGAGGTGCCATGTTGGTGCTAGGAATTGAACTCAGGTCCTCTGGAAGACCAGCCAGTGCTCTTAATCTAATCACTGAGCCAGCTCTCCAGCTCTCCAATGTCTATATTTTAATAACTTACATGTTGATTGCAAGGATTTCATCTACATAAAATAAGGTAATGTTATCACAATTTAATATAAGATTTTTGATTTGCATTCCTACGTATGCACATATGCTACAGAGATGTCCATTTGACCATTCTCTCTCATGATAACAAATGCCCAAGAGACTTGACATATAAAGACAAAGTGCTTAATTTGGTTCACAGTTTCAAAGGTTTCAAGTCATATCACTTAGAACCCATGGCATGATGGGATACCATAGCAGAAATGAGTGTCCAAGCAAATTATTCACCCCACAAGCAGGACACTAAAGATAAAAACATCAGATAATAGGACTTTAAAATCTCCTTTAAAGGCAAACACACAATGACCCAATGACCTCCCACCAAGCCCTACATCTTAAAGTACCTCCAACAACACTGTCTTGGGGCAAGGCATTTAACATGTGGAATACTTATAGTTCAGATAGCAACTGTTATTTTGTATATTTCACACACGCACACACACACACACACACACACACACATGTTTCTGTGCCTATGTGTGTACATCTACTTATTTCATCACATTATAATATACAGAATGGAGAAAATGAGCTAAAAAATAAATATATCATTATATATGTAATGAATCTTAAGTATTTGATGTTCATGTGTGCAAGTGTGTGTGTGTGTGTGTGTGTGTGTGTGTGTGTTCACGGGCAGTTGTGTGCAAGTATTTACACATGCATGTGGAAACCATAGAACAATGTCAAGTGTCTCCCTCAATTGCTCTCTTCTTTATTTTCTTAGACAGCATCTCTCACTGAACTTGGAGCACATCGATTTGGTTCTACTAGCTGACCAGCAAGGCACCAGGGATGCCCCTGTCTCCACCTTTCAGCACTGGGATTATGGGTGTATGCTGCTAAGCCCAGCTTTTTATTTGAATGCTGCGGATTCAAACTCAGGTCCTCCTCGTATGCTTGAACAGAAAGCAATTTACTCATTAACCCTAGGACAATTTTTTAACGAAATGATAGGAATTCATTTTGTTCATTAACATAATTAGTCACAAGGATACAGTATTTGGTATGACCCTACCAAATAAGGAGTATTGTGACACTGGTAAAAACCAGAGATTCATCTATAGAAAATATTTCCAAATAAAGCTCATTGACACACTTTGGAGACTGACAGGGAGGTTACAGATTGTTCGACAATAGTTTTAATTTCCCACAAAAACAAAGAAAAGATACCATGAAATCTTATGAATAGACTTCAGCTAAGTTTTGAAAACTATTGAGTTGAAATAATTACCTCCCCAGTGTCACCAGATGAAAGTCTGGCTGATGCTGGCTAATGAGTCCTAAATCCTTCAAGCCAACACAGACTGACAGATCCCAGCTTCACAACCTGGTTCAGCTCAATGCTCAGGGTCTCTCTGTTCTTGCTCAAATTCTTCCTAAAATACAAACAAATAAAGTGTGATCTATGCAACTAGCATCAAATGCCTAGAGTGGGGATTTTTCACATTCTGTGCTTGAAGGTGACATTGATTAGGTAGTACAGAGGACTCTAGGGTCCTAACTTGAGTTCTAAAAGTAGTTTTCAATGATTTCTGTGAAAACAACTCAGAACTTTTAAGCTACTTGCTAAATAAAAGCCCCAAACTTGACCTGCTTCTAGGAAGAAATTGGAGTCCTAAGCAGTACTAAGGAAGTAAAATTACAAATTTGCAGAAAGTGACAGATTTTGTGCCATTGAAATCTCTGGAGTGTTGTTGGAGGTGGGCCATTTCAATGGGGTGTTAATAAACCTGAACATATTCCCATAGAACTGTTGGTATAATAATGAAACTAGAAAGAAGCTCAAGCACCCGGGGTCCTTAAGAAAGGGCCTGATTACAGAGGGTGATGGTTACTGGAGAATTCCTAATTGGCCAAAGTGTTGAGAATAGTGAATGTTTTGAATGCTGAGACACCAAAATGGTGTCAGTCACATCATCCTCTTCAAGGCCTGGGGAACTTCTCAGAAGGAGCAGAAAAAAAATTAAGAGCCAAAGGATGGGGAGGAATTGTTTGAAACTTTTCTACACATGGCCTGACCATTGCAACCATGAACTCAGAGAAATTGTGATTGACTTCACAAGACCTGCACAAAATGGGGCTTGTCAACATCCAATAGTGAATGAGGAAAGGGACTCATGAGGCCCCATCTCTCCCTGAGGATCTATTGATACCTAAGGGTTGCTAGGTAAAGGGAATCATTTTCCTTAGTGGTGTAGCCACTAAATGCTAAATCTTTCTGACGATGGAGTCAATAAAGTGCTGAAATCTAATCACCTGAGCACAATACCAATTGTACTCCTAGAGTCACACCAAAGTCAAGGGCCACTAAATATTCCTGTGGCAGTTTGAATAGTAATGGCCCCCATAGACACGTGCTCGTATGTGTGGCTCATAAGTAGTAGCACTATTAGGACATGTGGCCTTGTCAGAGGAAGTATGTCACTGTGGAGCAGGCCTTTGACATCTCATGTATGCTCAAGCTATACCTAGTGTAGATACAGTCTCCTTCTCTACCTTTGGATCAAGATAGAAACCTCAGCTCTTTCTCTAGCACCAAGTCTGCCAGCCTGTACTCTGCACTGTTTCCCACCATGGTGATAATGGACTAAAGTTCTGAGACTGTAAGCCATCCCAAATTAAATGCTTTCTTTTATAAGAGTTGCTGTGGTCATAGTGTCTCTTCACAGCAATGGAAACCCTGCCTAAGATAGTCCCATTTTGCTTAAATTAAGTTTGAGTCCTATGAATCTTCATGGTTCCATCTTTCTATTATTAAATCCTGAAGGGTAAGAGTCAATCAGAGATGAAGGCCTCCTCAGAATAGCCCTAGATACTTGCAGTGCTCCCTCTCCATCGCTCCAGACCATCCATCATCCCATCATTATCAGGACATGTCGATGCCTTCTGAATCGTTCTTCTGCCTCTGCATGCATTACTAACTAAACCGTCTCAAAAAGATGAGGCTGCTCACTGCTTTCTATGTGCTTGGAATAAAGGAATAGTTAAGATCAAGCATGTTAGGTACCCTGATGTGTGTTACATGTTAACTCTGTAGCCAAGGACATTGTACAGAGAAAAGTCATATACATTTAAGATATTATGCAAAATAAGTACAAGCCCTTTAGATTTTCACATACAATCTTGAGTCAGGAAGGGCATGTACATGAGGGCCAAAAAATAAAAATAAAAAAACCTAAACTGGAACATTCTTTTGATGTTTACTTGGTAAGAGTTTTGAACGGGAAGGAACACTGTGACCAATGAGGATTAGAGTAAGTTGGGAGATGCACACAGAAAGCACGCTAAACAAAGTATGGCACATTTTCACAACCAAAGACTCTGTAATCAAGTGGATTTTCCTTTACCAAACCCAAGTCTTATTGATTCAAAGTTTCCTACATCTCTTGGCATAGAAGAAATGCTGTGCAAAGTGAGTCCAAATGAACAACAACACACTTAGGGACGCCGAGCACCCGATTAGCTGCCTCCAAGAAGGAGCTGGTGTGCTCCAGGAAAAAGAGTCGGGGAGGTCAACTGCCACCAACCACATCATCCCAGAAGTCTCTGCAGACTGTTCTGAGAGCATTGGGGGTAGTTTGGAACCTCCTGGACCATGTGCTGGGTGAGTAGGCTGTGTGGTGTTTTATTTCCTCAATTAAAGCAAATTCTAACCTGGAAAGAACACAGGGTACAGCCTCTGTGGTTCAGACATATTGAACTTGGAGGACTGGGGAGTTTTTCTGTAGGCCAGATGTTCTATGAGCCCTACTTCCCTGGCCTGGATGAATCTGTAGGACCCATCATTTCTTTGTAGTTTATAAACACTTTGGCTTTGATCAGAAAAGCAGCTGGCATCCTTCCCTGTAAAGAGAGTAATTGACCCACAGACCAGCAGAGTGGCTGTCCCTCTTTTGTGACTTTGTGTTCCCAGTAAAACTACTTGGGCATAAAACTACAGGAATGAATATATCCTTGTACAACTTTTAGTAAATAATAATAATAATGTTTTTAAAGTTATGTGTACCTGTGTGTTTGGCTCAATGGTAGAGTATGTATCTTGTATGTTCAGTTCCCTGAACATACAATCCTAGTAAAGCCACCTCAGCTGCATCAGGAAGAAATAATTCAAACCACATTCAGACTCCTCAGACCACTTGTCTACACAATGATAAAGTTATCTGGTCAACCTTGAAACTCTCCTTGATTCCAGAGAGGATTTTTTATTTGCTTACTACATGGACCAGCCAATCTCAATCAAGCATCAAATTAAATGTATGAAATACCATAGGCCATAAAGAGAAAAACACAGCTATTAATGCATGAAATTATTTGATGGGGATTAGAGAAAGGGCTTAGACAATAGATAGACTGACAAAAATACAATTTAAAATGTTAATATGTAGTGAAGAATATGTCCAAAGTATACTATATAAGTGCATGAAAATGTGTATGACCTTATGTGGCCAGGTAAAATAAAATAAATGCTATGTGTCTGGGGATATCAGTCCTTGCCTACATACAAGTTCAACTCTCAGTAAAAAGAAAAAAAACACATGAATCAATTATTATAAAATAAGATGCTAAAGTATGAACAAAAATATGAAGTGAGTCATACACTGGGGGGAACTTACCTTAAAAATGACAAGATACTGAAAAAATAGCCAAATTGATAAAAGTACTGGCATTGAAAGAATGAGGACCCAGGTTCAACCTCCGGAATGTATTTAAAATAATAATGTAAGAGCATAATCCCAAGGCTGAGGAACCAACGGACAGGCGGATCCCTGGGGCATTGCTGGCCAAGTTGCCTAGTCTACTCAGTAAGTGCTAGGCTAGTGAAAGACCCTGTCTCAAATAAAAAAGCAGATTGATCCTGAAGAACAATATTTGAGGTTGACCTCTGGTCTCCACATGTGCACGCGTGAGCATACACACACACACTAAATAAATGGTAAGAAAGAGTTAACAATTTAAATGTAAAAAAAAAAAAAAAAAAAAAAAAAAAAAAACCTCTTCTAAATTATTAATACAAAAACTGTAGAATAATGCTCAGGTGAAATATATACACTTTCAGCTCATAAGAGATGAATTTAGAGTTACTAACAAACATGTGGTTAAGTTCGGTATGAGTAAGATGTTCTATAAGTAGAAATAGGCCCTGTCTTGCACAGTTGTAAGTGGATATTAGTACACACTTATAGGGTGCTCTTTTGAAAAATGTTTCAATAAAATATAAGTTCACTTGACCCAGCCAAGCTATGTGTGATGGAACACAATAGACATAAGGAGGAGGTCCCTGGCCAGGAGTGAGGTTAAGCAGAGTCACAAAGCCTGCTGGCTATCCAAGTACTTCACCTCACACCCTGCAAGACATGATTGCTAGCCTGTAATATTAGCATTTACAAACCCAGGGGGGCTGGCCTGGTATTTTTGCAGCTGGAGATCAGGATTAGACTGATTGAAATTTGGCTTGTGGGAACAGGGAGGAACCCTAGAGACCTGCTCTGACCTTCTCCTTTGATAGATGATCAGAGGGGTGGGGTGTGAGGGATGACCTATCCAATGACATAACCCAATCAGAGCAGAGTTAGGGTTTCAAGTCTTTCCTCCTACCCCAGGCTCCTGCCATCTTTCAACTCTGTGTGTTCCATTCCAGCTAATCAACCTCTGGATGACGTGTTTTGTGGTCTATCATCTGGCTTTCATTAATAACTTGCTAGTCTGGTGCTTTGTAATGGTCTGTCATAATGTCCATGGCTGTCTGTGGTCCCAGTCACTTTGAGTGCAATATAATAGGAAGAACACTGACCAGCAGTGGCCTTGGGTACCACTGCAGAGCAGTACGTTCTTGAACAAATCTAAAGATCACATGTTTATCTGTAGAAAATAAGAAGTTTATAGTAACAATTCTGAATATCTCCCATGAGCCCCTTGCATGAATTTTCTGAAAGTCCTGCTATTTCCCTGTGTTGAAGCATTAACAAATCAGACGCAGTAGTACATGCTTGAACACTCAGCTACTCTGGAGGCTGAGGCAGGAAGGTAGTTTGAGCCTTTCTTGAATAACCAAGATGGAGTATTTCAAAATACAAAACCACAGAAATCATATATGTGAATTCAAGGAACTAAAAGACATTCAAGAAAATGTCTAGGTACAAAGACAATTGTTGTATGTATGTAGATCTGGATGCAAACTTTATGACTAATACTGTTAATTTCCATAGTAACCCCTAGCCTGCTGTAGAGATAGATGATATACGTGACTACATCCCAGAGCAGTCATGAAACAGGGAAAGGACAGAGCTCAGACCAACCTTGCTCAACAGAACATAATGGGAACCAAATTCGCAGTTCTCTATGCTCCAGTAGCTACATAAAGAAGAAAAATGATTGAAATCAATTTTAATAACACATCTGATTTTATCCAGTGGAAATAAGATATTATTTTAGTGTGTAACCAATATTTTAAAAATTAATAAAATATTTTATGTCCTTCCTTTCTTACTACCCTGGTGTATATTTTATTAAATGAGTGCAATTCAGTTTAAATGCTGAAATCGTTAGCAAGGCTTGATTCCCAAGCTTCTAAAACTTACACTTGGAGCACTATCGAGTTATTTCATACCTATTCTAGAAACTGAAGTGTGCGTGTCTCAGTTTTTAAATGGAATTAAGAATTCAGTTCTCAGTTGCACAACTCATATTTCAAGTGCCCAATAATCACATATGGCTACCATATTGGACAACATTGGTCAGAAGATTTGGCCACCCACTTCTACCCTTAAGAGCATGTTTGGCTCATCAGACAAAACAAGAGAATATTATACTGTTTAGAGAAAGGCCATCAGAACATGAGAAATAATAATCAAATGTGATTTATTTTTAAAAAGTGTTTTCATGTGGATTACATGGCAGCTACTAGAAAGAAATAAGAATCACACAGTTTGGGAAAGACTAAAAAGAAACAAAAAATGATCATCTTCCTGTTCCAAGGAAATGCTGCTGTCATATCTTGAGAATAATATGGACATAAAAATAGTTGACAGATAAAACATTTCTGAAGCCTCACATTGAAGATAGGTTCCTTCCTCACAGTATCCTTCCGCTTCAAATTTTCCTACATCAGTGACTGTCCCAAGACCATACCCCCTGATGACATCACCCCTACTCCAAAGGAAAAAATATGAAAATGTTAACTATGCCCACTTTTCACCTACCTCAGAAAATAAATAAATAAAAGTCAGGGATAAATAAATCATGCCAGGGTTATGGTATTCTGTAAAGTTCATCCATTTTGGTTAAATGATAATTTCTGAAACAATATTAATTTGCATTTCCACATGTTTTCCCCAATTCTTGTCTTCCCAGCTCTGTGACATCTAAGAAAGGATAGCCATGAGAGATGTCTATCACCTGACATTCTTTAGCTGACCAGTTCCTGCTTACCCCAGCATTCAACAAACACTTGCCAGAAGAGAAACTTTTCTATCACCACCCCCTTTGCCCACATCAGGGAACTCACAACTACCTGTAACTCTAGATCCAGGGAACCTGAGGCCTTCTTTTGGCCTCTTTAGGCACCCCACACATGTGGTACATGCATTTACACACAGAGAAACATACACACATGTATACACACACGCACAAACATACATACACATAAATACATAAAAATAAATCTTTAAAAACAACAAAACTTCAAATGCTAAAAATGTGGTTGGATTTAAAGAAAGGTGCACTTCTAAATCCTTAAAAGGATGGGACAAATTACAAGGGATAAATACAAGGAAAGAGAGGGATTTCAAAACATATGCCCCTGTGGTGGTTTGAATATACTGAGCCCATGGGAAGTGGCCTTGATAACATAGGTGTGCCCTTGTTGTGTAGGTGGGCTTTGAGGTCTCCTAGTACTCAAGCTCTACCCAGTGTGGATGACAGTCTTTTCCTGGCTGCCTTTGGATTAAGTTGTAGAACTCTTGGCTCCTCCAGCACCGTGTCTGCCTGAACGCTGCCATGCTTCCCACCATGACAATAATGGACTAAATCTCTGAAACCGTAAGCCAGCCCTAATTAAATGTTTGCCTTTATATGAGTTGCCTTGGTTATGGTGTCTCTCCACAGCAATGGAAACCCTAACTAAAACAACCCCACCAAGGAAGGTAGGGGTTTGACATCTGTTCTCTTAAGACCCCAAGGTCAAAGAAAGATGACCCTTTCATCCCTTTATATCCCTGGAGGTGGGGAAGGAATCTCACATGTCTATGCTTAGCCCTCAGAACAGCAGTGGTATGTTACTGCCTGATACAGAATCAAACAATTTTCAGTAAATCAAAATCAATCAGTCATTAACCTCTCACTCTGAACTATTTCATCCTACAATGGCAGAATTCAGAGCTGAGTTACTAGGCTGTTATTTACAAGCATGGAGTCCATTTGCATCTCAGAAGGCCTGATAATAGATTTGCAACAACTCCTGTATAACCTCCATTCTTGGCATCTGACTATAGCTCTGTCACAAGCTCCACAGCTGAACTACCTCTGGCTGCCTGTGGTCTTTACCTCTAAAGCCCCATCGTCGTATCTGATGTCCCAAGAACTCTGCCTGACCCAGGAAAAGGGTTCGTTGGTGAACATCTGCCAGAAAAAAATGTTCTTTCCTTCTTCTCTCCCTTCCTTCCTCCCTCCCTCCCTCCCTTCCTTCCTGTGAACAAGTACATTCCATAACATGTATATGATGGTCAGAGGACAACTTGCAAGAGTTAGCAGAGGCCATCCACCGTGTAGGTCCTGGGAATTAAACTTGGGTCATCAAATTTATCAATAAGTGCTTTTATCCACTGAGCCATCTCAATGACCGCTTGAAAAGTTCTAAATATGCTTTTGGAATGTATATTTATGAATACACAGTGATATATATATATAGTTAAATTGAGATAAGTGATCAAATTAAGACAATTGTCAATATCATCTCAAACATTTGTCATTCATTTGTGTGGAAAGCATCCAAAATTCCACTCATCTGAAACACATCATTTAATTATCATGTGTAGTTAGTTACACTCTGTGATAGAAGATTAGGGCTATTCCTCCATTCAATTGCATGGTCCGCTCCATCCCCTACTCCCACTCCCAACACACACAGTATTTCCAGCCTTTGGTAATCACTAATCTGGTATTTACTTTTACAGATAGGTGAGAACATGCAGTATGTTTCTTTGTATGCCTGACTTTTTCCAGCTAGCATAGCATCCTCCTGCTCATCCATGTATGCATGTAGTTTTCAATGACAGAATGCCATTCTATTATAAGGTGGTGTGATATTCCATTGTATATACATATGGCACTTCCCTCACCTACTCATCTGCTTTTGAATATCTAGTAGATTTCAAATCTCCATTCTTGTGAGTTGTGCTGTAAATAATATGGGAGAGATGCTATTTCTTTGACATACTAAGAAAGCAAACAGTTTTCAAATTACATTTCAAAGACACAAAGGGTGAAAAACAGAGATTCTTAATGATTACATTTCTAAAATATATTTCTGAAAGGAAGAGTCCTTTAACTAGGCAGGACTGGCTGTTGACAGGAAGCAGGAGTCAGGGTTAAATGTCCTCCCTAAGCCCCTTGCTGCCCTGGGATGTCAGCTTTCTGATTAATATTCCAGAAGAGAGGTAACAGGGAGGGAACAACTGAATAGTGTTCATGAAGAAGGGTGGTATCGAGGGGAAAGGAAAAGAGGCCAGGAAACATTCTCTGATCCCACACGAAGCATGTGTGCTGGGTGTGGCAGGGAGGAGAGAACCTGTCACTGGAGTGTTGAGCAAAGGTTCAAGGTCATTCGTGCATTCTTCCAAACAACCTCTCCTTTTTGGCACAGGTTGGTTGTGGGCCTTTGGGTTTTGGCAAAGGCGAGAAAAATCAGGAATTCAGCATAAAAGTGTTCCAGCTTCTAAGGGAGAAGATGAAGGAGGCTGAATTTCACAGGGAGTCTGCTAAGGGTGAGACTGATGAGGAAAATGGAGAGGAGGGGATCCAGGAGGAGCTGCCTGTGAGACACAGGAGCTTACTGGAACCAAGGAGGCATCCCCTGAATGTCCTGGTGCAAACCCTGGGCAGTTCTGAACAGGCTTAAAAGTTCAGAAGCATCCTTCAGCAGACAGCAGAGTGATGTCATTCCTAAACCTGGTACAAAAGCAGGGGTGCCTTTTCATTGTTTTGCTTTGCTTCTGACTTTGTTTCTTTAGGTTTTTTGGTTTTTTTTCTTTTTCTTCCTCCCAACCCAGAGATCTACTCTACAAAACATGAGAGGATTGTTGGGAGCAGGTAGAACACTGAGAGGCAGGCCATTGTCCTTCTTCCCGCACCACAGGTTCAGTCGCAGGCTCCAACAATATCCAAGGGTACTCCTGAAGTAGTACACACTGAAACCATGGAGGTAAGGAGAATTCTAAGAGTTATGGTAAACAAGGCTGGATTTCAATGGCATCCTTCCCACTAACTACTGTGTTCAAAGCCTAACCTCTTCACACCTCAGTTTCCCCATTTTCAGAGCAGGGTGGAGGAGGCCAACTCATGGATTTCTATTACAAATTAAATATTTCCCTGCCACTCATCTGCTGTGAGGTGGTATGGGTGTAGGGGTGACGCACTCTCCCTGCTTTGCCCCTGGTCATCTGCAGAGAGCAGCTCCAAGGGCATGAAATCTAAAGAGCTAGCCCTGATTCATCACTGGTAATAGTACTCAAAAGCAACCCTGTGCCTTGCCTGGGCAACCCAGTGGAGCTGGCCCTGATAGCAAAGGCATGGTGAGCCAGCACAGAGGGTGTGTGAGCAGGAGAACTGGTCTAGTCTCTCACAGGCTGCAGCACTGGAGAGAGTAGACCACTTGCTCTGACTGGGCAGCACAGTAGGTCTGGCTCTGGAGATGTGGGTGTCATCGAGCCTGTCTGAAGACATGAGAGCCTCCTATTGATGGTGGCCTTGAGTGGCCTAGTCAGAGCAGTGCTGAAGTGTTTGCCCTAGTGGTCCAGATAATGAAGAACTGGCAGGCTGACCAGCTCTCCTACCATGCAACCCCAGATCCAGGGCTCTGAGATGCCCCACACCAAAATCACGTTAGGACACATGAAAAGGCCAGTCCTGTTGTTCCAAAGGAAGTTAGTGACACAGGATAACTAGGAGGAGTCCCTATGAGGATCCAATATTGATAGTATCACAGAAATCAGAGACCTTGAATCAGAACAGTGACTCAATGCAATGAACATTTGCAAGTGAAGATGTGTGGATGGAGGGATATACTGTGAGACATGCTGTGACACACTACAGCTTCAGTGATGAGATGTTTTCTATGCTTTTTTTTTTTTTTTTTTTGCTATTATTGGTGTGTGTGTATGTGTGTGTTATCTTGTGGGGAGTGAAGGTCACAAGGGCAAAGGGTGGATATGAAGGGAGATGAACTGGACTGGGGAGCATGACGTGAAACTCACCAAAAATCAATAAAACATTTTAAAATTAAGTATTTTACAAATGTAGCTTCTACTTTCTGAGTATAGATCATATTCAGTGAGTTAGCAGTAACTGACATTTTCCTTTGTGAAAATAATCTGGTTTATCAATCAGATCTGAGATTCTTACATCCAGGTGCTTAATGTTAAATGCATATTCATTACCTTTGAATTGGCATTAAAAATATTCATTCTGAAAATCTCTCCCTCACTCCTGTTGAGATTTCTGAAGCTCATTTCCAAAACATTTTAATACATTCTGCACAAAGCAGTCCAAAACCCAGAGAAATAAACAACCTTCAACTAATCTGCACATCTAAATACAATTCCAGTTAAAACCCAAATGGTCTTCTTTGTAGAACTGATCAGTTGATTCTAAGTTTCATGTGCAAGCATGAAGACTCTAGCTTAGCCAAAACAGCTTAAAACAGCCCAAGGACCAACAACCAGGTCCAGATCCAGGAGACCCAACACCTTCTTCTGGCCTTTTTGGACAACTATACTCATGTATATACACATACACACACACACACACAGAGAGAGAGAGAGAGAGAGAGAGAGAGGAGAGAGAGAGAGAGAGAGAGAGAGAGAGAGAGCTTTTAAATTAAAAAAAAAGTTTTAGAAAACAAAGAAACCATCTATGGGATTGTTCTGAAAGGGATGGTGTCCCATCTAAATACAAGAAGCAAAAATGTCCTTTTTTTTTGTCACATAGCTTAAGTTTATAATATGCTTGGGCCTTCTTTCACTTTCTTTGTATTAAACAGCCATCCATCTTTGGGAGTTAGAAGATGTGATGACATCCTTCAAGGCAATATCCTACCAGAGACTTGTGCTTGACCTCATGTGTGTCCCCACCATGCTCCAGATGTGTGTCTTGAACTGATCCTCTGGTCAAGGACTTGGAGCTGAGCTGATTCATCCACACCTTACTCTCCATCCCACGGAGACTGTAACAGCATGCCATATGCATTACAGGATGTCTGGCTGAGACTTAAAGCAGGGCTGTGGTCACGGAACATAGCAAAGCTACATGACCACACACAGGGTCTGAGGCTCCAAAAGTGTCCCCTCTGCTGCGTCTAAAAACCAGCGGAGCCAAAAGAAAAGCTTTCTTTCTGCCTGTGCAGGTCAAACATGCTCCAGAGAAAGGCTCTCTCCAGTCACTCCCCAGATACTGCAGAGGAAACATTCCTCGTTTCTCGCGCAGGCCTTTGCTTCGAGAGGGCAGCCAAACAAAGCATGGTCTGAGGTGTTGCTGATGGTGACGCCATGCTTTGGAGAGTCAGAAAACTCGTCAAAAAACAAGTAGAAGCCAAGTGACCCAGGAGAGAAAATGATTCGAACTGTCCAGCTAGGTCATCCGGCTGGTATTCAATGGCATCTCTCTATCTGAATCCTGAAGTTTTTATTTAAAGGAGTGACCACTAATGCCAGAGTGTTTTCTGACTTTGCTGGTCACCGGTCTTTGTCAAGTACCTAGCTGGATGTTCTCTGTCTAGGGGTTTTAGTTTCTTTTCCTGTTGCTATAATACCCTGACAAAATCAACTCAAAGGGAAGGGGCTTTATTTAGGTCACAAGTTACAGTCCATCATTGTGGGGAAGTCAAGGGATCGGGGGCTTGGAGCACATCACATCTACAGTCAGGAAAAGAGAGCAATGAATGAAGGCTTGGAGCTTAGTGCCCTTTTCTGTCCGTACAGTCCAAGCTCTCAGTTAGGGAACAGTGTTACCCACAATGGCTACACTGCTCCACACCACATAACACCTCAAAATAACCCACTCCCTTCCCTGCAAGACTTGCCCAAAAACCCATCACCCTGGTGATCTTAGATTCTGTCAAGTTTACAATTGATTCTAACCATCTTACTAGGCATAAGGAGACATTTGCTTCTTAGAAGCTCCTATATCCTGATGGAGATGGGCTGAGACAGTCTTCATAGGCTCAGATCCAGCCTTACTACTTTCTGAGCAATCCCAGGCCACTCAGTTAATGTCTTTTAGCCTTAGTTTCTTTCTCTGTGGTAGCACCTGCCCCCAAGGTGATTGTGAAGGATAAGTGTGTGATGTATGTTAAACTTCATATATTTAGTATCTTTCTTACTATCATTTCACTCTGAATATATATATATATATCCTCAGAATGTAGTTGTCAGTACAGGGGAGGCCTCAGGGCCTCAGAGAGAGACTCCAGATCTCCTTCTAAAGAACCAGACTGGCTTAAATCCAAAACAAAATGGAAGCACTTAAGAACTTTAAAGCTCATTAAAGTCAGGGCATCTACCTAGAAACAATGTGACATAGTACATTTTCATGAAGAAGCTGCTGTAAAGATGGGTACCAATATCCAGCATGCTTCACTGCAGAAGTTTACTGCTGGAGGATGACAGACAATGATATAAAAGAGCAGAGAAAAGGAAAGAGAGGGTGAGGCAGAGAGAAGCCCCCAGAATTGATGTCGGTGAGAAACAGGGAGAGCTGAGGCTCTGCATTTCCAGAGAGGTTGGCGCAGAATGTGAGGGCTGAGGTGAGGAACAGAAGGACAATACGTAGCTAATGGACAACACCGAACATTAAAGGTGGGAGGGGGATAGTTCACAACTGCAAACATAGTTATACTATCTCCCAAATTTCCTACACCTCAAGGAATAACAGATTTGCCAGGGAGAATGAGAGAGAGTTAGGAAGGGGGTGGAGAATAAGTCAAAACTGGAGATATGAATGCAACCAGAAAGGCAGGAAATACAAGCAGGAAGGACCATTTGCCCTGGTTACACAACCCACAGTTGTGTCTGAGAAGTACTTTCATGGATGTATTAGGAGATGAAAAAGGTTACCCACTGAGCTGGGAGAGTCAATGCCTCTGTTGTGTTGTAAACTGTAGATTATTTGCCCTGATGACTTTCATTTATTGAAAAACAAATCAGCATCTTCTTTAGACATCCCAGCAGTGTGTGGTCTAGCCTCACATCTACCCAGAACTTTCTGAGAAAAGGAGAATGGGGAAATGACTTCATGAGGGCATTCTTAGCCTCCCTTATTCCCATATTTCTATCGGCCTTAGAGCCTTCTCAACTCTGGGGGGGGGGAAGCATTATTGGTATTGCAATTAAAAATGGTAAATAAGGTAAATTTGTAGATTGTACAAAAGGAAATTTCAATCTAAATCAAAAGGAAAGGTTTTTTGAAATTACCTATGCACCATGCTCTTCTTTCTGTACTAATCTTCACTAATGTTGATAGACATGATTGCAATGTGGGCTATGGTTACACAGGGTGTCTTAGAGACTCAGACACCCTTTGTTTCGGTGCACATTTGGGCACAAGACACTCTCCCGTAACCTCCCATGTTCTCTCTGACATGTACAAGAGGACATTATGTCCAACTTCACTCTCTTCTCTTCAATTACTTCCTGTATCATCAAGTTGCCAAACAAGTATGGCTTGGCAGCTGAGATTTGGCTAAGAGTGCAGAATTATTTGCCGCTATTCTGTGGCTACGTCAGCTCCTTCTCTAATATACCGCGAAGCCCAGAGAAGGGAAGCTCGTCTCATCTGTTTTGTGACTGTATTGTCACACTGCATACTAACTCCACCCACTCTCATATGAACACCACACACAAAACTAGTGAAGAACTCAAGGAATTGAATCTAGAGTCAGAACAGTCCCTGGAAACCAGTCGAGAGATATCTGTGTAAAAAACCCGCAGCCTCCTTCAGGACTAACTGCACGGCATGTCTTTCATTCAGACAGACCCGATTTAAGTATCTCTTATGGATCACTTGGGCTAAAATGTATGGATACTAACTAATAAAAGAGGAAGCGGAACCTGGGCAAAGGAGCCTGAAGGTACGGTTTGTTAAAGAAGACAATTCTAAGCTCAAAAATGTAGGGAAGAGGGAAAGAGAAGAAAGAAGAAAGGAATTAGAGGAGTCAAAGGAGGGAAATGAGAGAAGAAACAGAAAATGGGAACAAGGAAAAATACAAGAGGATCATGTAACTTATCCATGGAAAGCAACAAATCTGTCTCTCTCTCTAGTCTTCATTCAACAAGTATGCTGGGTGCAGCTATGGACGAGGTTCTCTATTAGACTTTCAATACTAAACTTCATTTAACTCTCATCATAATCCTATGAGTATTATTCTTTATTGATATCTGGTTCAACTAAGACTTTCAGACTTGCAGAGGTGCAAAGCCAGACTCTGCAGCTCACAGCAATAAAACAAGCATGAGATTCAGTACTACCTGGATCCACTCTCCTCCTCCTCCTGTCTCACAGAACTTCTATGTGAAGAATTCCTCCCCAATCTAGAGTCCTCTTCCTTTTTTTGGCAAGCCATATGTGAGCCCAGTTCTGCCCCTCTGAGCAGGTGAAAATGAAGACTACATCCCTTGTAGCATATCATTTCATCAAAGCCTCCAAATAAATCAGCAATTGTCAAGACGCCTACCATGTTCTGTGTACTCTCCATGGCATTTAATATGGATTATCTCATAGCCCTCAGATTACCAGGCATCTTTTTATGCTTATGAGGAAGCAGAGAGATTGGATGCTATTTCCTAAGGAAGTGTAGCTAGTACACTTGAATCAGGACCCAGGTCTGATTTTAACTTGCTCCTTCACTTCTAAGCCAATTGATCTCCCCCAAAGCAATAATAAAGATAATGATCAACTGTGGATACCATCTAGGTTCAAGAAAGGCTAGTTCTTTCTGTCAGAAGAGGGATTAAGCAGCCCCTGCAACCCCTGACCCACTGAAGTAAGCTCATCTCTTGTTGGTCTCTACTTCCTCCATTTGTCCATTGATAGCACAGATACCACTCAGCCTTTCTAGAGACCTAGGGCCAATTTCCATCAAATGCTAAGAAGAAAAATCTGTGTGAAAAGAACAACTGGGATGACCTTTTAAAGAGTGGAAACTAGCAAGGATGCAAGGAAGAACGCAAGAAGGAAAGGAAGAAAAGGGCGTGTGTGTTTTCCTTAAGGCTGGGAAGAGACCCAAGGAGCCTGGAGATGTAATGGGATATGGTTACAGATTACAAAAGTTTTGTTACAGCTATAATAGCCTTTCACAAAGGCACAGCCCTCCAGAGAGCCATATTTCATCTCTGCTTTCCCCACCACATAAGACAGAGGGCGAGGAGCTGAAAGGCAAGGAACTCATGAGGGAACTGAGCAAGCTCTGACATCCCCGTGACACTCCCATCAAGCGGGACTGAACTGCGCCCAAACGCTCTTGTCATAACAAGCTTTGGACCACATTCCCATCATCTGTTTATTTTTTTTTTTTCACACTCCCCTTATTGGAGATGCATTGCCTAGCAACCAGCTGTCTTACTCTAAACAGCCACACACACAGTGGTCCACGGGCACTTGGAGACACTCGGACAATATTTGAGTCCCTGATGAACTTGCTAGGACTGGCACAGCATTACTTGGAAGAGGTAGTTCCTAGAATTCATGTTAGTCAGAGTCATATCACAGACAGTACCTGTGACTGTTCCTTGTGAGGCATAGGAACGCTTAGTGACAGGCAGGTAGACACAGCCCCTAACCGACTCAAAAAGGCAGGAGGTAGCCTTGCTTTGGTGGAAAATACTATGTACTTAACTCCCTTAAGCAGGTAAGACTTTTGGATCAATTACAACTCCCCTCCCAACCCTGGTGGTGAGGGGACAGGTCTGAAAGTGTGATTCACTTCATACAAAGCACAGCAATATCTACTGAAGTAATTTTCTTGTTTGAAGGAATAAAAAGCAGGCCATGTTCCTCCTAGCTCTTTCATGCCACTTGCTGTGCATTAGATCTAGGATCCTGTCTCTGGGAAGGATTGTAGTTTAAATATGAAGTCTCTCCCAGAGGCTCTTATGTCACCGCAAAGGACCTTGCTGGTGGTGCTGTTTTGTGAGGTTCTAGAAACATTAGGAGATAGACCTTAGCTGGAGGTAGTAGCTTACTTGGTGTGGGGGGGGGGTTCCTTGGGATATCTTGCTCCTGACCCCATCCCGTCTGTCTCTCAGCTTCCTCTCCATCATGGGGTAAATGAGCTCCCTTTCTAGTATTTCTGCCACCATGATGTTCTGCCCAAACCTATGAATCCAGGATGTTGTAAACTAAACCTGCAGAAACCGTAGATCTGGAGCAACTCATCCCTAAATATGCGTCTATCGGACAGTTTGGTCACAGCTGTCAAACCCAGACATGGTTTATCATCAGGAAAATAAGTGGCCCATGGAGGAGCTGCATCCTAAAAGGTCCAGCTGTTCCACCTCTGGAAAACTGACACTTGAATACTTTTGTCATAAAAATAAAATAAAAGTAAATTAACTTAAATAAACCCAGTTTGACAGGCAACACAGAATAAGCGCACAACTTAATAGATAGCTGTGGAGCACAGTCAATACTGGGGTGAGGGCTCAGACTCTTCTGTCTCCATCTCCAGTCTCTGCATTCTGACCTCTTAGAGTCACGGCATCTGCTTCTTTGCACCTTTTTGCAGTTTTAGCAAGATGTGGGCATTTCTGTATACTATACTTTTGAAAACCCTCAATGTGTCTTTTCAGTCTTTTTTGTTTGCTTTCAAGTTATCTGCTGGAGAATCTGGGGCATTTGAGCTGAGTCTTTGACTCGGAGAAATTGGAAAAAGAAAGGACAAAGAAACGTGCCCAGACTGGTTTTTGTCTTCTGACTTCCTTGGTTTGTTTTCAAGAGTTACTGGGGGCTTCTATGAATGGGGTTGACTATTACCAGAGCCAAGGGGCACTTTATATTTATGTGACAATGCTGTGCGGATTACTGGGCTCTCCTCCCTGCACCTCTGCTGTTAGGACTGTGCTAACAGGTGGGCTGAGCAAGGAGGAGCCAGCCAAGGCCTCTTTCCCCAGAAGACAGGGAACTGGGTTTTCACCTCGAAATGAATAGGAGACCTGCTAGTCTCCTAAAGAGGCTAAAGTGTCTTTCTCCCTATGAAGAACAAGACAAAGGGAGCCTGGTAGTCAGAGACCAGTGGGGAGCACCAGCACCTGCCTGTCCTTCCGGCATCCATTATTGGTTTGTTCAGCCTGAAAGCCTTCCTTTGCTTCTCAGGGCCTCAGTTTCTCCCCCCCTCCCCAAGTCAGCCTGCAGATTCGAGCATCCATCTTAAGGCAGGCAGCATGTGGTCACACGTGTTTGCAGAGCTCTGACTCCCCTAGGGAGAGAAGGCACCTGTGTAAATAGAGCAAGAGGCAAGATGTGCTTGTCAGATACACTCTGCAGAAGGCACTGTCCCAGGCCGAAGCTCTGGTGGGGAGGAACAATGGGGACTCTGTTTGCCCAGCTGCCTCTCACCTTCCCTTCTATGATACCCAGTGTTGGCCCCACCCAGTTTTCTCTGTTGAGGAGGGGGCACTGTCCACTAACTAGGGGCTGTAAGAGAACACCGGTGCCTCATTTGGGAAACTCAAGATTGAGAGAAATCCAGTTTGATGGTTAAATATTAAACTCAGTGAAATTTTCTGGCTGTCTCACTATGTCTGCCTTACTGTCCATATGCCTGGGGCAGAGGTGGGTTCATCTGATTCTCAGCCCTCCCTGGTTTTGCAGAGGATGCTTAGGAAATGATCCTGCTCCTTCCTTCCTGGTGTATACTTGATAAGATACTTGATGGACAGATGAAAGTCTGGCACAGTGTCTAACTTGCATGCATATTACTGTGCCCTGCCTGCAATATGAATGTGTACTATAGATTGAAAGTAGAAAGGGATTCTGCATTTCTTTCAGTCTGGCTCAGGCCCACCAGCCTTAACATCAGATTTGGCCATGTTACTGTTTGACTCCACATGATCCCAAACTCAGACTGACGGAGCATACTTCAATAAGCCCAGAGGACCAGCTTGTCTCTAAAAATTGGAGCCAAATGCTATTTCTTTAGTCAAAACACTTAAAGTAACTGGTCTGCAGAATGTTTGTCTTTTTAGGAATCTTCAAGAATAATCCTGATGACACATTGTCAAGCCTGACTGGCTTGGCCTACATAGCTCTCTGTCACCACCTGGCTAGCTAGATTCCCTAATCACTACAGATCCACTTATTTGGTGAAAACATAAATTATTTAGGAGATCCAAAGTGAATTCTCCTTATGTGTCAACCACCTAGAGATACAGTGGAAGCCAAGCCCCAGAAGAGTGGATATCAGCTACCAAAAGGTTTCTGCTTAGTGTGGCCAGAGGAAAGGGAAGGGGTGGACCAAGTTTTATTGGAACGAAAGAGATCAGAGTATGGGGCTATGGAGCTGGGTACTCAAGAGAATGGAGTATTGCAGCCAGTGAACTTGGCCTTCAAAGTTTTACTCTTATCATTACTGATTCAAGACCAACTATGAATGATGGAGATCCCTCCAGCACCAGTATGGACAGCATATGGAAACCTGCCTTTTTCTGAGGGTTACACACATACAAAGACAAGAAAAAGATCTTTGACCTGTTTCTCTTAGACAAGTTAAAAAGACAAAAAGAATTCTTATTCCCTCGCCCAGGGACATGGAACTAAGAGGCAAGAGATTGGTAGACCAGGCTGTGGGAGTGTTTAGGTACTTTCTCTGGGGCGCACACTCAGGTATATAAACACTATAAAGGGGTCAGAAAAGTTTACAGTATCAATTTCAAACCACAGAACTTAATTCCATATTGTGACAGTCCAGCCATCTCCCCCCTCTATCCGGTTTGCCCCCTTCCTCCCCCTTTGGCCTGGTCCCTGTGTGCCATGGATTTCTTTGCTCCCAATATCTCCAAATTGTTCTGTATTATATTCTCTGCACATTGACTCCACGCAGCCCCAAGCTACCCACTGGGTTTTCCATGGTCCTTCTAGGTTTCATTCCCAGGTTTTCAACTGTTGATCTTGGCTGAGGTCAGTCACTTCCTGACTTTTTTTCAGTTTTTTTTTTCCCTGCACTCCCTCTACACTTTTCAAATCTCCTGTTTCTCATCTTCATCTCTGTCAATGTGAACAATGGAGGCTGCAAAGATTCACCTAGGGTGAGAGTGTGAGTCAGCACCCATGAGGGAAGCTGAATTCCTCCCTACTGGCAACTGAACAGACTGATCAGGAGGCATGACAGAAAGAATGGATTTATCCTTCTAATTGTTAGAAACTAAGCGTTAGGACAAGTGACAGTCAGGAGAGAGAAACTTAGCAGGGAAAAAACAGAGGCTAGACAGACAAAAGATGAAGTAGGATTTATGAATGTGTAGATAGAGGAAGTCCAATGTCTCTTTAAAAAGTAAGCAAAGTAGAGTAGCCACAAGTCCAAGCCTTGAAGTTGATCTTCAAAAGCTAAATTCAGACCAGATGTTCCATATCCACTCAACTGACTCAGCTCAGTCCAAGCTTTGATAGGACCAAATCACACTTGAAATTTGAACCTTCTCCTGCCCACCTTAGATGTGAGTTGTAGATTCCTCCTTGGTGCCCTTTGGAAAGTGAGAGCTCTCTATACCTCAGTTATACAGAGACAGGGCTTAAGCTTTAGGACTTGCAGGAAGAGCTAAAGAGAGACTTCAAGGCCATCTGCCTTCTCATTTGCCACAGCGCCTCCTCAGAAGCTTCACAACGTCAGTGGTATTGTGAACTTGAAAAAGCAAAAACTAATGGCTAGCAAAAATGTGTGCACACACAATAAGAAGAATAAATAGCTTATTATTCTTATTCGAAATAAAAAAGACACATTGTTTCTCTTTGCCTCCTATTCTTCCCTGGGGGAAAGTATATTTAAAGACCACATTGGGTTAAATATGCTCCCTGTTCCAAAATTTTGTCCACTGAGAACTTATGAAAGTGACTTCATTGACAGTCAGGGTCTTTGTAGATGTAACTAAGTTAAGATTATGTCATACTGGATTAGGTTGGGCCTGAAAGTCAACGAAACTGATATTCTTATAAAAAAAAAAAAAAAAAAAGTAACCTGAAGGGATTGAGAATCTCTCACAGCAAGTAGAGCCCTATGACAGAAGTCTTGTTTTCAATCCCCAGCTACACATAATCAGGAGTTACTGATAGAATGGCCTGTAATTCCAGCACTTAGGAGGTAGAAGAAGGAGGATCAGAACTGTAAGGCCATCGTTATCTACATAGCAAGTTTAGAGGAAGCCTGTGCTACATGAAAGTGCTCCCCACCACACACACATATATACTTTAAAAAAAAAAACAGAATGAGAGAAGGGGGAGGAGGAGTCAAAGGAGAGTTTAGGCAATATAAACAGATGCATAAGAAGAAAGGTCAAGGGAAAGGTCAGAAATGATGTAGTTCTGAGCCAGGAACACCAAGGATACCAGCAACCATGAAGAGCCTGGAGAAACAAGGAGGAGCCCCTGACTTCAGCCTTTGGAGAGAGCACCATTACCCTGCTGACACGTTGACTTCAGACTTTGAGCCTCCAGAACCATGAGAAAGCTATAGAGTTGATATGAGTCACGTGATCTGTGAGACTTTGTCATGGCAACACTAGGGAACTCAGCTGGTGACAAGAATCTTCTCAGTTGGCCACACTGATACAAAGGTAATCAGACTTCTTCAGACTTTGTCAGAAGATAGTTTTCTGACTGGGCCAGAATCAGGATCCCTGGAGCCACAAAGCCACCATTTTGTTCTGCTGACCTCCTAATGGCCTTGTTCAGTCTCTTGCCTTTTGTGAGGCATGTTCTTGAGGATTGCCTGACTGTGTGTCTGTTGCCTTTTAGCGCTGTGTTTTATTTCAGTTTCTCATAAATATAGAAGTGCATTGGAGAGAAGCCTGCCTTGGCAAGCAGGCCTTTGGCAGTCCTGACAGCTTTGCATATCTCTCAAGTGAGTTATGAGTGGGGACTGGGGACTGGGTTTCAGCCACCACTCCCTTGAGCCCTGTGGTCCTCCCAAATAAAGCGACCTTTCTTCAACAAAACAGTCACTTACCCAAGGCCTGAGGAGAAAGAGGATGCTACAATATACCCCCTAAGTTCCCCACTCCTCATAAAACTTTTCTTAAATGACAAAAAGAGTTTGCATGTTTTTTTACAAGAATTTTTTTTTCTGTAAAAGAAAACCCTCAGCATAGCATAATCCAGGGCTACTGGTTCATGGCTAGAAGAAAATAATTCTTATAAAGAAGCTGGAGAGACTGTGCAGGTGTCAGAGCCTGTGAGCTCCAGATGGATCCTTGAGCCAGCAGAATGTGCCTGGCCCACTGAGAAGTACGAATGGCCTCAATTTGACAGTGCAGTATTTTTCTTCCCCTGAAGTGACCTTGATAGTTTCACTCTCCTAGAAATACTTGCTGCTTCTGTGAGCAGTGATCACCGTTTCTCTGTTCTAGGCCGAGACACCTAGAACAACATAGCTGGAAAGAACCTGGGGACCCCTGGGGCCAGTGTTCTCCAAACCAGGGTGTACCACAGCGTTGAGTAAGACAATCCACTTGGGTGTGGGAAGAAAATGTTGAATCTTCTAGCTGTGTTTATTTTGTTCTCGAAAAAAAATAGAATTTTACTAATAGTCAAGACACATAGGCAGCAGTAAATCTATGCAGATTGTCAGCATGTATATATTTGGATGTGGGGCTCTTAAAATTATTTGTGGTTGTAAAGCTTAATTAGGAAAAAAATGTAGCCTATCATTCTCAGGGATTTTAAAGTATGTGTTGGAGGGTGTGGAAGAGAAGGGTTTGAACACATGGAGAGTCTATTTATCTCCCTCTGGGCCTTATCAGGCAACTCAATCCTGTTTCTGTGTCTCTGATACCTGAACTTAGGTGCTTTTGTGATAAAGCATAAGTATGTCATACACACACACACACACACACACACACACACACACTGAACAAAATGACTAAGCTATTTCAGTTGGGAGAACTAAGAACCAGAAGAAAAGTGATTGCCTGGAGCCATGCAAGTCATTAGGGCCAGCGCCAAGGCTGCGACTCCCTCTCTGTCCAAGTCCACTGTGTTTAAGATGGGACCATGTGTGCTCCAGAGCACGTTTTCTGTCTGGGTGACCTTATATAACCAGGCAGAACCAGAAGAGGGCTGGGCAAGATGGAATCTTCTCCTCCAGTAAGGATCAGCAACACCAGTACAGGGCCAGACTGAACCTTGCTCCCTACCCAGGATGCCTATGTGAGTGGAGTCAGGGCCGGAACCCTCTGCTCTTGGCTGGATGCTCACATCACATGCTAACTGCTTGACCTCTCAATGTGTTCCAAGGACATCCTCCACAGTGAGCTCCTGAAAGGCCTTCCACACTGATTTAAAATGGGGTTTGCTCCCATCTGTGTCTCCAGAGATCACAGGGAGCAGTCTGCTTCATGAGCAGAACATAGTGTCCATGGAACTGCCTGTTCTTTCTCTGCCCATCACACTTGTTGCTACCAACACACAGGGCTTAGGGGCTTCCTTGTCTTTTTTATTTTAACTAGTGTGAGGAATAATGCTCTGTGTAAACCTGAGAGAATGAGGTTGGGGGGTTGGGACCATCCTTAATGAAAGTGCTTTGCATATTTAAGGAAACAATATGAAGAGGACATGAGGAATGTAGCTAGGTAGTACCCCTCCTGCTCACCGAGGGGGTCCTGTGAGAATCGAGAGTCAACAGAGATGTCGTCGTAACCAAACTCTTTCAGGGTCCAGAATGTGTCTTAAATCTGCATGCTCAGTGCTTGAGAAATACTAGATATTTTTAAAATGTGAACAGCAAATCTGAATACTAATTCAGCTAATAAATGAATGAATGAACTCGGGAGTAAGGAGCTCATTTGAGATAGGCCAGGAAACTTCACTGTGCAAGTCGGCTTTCACGGTGGCTAGTATCAGAAAAAGAAGAAGAGAAAATGTATTTTAGGTTGTGACAAGGTTTCTGGGGCAGAGGGATGATGGGACTAGGGAACCGCTCTGCTGGGGAAGCAGCATTTCAGGAAGGTGAGCTGAGGGTGAGGGCTGAGGATATAGTTCAGTGGTAGAGTACTTGTCTAACATATATGAGACCTAAGTTTAATTCTCAGAGCTTCAGTTAAGGATTGGCTGTAGCTCCCTCTCTTCCCACTAGTGTTTTACTCAGAAACCTCCAATCTGACTCTAGCCCAGTGTCCTCCACCTTCCTAATGCTGCAACCCTTTAATAAAGGTCCCTCATGTTGTGGTGATCCTAACCATAAAATTATTTCCTTGCTACATTATGACTGTAATTTCCCTTCTGTTATGAATAGTAATGTAAATATCTGATATGCAGGATATCTGATATGTGACCTCCTGGGAGAGGGCCCTTAGACTCTCAAAGGGTCACGACCCACAGGTTGGGAACCTCCCATCGCCTGACTTCCACGGCAAGCAGCACTAAAGATACTTACCCTTCTGCCACCTGTCCAGGGGTCGTTGTCTTCTCTGTACGTGTTCTGTAGATTCATTGTGTTATGGTGGCTGAATCTTCACACTGAACCCAGTTCGAGGTTTTCATCGTTCCTTTCTGTCTTTTGTTTTCTTTCATTTCATTTGAGACAGGATCTTGTGTAGCCTGGACTGACTTTGTGCTCAGTCTGAAGCTGAGGATGACCTTGAGTTCTTGATCCTCATGCCTGCACCTCCTAAGTTCTGGGAGCACAGGCATTCATCATGGGTTATGTAGTACTAAGATTTGAACCCAGAGCTTCACACACACTAGGCAAGGACTCTACCAAGAGAGCCTTACCTGATCCTCAATTCACATGGGTTTTGCAGTTTTGAGAATTGAACTTAGGGTCTCATATGTGCTAGACAAGCATTCTACCACTGAACTCTATTCTCAGTCCTCAATTTTTAAATTAATTAATTATAATTAATTAACTTTATATTCCAAACTCAGTTTCCCCTCCCTCCTTACCTCCCAGTCCTTCTCCCCTTTCCCTACCCCCCCATCCACTCCTCCTCTGTTTTTCTTCAGGGAATAGGAGGCCTCCCATGTATATCAGCCATTCCTGGCATATCAAGAAGCAGAAGATCAGCACATCCTCTTGAGCTCGATGAGGCAGCCCATAGGAGAAAAAGGTCCCAAAAGCAGACAATAAAGTCAGGGACAGCCCCCATCTCCTGATGTTAGCAGTCCCACATGAAGACCAAGCTATACAATTACAACATATGTGCAAAGAGTATACAGTCCCACTCAGGCTGTCTGCTTGGCAGTTTGGTCTCTGTGATCCCTATGGGCCCAGGTTAGTTGATTCTATAGGTTTTTTGTTGAAGTAATATTTTAAATCCGCGTTTTCTTGGGCCGACTATCTAAGTGGCGGCAGCTCTGTTTAGTTCTGCCTCCATGTTCTGCACCCACACGCTCGCCACAGCTAAGAACGGCCAGCCAGAAACACCGGCCCTGCCACCACAAGAAGGCAGCATTGGAGATGGCTCTGCCAGTCTTCCACACTGTCTCCACAAGGCTAGGCTGAGCCCAGACCATCCCACCATCCACGCAGTACCCAATATAAAATGAGACTCTAATACGTAATGATTAACCAAAGGCTTATATAGTTTGGTAATGCTCACTAAACAAGATGCTTACGCAATTAGAGGTGTTTCCCAATTAACTAACCTAGATGTAAGTTGTTACCCAGGACTGCTCCCCACAAACATGGTTCTCCATCCTCCTACATCTCTGTCCCTCCCAGCTCCTCCTCTTCCTTCTCCTCTTCCTCGCCTTACTCCTCCTCTTCCTCTCTGCTCCTCCCACCTTAGCTCCTCCCAAAAGAGGAACATTTCCTGCTACAGGTTTTCTTCTAGTGTCCTTGACCTCTTCGTCCTACAATCCCTCTTCTGAAGGATTCCCCAAGCTCACCTAATGTTTGTCAGCTCTTGATTATTTTAAAAAAGACAAATTAGCCAAAAGTCCTGGACTGTTTTTAAAACTTTCTTTTAATTAAATCAGCTCTTGGAATTGATTCTGGCTAATCTAAGCTTAGCTAAGTCCTTGCCACCCCCTCTTCTCCATTTCTACTGCCTCTGACACTGCCCAGACATGTTTCCATCTCCCATTGCTTTTGGGATCTGTCTCCCTGTTTTTTCTCAGAGATGTGTGTTCTCTTTAGAGTAGGCCTATAATATTCTCGTTGAGCAATAGCCAGGCAACTTTCTTTAACTCAGCAACCTCATATCCCACTGGGAGTCCTTTAGACATGTCCAAAAGTCCTGATCCAGAAACATGAGTTATAGACACTGTTTTCTCAAGGTCTCTAAGCAATTTCAGCTGAACTCAGGGGTCTTGAACATACACCATTGCTTCCAAATAATGTGTAATGAAGGTACATATACCCACAAGAAAGGTTACCTTCAAAGAAACTTATTTAACTTGGCCACTGTGTCCCATAACTTTCATCTATTTTTATTATTAATGATAAATATTTATTTCCTCTTTTGCCTGATACCATGCTGGATCAAAATAACTATGCCAACAATATCGTATCTTTGTAGTGTTATTTTTATGTAGTCTTTGGCCTAAATTACAGGATTTTGTGCTGAGTATAATATCTTTTAAATATGAGTACCTAATATTAATGATGCCTCTATAAATGTCTAGTCAGCAAATAAGTAAATAAATAAATAATTATTCTAAAATGTCGTTTATTTGACTCAACTATTTTAACTGCTCTAAGAGTTTTCAATTTTATAGTTCTTGCCCAATGCCAATATTGCTGGAAACATGTTTCTCATCTAACTCCTCCATAGCTCTTTAACTCACTCTACTACACAGCAGATTACATGATGAATTAGATCACTAATTTTCCATTGCTATTTCCATTAAAAACTGGTGTAATGGGGTAATCTTCACTGTCAATTTGGCTGGATTTGGAACCACTTGGGAAGCACAGCTTTGAAGGTGTCTGTGAGGTTGCTTTCAGGGAGGTTTAACTAAGGAGAGAAGACCTACTCTGAATATGGCCATTACCATGCCACAGCTGGCATCCCGGATTGAATAAAAAGAGAAGGCAAGTTGAGCACAAGAATTCATCTCTTTCTGCTTGCTAACTGAAGAAACAATGTGGCCAGCCACTCCATGCCCTTCTTCACTATAACAGACTGTGCCCTCAAACCATGAACCAAAATAAACCCTTCCCACCTTAAGTTACTTTTTCTCAGGTACTCAGCCACAGAAGTTAAAAAAAAAAAATGAGAAAAATACAACTGAGATCTATATTCTTTCTCCTTGAATCTGAGTAGTACAGCTTTGACACAGAAAGCGAGTATGGCTTTGTTACTTGTTATATACTTTGTTACTGATAGCTTGTTACTTGGCCTCTTGGAATCCTGCACAGACATCCTGAGTCCTATACTGGAGAGAAGCATTGGTACTACAAAGAAAGACATAGAATCCTAGGGGAACTCAAACTGTCCCCAGGAAGCTGTTAGACATAGCAGACAATAGCCTTAACACTGCATGGAGAAGTCAGTTGGAGACAGTCAAACTTAGCTCCAAGTAAAAATCTGCCCCGAGAGCAGCCACATGCCTGCATTATTCTGATGATCAGCTCATCTGATCTTTCAGAAGATTGTAGCACTAGCCAGTATCTGACTGCAACATCATGAGGAGGTTCAAGAGAGATCCACATAGCTGAACTCAGTCAACACAGAGAACTAGGAGCTTTGGTGTTACATAATGCTTCAAGCCAGTGTTAAGCAAGTCACATACAGCAGCACATAACCAGAACACACTGCTGAGCAATAAAAATTGGATTGAAGGGCAAGAATTGTACTTTGGCCTCTTCAGTTTCTAAAATACTTCCTAGAAGGCTGGGCCCACAGCTGAGGGAGGAGACATCTCCTCATCAAATACATCTCACATCAAATAAGAGTATCAGTAAGTAAGTCTCCTCTTTGGAGAAAAACATGACGCGAATGTGAGTGTCAGGGATCAACCACCCGATTGTATGAGTCCTCATCCTGGGAGACCCTGAGCAGTTACATTATCTGTGCCCCTGTTACACGATATAACAGCCCCTTCAACGCAATCCAACTAGAGAAATCTATGTCATATCATCTGTACCACTTTCTCCTCCTTCTCCTCCTCTCCTTCTCCTCTTCTTCCTCCTCCAGCACCTCCTCCTTCTAAGTCTTAGAAGAGGAAATCTTACCACTACCTTTAGCAATGTATTCTACCAGCTCATAAGTCTTCATTAGAGTAGTCTAATATATGTTTTCCTCCAATTTATCCTAATGTTCAGTTCTTGCACCTTTATCATGTTTTATCTATTTATTTGTTTGCTTTTACTTACCAACTACATCAAATCTACCTGTCCTGCTTATTTGATGGGTTTTGAAAATATCAGACTAAAACAAATAAGGAAAGAACATCATGAACTCTAATGCATAGTATAAGTGCATAGTATCCCAGTTAGAGCCTTGGATACTTGGATTTTTGTCCTCTGGGATGTGCAGGTTTGTGGAAGAATAGAGAATTGTCTTAGTCAATGTTCTGTTGCTGTGAAGAAGAGACACCATCACCATGGCAACTCAAAGAAAAGCATTTAATTGGCCTTGCTTACAGTTCAGAGGTTTAGTTCATTGTCATCACGGTGGGGAGCATGGCAGCATGCAGGCAGACATGGTGCTAGAGAGTAGCTGAGGGTTCTACATCCCGATCCAAAGGAAGCAAGGAGAGAGAGAGAGAGAGAGAGAGAGAGAGAGAGAGAGAGAGAGAGAGAGAGAGAGAGAGAGAGAGAGACAGAGAGAGACAGAGAGAGAGAGACGAGAGAGAGAGAGACAGAGAGAGAGACAGAGACAGAGAGAGAGACAGAGACAGAGAGAGACAGAGAGAGACAGAGGGGGGGGCTGGCTTGAGCATTTGAAATCCCAAAGCCCACCCCAGTGACACACTTTCTCCCACAAGGTCACACCTCCTAATCCCTGTCAAGTAGTGCCACTCCCTAATGACCAAGCATTCAAGTATTTGAGCCTATGGGATCCATTTGTATTCACAAGAATAATGGTGTAGAACTGTGGTGGGTTTTAATGAAGACAATGAAAATAATCTAAAATGAAGTGTGACACAGATCTGCAAATGTACTAAAATCTATCAAGCCATATAATTTAAATTGGAGGATTATATGCTATGCAAACATCTTAATGAAGCTGTGGAAGGAATGGCAAAGAAGCGGGGAATCAGATAGAGGGCAGGTAGGAAGGAGAGGAGCTCAGATTCTCCTCTGGATTCTTTTGTCTTGGGTTAGCTCTCAAGTGTCATCTGTGAGCCGTGCCAGCCAGGAGCCTCTAAGGACACTACAACAAGGTCTCCCATCTCCAATATGTGAACATGAATATTGGATTCTTTTCATAAAATTTTCAACCTTGACCAGAGAAACAAGAGAAATTATGAACAAATGTCAAGTGAAAAAAGAAACTTCCCTGAGACAAACTAAGGTTGGAGTCTGGGATGTCAAGGTGGGGAATAGATTATAATCTAGAACAATCTGCCAAACAGAACCTTAAGTAGCCAGAGAAAGATTGTAGCTCTTGCATGTGTGTCAGAGTTGAAGATGAGACACTTCTTGGCTTGGAAGGTGCTTACCCTCTCTTCTTTATTTCCTCCTTCATTTCCTGAAAGTGCTGGAGGACAATGGAAGGGGTTTGGAACACTGCTGACACTTGACCCAGTTTGCCTTGGGCTCTGTAGAGAACTTTCTCTGTATCCTTCCTGGGCACAGCCACCATGTACGATAGCTGAGAATAAACAGACCTGTAGGGAGAACTGCATGAATCCAGAAAGCTCTGATCACTAGCCAACCCTTGCCAGAGATCTGCCTCTACTCTATATGCCTGGCACTTTACAGGGTCATGACATAGATGGAGCGTTCCTTTTGGGCCGCTGTGTAGAGGCCTCTGCTGCCATGTTCTTTGAGTCTATCTTACCCTTTCCCAGAGCACAATCTGGTCTTGGATCTGTTCTCTGAAAACAGCAAACATAAGAAATAAACTCACTCTTGAGACATGTGTGAAGGAGATACATTGCTATCACTCACATTGGTCCATGAGAGCTAACATCCTGACACCCACCCTCTCCAGCACCCTTTGTTATCCCTTGATAGTCACTCTCAGCTCCCATCTAGACTTGAATCCAGCCAGTACAAAATCAGAAGAATGGATCTTGGACAGCTGGAATAATCATCATCTCTCACTTCGTGTCTCCAATTCCTGCGGGGCCTGCCCTATGCCCTCCTCCCCCACCCTCCCATGGCCTCTCACTCAATTCATTTTTCTCCTGGCACCAAAAGCTATTTTCCACCACCCTGCTGGCCTAAGTTCAACCCACTTCCCCAAGGGGTTTGTGCTCCCCACTTCATCTGTCTCCCTCATGCTCCTCCTGCTGGAACTGGATCCTCTGGTTCTATTTTCGGATTCTTTCCATTGGCTCTCTTGGACTAGGCAGCTTACTTCTACAACCTGCTTTGCATCTCTCTGGCCCCTAATGAGCATCTTTGAAATCTTCCGATGGCAGGTGGAGGCTACAGTCAGCAGCTGTGTGCTCTGATGGGTCTCCCCCTTCCCATCTTCCTTGCCTTGGCAGAAACATGGAACTTCAAATGACATGAAGACTTCATTATCATTTCATATCCTTAAAAGACATTCTTGCAGTATTTTTCTGCAATCCTAACACTGGGGATAGAGGATAGCTTCTCTCTCTTTCAGATGAACCTTACTTTCATGTCCCCTTTCACCTTCACTCTTTTCCTGATATTTTGGTCCCCACTTTCTTCCAATATCCAGACACAGATAGGAAACTCTCAACCTCTTCGACCCAATGAATGTCTGTACATATTATGTGGCACTAAAACTTCCCATAGACATAGGAACTATTCTATTCTGACTTGTTTCTTTCTTTGGTGTCTTTTATCCTGGGACAGGTCCGCCTTCTTCCTAGGAATGTCAATTCTTTCATTCCATTCATTTGTTCATTCGTTCATTCATTTAGCAAGGCTGAGGTTAGAAGCTAGGACCTAGGTGCTCTACCACTGGGCTCAATCTTCCAGAATAATTTTTTATTGTGAAATAAAATTCTACTAAGTTTCCCAAACTGGCCTTAAACTTGCACTGTAGGCCAAGCAGACCTTGAATTTGTGATCTTTCTGCTTTAGTTCCCCATGTAGCTAGGACTGAAGATCTGTGCGTTCAAGCCCAGCTCAGGCCTTCTATCTTGTGCCTTCTGTTCACTTTGGTTCTCCTCCCCTACCATATTTGTTTTGACAGGGCTGTGCTCCATCCTGCTCACACCTGGTGCTTCAAGAATACTGAAAATCATTTTTCCTCCTGACTTCCTGTTTCAAAAATGAAAAAGGCTTCTATTCAAAAATATGACTTCTGTTGATTTTCTCTTTGCTTTAAAAATACTTAAAAGTTCACATTTACAACTGCAAATGTATATACCTAAAAATCTATGTACATCTGTGTATCTATATGTATGCACACATATATAAACACAGCCTACATTTATAACTGCAAATACATGTACATAAATATCTATGGACATATGTATATCTATATGTATGTATACATATATACTCACATGCATAATGCATATACAACATATGTCAATATGTCATATATATATATATATATATATATATATATATATATATATATATCCTTCTTAATTTTCTCCCCTCCTTTCTCACCCACCTTATACTACAGTAGTCAGTCCTAAGACTGAGGTGAAGAAATTTATTTCTCCAAAAGAATCCTTCTAAGAACATGAAAAATTGCCTCTATTCTTCTCACACCTCATCTCAAATACCCAAGTCACAAATCTAGTTTTGATAATAACACAGCCTTGCACTTATTTAAAACCACTCGGTGCATGACTAATCACTGGTGTGCTGTGGAGGTGCATATAGTCACACACTTGTCCGTCCTGATTAGAAGAAAACCCTCTGGATTCAGAAGCAGAAAGTACAGGTTCTTCTCTCAGCTCCACAAAAACTTGGTAATGTGGTACTGGATGAGAAGCAGCAGCCTCCTGCTCTTTATTTTCTGCCCTCACAAGTTCACATGATCCGAGTCCATAGTCTCAAAATTTTGATGTTCTATTATTGCCATAGAATATCTTGTTGATGATATTCCTAAAGATAATATATCAGTATGTCTCTGACAAAAGAATTGTCATGAAGCTTTTTCCTTTAATAACATATTTCTTTTAGCTTCCCTGGTTTAAATTTTGAATCTTACAGACCTTAGTAATGTGGCCCTAGGCAAGTACCTAAACCCCCCAAACCTGCATGTCATATGTGTAAAACAAATGTGGTGGTAACAACTCTATGAGTGAGAACCACGTGTATGACTGACGCATGTTAAGGCTCATCTGATGCCCATTTTTACCATGCATGTAGAGCTCATCTTTGTTTCTTAAATAATTTCTAGTAGGTCGAACTGGAAATATTTCCCTAATAACAAGGTTGGTTGTGCCTGTAAGAGGTAGTGTAGTTGGCAACTGAAGTCTGCTTTCATTTGCCTGTGGGTAAAGGAATAGACTTGCAAAGCATCCCTTCCCAGAGGAGGACTCTAGATGATACCATCAGGTTCAGTTTGGCTCACAGGTGGACCTGTGCCTCTGCTATCCTCCCAACCTCTCTGTCAAACTTTCCTTTCCCTCATTGATTCTGGACAAGTGTGAACTAACAGTGTTAATGAAAAATACTCGTGCACTTGTAGAGTGCTTTGCACACTTTGGGGATTGTGTTTTATTCTGCTTTCTGTCACTATAACAAAGCAACTAAGATAAAGTACAAAAGAAAACAAGAGTTCCTTTAACTGGAAAGTTTTGGAGATCCTAACCCATCATTAGTAGTTCCCATTGCTTCAGGCCCATGGGTGGGTCATCACGTAATCACAGGAATGTATGACAGAGCAAAGTCACTTGGATTCTAAGTAGGAAAGTGCTAGAGGAATATACTGTGGTAGGTCTCACAATCCTTCTGACAGCATGTCCCCAATGATCTAAGAAGCTCCTATTTAGGCCTAACTTCTCATAGTCCCGCCACCTCCCAATAGTGTCATCATAGTGACCAAGCCTTTAATACGTGAGCCTTTGAGAGACAATCAAATATCCCAATGACAAAAGGAATATTCAAGGAACTTGTTTGAAACCAACAAGGAGAGGACAGAAGATCCTATTCAAAACTGGGTAACGAGGCTGGAAAGATGGCTTAGCCTTTAACAGTACTTGATGCTGTTACTAAAGTTATGGTTCAGATGCCAGCAGCCCACACACTGGTTCACAAGTTCCTGTAACTCCAGTTCCAGGGATCTGATCCCCTTTCCTGGCCCCTGAGGATCCCTGCACGCACAGGGTGAACATAAACTCACACACAACACACACACACACACACATACACATAGAAATAGTAAATAAGTGAATGAGTAATATGTAAATCTGTTTTCATTGGCAAGTGATATGAACAGGCAATCACAAAAGAATATAATCAAATGCATAAAAGGGGCAGGAGAAGACCAATTTTATAACTGAGACCTACACATGAAATAACAACATATCAATGTATACACATGGAATCAGAAGACATCATGAGAAAATGGGAAAATACAAGGTTCTTGTGAGGATATGCTCACAAAAAGAGCCAGATAAGGCCCTAAGGTGGTCATTGTATAAGAGAGCCTGAGAATTCAAATCAAGATTATGTTTAAATATACTCTATGACCAGCAGTCAGACTCCTGGGTAATATCACTGAGGAATTATCTACAGGTACATAGTGAAAATCCTGTGGGAGGACTGTGGGTTAGATCTGAAATGTGCCCCCTAAGGTTTTGTGCTGCTGTGTTTGGGGAGGTGGTACAAGCTTTAAGAGATAAATCTTACAGGGAAGAAATGGAGTCACTGAGAAAATGCCCTTGGATGGAATATTGGGACTTGACATCTCTCTTTGTTTACTGCCCAGCAATGAGCATATTCATTCTTGATGACCTCCTTGGCATGATGCTCTCTGTTTTGCCTTAGGCCCAAAGCCATGGGACCATGTAACCATAGACTGAAAGCTCTGAAACCATGAACGAAAACAAATCTTTCTTCCTTTTAAGTTGTTTCCCTAGAGTGTGTTGTCACAGCAGCTGAAAGCTAACATGGGAGAAGATTTCCCTAAAGTATGACCTCTCTCACAAGGGAACTTGAAACAATTTAGCTGAGATACCAAAGGCAGTAGACTGACACGATGGAGAGGCAGAACATGCTTCTCAATCCCCATTCCCTCATGCAAAGGAGTGTGAAAATAATTCATCTATTTGTTTACTATAACCACAATCCCCACATTATCTTCAGTATAATATCGCATGTAACCCTACCATCTGGATGCAAGTGACGTTTTGAAATATCCAGCTTCAGGAATTCTTTCTTTGCTATAATAAAAAATATAATGTATACTTAATTCAAATCATATGGCTTTTATATTCTACAATCTGCTTCTGTCATATAAAAATATATTGGGAAAAGACTTTCCTCCTACTCTATCCACCAAGGACCAAACAGGAAACAGATGGTACACTCAAAATAGGATGGGTTCACAAGGGTTTATTCACAAAGGACTGTTTACTAAAGTATGTGTGGGACATACAGTGACCTGCATCCAGATATGTCTGAGACTATCCTAAGCCAGATCTACTGCCTCAGTACCATAGTCAGTGTGCTCTTTCCAAGAGTCTCCATTTTAAATAAAGATTTATGTGAACTGCGCATTTCAATCAAGTGGCATTGGTTTGGAAAAACTATGCTTCTAGCATTTGCCATGGTACATTTCAAAGTGCATGTGATGTTTGTGCCTTGAACCTATGGTAAAGTCGGGAAGAATACTAGCAAGGATAATGGTTACTCATCCTTATCATTTCTACATCCAATGGTTGGAGCATCTGTTGTCCTGGAAAGGAAATATACATAAGAAAGCATGGGTACTTAGTAGAAATGGTATTTTGGGTTTTGAATTTTTATATTTTCCTGGGCTAGTGATACACACGGCAGTATTAAAAAAATATAAAAATTCAAAACCCAAAATACCATTTCTACTAATTGCCCATGAGTTTCACAATATTACAAGAAAAAAAAAGCAGAAATGAAATCACCATTACGTTTGAGGCCACCTCTATTTGGTTCCATTGTTGCTGACAACCCCTTGTGTCTCTGGCCATTTGGCAATGGGATGTGTTAAAGCCACAAGTGCTCACAGCTACTAGGATAGAAATCAGTGCCCTGGAGGATGGGAAATGATGGGTTAGACATGCTTAAAATGTATACAGGAGGTGCATGCTGCAGCCACATGACAAAGCATGCTTTGTCTCTTGCTCTTCTGTTTTGTACAATAAGCTACAACTCATTCTGTTGCTGTCTTGTAAGACTCTATTTTTCAAATAAATTCTTCCATATTTTTCAAATAAATTCTTCCAGCAGTGAGTTCTAAAGAAAAGCATAAGTGTATGCTTAGTGAAATTTTACTAAATTTTCTCTATAAATTCTATGGTGACCATGTAATTGGTACAAAATTTTTTGCCAGCATTTACTACCCAGCAAAAAGGAATTTAATGTAAAGACATAGGCATGCTGGGGAGAAAGTGCCAGCATTCATTTCATCAGATAGTAATTATGAAAGACTATGACCTCACCATAAACTTACTCACAGCTACAGAGTGTCCATGTCTGTGAACTCTGGCCTTTCATTTAGATCAAATGAGCTTTCTAAATTAAAAATGTTTAAAAATGCAAAGGATGCTGGCTAACCTGTTTATCTCAATGGCTAGGAAAGAAACCCAACAGACAAATAATGCCAAGTTTATATAAAGGATGTCTTTAGATGACAGAAATACAAAATTGAATGTGGTTCTGAATTCCAAAACCAAGGCTCAATTTTAAATTCAGTTCATGGGAACAGATGAAAGTTTTTGAAAGCTTAATGTAGCATAAATTGTAAAATCTTTAAACTCAGTTAAAAATTTTGACACTGAGGGTAAAATTATTTGTTCAGGCAGTAGTGACATGAACATAACTTTTGGTAAAGAATAAAAACATGGTTCTAAAATGCAGTATTCTTATTAAATGCAGCAATCAATGGAACAAAATATGCTCATAACTGGGTGGGATACACACTTATGTCCTTGTTCATCCAAGAATTCAAGATTTCAAATAGAGGCGGTAATTATCAAAATATACAAGCATTTCTGTTTATACATAACAATTCTACAAAATTTTGTGTCAGAACTGGTGCTTCATTTTAAAAATAAATTAAGATGCTTTCATATAGCAGTAAGCACGTTCTCTTTTATTTTGTGCTACTAATTATAAAAGTGCTTGAAACTATGAAAAACAGGTTAGTGGTTCAGTGAGCAAACATGCTTGCTGTGAAGTTTGATGACCTGAGTTGCATCTACCTGGATACCTCCATGGTTGGGGACAGAACAAACTTTCACAAGTTGTTCTGTAACTTACACATGTGCTCTGTGGTGTTCCTACAAATGTTCACACATATATATATACAAACACAAATAAAGAAATGTGAAATTAAAAACTGAAAAAAAAAACCCTACATTATAGGTGTCCTAAAATTGTAGAAAATGTTTAATCAATAAGCCTTCCAAATTTTAATCATATTCCCTTTAAAAATTAGTTGAAATCTTTTAATGAAATATTCAGCAAATAGCATTCCCCAAATCTTCAACTTTCAAGTCTTTTAATAAATTTTAATGATATAAATCAAAGCTTAAAAACAAAAAGCTATTGATCTTATGAAAGCAAGGGGAAATAACAAATTAACAGGCGCTAAAGAAATGTTAATTTTTAATTCTGAAAAATCTATACTTCAGTTTTAAATCTCTATCTTATTTTATTTTATCTTCTCTTATGTGTCTAGGTATTTTATCTGATGGATGTCATGTGTTCTGCATGTCGTCCTGGTGCCTATGAAGGCCAGACGAGAGAATCAGATTCCCTGGAACTGGAGTCACAGGCAGTTGTAAGCCACTATGTAGGTGCTAGAAACTGAACTCTGATCCTCTAGAACAGCAGTCATCTCTTCAGCCTGAGTTTAGAATTTCTTAACTCATAGAAAGAATCGTCACATGGAGTTTCCATTTCCCATTGAATAAACTGTATAATCTACATGGAGATGGAACAGCACTGGGAACTGTAATCTAATAGGATTTTGATATTTCCCTTATAAAAGCATTTCTTGCTGCCCCTACCTGTAGGTATAAGGATAAGATTTAGAATGTAGTTAGGAAGTGTCTTGACCTAGCAAAGTGATGGTAGTAGATTATTTTATAGGACTGTTTAATTGCTCAACTCTCTTCGCGGTTTGCATAGTATTTTTGAAACCATGAAAGTATAGATGGCAGGAAAGAGACTTTCTGGTTAGAACCAGCTTAATCCACATGAGGCTTGTGTCCTAAGTGTGCACTGTGTTCAGCAGTAGGGACTCATCTTCACTTAATCCCTGAGGGACGGCCAAGGGCTAAATTGATAATTTACATTGTTGTAGGAGTAACTTGTACTTCCCTGACCAATCATTCAAAATTTTTGTTAGTTTGTGATTCATATGGGGAGTATTGTCAGCCAAATGTTTAAGGTACATGCACACACATAACGTGGAGTGGGTGAGAGCATAATTTTAGGTAAATATCAAGTAATATGATTCCTTGAGACTTTATCAAACAACGCTGATGTTATTTGTCTCACCCTTACCTGCTCCTGTCATCTCCTACTGTATTGATTTTCTTCCCAGTTGGAGCCTATTCTCCATTTCCCATGAGCTCACCTGTATCCTGCCCCAACCCAACCTATTTTTCTTTTTATGTTTTCCAGGTTTCTGTGGCTAATCCATGTTGCATATTCATATTTGATGATTTGGAACTAGGAACCACAGATGAGAGAGTATATATTGTGTTTGACTTTCTGGGCCTGGGTTATTTCATTCAAAATAATTTATTCTAGGCCCATCCATCTACCTACAGATTTTGTGATTTAATTTGTCTTTACATCTGAGGATTCCACTGTCTATATGTAACACATTTTCATTATTCATTTGGCAGTTGAAGGCATTTTTAGGTTGTTTCCATTTCCTGCTTATTGTGGAATGGGGAAGCAATAAATATGGCTGAGCAGGTATCTGTGGAGTAGATTGTCAAATCCTTTGAGCATATACCAAGGAATGGAGTGGCTGAGTCATATGATAGAGTGATTTTTAGCTCTTTAAGGATTCTCCATACTGTTTTTCAGAGTGCTTGCACTAATTTGTCTTCCCACCAACAGTGAAGGAGGCTTCCTTTTTCACCACAATCTAGCCATTATTACTAGTCAGTTTTTTTTGTTGATCTTAGACATTCTGACTGGAATAAGACAACATCTCAGTGTTGTTTTAATTTTAATTTTCCTAATTGCTACAGATGAAGAACACTTGTTGAAGTATTTATTAGCCATTTTTATTTTTTTTCTATCAGGAACTCTCTATTTAGATATCTAGTTCATTTTTTACATTGGGTTATTACTTTCTTCGACTCTTTGTTTTTTTAATTCCTTGGTTAGCAAAGATTGGTTTCATATTCTGTGGGTTTCTTCACTCACTTGATTGTTTCCTTAGCTTTACATAAGCTTTTTAGTTTCTTGGGGTCCCAGTTGTCAATTGTTAGCCTTAATTCCTTGGCAAATGGAATTCTGTTCAGAAAGGCCTTCCCATACCTGGAGAATGTTGTTTATGTTTAGTCAAGGATTAAAGGGAACTAATGACTTCTGGGAGAAGGATTAGCCTTTCCCAGAGATGAGCCCTTTATCTGCTGTCCAATGATGAGTGGTCAGTCCTGAAACCACAAACACACAAATAACCAAAAAGACTCAGCAACTGCATTTATATACATACATATATATGTAACAATACACATATACGCACATATAGAAAAAGTATGCAATAATAATAAAAAAGATATCAACATGAAAGTGGAAAATATCCAAGAGGTATATGAGGGAAGCTAGAACGAAAAGTAGTATTCTTCAGTTTCAATTAAACAAACAAATTTTTTGGAAAATAAACTAATTGATATTTAAAAACAATAGCCAACATAAAATTTGAGATTGAAATTTTACATACTATAAGACAACTACAATTTGAAATATCTTACATAATTTCCACAGGTACTCCAGAGAGTATTTTCATAACTAATTAAAGCATGATGCACATAAAAGAATCAGTTGACAATGTCAGCATTAAATATATTAAACATAAAACACAACCTTGAAATTAAAGAAAAATTTTAAATTAAAATGTTCCTCATAAATGAAGACCAAGTGGGGCAGGGGCTACAGTCCCTCTTAGAAGAAGTAACAAAATACTCAAGGGAGCAAATATGGATGCAAAGTGCAGGACAGAAACTGAAGGAGGGGCCATCTGCAGACCATTCCACCTGGGTATCCATCCCATGTGCAGTCACCAAAGGTAGATGCTGATATGGGTGTCAGGAGGTGCATGCTGACAGGAGCCTAACATAACTGTCGCCTTAGAGGTCTGCAAGAGTCTGACATATTCAAAGGCAGATGCTCACAGCTAACCATTAAACTGATCATGGGGTTCCCAACAGAGAAGATAGAGTGAAGACTGAAGGAGTAGAAAGGGTACGGGACCCCATGAGGAGAGCAACAATACCAACCAAACAGAGCCCCCAGGGTCTAAACCACCAGCCTGGGAGCACTTAGGGAGGGACCCATGGCTCCAGCTATATATGCAAGGGAACTATATATAAGTGGGAAAAGAGATTCTTGGTCCCATGAAGGCTGGACATCGTAGGGGTGGTATTCGAGGGTGGGGAGGTGAAGTTCTGGGGAGGGTGGGTGTGGGTACACCATGATAGAGGCAGGAGGAGGGGGGAAGGGATAGGGAGTTCCTGGGAGGGAGGGGGGAAAGGGGGTAAGGGGAAAACACCTGAAATGTAAATAAAAGTTCCAATAAAAAAAAATGTTCTTCATAAAACTAGTGACATGATGATAAATAAAAGCACATGATTATATATCAAAAATAATTATTATAAATGTGCATCTTTTTATTAGTATTTGTTAGCATTAATTATATATAATAGTGGGCTTCATTATGGCATTTTCATGTATGTATATAATATATTTGGATCATGTCCATTCTCCATTATTCTCTCCTTTTACTTTCATGGTTTTTGTTGTTTTGTAACTCAGTCAGTGAATTTAATTAGAATTGTTTACAGGAACATGAATAACTTAACAGCAGTTATATCATATCACTGAGGAAAATCTCTCTGTCCCTGCCCCCAGCAACCTTGTTTAACTGTCAATCCTCAGGGAGGGGTGGGGCCTCATGAGACCCTCCTCACGCAGGAAGGAATATTGATGGGCCTAAGTTGTATAGGTGACAAACAGAAAGTCACATCCTGAGTACAATGGCCATGTGTGCCCAGGACACAGTTCTGTAGCATCTACCCATTCCTCTGGCTCACATTCTTCTATAAGGTTCATTAGAATGGGGAATATGGATGCTTCATTGATAAAGATCCAACAGTCACTCATTCTCAGCACTTTTCCCAGTTGCGTCCCTGAGTAACTGCTACCTACAAAACAGAATCTTCTCCAACCAAAATCAATAGCATTAGTCTGTCGACCTAATCATAAATATTTAGAAGGCAGTTTGACAGGCAATGATTACTTTTTTAATATTAATAATCTTTTTGTTGTTTTTAAAGTAAGCTCTTCCTGTATACTCTCAGCTGGCCAAGAATTCACTATATACCAGACTGGACGTCAACTTGAAGCAATCCTCCAGCTTCAGATATAGGCAAAAGACTCCATGTCAGAATAAACAATCCATTTTGTGATTTCAATTCAAAGAATACGCATATGCTATTTTAGTTTTTTGAGGAAGAACTTTACAATTGAAACTAGTCTTGATTGAAACTATCTTATAAGACCCCAACATGACAAAACTCATTCTCTTAATAAATGATTTTAAATAATTATTTTGCAAAAATCTTTTACCTCTGAAAGGTAACAAGAAATGTTCTAGTTACTTCAGACCAGTGGTTCTCAACCTTCCTAATACTATGACCCTTTAATACAGTTCCTCATGTTGTGGTGACCCCAATCATAGATTTCTTTCATTGCTACTTCATAACTGTAATTTTACTACTGCTATAAACTGTAATGAAAATATCTGATATGCAGGATAGTTGATATAGACGCCCCCCCCCAGTGCAGGTCACAATCCACAGGTTGAGAACTACTGCTTTAGGCAAAATAAACACAATAAAAGTGTAAGAAGGAGGTGCTACTTCTTCTAGGCCATGGAAGTAAAAAGAAAAGAGCTCAGGAAACTCACTTTGGGGGTGAAGGACCTTAGCTTGCAGTTGTCTCACAATAGAGGAACCAGAAGACAGAGTTCCTTTTTCTACATCTTGGATGCTCTGCTGAGGCTGACTGAATCCGATTGAAAGCAGAGGACAGGAACACACAGATGTCACTGATCAGTAGCTACCCAGGACAGAAACCAGGTTAGGGAAGGTAGGAGAAGAATTCTGAGCATAAACAGGAGGCATCTGATAATCCAAGGGTGGTTTTATATTCATGTTTTTAACTATGAATCCTTATTCAAAATTCAAAATTACATAGAGAGCAATTACTTAAGGCAAAGGCATTCACTAGCATGGAAGACTTAGAACCCAAATTCATACTTCATAGAAATGCCTACAGACCACTCTCCTGTATCTATATAATATTCCAGTGATCCATGCACTGTGGTCCTCAAAAACCAAAGTTGAACTGATAAACATAAATAACCAAGATTTCTCTCATCATAATTAGTGCTCCCCTCCCCCCACCCCAAAACACCTCCCAGCCATATCCTGACATAGAATACTATTTTCTCAAAAAGGCTTCTAGGACTGAAGAAACTAATTTGAAGGGTTAGAGAGGGTGTTCATCTTTGTTTCTTTACTTCTTTCATCATCCTCCCAAGACACCGTCCACTCAAATGCTACAACCTGCAGTGCTCAAGAAGGCCTACTTCTTTCATATTCTTCTCAACACTTGGTATTGGCATTTTAGCAGATATTTTTTATTGTGTTTTAGATCCAAAAATAATGCCTGGGAGTAGGGAGTTGACTTGGTTGGTAAAGCATTTGCCATGCAAGCATGAAGATCTGAGTTCAGTCTCCAGTGCACACTTCAAAATAGATGATAGATAGATAGATAGATAGATAGATAGATAGATAGATAGATAGATAGGTGATAAGAGATAGAGAGAGATAGAGAGATGATAGATAGGTAGGTAGATAGATAGATAGATGATAAGAAATAGAGATAGAGAGATGATAGATTGGTAGGTAGATAGATAGATACTAGACAGACAGACAGACAGCTGTATATGATAACACACACACACATAATCCTAGTGCTTAAGAGGTAAAGATAAACAGATTCCTGGGGTTCACTGACCTGCTAACCTAGTTTAATAATGGAACCCCAGGCCTATGAGAGAGTCTGTCTTAAAAAAAACAAGGCATATGCTCATGAGAAATGACACTGAAGTCACCTTCTGGCCTCTACATATATGCATACATACTTACTTTTACATGCATCTGCACACCAGTACACACATATACATACAGGTTTTAAAAATATTCTTATTAATTCAACCTGAATTTCTTTTGTTACCAATCAGACATTTACTATGTATATTTATTAGTCTTTTGACTAATTCATTTGAATGTCTTTGTTAGTTATGTCTGCCTTCCTCATTGTGAATTACAAACGCTCTTTATATAAATGATTTGGGTAATAAATATCTCATGTGTCTTCAATATGGTATATTTTAAGACATATAATGTTCAATGTCTGTGGATACATTTATCAATATTTTCTTTGAAGATTTCTTATTCCTTCTCTTGATGCCATATGTAAAACATCTTTTACATAAAAATGGTCTCTTTGTAGATGAGCATCCATGGCCTCTTTGTCCTTTACTAATAAGGAGACCATTCACTAATAAGAAATGCAGCAATGACAACATACAGTATTGGTGAGCTCAGAAACCAACAAGAGAAATACAGAAACTGCAAATTGCTAGATGCAAGCAAACAATGGAGAACAATACTCTCTCAGCATCAAAAGTAAAGAACAACTGTGAACTTGAGAAATAGAATAACATCTTTTCCTATTGTCAAGTCTGATTTAGTTTCAAGCAGGCCTATAGTACAGGCAGAGAAGGTTCCCAAGAGATGGAGTTTGTCAAAGACACAGAGTTCTGGACCTGGACCTGAAAGCTTCCCCAGTCCCAGAAGGGGCAACAGTCTCTCTCAGATTCAGGTACATACAAGTCCCAACAGTGTTAATAACCTGGTTTAGTAAGCTCTTCTTTCTGAGTGATTGAAAAGCAACTGCTTGACCAAAAAGGCTATTTTTAAAAAGTATAGAACAGGAGGCATGAGAAACGAAGAAGGAAAGCCTACCCATTTCCAGCCACCTGCACCTGGCAAAGCCCCCCTCTCAAGGGACCACTCCTCCTGGACAGCTGGTGTTTCCCACCCCCGCCTCAGGCCTGGCCCCCAGCCATAGACATGCTCCAAATGATGCCTATCCTACACGGATCTTTGCAGATGCTATTTTGATAAAACTCTAATCCTTTCCCTGCTCCTCTACCATTAACCCTCAACCCCCTGCCTTTGTGTTTGTGAGCCTGTGTGTTTGGTGAAAGGAGGGGGCAGGAGACAGAGTAGCTTCAGAATCAGCAAACACAGTCTCCAGTTTCATGGGTTGGAGTAATGCAGGGAGATGGATGTCTGGTCTCAGCTATTGGAGACAGACAGAGGCTGGAGAGAGAGAGCAAGAGGCCACCCTATCTGGCCTTCCACTGTCTGGAAATGCAAAACAAGACGGGCAGCATAGAATACTAGGAGTGTACGGACTTTTTTCTTCTAGATATAAATACGGATTTCATTTTCCATCTCCTTCTTTCCTCTGCCCCCTACGGACTCACCAGATGAAGGATTTCATAAGTTGTACTGTGGTAGATAACAAAAATAATGTATGAGACATGATAAGTAGGTAGGCAGGTCGATGGTTGATAAATAGATACATTTGTTATTTATCTAAATTTAAATTTTAACTCAAACTATATGGGGGCAAATTTGTGAACATTATAACTAAATCTGGCTTGTAATCATCGAGCCCCTTCCACTAAATACATCCCATCCCCTGGCACATTCCAAGAGAGAAGGCATGCTCTCTCTGCTTCCTTTTCTTCTAAAGAGGTCTTCTAAAGGCTTTGGGTCCAGCTCAGTGGGACAGCACTTGCCTGGAATGCACAAAGCCCTGAGTTTAACCTGCTCCCAGCATTGAAAATATAAAATTCTTGGCAACAATATTAGTCACAATAGTTCACATTACAGTTCACTGTGCACTTACCTGGGCACTATACTGTTAAACAGATACTTGTGCTTCTTAATACAAATGAATATGAATTGGAGCTGGGGGGGTCAATCAGTGGTTGAGTATTTACCTAGCAAGCACAAGGCCCCAGATCCTAAAACAACAACAAACCTATGTGAATTTTATTAATGCACAATGCATACAACCCAGTAAAATACGATTTCTTTTCCTCATTTTATTTATTACAATAATGATAACAGCCTCAGCTCCCTGAACTTCAGTGAGCCCCCTCCTGCCTTCAGGCCACTGAATCCTGCTGCCTGCTCCATTTCTTCGCTACCACCGATCAGGGTGAGTGCCTAAGATTCCCTTCTGCCAAGAAGGGACATTGTCAAAGCTGGCAGCAGCTGCTGACACAAGCAACTCTGGAAGCCTCCCCTACACCGCCCCCCTTGCAAATTCCGTCCATTATTTCACTCTTGGAGCTTTTAAAAGCCCAGGTGTAGGAGCTTTGTCAGAGGAGAATTTAAAAGATAAATAAAGCAAAATCCCCTTGGCATCAAACTAGTTCTAGCTCGGGGGAGGGGGGAGATCTTCTAGGACTCGGCTGTCCATGTAAGGAGACAATGGCCATTTCTTAGTCCTAACTCCAAAACTAGGGAAAAGCTGGAGTGTATGACAGGGATGCTCCCACTTTTACATCAATACTAGCTATACTAGAAATACCCACTGAAGTTAAACTCATATACGTAAGCAGGAGTAGACATAAACTAGCCAGTTAGGCGAAATTCATCCTCACATTCCAAGGCCAGCTGGGCTGTATGACTCAAGTGACAGTTACAAGAGTTCTTGGAGCTATTCGCTATTTCTATCTACAAAATAGTGCCAATCACTACAACACCCACTCCAACACCGCATTAGAGTCCATGGATGGATAAGGAGGCATACATCACTGTGCCTAGCATGCAGGAGACAGAACTCTGCATGCCAGGAACTGGAAATATTTACTATCAAGAACTTTGATATCTTTCAGGACAGCCAAGGCTCCACAGAGAAACTCTGTCTCAAAAATGCAAAACAAAACAAAACACCAAAGAACTCTGATGTCTCCTATTCCCTTCTACTTACCTTTAGTCCAAAACACATGAATCTCTTCTTTGACATTCAGCACTATAGATTCCTCAAGCCATTTCCCTTCTTCATTCTCTATTTCCCCTACCCTTCCAATTCCAAACAATTCTAGAACTCCATGCCTGCAGGCTGGAGGTTGACTTACTCAGTAAAGTGTCTGGATGCAAGCCAAAGTATCTAAGGACACCCCCAATACTCATGCTAAAAGGTGGGAGGGGGAAGCTGGATACAGTGTGACACATTTGCAAACTCAGAGGTGGACACAAGTAGATTTCGTAGAGCTCATTGGCCAACCATCTAGCTGAATCCATGAGAGACCCTGTAAAATAAACAAATCAACAAACAAACAAGATGAAAGACAATTTTAAAAGACATTATTCTTAGGTACATCTGGGTAATGTTGGTTACCGTCATGACAGAATGGATCCCTCCACTTTGCCATCACTGGTCTGTCATCTAGGTAGCATGTTCTGTCAACCTTTCTTTTATCATCACCTTAGCTTCCTAGGGGCCCTTTTCTAGAATCACTCTGACATTTGATCCAGTGACCCAGACAAAAGCCATGCTTAGTGTAAGCTATAGCCAAGAATGTTTCATAACCATTTAGTATCTTGGGCTGAATGATGGAGCCATGAAGAGTCACAGGAAGGTAGAAAAGTTCTTCAAACCCACCTTCTCAGTAATACATTGTTTTTGGTTGTCTGTGTCTACCCAAGTTGCCTTTTAAACCAGCAACTTTCAACATTTGCCTCTGGGCCATTAGGATATGCAAGCTAATACAAGAAGGTGCCATTTTGATGGCTTGTGCCCATCTAAATAGTTCACAAATACTCATTAATCTGTGTTCTGTTTATTCAACAAGCATCTCATGTCCTACAGCATGCCAATTGCCTGAGACAGCTGTTAGCCTTGTGCTCATGACCACAATTCAAGCTGAAGAAATACCATGTGCACCAGGATCAAAGACACAATCTTGCTGACCCTCCTATCCTGGATGAGAACTCATACACATCCTTCCCAGATTCCCATGGCCCCTGTCTATTTATCTCCTCTGTTCACGAACGTACTGTACTTACCTTGAAGGCAGTTATGTTGTATGCATCTGCACCTCTCAGGGGCCATAATTGATTAAATCTGGGGACCCCCTAAACAGTCAAATACCTTACACATAGGAGCTCCATGAGTATTTTCTGAACTTGTTTTTGCCCTCAGTGCAGTATACTTATATGTTATGTCTATATATAGATATTACACATAGACATGAGCTTATTAGTTATATGAACTTAGACTTCTCTGGGATTCAGATTCCAAGAGAAAACAATGATCCCTTCCAACACAACTGATATATATATATATATAATATATATATATAATTATATATGAACAGCTCTTAAATTACTCTGGAAATATATTAAATTTAATAATCATGCCATGATGTTACATTCTTTTAATTGTAAGTTCCTTATTAAAAGCTGAGCGTTCTATATCTGGATCTGCAGGCAGCAGAAAGAGACAGCAAGCCACTGGTCCTGGTTTGAGCTTCTGGAACCTCAAAGCCCACCCCCTAGTGACTCACTTCCTCCAACAAGGCCACACCTCCTATTAGTGACACTCCCTGTGGGTCTATGAGGGAGCATTTTTATTCAAATCACTACAGATGACAAGGTTCTTGTCCAGAAGAAATATGACATCTTTATCTTCTTTCCTGTCACACAACTTAGTTTTCAGTTCTGACTTCCATAGAGTCATAGGACTGTAAGATGAAAATCCTATAACATGATGGCAAACGAAGGTGAGGATACTTCCGACTATCAGAGAACTAGAGACAAAGCTACATCAATCAGTTCTGTGGCCTATAGGACCTTGGTAAAACTCCCTACTGTTTCATTTTAGAGAGAAAAAACAGTTCTTACTTGTAGTGTCCCATGATAACTGATCTTTGCTTGCTCTCTCTCCAAAACAAAATTCCAGTATTTTGGACTCTAAGATCCCAAGAGTAACCACATCTTCCACATGCCTAAATAATTGATTGTAGGAGCCAGGCCTACAAAGCACCAGTTTAAAATGCTGTTAGGACCATCCATAGGCTTCTGAACTGGCAGCAGAGGAACAAGGCCCTCTGGACTCCCATCCCCACAACTAGCTGCCATAATACCCATCTACCATTATCAGTATCTGACCCCTTGGGCAGATCAAGCTAGTTCCTAGGGCCTGGCCTTCCCATGGACCTGGCAAGCAAAGCCTATAATAAGGTTCAGAGTGTCTTTTCAGATAGCAGCTGGGGAGGTAATGCTGCCAGGGTCACAGAGGACAAAAAAGGGAGAGTGTTCTGGAAGAGAAGAAGGGAGAAGAGACATTGATGAAATACAACAGTGGATGCTTTTGAAAAATGCTCCCCGTCAGCCTTTCTTCCCTGGAGATCTTCCATTTAGTCCAAACACAGCTCTGGTTCCAGAGAAGCATAGGAAACTTGTGGCTTCCAATGTGAAAAAGGAAATGAAGTAGCATCCCTACATCACTCTCTTCTCTTTCCTTTCCCCACTGCTACCAGATAAAATCTCCTTCCAAGTGTTCCCCAGTATGAGCCAAGTTAAGGGCCACCAGGAACTCCTGCTGTTCCCAAATGCAACAAACACTGGATGTCCTGAAGCCATTCAGAGCCAGCTCTTTTGCTTCCAATGGCACAGGCTTGTGATTGAGTCACTGTGGTCCTCGGGTCATATTGTGGATTGTACTTTATACTCAATGGAGAACAAATCTAAGGACTTGTAACAGGAGGGCTTGAGGTTAGACAAAAGGATGCAGCTAAGAACAGAAGATAAAAAAGCCCTAAGCCTTCTTCCTGGGAGAAGAAAGTATAAGCCTTGGAGTAAATCTCGCCTGCCATAAAACTTGGCCCTGGGCAACTGGCACCAACCTTTAATGCTCTCAGTTATTTTAACTATAACACTAAGACCCAACCTTACCACATGTGTATCTAGTTTGGCTTAAGGTTTATCTGTACATGGTAAATTGTAATCGAATTTGATATGTAAATAGACTGTATTTGCTCTTCTTGGTCTCTGCCAATCCCAAGCAGCCAATCATTCAAGCCATGTTTAAATAAGAGAGATGCTAGCTGTAAGCAACTAGGCTGTCTCTGCACTTCACTTCTGTTTTCTGTATGACACTCTTCTCTGGATTTAAATACAGCCTATCATGTTGTGGTAGGAAGCATTCTGAACTACTTTTAGACTGGGTTACTACCTGAGTCCAGGATCATAAACCAATTCAGATTGCAAAGAGTATATTTGTTGCAATTTTTCTCTTTTAATGCACCCTGTTTCCGAAGGTTCATGAGAAACAATAGATTTGAATAAATTTGTTAAGTTAGCTATGCCTTCCCTCCACTAAGGGAAAGAAGACAGAGTAGATGAAGCAACCACAGAAGACAAAGGGTATCAAGAGGATGCTCAGAGATGGGATTTATGAGATAGAGAAGGATCCTTCTCAGTTTATCAAATATCAAGAGAGAAAAAGAGAGAGAGGGAGAGGGAGAGGAGAAGGAAAGGGAGAGAGAGAGAGAGAGAGAGAGAGAGAGAGAGAGAGAGAGAGAGAGAAGAGAAAGAGAGAGGGAGAGAGAGAGAAGCTAGCTCAGATACAGGTATGGAGGGAGCAGTATGAGGGATAAATCCTCTTGACCACTAGGCTGTTCACTCAGCATTAAGGTGTGATGAACACACAGCACCTATAAAAAAGCAAGGGTAAGCTGTCAACTGAAGACAGTGATTGCTTGCAAGTCCCTAGAAACAAAGGAATCCAGATCCCTTCCTCTATCTCTCACAGCAAGGAGGCTGCCTGACACTTCCTCCATGGGATCCAAAGCAGAAGAGCCCATTGAACTGTGTGGAATTCTTCAGGAACTCCTCTCATCCATCCCTCATGAGTCCCCTAACCCTACTTGTGTGTCTGTCTTCCAACTCACCCACCCCCTGGGCTCTGTGCTATGAAGAGCCAAGTGTTCACCTTTCAGACAAGAGGCTGGAGAATTCTCTGGAAAACTGGAAGGTTCTATGGAAGAGGTCTATAGATTCCAGCATTTAAGGGTCTTCCAATGAGAACTACCACTTGCAGCTTAGTCAACCCAAATAATAGAGCCTGAATAAGTATTCCAACAGCCCCAAAGCCCTGCTAGCAAGCACACACTCCAATCCATTTCCTTTACACTATAAAATGCAACCAACATGGAAAGAGTGTGGACCTGCATGGCTCAAATAATTATATTAAAAACACCTGTGCCTCCCACTTGACTTAAGAAACAAAATCTCGCCAATCATTTTGAATGTTTGCACGTTCCTGCCTCATTGGGTTCTCCCCCATTTCAAAGTAACCACTATGGCCAATTTTGTTTTCATCTTTTTTGGTTTTGATTTTTTGCTTTCCTTTGTAATTTTGCCACACATGCATGTGTCTTCAAACAATTCATTGTTTCATTTTGCTTCTTTTGAAGTTTACATAAACGGAGTCCTAGTGTATTTAGTCTATGATTTTCTGTGTTTGCCCAACATTATACATTTGAGGTTGAGCCACGCTGAAATGTGTATGGATATGGTTTTTTTTCAGTGATGGATAGAACAATGTTGTATGACCATTCTTTTGAGTGTGGATTTAGGTTGTTTCTTTGGCTTGTGTTGTTATGAAAAATAACATGTTGGTAGACTTCATGTATGTTTCTCACTCTCTCTGTATTGCAGATTCTTTATTCTGTATGCATAGAAATTGGAGTATAAATTTTGCTCATGCTCAACTGTGAGAAACAATGTAAAAGAATTCCAATGGTGAGGTGAGCGTTCTTCCTTTCTACTCCACCATCTATATGAGAATTCCTCAAGCCCCCACATACTTGCCAACCCTTAGTATTGTCAGCTATATTCATTTTATAAAGGAAGTGGTCAGTTGTCTCCAAAGTATGAATAGTTGGAGGAAATCCATGCTGGACCAGGTGAGATGGAGGTTGGTTGGTTGGGGCTTAAATGTCTCTACATGTGTGTCCCTTAGCCAGATGAGGATGTCTGACTTAGGTTGCCCACTTGGAGTACTTTTTTCAAAGCTAACTATTCCAGCTTTAGCCAGAAATAGCCACATTAGAATGATCTTACCATTGGAAGATTCCAGCTTTCCCTGCTCCTTATCTCCCTCTGTCTCTTTCCCTCTCTTCTTTTCTACTCTATTTTTCCCACTTCTCTCTTTTCTTCTCTTGCTTACCTCTGACCTTCTTTTTCTATGACCTCCTCTCCCTCCTCCCTACCATCTTATTTGCTGCTTCGCTCTCATACACCAGATAAATGCTAATGTGTGCACACAGTTACATGTCTGGTACCTACAGAAGTCAGAAGAGTGTCCAATACCCTGGAACTGGAGTGACACATGGCAAACTACCATATAGGTGCTGGGAACTGAACTGAGTCTTCTGAGAGAGCAACAAGTGCTCTCAACCACAGAGCCATCTCTCTAGATCCAACTTTTCCTAAAATGATGTTTTACAAAAGACTGTTCTTTGTAAGCTTTGGGAGACAATTAACATTCCACTGGTTTATTTTGAGGATATGACCCAGAGTAGAGAAAAGGGAAAACTAGGATAAGGATACTGTGGTGGTTTGAATAAAAACTATCCCCATAGCCTCATAGGGCTCTCTAAGGAGGTGTGGCCTTATTGGAGTAAGTGTGGACTTGTTGGAGAAAGTACATCACTGGGAGTAGGCACTGGGGTTTCAAATGCTCAAGTCAGGCCCAGTCTCTCTCTCTCTCTCTCTCTCTCTCTCTCTCTCTCTCTCTCCCTCCCTCCCTCCCTCCCTCCCTCTCTCTCTCTCTCTCTCTCTCTCTCTCTCTCTCTCTCTATATATATATATATATATATATATATTGTGTGTGTGTGTGTGTGTGTGTGTGTGTGTTCATGTGTTGATGCATGTATGTATAGATATCCATATGGAAACTTCTTGCTGCATTTTCTACTAGGAGGAATGGAACTTGCTAACATTTGACATATTATTAGCTCGGTTCACTAGACTTGCCTGGTTCCTAACACATGACATGCCTATGGTAATCAGAATTCTTCCAAAGGGCAGTAGTTCTCAGAGAAGTGTAGATAGGAAGACTATAGGAGCAGTCCTCGCTGTCTAGTAGGTATGTGTATGCACAAGGTGCCAAAAACCAATTAGAAACTCTGAGAGTAGTCATCTAACTTCTTTCCTCCCATGGAGAAAGATGAATCAGATTATAAACTCATTGAAGAATGACTAATAGCACTTTAGGGATGAAAGATTTGAAATCATGTCTAATCCAAGGTTTCTCAAAATGTAGTTTCTGGAGCAGAAGTACCAACATACAGAAATGTTCATAATTGCAGAATGTTTTTGTCTTCATCTAATTTTACTGATTCAGAAATTCTGGAGATAGATGATGGGAATTTTAAGGAGTCTTTTACATGATTGTTGTGGACATTTAAGTTCAAGACCACCCATCTAAAATTATCCTGTTGGAGTAGGAAGGAGAAACATTGGTAAATCTCAGAGCATAGATAGTATTGTGCAAGAATGTGCATTCTCACACACATTCATATTGTGCAGACTTCTGCTTTCTTCTGAGAAAGGGGCAAGAAAATACTTAGCATTGGCTACCCCAAAACTAGGATTTGAGATTTGAATGAATTGTTTCTTTGTGCAAAGCTACCTGCTGTGCAGCAGGGTGCATGGCCACTTCTAGACTCCTAGAGCACACTGGGAGTATTTCAAATGCTGTACTCTTCATACCCATTAATAGTGAATGTCTATATAACTTATGATTATTTGCTTATAGATGTATTCTCTGTGTCTGGTGTAAGTTCTAAAGAATAAGATTTGAGAACAAGTTTGAATGTTTGGATATGTTTCTTTAGCATTTATCTGGCATATGAGAGCTAAGAAGTAAATAAAGAGGGTGGGGAGGAAGGCGAGAGGGGTATAGAGAGAAGAAAGGATGTGAGAGAAGAAAAAGAAAGAAATGGAAGAAAGAGAGAGTAAATGGAGAGAAGGAAAGAGACAGAGGGAGGAAAGGAGCAAAGAAAGCTAGAATCTTCCAAAGATAAGATCATTCTAACCTGGCTATTTCTAGTGAAAGCCAGAATATTCTGGAATAGATTTGAAAAACGTACTCCAAGTAGGCAACCTAAGCCAGATATCCTCATCTGGCTAAGGAACACACATGTACAAATATTTAAACCCCCACCAACCAACTTTCATCTCACCTGGTCCAGCACATATTTCCTCTAGTTGTTCATACTTTGGAGACAACTGACCCCAGTACTTTTGGAGAAACTGGAAACTAGTAAGCAACTCCTGAGAGAAAGATACTCAAGGAAATTGTTGTGCATTAGAGTCATACACTCTTTAGATATATGAGGGGATGGCATGGGAACAGGTCCTGGAGGTTGTGGGCTGATAGAATTCTCTGTTTGACTGAATCTTAACAGCCACATTGACCCTACAGAGTTGTGAATGTGTCTCAGAACAGAGAAACCTCTGGAGAATTTAAGAAGTAGCCACAGTTTCTTGGATTCTGACTTGGAAAAGATGTTAGTTGATACACCATGATGCAATAGGGTTTGATATTTCAGAAGGTCCAGATGGGGGAAATTTACCTCTGTTCCAGGAGAGGAGATGGGAACAAGAGAAAGCAGACCACATGTCTGATAAAACCCGGAAGATAAGGTAGTTTTCAGGTCAACATAATCCCAGTCAAGATGGCAGGAAAATATAGCTAAATATCTCGGGGTAGGGGAAAGCAGTGACACCAGCTCCTCTCACCCCACCCACTCCCTTTCCCCAGTGATCAGGAAATGGCATCATGGAAGACAAACTGGTGTCCTCATGTCTGCAGCCTTGGGACTTTCCTAAATGGAGAGAGAATTCTTATTTCTGGAATTTTAAAAAATCTTTGTGTTGGATGTCTTCCCCAGTACCAGCTTCCAAGTTGGAATGGAGACTAAGTGAAAGTCAGCTTTTGCTGAAAGTGGAAGAATGGATTTAATGACCCCTAAAGGACCCCATCAACAGAGGTACTCCAAAAAAGAAAAATAGGCAGATAGGAAGGAGGCAAATGATACAGGAGACAGTGGAGGGGACAAAGCCAAGCAGTGGGTCTGAAAAGTTCATATGGGGACATGTGAAAGGCATGGAAAGTGATTCTGAGTCCAGTGATCCACTCAATAATGGAGCAGACATCTATGCTACCTGTCACAGGTTATGCCAAGCCCCTGCCTTCTAACTGTTACCATGGGTAATGGGTAACAGGTAGGCCAACACTGGAAGTGGCAGTTCTATATCATTTTGCCAACAGACCTGTCAGGGAACATTTCTAGGCACTATTATATATAATCTTCTCAAAAAAAAAAAAAAAAAAAAAAAAAAAAAAAAAAAAAAAAACCCTTGTTAGTACCAAATGAGTATCTGTGGTACAGGAGGGTAACTGACAGGCCCCACGTGGTTCTAGTATAGACTGTAGTGCTGCAGTCTGTGTTCCTATCATAAGGCACTAAGAGGCAGTGTTAGTGCTGTGATCAAGTTTACAAAGAAAAGTAAAGACAAGGTGATAAGATAGCAGAGAAGAAGGCTGAGCCTTTTATCAAACCGCAGTTGACTTCTGTAGGATGCTAGACAAATAACAAGAAAACCATTAAAGCTTGAGCTAACTAAGGGAATGAGAAAAGGAGCTAAGTGTTTCTTCTTCCTCCCTCTTGTTCTCCCATACAACACACACACACACACACACACATTAGTTATGTTTCTCAAGGAAACAGTGACTAATACACCTATCAAGAGCACAGCACAACACATGTATCTTACAATTCCTGGGGAAGTAAACGCACAATGGCCTTAAGAAATATCCTTCATGCAAATTAAATGCTTGCACATTTGTTCAGAATACAGCTACCACAGGAGGATTTCAAGTGCTTCCTCAACTTCACCCTCATCCAGAAGCTTCAGGCTTGGTGACATGGGAAATTACTTGTCAATTTCCTTTTCTGATCCCCAGGGAAGGAGAGAGAGGAGGGAGAAGGTATGCACCCCATTGTAAATGCCAGGGCAGGAACTATAGGAGTGGTCATGGCTTTGTGCACTTGATCTTTGTGTCCAAGAAGACAGTTATGTAGTGAATTTCACTGGTGCAGATGAAACCTACCTCTACACTGACACAGGAAGCCAGAGTCAACCTGTGCAGATTCATGGATTAGTGACATCCAAAGGTCAACCATCTCATTCCTGCCTTTCTTCAACCACTAACAACCACGTCTTGAGGAATTTGCCAGTGTATGAGAGACAGAAATGGTTTTCACTCAGAAAAGAATCTGATTTGACCAGCACTTCAATTTTAAAGATTAGAGAACTTCTAATTGAAAGCCAGCTTCTCTGCCCCACACACCAAAGCATCAAACACACCCTGACGCATTTTTGTACAGTAGTAACTAATCTGAAACCAGGCAGATAAGGCATTATGTTAACTCTACTGATTCTCATGGTCCTTTGGGATTTTATGCTGGCCTGCTTCTATTGTCTACTGTATGCCTATGGAAGCCCACCCTACACAGTCCTGAACCCCCAATCCTCTGAAGAAAGACCTTGCCTATTCTTCTAGGGTACGAAGAAAAACTTTGCCTCGTACACTCAATACTCTCATTTTAAGTGGATGAAGTACAGAATTCAGCTATATCTAGCTGAAGTGATAATGTGACTTCTATCGTGGTAGGCAGAATCAGCGTGCACAGACAGTAAGAAGGAACTGGAGACCGCTCTAAGAGAATAACTCAGCCTCAGGCCCAGAGGGAGAGCCCAGAATGGAGATGTTGGGGCCAAGGAATGCTGCCTGGACAATTTCAGGTGACAGCTTGGGCATACCTGGAGGAGAAAGGAACAGGGTGTGAATGCTATGCCTTAGGATTCATTTAAAGTCACACCATAGAAAATGCCTAATGCTCTCTCTTGGGCCCCTAAGGCCCAGGCTGGTGGAAGGGAAGAAGCTAGAGTGATTACAAAAGTCAGTTCAAAAGGGAGAAAGGGTGGAGCAAACACCAGCCATCCTGCTCACTGGCTTCTAGATTACCCTGGGTTTGCAGCCAGCTCTGTACTCTTCCTGGAGCTGTTAAGTGGGTTTCTAGAAGAGATTTCAGAAGAATACACTGATGTCCTTCCTCTAGTTGAATACACCATCTCCCCTGCCTTTCCCTTTTATCATCTCCTGTCACCCCACCTCTCTTCGAGACACACAAGCTCACAATGCCCACAGAGCCACTGTGGACTTCAGGAAGTACAACAGAAACTTCTAGAACCCAAGAGAACCTGGGAAACATTGCTCCCACTTCTTCCTTTCAACCAGGAATTAACTGAGAACCAAAGAAGAATCAAATGTTCAGGTTTTAACATGGGTATTGTGGTGCACACCTGTAGTCCCAGCACATGTGGGGTTGGGGGCAGAAAGGTCAGGAGTTCAGGGCCAACCTTAGCTACATAGTGAGTGTGAGGTTGGCCTAAGCTACATTTAGCCCCCATTTCAAAAATAAATACATAGATAACCCAGGTCTTAGATTTCCAGATAAAATCCCTTATGCTCAAGAAGGCACAGATCTGCTGTCAGCCAAATCCCCTGCCAGTACCAATTAGCCCAGTGGCTTTGAGCAGAGGGCTGTAGTAAATGCGAGGCTCCATCTATAGATGGAGTGTGTCATCATGCCAGATGCTGAGTGCTCTGTTCAGACAGCTGAATGAAGAGATGAGTGTGAGGGTGCTTTGGAAAATGTTCCTGCCACTGGAGGCATCACCCCACTCCTGAGTTCCCCAAATGTTTCACAACTGTCTAATTGGCCACCTGTAACTATTGAAATTCACATTAGTGGAGTCATATAAAATGAATGATACAGTTCTTTGGAAGCAATTGCTCCAGAGAACTTTCAAGGGCACAATGGCTACCTGTGGTTACAATATGAGAGTCCCAGTCTATACCCTAGCCATCAGAGTAGAGCATACAGTAGGCAGTGATTTGGGAGGGTCTTGAGGAACTGGAGGGTTCAGAGGAATCTGAGTGAAGGTGAAACTGCTTCTCTTTGGGCTACTCTGAACAAACCTTCTCTTCTTCTTCCCCTCAGAGATGTTCTGGGACTTTCGATGTGGATTAGAAATGGTAAACTCTTGTATAAGAAACCCTGAAACGTTTCTCACTGCAACAGAGATCAAGTATACCTGAGTACTGCCTGCTGGCCAGACCTCTTGAGAACTAAGTCCCCTATAGGAAAAATGACACCTAGTGAATCCACCATTCCTCCACCCAGGACTCTGACAGCAAGAGCGCTCAGCCAGAAAAGGAGAGTGAATAAACTGGGCATTGATGCATTCCCAGCCCATGGCAACCATAAGGACTGAAGTGTACAGGGGAGAACTAGCCTTCCAAGTGGCCCCAACTGGATCTTCAACCTAGGCATTTTCAGGGCAGATGGTCTACCTAAGTCTTGACTGGCTTTGGATCCCAGTTCCAAGTTCACGGTCTTTTTCTCAGCACACCAAGGCTGATGGTGCTAAACTGGGGTCTACACTGTCAGCAAGAAGAGTTCCTTCAGCCTGTGGCTCTCCATCCAGAAGTGTGATGCCTGGAGGTCTGTGCCCCTCCTGTGTTGAAGACTCCTCACCCTGACTTGGCCCCCTCTCTCTTCTGGGGGTAGCCAGAAGGCTGCTTTCATTGCCAAGCACGGTGGCTAAAAGAGAATAAAGGAAAGGGAAGCCATTAAAGATAAAGAAAAAGGGAGGCAAGGGATCCAGGTAGAAGGGGAAGAGAGAAAAGAACCAAGAAGCTCCGTGAATGATGAAGAGTTAGGGAAGACAGGGAGGGAGAAACCTCAGCACAAAATGTCCCAAGTTGCAGTAGGTGACATGTCTGCGCAGCTGGTTGCCGGCTCCCCTCCAAACCCAGACTCCCACCATCTGCTTGGCCAACTCTTCTTGGTGGCAGCTGGTCAATAGGATCCAGCAGAGACCAGGCAAGAAGCTTCGAGAGAGTGTTCTGGCGGGAGAGATGGGAGAGGAGGGCAGAGCAGGTTATCTTTCTTCCCAAAGCCCTTGAGTGTTCCTTAACATTTCTTCCTGCCAGAAGCAGAGGGTCTGAGAAATAGTGTCCCTCGGATTGGAGGTCCAGGTGTCAAGGGCAGGCTTTGCACATAGTCAGAGCTATTTCCACCTTCTAGAAAGCTTGGCTTAGTAGCTAGCAAGGAAAGAAAGGGATGTTGGTGGGAACCGGAACAGATGCATAATCTGGGGTCTACTGAAGATGAAAAGATGGGCCTGAGTCCCACACATTGGAGCCCCACATGCCTTCCTATCATGCTGATGCCTTTATTCATGTGGTAATGGCATTTCTACAAGGCCATTTCAGCCTCCTCTGATAACAAGGTCTTTCCAAACCTCAACAGACAACAGGTATGTCCAGAAATGATTACTGCTCCAAACCTTTCCAGCTGTGAGATTCAGAAGATGATCAGAGAATGGCCATTTGGTTCAACACTTTCAGGCCAAGGAATTACAAGTCTCAATTCTCAGCCTAGCAGCACTCTCCTTATCCATGATCTCTCCTAAATGAGCACCACATAAAAACAGCACACAGTGTTGCCCTGCTCCATAATAGAATCCAACGGGGTCTCAGGCTTCTCCCATCTCTTCTTAGAGCCTATGTCTTTTCTGCTAAGTTTGGACATCACTTTATTTCTTTAAATCACTCCAGACTACTTATTTAAACTGATCTTCATAGCCTTTTGGGACCTTTACCTCCCAGAACTATTTTACAACCGAGGCTGCAAGGTAACGTTTTCACTAATGTTATGGGACTTAGAGTCCCATGAATACAAAAATCTTGTTGTCTACCAATGGTTTCCACTTACTCACCACCCCCTGGGAAAGGTGTGCTGATGAAAACCATCACACAGGACCATTCACGCTTCCCTGAAGTGGCTGAGGTTGTGGGCACGTTTAATGGGAAGCCTCCATTTGCACTTTCCAAACAAATTCACAACTCAATTGTGCCGCTTGGATGGTTCCAAATCTCTCCTACTGAGCCTGATTTTCCTCCTACTTTTTTTTCTTAATTATTAAAAACACAGGCCATCTGCCATTCCAGGAGGAGGAGGAGATAGCCAGAGGGCCATAAATGGATCCTACATGATGCCAGGCTCATGATGTTTGTTTGCCTCTGCCAAGGCAGCCTCGACCATCCCATATAGAAGGAAGATCCCTGCTGTTCTTCACTGAGGGATTTCTGTCTCTCCACAGAAGAAAATCAGTTTAAAAGGATAAATGCAAAGTACACACAGCTAGGAGCAGGAGGTCAGAATGGATTAGGAGCAGAAAGGTCACCAAGAGAATCCCAGAGAAGTCACCCTACCCCCATCATTACCCCTACCTTCTCCCTTGGAAAGTCTGGCTTTTGTATGGCTTCCAGTCCCTGCTGACTCTGAAAATTCAAAGATCAGATTTCCATATTAAAGACTTCCACACTTTTTGGCTCCTCAGCATATTCATTTGCCTGAAGATTATAACCCAAGATTATAATCCCATAGTTTGAATGTAGCCAAAATTTACATTTTGCTTCATTCCCCTGTGAGTTCCAGAGCGCCGACTGAAATAGAAAAGAGTTTCTTTGACTTAGAGCTGATAGTAAGGCTAGCTTAACATGGAAGTCTATGAACTTACAAAGAAAATATTTGGTCTGCTACAAAAAGTTACTCAATTTACAAGTAGTAGACACAGGCTTCTGAGCCTTCCTCCACTGACAGTAGGGCACACAGCTTACAGTGTTAGAAAGTTAGAAACTAGACTTTCTGGCCAGCAAGCCCCAGAGTCCTTCTTTTCCAGTGTTGGGAGCATATATATGTATGTGTACATATATATTTACATGGGTTTAGAGGATCCAAACTCAGGTCTTCGTGCATGTATGGTAAAGTTCTTACCATGCACGTATCTCCCCAGATCCTTTACCTGGTTTTTACCATACACTTGAACTGGAGTTGAACAGAATACTAGATTGCTATTTTACTGCATTGTGAATCTAGGCAATTTACTCAACTTCTTTAGTTTCTGAGTTAAACTTTAACTTCTTTGTGCCTCAGTTTTCTTCTTTATAAAATGGGTATAGTTATAATACTTTTATCACAGAATTGCTAAAATTATCTAATAAGTTGGTACATACAAAGCTTTTGGAGTAAGACTTAGTAAGTATGTAATATTCTCATATTTGCAGCTAGCTTGAACAAGATACACTTCCAGGGATGGATCCCTTCTGTCTTGTACCTCAGTAGGATTCCCTTATTCTGCCCTGTGTCTGGGTTCCAGACACTCTTGAAAGTCCAGAATTCTGTCTCTAGAGGTGCAGATCAAGAAAGGAATATTGGCATGGGAAGTAGCCAGAAGCCCTGACACAAGACAGCAGAGTGGAGGCTGATAGCCTTGAACTCTTCACAGAGAAGGAAAGGTCTCCAGATTCACATCAACTAAAACTGTACTTCAGTGGTACATTGCCCAGCATGCACAAGGCCCTGAGTTCCATCCCCAGGATAACTTAATTAATTAGTTATTTAACTAATTTATCAATCAATTAATATAATTAAAAGATTCTTCTAGCAGATTAAACAAAAAAGCTATGACTGGAAAGGATCTTATGGTCCACAACAGCTGATCACAGTTGAGGGGTATATCTATCTCCAATCTGGTTCCCACACCCTAGAATCTATGCTGGCCTTAAAGACTTTGCTTCGCCCGGGGAATGTAGCAAAAGTAAAATCAAGGGACTTTGGAAGTCAAGTCTTCAAAAGCCTCTTTGGAGACTCTGCAATACTCTTTAGATGGTAGCTCAAGGCTATAACAGAGTACATCCAAGACCTAATAGGGCCCTAGATCCACTAAGTAATGTCATCATAAGAGAAAGGAAAAAGATTTGATACAGAGAAGAAAAGAAGAATAAGAAAGGAAACTATGTAATATCGAAAACAGAGGTGGGGTTGCTACATGCCAAAGCTTGCCACAGGTTGTTAGAAACTCTGAGCACTTGGAAGAGGCAAGAAAGGAGTCTTCCCTTTTCTGCTTCCTTGACTTGCTCTCCTGTGGAGTCACAACTGTCTGGTTTTCCCCATCTCTGCTTTATCTATACCTTCCCATACATCTCTTGTCTCTTGCCCCCAGATGTTCTACTCTGTCCAGACATTTCACATCTCATGCTCACGCATGGTCTCATGAGGGATGTGGTCTGTGCTCTCCCCTGCCCCCCATCTCCCCCGACCACCTGTTCCATCAGTACCAAATGTTATTTATTACCAATCTAACCAACTTCATTTAGGGGACAAACTCCAGCCCTCACCCTCTTCCTGCCTCTTCAATCTGAGGTGGAGACATCTGGAAACAAGTTTAATAAAGGGGCTGACAGGCAGTTAGTTCCTGGAGCTTCTCAGGCAGGCCCCAGGGAGCCATTCCACAGAGGAAGCCGGAAGAAGTGAGGCTAATGGACTGCTGGTCTCAAGGAGAATCCATTTGGCTGCTCCAGGATGGACAAGGGCTGCCTCCTGACTCACAGGAGGGAGCTGCACCTGCAGAGAGGAAGGGAAAGCCAGTGGCTCCCTACCAAAGGTCCTCTACTCCCTTTGTGCTGAGCCTTCACTCTTTCCATCTTGAGGGAAACACTAGAACTCTCTAAGACTCTGTCACTCAAAGATAGATTGGACCACATGGCTTCTCCGACTGCTCTCTAATAGTCTAGAATCCTGGAATTGACCAAAACTACCTGGTCAGAGACAGGCAAAAAGAAAAGTTCAGCCAGCACCTGTCGAATTGCCCATTGACAGGCACCCTGAGCTTTGTGTATTGTCTTGGGACATCAAGATAAATAAGGAAACTCACAGACTAGAAGGAAAGCTGTAGCATGTATACAAATCATTGCATAGTCTCTCGTGGGAGCACAGAGCTATACAGCTTTTTTCAATAAAAAGCCAGTGAGTCTGTAGCCCAGTGGGACCAAAAATCTTCCATCCAAGGAAAAGTAAGAAACAAGCATGGCCACGTGCAATGATGCCTCTGAGCTCTGGGTGGTAGTCTGTCCACCTTGACTTCTACAGGAACTGAGGTGCAGTTTACTAACAAAGTGGGGGAGGGTCAAAGGAAGTTTTCCTGGGGAAGAAAAACTTGAATGGCATCCTGAGTGGGAAGAAGAGGGTGTGGATTGTGTGAGCTTGACAAAAAGCTAAAAACAAACAAACAAACCAGGATTCCTTGTTCAGATATTTCAACACAGTAGGCTCAGAAGATGAAAACAAACCCAGGATCCTTCCCAGCACTGCAGGAGTCCATGAGTGAACAATCTCACACTAGGGCATCCCTTGGGTACTTCATGATGTGAGTTCTTTGTCAATATGTTGCCTCTATGGGCATCTGCCTATATAAGCAGTCACGAAACTATATGATTTCTATCAGTACACTTCATGCTATCTACTGAAAAGATTTTATGTCATGAGAAGGTTCACACATAAAAAGTAAAAGTAGGAAAAGAAGCCAAAGACCATTTCCAAACACAGCAAAATGATTTGTAGTCCACCTTCCTCCTCCAGTATCATACACCTCCCTGCCTCCCACAGTATCTTTTTGACCCCTCTCAAAAGAAGACATAATTCAAAAACAAATCATCATTTCCCATCCATAGTCAGAAACTCACATTGCCCTCTACGCTACTCACCATCCCCTCCCCAGCAAGAGTCTATTTAAGTGGTTGCTACTATGGCTAGGGTTTCACTCTCTCCTAGTGACTGGGAAACAGCCTCTATCTCCTGTCTCGAGCTAACTAGAGAAGCAAGAAGTTATGGGTCCTGCATTGAATCCTGTCCCTCCAAAATTAACAACCACGTGGAGCTAATGATAACAGTCTAAGGAGGGGAAAATCTGGAATAAACCTGGGGAATTTGGGTGAGATCTGGCTCTACAGCTAGCAAAGGATCACCAGGTCACTCCCAGTTTTCTGGGTGGGAAGTAGGTATTTTATTTCTTCCATTAGGGTGACTTTCCATGTGATTAACATCCCTGGTTTCTCCAGTGTATACCTGTGAGTACAAAGATCTTCTGCCCTCTATAGACAGGCCAGCCTGTCCACCTGGCTTTTAAGTTGGTGCTGGGAATTTTAACTCTTAGTCCTCATACTTGCAAAGGAAAGCCTTACCCACTGAACCATCCCCCTAGTCCTGAGGACAATGTTGTTCAGAGATGTCTGTGAGGACTGAGTCAGCCATCACCTGTGACAGTTGTAAATCTGTGTGGCACAGGCATGAGACACGGTGCTCAACAGATCAAACCCATTCTCTTTCCTAAAGGTTTAGAAATTTCAGAATGGCTTTGTCACTGTGGCCATCTCTACATCACCAACACCCTGCCATGTGATGGTTAAGGTCAGTCCTGGGACGGGGATATTTAAAACTATTCTGGGGCAATTTACCCCTGCATTGAGGACAGCCCTAGCTCCAGAGATGGAGTGAAAGATCACAGCACAGTCCAGCAATGGGGGTAACAAAAGTAGAACGGCAGGCCTGCCTGGCTCTGGGGACCATGGATGTGTGAGCTGCCAACTCTGTATAGCAACATTAACTTAAAGAGACCTCTCCCTACCCCCAGCATCCCCACAGCTGCAGCCACAGATGTTGCAAGCAAAACTAGAAATGAATTCTTTCTGACTTGAGGGATTTGCATATGGTTTGTGTAAAGCTACTTAATAGTCTTGTTTTTTTTTTTTTTTTTTTTAAAAAAAGACTTCCTTTTCTACTGCAGTAAATTCACTTTATAGGAAACTTTATGTTCCACTAATATCCACCTGCCAGCCCAATCCATCTAGCCACCTGTTTTGGTAGTTTTTTTAAAAAAACAAAACAAAACAAAAAAACAGTTTTTATCATATTGTCCATTGTTGTCTTTAAATCATAGAAACTGAGTTAAATAATCACAATCTAAGTCTTATGACTCACCTGCCCAGCCTAAACTATTTGTTAGTGATCCTTTTCAGAAAAAAAAAAAAATCTAGCCAACCCTAGAATGTAGTAAAAGCCAGCTCCACTTACCATAATCAGATGGGGGAAAGGCATAATTAGTATCTGGAAAATAAAGCATTATTCAATTCTAACTGGTTTCTATTACTTCCACTTGAAAGTATTGCACTCTCTACTCATGCACTCATTTTCTGCCAAGTGCTTGCTTAAGACTTCTGCAGCTCCTTGGATATGGAGGCAAAGAAGCAGAAGCTTTCCTGATTTCTTGTGAGGAACGATGAGCACTAGAAACTTAAGTATCCTCGTTACCTTTGCTTTTTCATTGCACTGGAAAAGAACACAGGGCACCTTGGAATGACTGGGTATTGTGAAGAAAGCCCTTTTGATCAGCAGTCAAGAATGCTAACTGTGGGCACTGAGTCCAGCATGCCTGGCAAGGAAAACAGGAAGTTAAAAGGCCTTGAGCAGAGACCAGCCTGTTGTGATTTCTGTAGGTTGCTGGGTGCTTGTAGCAGATCTCTGAAATCTTCCCATCAGTCAGTACACTAGGCGACTTGATTTGGCCAGAACTTGTAGAAGACTGTGTATCTGCTTTAATGACCTTAATTTCTTTTTATTGGACTGAAGGGTGACTGCCTGTGCCTTGGGGAGAACCAGGAAAAAAGTAATGTGGCCCCTCTGGGTTCTCTGCAAGCTAAGTTGGAGTTACCTGAAGGACCCACACTAATCCAGAACTAGTAGAAGCTGGGCTGTGCCAGTGGGAGGGGGTGGGAGTGGATCCAATATGGTGGGCTATGGCAAGTGCTTGGCTACATAATGAGCCCTAAGGTAGTGTCGCTACTCGGCCAGCCTCCTCCTGGATCAGACAAAAGTCATCTAGAACTGTGCAGCCCAAGACACTCTGCCATTGCAAGTGGGCTGCCCTGAGAAGGATGCGACCTTGAACAAGGTAGCTTTGTAGCTACAGTTGATCCTGAGGACGTGATGGCTAGAAAAGGCCTACATGGCATCTCCCAACAAGGGTTCCCTGAACAGCACATGACTCGGAATGCCCACACATGAGAAAAGGCCTTCCTACGGGTACTGTCAGTCTGTTGTCCTCATTTCTGATCCATTAGTCTCTCTTATTCATTCTCAGAGAGTTGCAGCCAGCTGCTAAGAAGAATTAGAAAGCAGCTGGAGGATTAAAGCCCAGCTAAGGCCTCAGACGCAGTGGTCCCTAACACAAAGCCTTTCCCTTCTCGACTTGAAGACAGGAAGCCATCAGGACTCAATAAATAAATGGGTTAGGAAATGCGCTAACCACATGGAGACAAATCTGATGGCTCACATCTGTCATCCCAGCATTTGGCAGGCTGAGGCAAGAGGATTACTAAGACTTGGAAGCTAGCCTCAGCTACATACTGAATTCAAGGCCAGCCTGGCCTACAGAGTGAAACTAAGTCTCAGAAACAAATGCTGGGTTATATTACTTGCAAAACAATAAAAACTCTGCGGGTTCGCAGTCATTTCAAGGTGGGTCTGTCCTGAGCCCTTCCAACCAACCACCAAAGGCCACAGGATATCTGGCTGATGACCTCATACAGTGAAGGAGAAGGGCCATGCGACTCATTGAAAACCAATGGCTCAGATCATCTTCGAGGAAACTGGAAATTCCCCTAAAGCCCCTGGAATGCTGGGAAGTCCAGAGGGAGGCTCCAAGTCTCTTCTCATGTCAGCTGAGCATCTCTAGTAACCTCTTTTCATAGAAAAGAGCCTGTTCATAGAGAACCTTCAGCGTTCTAACCTAACAACTGTGCTGTTCTGAGCCAAGGATACACACCAGACCACAGTCTTATCTTCTCTGGTCATGCAGACTCCCATGAAGAATACAGAGAAGACCACAAAGCCAGCTCCTGAATGGCAAGAAAAGAAGTGCACACCTAGCCCCTCATTCCCATCCTTGTCTTTGTTCCCAACATTGTTACATGCTTCTGGTGGCCAGTCATTCTAACTGCATGACACTTTTGATGCTTGGTGCTCAGTGCTGGACCTATGTTCCCCTCAGTTAGGTTAATCAGGGTGGGAAGAGCCACCTTAACTGTGGGTGGATCTCACTATTCCATGGGATGGACTAAACAGAAAGAACAAAGGAATCTGTACAGCAGCATTCATCTGCATTTGCTTCCTGGTTGTAGATGCAATGTAGCCAGTTGCCTTCATGTCCTGGTGATAGCCACACTTCCCTTTCTGTGATGGACTATATACCTTCAAAGTGTGAGCCAAAATCAATCTTTTCTTTCTTAAGTTGCTTTTGTGTGGTATCTTGTTTCATTATCCAGAAAAACAACTAATATGTGGACTCTGTGATTGTGCTATGACTTCAAGGAAAGAAAGGGACAGCCTAAGAAAGGTGGATGTAGACAGGGAGTGTCACGGAGACTTCTCAACTGACCTAAAGAAAAAATATTCAGGACTCATTATGTTTTGTGCCCAGAAGAGGACTCAATAGCCATGCTGGGAGCGATGCAGTGGGATATATTTCCTGTTCTCTACGCTACCTGTGATGGTTTGAATAGGAATAGATCCCACAGTGTCATACATTTGGATACTTGGTCATTAAGGAGTAGCACTACTTGACAGGGATTAGAAGGTGTGGCCTTGTTAGAGTAGGTGTGGCCTTATGGGAGGAAGTGTTTCACTTGGGTGGGCTTTAGAATTTCAAATGCTCAAGCTAGTCCCAGTGGCTCATACTGTTTTGCTGTCTGAGGAGTAGAACTCTCAGCTCCTTCTCCAGCACCATTTTTTGCCTATATGCCACCATGCTGATTATAGACTAAACCTCCGAAACTATAAGCCAAACCCGACTAAATGCTTTCCTTTGTAAAACTTGCCATGGTCATGGTGTCTCTTCACAGCAATAGAACACTGACTAAGACCCAGCCCCACCTGCATTAACAAGCCTTGCTTCATCCCATAGAGAGTCCAATCTGAGGTCCCAGTTGCTAATAAACTCTCCACCATCATCCTCAGTCCCAAAAGACAAAATGAATTTATAGACATAAAAAGAGAATAAAATTTCTTGGTAGGATTTAGCAAGATGAAGTCATATACTCTAGGAAGAGAGGTTTCAAACAGGCTTCCCTCCCTGGATCCAAACTCTCTTCATATATGCTTCAATCCTGGAGCCATCAGACCTACAGTGCCTCTGGGGAAGTCTTAGAATCACCACTTTATCCAGTTCTTTGATCATTTCATCACAAGCAGAATGTAAGAACTCTTGACTACCATAGGATGGGGAGCCTCTTGAGACCTGGGTTTTATTTCTGTAAAATGAACTGCATAATTCTTCTTGCATATGAAGACTGCACAGTTTATAATATTCTCTCACAAAGGGATGGAACTGACTGTAAATATCAGAGGCAATGTATGCAGGTCAAGGAGCAAGGATGAGAAAGGGTAGGATGAGGTGATGAGGAGGCAAGGAGAAGTCTCCCAAAAGGATGCACCATGCCTGTGACACAGCAGAAAGAGGGAAAATTGCAGAGGTCATGAGAAACCTTATGAAAACACATGGCAGCCACCCACAGACGATCAAGGGCAAAGCCATGGGAGCTGACAAGGAGGGAGCAAGAAGACCAGTACAAATATAGGGATGATGGAGGAGGGGAGACTAGAGAGCTAAAAGGCCCTATGCTGGGGTTGGCTAGAGACTATAGGGTTCAGGACTGACATTTGTGAGCACTCCTGGAGTGCTGTTCCTTCAAGAGCCTGGAAGGGAGAGACTGCCCTGGAATGAGTGTGAAGAAGTCCCAGGCCCTGAAGGAAATATCTGGCAGTCTACATCTGCTTCTAGTGAAGCACATCAGGAAAGGCTTCAAGATGGGCTGTGAGCCCAGGATCCAACAGGAATTAATGAATGTGTGAATCCTTTGGGGAGGATATTGAGGGATATGAGCAAGGCACGATTTTCTTCTTCCTCTCATCCTGCATATCTCCTCCCTTCTTCTACTTGTACTCTGGCTATTCTCCACCTTCATCTGATGACAGTCCTCCTTACCTCCACCTCCTTACCACCACAACCTGACCACCCAGCTCACTGAAAGTCAAGGGGCTTGGAAAGGCTAGTATTCTCCCCAAGGCCAAGGAACATGCTATAGTATTAAGGAATAAGAAGTGACCAACATGCAGGGAATAAGAGATTGCAGAATTAGCTGGGCAGTGGTGGCGCACACCTTTAATCCCAGCACTTGGGAGGCAGAGGCAGGTGGATTTCTGAGTTCGAGGCCAGCCTGGTCTACAGAGTGAGTTCCAGGACAGCCAGGGCTACACAGAGAAACTCTGTCTCGAAAAACCAAAAAAAAAAGAGAGAGAGATTGCAGAATGTTCAGCTCTAAGTGAGTCATCTATATCATACTCCCTCCTCCCAAGGCTCAGGGATCATTGTAGAAGAGAATACAGAAAGATTGTAAGAGCCAGAGGTGATATATGAATTCAAGGATCTAAGATACATCAAGGCAGCCATACATTGATTGTAATAGCATATACAAGACCTATACAATCTCAAGATAGACTAAATCCTAGCTTGGAGAAGTGAGTAGGCATGAAGTCCCACCCCTAGCTGAAGAGTTGTGGATAGCTGCTAGGAAAGGGGCACTTGGTTTTCTTTAAGAATGTAGCCCCTTATAAGCAGACCATCCTACAGTGGAAGGCAACCCATTTAATATATAAGTAACACAAATTGGTCTTTATTGATAGAAGGGGAAAAAAAGAAAGACACAAAGCTGAGTGGATAGGGAAGCGGGTGAATGTGGGAGGAGTTGGTGGAAGGGTGAGTATGCTCAAATACAGTGTGCAAAATTTGCAAAGAGCTAATAGCAACAAAAAGAGAAGTGGGTCAGTGTGAAGACCCCACGTAAGCAAGACTTAAGTACAGCATGGTGGAGAAATGCTATGTGACAGGCACAAGAAGGAGCCAAGAAGGCCATCAGAGCTGGATAGGCTTCTTTTAAATGATGCAAGCATATGAACTCAAATTTATAGCTCCAGGTCTCTTCAAATAAATGCATTTCTGGGCATCTTATTTAGGGTGATACCTTCCTTTCTCTTGTGTGAAGACTTGAGCCAGACATCAGCGGATAGTGAGAATCAGGTAGGTGACAGACAGGCATTGGTGACTGTGCCCTGCCTTACCTTCATCACTGCCACCAGCACCACAACAGCTTCCTCCCACAGACTCTTCTCCCCTAGGTTTTCTCTCTGATCCCAGGAATGTGGTTTAACCCACATGGAACAGGTTGTAGGTAACTGAGAGCCTAGACTCCAGGAGCACACCAGGATGGGGGCGGGGGACAGTAACATCTGCTTCCTCAGAGGATTCTCTCAGTGGATGTCTATCAGCTCTGAGCCCAGGTGGTCATGAAAGCACCGTGCTCGTTAACACTAACACTCACTGAACATCTCCCACCCTCCCTCCCACCCCCACATCATTGCATCCCAAGGCTTGAGGTCACTATACCAGGTGGAAAGCAGACTAGTAGGAACTCAAGCCCTGACCTGTTTCACAGTGGACCATAGAGATCAATGGAACTGGAAGCAACATCATGGAAGAAAACGCAAATACAATGTATACTTTGCCTTTTGACATACCATGCGTTGTTTCCAGCTCAAGTCTGAGATTCAAGAGAAAAGGGAAGCAAACAGGAGACCACCCCTCCCGACAGAGCTTTATGGAGTCCCTTATAAGAAACTGTTTGAAACTAAGGTCACTCATCTTTATTACCGTGATAATATAAGAAACTGGATAATGGTCTGGCAAAAGGGCTCAGCTGGTAAAGGTACCTGCTACCAAGCCTGATGACCTGAGTTTGGTCACCAGGACCCACTTGATGGAAAGAGAGATCTAACTCTCACAAATTGTCTTGTGACTACCACGTGGAAAATGAGCTTTCTCGCTACTGCCCCCAACACGTAAATAAATAAATGTAAACGTAAATAACAATGGGCACTGCACTGTGGCAGGGGAGGAGGAGCTTTATCTAGGTCAAGGATTTAGAAGCTGGAAGTTTAAAGTCATCAGAAGGCCTGGTTTTCTGTTCATCCGTGCCTCATTTAGGAGAATTCAGAATTGTCTCCCCAGAATCTAGCAAAGTCTTCATAGGAATCCCCAGAAAATCTTGGCAGACTAGAAAACATGCAACCATATATACAAATCAAGAGACTCACAGGTTGCCTGGAAAGAGAGAAAGCATTGCTAACTACTTTCCAAGGAGTCACAAACCTGAAGTCAACAGGCCTCTACAAACACTGTGACTTCTCCAGCCAGCATATGGCCCTTCGTCTCTGAGTGCTTGGCTTGACTCTTCCCAGCCTTCCTTCCTTTTCTCATTCATCTTTCTGAGTAGGTGACCTTTCTGCTCTAGGCCCACCCCAGCCACTTGGCCACTAAACCACAGGAGATGAGGACGACTTCCAGGAGAAAACAGAGCAAGCTGGGTGGCCAGAGGGTGAGCAGTCCTACCAGTAAGCCACAGAGGGGAGATGAGCTTCTAACACCCAGGCCCAGAGCCCAAGGGGAATGGGGTGGCTCTTCTTGTTTCAGAAAGTCCTGTGTTCTCAGGGAAATTTTATCCATATGTTTCTGATTCATTAACACTTAACTCATCAAAATGCTATTTGGTAAGAGCCACTGGAAGCCGAAGATGCCTTGTAACCGCCTGTTTAATGAGCCTAAAGAGCTTTGTACGTTGATTTCTTGAGAAAGGGGCAGGATTTATTTTTCTCTCCTCACCAAAGCCAGCAGTCATATCCTGTATAGTGACTCAGGCCATGAAACAAACCTTTGGAAAAGACCATGAGACAGGAAAGACGAAAGTCTGGGTCCTGGGCTTTAGTCTGTCTGGTCTTGGCCAGTGAAATCTTCTCCAGTTTGCTGTGTTCTTGGAGCTTGTCCATTCATGGTGCCACTCCTCGGGTGTCACAGGGGATAATTCTGGAAGCCAAAGCACAGAGTCTCTGCATCTCTGACTTTGCTCTTACCTTCTCACCTGGTGGTGTCAATAAGTAGATTCTTTTGTTTCCTCCCCTTCTCTCTCCCTTCCTATCCCCTCCCCTCTTTCTCTCTCTCTGTCTCTGTCTGTCTCTCTCTCTCTTTCTCTCTCTCTCTCCCTCCATCCTTCTCTCTCCCTCCCTCCCTTTCTCTCTTTATAGATAGATAGATAGATAGATAGATAGATAGATAGATAGATAGATAGATAGATAGATAGATATCATACACACAGAGATAGACAGACAGGGACAGAGAGACAGAGAGGGAGAGGAATGAAAGAGGGAGAGTGTATATGAGTAAGAAAGAGAGGTGAAACTTTTGTTGTCGGTGCTGGTTTTCCACCTTGTTTGAAACTGTCTTGGTCACCATTGTGTATGCTGCTCTACCTGGCCCATGAGCTTGGATTGCAGCCATGCACTGCCATATCTGGATTTATGTGATTCTTGGAGATCTGAACTCTGGTCCTTACACCAATACAGCAGGTGCTTTCTCCACTAAGCAATCCCCGCTCAGCCCTGAATTCCTTTCTTAATGAAACTTTTCCAGATGAAGAGAATCGTGGAAGGGCAAGCATAATTAATGATTGTGTCTTCCTCTGCAGTATGAGCTGGCTCACACAGAAAAGAGAAAATTAAAGGACTATTGGAGGAAAAGAGAAATGGACAGAACTGGCCATCAGGGTGAAAATTTCCTACATTATTAACTGAGGATCCTGCAGGACCTTCTTGCAATCGTAAATGAAAGAGTCACCTTCTCGTGCATCTCTAGCCTGCCAAATCACTAATTAGCTGCCCTTCCCAGATGCAGAAGAATGGCCAAGATGACCTTCAGAAAACCCTCGTTCACCCCAGGGCTTTTATGATGCTCCTGTTAGCCCAGCTTAGCTCAGCAAAGTCCACTAAGAACAGAGAGCCATTATGCCATTCTTCTCTTAAGACCACAGCCTCCCAGGGATGAAAAGGTCAGATGCCTTGAGTGCCCTCTGGGGCAGCGCACAGATGCTGGTGCTGTGTCACTCAGGGTGAAGACAAAGCCAAAAGAGTAACCATGGGCTCTCCCAGCTGGTGAACCTAGCCCCTGCCCCCACCCCTAGTTCTTGCTTATTCAGCCAAGCCGGAGACAGGGCTGTTTTGATTGTTCTGGCTCCTGAGCAAGAAAGGAAGGCACCAATCTGAATGTGGCAGTATGGATGCTGAGTTGATTTCTGGCACTTGAAGTGGGAGTAGGGGAAATAGCTATGCAGAAGGGGATGCTGGTGTCCGCAGAACCCCAGATATAGAGAGCATGAATAGTTTTTAGCAAGTATCTAAGTTTGGCTGTCTCCATGAAGGGATGGGAATCAGTCCTGCATAATCTTCTCTCCCATATCAAGTTCCAGTTAATGGGTAAAATAAGCCCTGTGTTCATTGGCATGTCTATTAAATGTCTGGGTAAGAGGGAGAAAGATGGTAGCTGAGGCAGGAGACTTAGTACCTTCTGCTTAGTACTTAGTAATGAAGCTGGAGGTGACATCTAGTTGCTTCCGATGTATTTTATTCTGTAGGAGCAAGTTGGGGAGTTCAGCCCATGCTCAATGTGAGGGAGTCATAATGTGATGTGGCCATCAGGCTAGGTGCTGCTGAGTGGCCATTTTGAGGCTACCTTCCACATTTCCCTGATGGGCTACAGAGATTAGTCTGTCAGCAAAGTGCTTGCATTGTAAGCATGAGGATCTGTGTTCAACTGCCAGAAGCCATACCAAAAAAAAAAAAAAAAATTGAGTGTGATGGGTCATGCTTCTAGTTCCATCGTCAGGGAGACAGAGACAGACAGATCCCTGGGGGCTTGCTGGCAAAAATAAAAAATAAAATGGTGGCACCCAAGGACATCCAAAGCTATCCTCTATCTATCCCTCATAAGCACATGTGCACCCTCATATCTGCAAGCATGTGTACACACAAGCATACTTACATACATTCTAGCTGCCCAGTTCTGCTCAATAAGGTTGGGAGCAAGTCCTGTCATGTCTCTGGGATTTCCATTCTACCTACTGATGACATAAGATGATCTCTCAGACCCTAGGAGCCCTAAGCAAAACTGCTGGAGAGAGAATGACAAATCTGAGTATCTAGCCTTTGGAGACTCAAACACTGTTCTCATCTTTTAGAAAGCTTTCCCAGAAAGTCGGTACCCAGAAAGCTGCTGCTGGCATAGTGCTCCTTGGGAGGATTCTGCTCCTATGCATGTTCATCTGTCCTTTACCCTCTGCTTCCTGGAGTTTAGCCTTCCATCTGTCTCCCTGTTCCTTGTCCCTTTTTATCTGTGCTTGGCCTCTCTGGCACGAGATAGAAGCTCTTTTCAAGCTTATCTCTCTAATAACTTTTATGCAACTTGAACAAGGAGCCCTCCTCCCTAGGAACCTGGGTAACAGATAACTTCCCATTAACAAGCCATTGGTGCTAAATTTAGACATGGATAGGTGTGTCTGCCTGCCCCTTTCCTACGTGGTTGGTTCTCTTATTGGTTTAGCCAATGCTCTCTTGACTAGGACCGTCAATTCAGAAAGATGCTAAGGAAGGGGAAAGTGACATGGAAATGAGAGGGAGGAGAAGAAGGAAGAAGAGAAGAAGAACAGGAAGAGGAGGAGGAGATATATCTATTATCTAGAATAGAACTTGACACTGTTTAGCTAACATGTGACCTCATGTCTTTTCCCAGCAGGCCTTCATTAATGTCCTCACCCTTACGGTCTAGAGGAGGAGACACAGGTTCAGTGTCCAGCTAGTATATGTGAGAGTTAAGAATGAACTGACATCTGTTTTATATTAATCTGAGAACAACTCTTAAGCCTTACCTTACAGTTTTGAGTAAAACTTATCTGTAAAAATAAAAGGAAATACTGTCAGAATTCTAGGATGGTTGAGTCAACAATGGCCACCCAGAATGACCTACTTTACCCATCCTGGAAACAGCTACCTTCCTGGTGCCCTCTGTGGAATAAAGTCTCTCTTTAGTCCTTTATTGTGACTGAATATCATCAAGGTGTGGTCAGAAAGAAGAACTGGAGACTTGGGACTTCATTGAGAAAGCTGATGAATCTTAATTCTAATGTTCCTTCCCCATGACCAATGTCCTGCAGAACAATGTAAACAGAAGATGTGGTGGTAGATCTCAGAGATGAGAGAGGAAACCCCTCACTTCACCTTTCTACCCTCATCTGACCTATCTCTGGCAGCCTCCTGGGTCTGCAAGAAGGAACTTTGGTGCATGCTGAGTTCTACGCCATTCACAGTATAGCTAAGAGGTGCATCTGTGAGCAAATAACCCACACCAAGGCTAAGTTTGCTTGAGGCTGAGACATCAAACTTCTCTTTAGAAGGGACTCTCCCAGCATCCTTTATCAGATGATTCACTGCTGACCACTGATAACAGCCACCGCCCCAGAGTGACTGAAAAATTCTTTGTTTTCCTGATACACTGACATGATGCCCATACCCTTTTTGCTCAAGGGCACAGAATGAGTTTGTGCTCCATCTATTACACTCTGCAGTGTCTATTAAACTTTGCAGTGCGCCAAAGGTTTCTAGGTAACCCCAAAGTGGTTTATGATTACAAAGCCCCACCACTATGCTGTGATACCCTGATTATACTAACAATTATCTCATGTAATTCTTGTAATCCATGTAATAACCCTATGTGGGAGATCTTGAAACTTACAGAAGGTCACACAACACAAGGAGATGAGCTGAAACTGGTAATAAGGCGGTCCACCTTTCTTATCTGCTACTCACTAAGATCCCATGATATTCCACAGCTCAGTAAATTCATCTAGGAATGTTTTCTTCCTTTAGGGGAAGACAAACTGTGATTTACATGTGAGACATTTTTAAAAAGCAAGCTCTCTCTAAGATAACTATGTTCTCCCAAGATCAGGCATCTCATCTGTCTGACAATCCTAAAGAGACCCCTTTATTATCCCTCCATCTGAGATATAACCATTCAAGATCATCAGCTTTGTACTGAAAGTCAACTGACTTCCACCAAAGTCCCCACTACCTTTCTGGATCTCCAGATTTTTCTTACCAGGTAGGGTAACAAAAAGCACAAACAGCACAGTCCTCTATCACCAGACATTAGATTCTATTCCTGTTGTGTCCTTGAACAGTCATTAAAGCCATTGCTGAGACCACACAGTGTGGTACCCAGCAGAAACAGCAGAGGAAGGCATCTGCAGTATTGACTACAAGTCACTATCTCCCCAGTAGAACATCTGGCCTGTCCAACCACTAAAGTACAGTCCAGATGTGGACCTAATCACATCACCACAGAAGTTAATGAAGAAGAGGCAACCAGGGCACAGAACAGGCTACCTACTGAAATTAAATTGTGAAAGCAGATGTTCAAGGCATTCCAGGTCCTCGGGAATAGTCTTGCTTTATGGATGAAGAAAATGAATTCCGTGTAATTACTTGTAAAGTCCATTATTGGACCACAGGCAGTCTTGGATGACTTACTTCATGCCCCTGTCCATGAGTCTTCCCAACACCTACTTTCAAGGACTCATCAGAACCTTCTGGGAAAGTATGAGCTAGCTGTCCCGGTGGCAACTTGGCCAAATAGGAATATTTAAGGATCAACAAGAGGCCTTTGAGAGAGCGAAGATGTAGCCCAGTTGTTGCAATACCCTGGATTAGAGCCCACCAGCACTCCTCCCTCAAAAAGAAAGCTGAAAAATTCTGGGTAACAAGACCAAGTGGTTTATGTTTGCAGAAATGGCTGGAGATTGGGGCAGGGCATATGGGGAGAAAGAGAAATGGAAATATATGGTCTTTCTTTTCATCACTGGGTAATCAAACCCAAGTTGGGCAAATGTCAGGCCACTTGCCATGCCTGCAGCTCATGGTCACCTTAATCATGAGTCACCTCAGATCCTTTTTGGTGGAGAAGAGAGTACCATGTGACGAACTTAGAGGCAGAAAGCCTGGGTTGGCTCATTCATCCAGTTAGGAGAAGCCTCTAGACTTCTTCACATTGTACCACCGTAGTACACATATATGTACATGTGTAGTGTAAATCTAATACATATAAACAGATAAAGACACACACACACACTCTTGCACGCACACACACACACATGCTCGCACGCACTCGCACACTCAATTCAGTTAGTCCCTCTTCCACTACCAAGTAGGTGTGTGCACCTTTCACAGGCCACTGCCTACCCTGAGCTTTCTTTTCCCCTTCAGAAAATGAAGGAGCAATGGCCACATCACCACCACTTGGGCCCCTCCCTTCAAGCTGTAGCATCTGGGAATCTGTGGGACCACTGGCTGAGAGAGAGGGCCCCAGCACAGCAGCTTCCCACTGTGCCAGCCCATTTCACTAACCAGAGGAACACATGGCTTGGCCCCTCTCAGGCCCAAGCCCTTCCCTTATCCAGCCTGTCCAGCTCCACCTCACCACATGTGATTGCTGCTTTAGTTTGATATATGAGAATATATTGAAAAACCATAGAAGGGATCTGCATAACACACACACAGACACACACACTGTGTGTGTGCATGCACACATGAGAGAGAAAGAGAGAGAGACAGAGACAGAGAGAAAGAGTGACACAGAGAGAAAGATATCTAAAACCAAAGCAGACATTAAAAGCCACAACATTCAAACAAGTGCAAAGAACATGTCAAGAATCCCTTGTCAAAGTCTCTGAAAAGCTCTTGGATCTCGTCTAAACCAAGCCAAAATGTGACTTCTACATGGTGATTCCTGGCACGAAGAATGGGACACAATTTGGATGCCTCAGCATGGGTCAGTCTAGCCTGATTCACCTCATACTTTCTTAGGGACAAGTGTCACTCCTGCCAGGCAACCTCTGACAAGGAGGGAGAATGTTAGCACTCTAGGTCTGCACCGTGCCCTCACTCCAGGTACCCTCTTTAACCTGCACTGTGCCACCGCCTCCCTGGGAGCCAGCAGATGGTAAAACAGAAGGGAGATAGCTGACAGAGCCCACTGGCTTCCCGCAGAGAACCTCAGGCTAATAGAAGTTGTCATGTGTCAGCTTAGGGCACGGGCAGAGCTGCCTAGGCAGCAGCTGCTCTAGAGGCCCACAGCCAACAGGCTGCTGATGTGAAGAAGGCTGGTCCTAAGGCTAGACAGAGGAAGAGTCCCAGGACCTGAGGCATCAGGTAAGAGAGAGAAACTAAACACAAATTGGCCTCTTTGAGGCTAACATGCCAAACAGAAGGAAGCAGATGCCATGGACCCTAGAATCAAGTTTCTCCTACCTTCAAAAAAAAATTTCAAGATCTTAGAACAGTGGATTTTTAGAGACCAGAATGCCTAATTCTCATTCTTCCCAAGAGTAATGTGACATTCAGAGATGCCCCAAGGACCCTTCCCATGCAGGTCAGCTGGCGGAGCACAGATTGCTCTCAATGAACCATAAGGCATTCGAACTCCTTAGAGTCAGCCATGGGCTCATTCACGTACCTTTAACTCATACCATTATAATTTTTTGTTTCAAATCTTAAATAAGTGCTATAATTTTGCAAATAACAACAGTAAATTTTGTAAAGTGGTACCATTCCAACAAACTCAACTTCAAATAATTAAAGTCTAGGCGTCTTTATGATTTTATTTTTGTTCTGTTTTTGAGACAGAGTGACAGGTAGCCTCAATAGTGCCTGGGTGTCATTGAACTTCTGACGTCTATGTGCTACCGGGCTCAGCTTTATGTGGTGTTGTGGACCCGGCTCCATGCACTGTAAGAAAAAAAATCATTCTACCTACTGAACTACCCCACCTGCTCCAAGAGATTTTATAAAGAGTAAGGAAATACTAACATTTTAAATGCGGGATTGCCTTTGTGCCTAGCCAGGACACACTCTCCTGACCCTGCAGCTCGGTTGAGTTCATACACTTGGATCTTTCTGTTATCAGTACCTTCGTTATTGCTGAGTTGAATCCCACTGTTCACAAATCATGAGTTCCTTGGTTAAGCTAAACAAAAAAACAAAACAAAACAAAAACAAGGCTAAAAGAGACAAAACTCTTCTAGGAAAATTGAGACTTTTACAGTGATGTCATAGAAGAGAGAAGAAGAGGAAAGATCTGGTCTTCTCCACACCCCTAGCCTTCCAACAAGGAGCGCTAAGGAGAAAGAAGCCAGTGGATGGAGAGGTGGAAGGTAAGATTGCATCAAGGCCCCACAGCACTTCCAAGCCAGTAAAGTGGGAGTTAACTGAGGCATCTAAACTTCTGACCTCCAGATCCTGCACTGGCATCCCAGTTATAAATCAAGGCTGACCATTTGCGTGGTGAGCAGATATATGGAGCTCACCCATAACACGCTTATTACAGGTCACAAGCTAAGTGATTGTCAAGGCTAGCACCACAATAGGGGGAAGAGAACACTTCAAAAGTTCCAGCAAACAAGAGAAAGAAATGGGACTCAAGCAGGTAATCCTAAGGAGACTGCATTTTATTTTAGTAAATATATTTACTCATTATCTAGCCATTGGAAATTTCTGAATGCTCCCATACTCCCCCATTAGTTTTTCAATTCAAACTCTTAATTTTGTTGATAATAAATTAAGTTCTCTTATTCTGTTTTTGTGTGTTTGTTTCTTTGTTAAGAAGATTCTAAGCCTTTATCTTAAGGAAACCACACACATTCTCTCTCTCTCTCTCTCTCTCTCTCTCTCTCTCTCTCTCTCTCTCCCTCTCTCTCTCTCTCTCTCTCTCTCTCTCCCTTTCTCTCTCCTCACACACACACACTCAGATACTCACCACACGCACACACACTCACACAAACGCATACATACTCTTGTACACATACACACTCACAAACACACCTACACTTACACACACTCACATACACGAATACTCGTACCTCAGAAAGCCAAGACATATGACTGTTCAATAAAAAGGCTGGATGGTCAAGACACTGAAAAACTTCGCTCAGATGGCACACGTGTGCCCTTAATCCAAACTAAGACATGATTTGAGCAACATGGCCAATTTTATGAGCTGGTAATAGTTTTAACTAGCTCTCCAGTTTGACAGACGTAGAAGTTAGGCCCCCTCAGAGACATAGAACCAAGTGAGCTGGTTAGCTCAGGGAAGAAAAGATCAGAAAGCCAGACAGCATGATACAGAGAAAGAAAGCAGACTGGTGATGTGGGCCTTAAATCAATTCTCATTTATGCCTCGCCGTCGCTTTGTGACTTTGGATAAGCAGGACTCTGCAAGCTTCCATTTCTCTGCTCATAAAGCTGAAGCGGCAGGGCCTTTTCACAGCAGGTGGTGAGGAGCAAACTAGGGGATATTCATGGGAGACAAACCATGTGCTATAAATTGCTTTGCAGTTATTATTCTAATACCTAAGGCTCTAAATCTGTGTCAGTTGTGAATTTGCATCGAAGGTGAACAAGAAATGAAGAGCCTCCCCTATAAGCAGGAGAAATTCACATTGGCCATTACAAAGTCTGTGTTTTAATGGGCCCGCTGAAAACAAGCTGGAATGCAATACAACCTCTCAGCATCGCTTTCTCTGCATGACTGTTCCTCTTCTTGGGGGAGGAGGGGAGGGGGTTAGGAGAAGCTGTGTCATCTTTGTGGAAGGTTAAGACACCTTCAGAGGTCGCCATTTTCATCACTATATCACCCTAGAGGCCAGAAACATAACAGCTCTAAGTCCTTGAGAGCTTCTAGCATTGAGCATGTGCACACATTTCCATGTCTCACAGTCCCCTTGCCACTCAAGCAAGGCAAGAATAGTTTTTTTCTGTTCTATTTATGAGAAAACTGAAGTCTAGTGACCCTAAATAACTAATCAGAAGTGGCACAGGTATTAGCAGAGCTAGGAAATAAGCCTACATACATCTAGCTACAAAGTTAGTTTTCCATTATGCCAAAATATCCATGTTGATTTTTCCATCACTAAACAACCAACTGCAGACAAGAACTAGGCTGAATTTTAAATAGTACATATTTGTATCCCACAGATTAGTTGAGGCCACTGTTCAGGGTCTCAAGACCTACAGTAAGGTATTTGCTTTGCTTTTGTGTGGTATCAAAAGACCAGGAGAGAGTAAATGC